>JAOQGH010000062.1:5060516-5078349 GCA_025769975.1 Gallinago jamesoni | reverse complement strand
GAGGGAGAGAAGGTGGAGGAGGAGGAGGAAGAAGGGGAAGAGGGAGAGAAGGAGGAGGAAGAAGAAGAAGAAGAAGGGGAAGAGGAATATGTGGAGGAGGAAGAGAAAAAGGAGAGGAAGGAGGAGGAAGAAGAGAAAGAAGAGAGAGAGGAGGAGAAGGTGGAGGAGGAAGAAGAAGAGAGAGAGGAGGAGAAGGTGCAGGAGGAAGAAGAAGAGGAGAGGGAGGAGGAGGAAAAGGTAGAGGAGGAGAAAGAAGAAGAGAGCCCAGCAACAGAGATGGAAAAGTTATCTGTAGGACAATGTGGGGCAACAGGGGGTAGGGAGGCAGAAGGGCTCAGGCCGGGACTGGAGCAGGGAGCCAGTGGGCAGCCTGGCACAGGGACCATGGCCGAGGCTGAGACAGGCAGAGCCCCAGAGCCAAAGCTCCCCAGTGAGGGGCTAGAGCAAGTCGAGGAACCCCTTGAGCTGGAGGATGAAAGCCCCAGAGAGGAGCCAGAAGAGGGGAGCTGTGGGGAGCAGCGAGCAGGCAGTGGCCCAGGAAATGCTGGGGAAGGCAGCATCCCCCCAGAGAGCATCACCCCTGGGGTGGTGCTTCAGGCTGGGGCAGACGAGGAGCTGGGTGGAGGGGCAGAGGTACCCCCCTCCCCCATAGCAGTGACGGAAGGAAGCGGTGCACCCCCAGAACCGTGCAGCAAGAGCAGAGAGCTTGGAGCCACAACCCTGGGGCATGGCCGGCCCTGAGCAGGGCTGGTTGCCTCCGATGTGGGAAAAGCTGCTGGACCACTGATGGGGAGGTGGCACGGTACAGGCAGTGGGGCTGCTGTGCCCTGAGAGGGACTGGCCCCGAAGTGACACGGGAACAATACTGTCCTCACCCCGCTGCCGCCGGGGCCACCAGCCCCGCTTGTGCAGCAGCGCCTGCTGCCTCCCTGCCCCGACTCATCGGCTCCAGCGCCTTTCAGCTGGGCCCTGCTGAGCTTTGCTGGCTGAGAAATAAAAGCTTTTCCCTGGCAGCGTGTGCTGGATTTGTTCCTGGACGTGACCTGTTTCTCTGATCACAGCCCGCACCGCCTGCTTTGCCCTGGAGCTCAGGGATGGGGCATTTTGCTCTACCCTTTGGAGGGAGTGTTAAAGAGGCTGCATTTCACCCCCATTTAAGCTCTTGAACCTCTCCTGTGTGAGAGCTGTCCTTGTACTTCTCTGCAGTCCCCCATGTCAAGCCTTTCCCAAGCATCGCCAGCCCTTCCAGGGAGGGGTGAGAGCAGCTCCAGTCCTACAAGTATCAGTCCTGGGCAGGCTTCACCAGCAGCTGAGGCTGGGCTGCACCCTGGGCAGTGGGGAGGGCCTGAGAGCCCCCAGCCTTGCCCTGAGCTAGTCCTCAGCTGAGCCCCTCACTGTGCCACAGAGACTTGGGGCAGAGGCACCTGGACACCTCTGGGCACTGGAGACCTAAAGGGGCTCCAGGGAGAAAGCACGGAGGGAGAGAACTCCCTGCCCAGCATCCCATCGCTGCCTCCATCCTTCCTGGGGCCAAAGGGTTTCCTACAGCAGAAGTTCCCAGGCGAGGAAGAGGGACTGTCCCCACACAGCCCCTGTCCCACCCCTCAGGCTGCCCCATGGTCCTGAGCAGACCTTGCTGGAAGAGGATGAAGGAAGATGGTGGTCGGGACACCCACCTGTGTCTGGGGAGCCTGGGGTTCTGCTCACAGCTTCTGCTCTGCCGCCAGTGGTGTGGACAGCCAGGATGACACAGGACATGGGGACATCCATGTCCCAGCAGCCCTGCAGGAGCGGTTGGCACAGCATCGGGAGCTGCCCTGACCCAGTCGAGGTGCACGGATAGAAGAGGCCAGAGCACCCATCCGGGTCTCAGTATAAATACAAATTTATTCTCTTTCCAAAGCAGAGATGGCGCGAAGCAGCGAGGACAGCAGCACCACGGTACATGGTTACCAGAGCATTAGCCAGCCTGCTCCCCTCCCGGCTCCCAAACAGCCCGAGCACCCAGCCTGCCCACCGCTGCTCCCCACGCCTGGCACCAGGACCAGCAGCTCTGCCCTCCTCCTGCCTTTTCCTTCCCTCCAGCTCCCCCCAGCCTGGGTGTTCCTGACCTCATCCCTCAGGCCAAAACCTCGCTCCTCCCCACGCTCCCCCCCACGCTCCCCCCATCCTGCCACTGGGATAACAAGGGGTAGTAGGTCTCAAAGGCTGGCATGCGGTCCCTCACCACTGTCAAACACAGCCATCCTAACACCAGTGCCACCTTATGGCCTCCTGCTGCTCCCCTGGGTGTGAGAGGGGACGTCAAGGACAGCAATCCACACCTCTGCAAGCGGACACTGCAGCACAAGGTCCCCAACACCCAGCGGTAGGGCTCCCACTGTCTAATCCCCACTGTGGCACCTCTGCCAGCACGATGAAGCCAACCAAATGTTGCCTTTGGGTGCTGCTTTGCCACCTCTGCCAGCCTGATGAAGCCAACCTTGGTCCCAACCTCCCCGAACCGCTCACCACCGCATCCTGTCCCAGCCAGCAACGACAGCCCCATCCCTGTCCCGCAGCAAGCCCTGTTTGGGGCAGGATGCCACACACCATCATGCAGCCCTGCCCCAGAGCACCGGGGCCATCTCAGCCTCTTCTCTGGGGCACCCCACAGCACCTGACTCTACCTCTTTCTCGACATAACACAGCATGAGACAGCCAGCCTGAGGGAGCCTTTGGGACCAGGAGCCACCACCACCACAGAGCTACCCCACCAGCTTGCACAACAGCCTCGTCCACTGCCCAGAAGGACTCACCTTCTTCCAACCAGTGCCTCTGGTTCTTCAGCCCAGCTCAAACTGGGGGGCAGCAGCAAGGAGGTGCCCTGCCTGTCCCACTGCCTCTAACATCCTGGTGGCCCCAGGGCTGGAGTTATGACTGGAGAAACCCCTTCCTGCAGCACCGTGGGGATGGGCGGCTGCAGGAGCCAGGGACGGAGCTGGGTCTGGGAAGGACAGGGTGCTCTGTGCCATGGTAAAGGCACCGCTTCCCAGAAAACCAGGTGGGATGGAGTTACCTGCTGCTGGTCCAGCCCCTCTGCAGAGCTCTCCTGCTCCAAAGCAGCTCCAGCAACGGGGAAGGTGCTGGTCCCCGCAGGAGCAGAGGTTGGGGCTGGGCTGAAAGAGAAGGGCAGCTGCACTTACAGTATTAGAATTTAATGGAGTGAGTCCATGAGAGTATTTAAGTACAGAATATATATATATATAATATATAGAAATATATGCAAATTAAATGATAAGGCTCTGTTATAAAGACCCTCTCAAGATAAGGCTACTAGCTGGGCTGAAGCTCTAACATGGACTCATCCCTACTCCATAAACCTCGCAGGCTCTCCCCACCAGACGGTACGTGCCTGGCCGGCTGCAGAGCCCTGGGTGGCAGAGAGAATTCAATCCATAAGGCTGGCAGCTGGATGCTGTTAGAAAGAGTTCTTTTTAAAAGAAAAACCAAAAAAACCCAAACAACTGGGTGGCTCCAGGAGTGGTTTGGTGCCCATAAAACCTGAAGGCTCCTGGGCACAACTGAAGAGGAGCGGGATGCTGAACTCTGCATCCCCCGAGGGCTGCGGTCAAAGGCAGCAGCCCAGGAGCCCCGTGCCGGGGGAGACAGGCAGCTTTCACAGCTTCAGTTCTTCCTTCTGAACCTTTCCACCCAGGCTTGGACAGCCAGCCTCCTAGGGAGCCCACAGTCCCACTCTGGCATGACCTATGTTCCCCTGAGATCTTCTGGAGCTGGCAAGCATCCTGCACGACCGGCTCGGAGGGAGTCTGTGCGAGGTCTGCCGCAGCACAGGGAGCATGGCAGGGAGAGGAGGGGGAGGAAAGCAGCCAGGTAGCTGGTTAGGAAAAGCCTCTGGCTCACAGGAGGTGTTAGATAAGGGAGGTCATACCTGAAAGAGAAATGGAAACGGTCAGGAAAATAGGACCTGGAGCCACCTGGTTAGAAGAGGGATGCTGAGGGATGGCAGAAAATGGGCCAGGGTCTGTGTGGGAAGAGAGGGGAGCTCTCCCCAGCCTTGTGTTAGTGCTGGCACCCAGCAATATCTCCCCTGGACACACACATGGGCAGCCTGGGTGAGGGACTGAGTCTGGAGCATGGAGGGACTGTAGAAAGACCAACACCCAAACCCACTGTGTGAGGGGAGCACCATCCACACAGGTATCCCCCAGTTTCCCATCCCTGCTGGGAAGAGCCGTCCACGAGCAGCCGGGGGAGCTTGCACCATCGCTTCCATCTCGCCATGTAACTGGGGTCCTCGACAGGGACGAAGCCAGGAGGTGGCTGCTCAAGGTGATCACTGCAAACTCGATGCTGGCAGGTGTGTCCATCTTCTCAGTGGGGAGCCCCACAGGGCAGGGGGTCCCAAGCAGGGCAGGAGGGTGCTTTGCAGCTCCTCTTGGGGGGGTATCTAGTTCATCCGTACTCTCGGCAGCCCTGATCGCCTCTCCTCGCAGGTGTGAAACCTCCTCCTCATCCTCTCTGCGCCCAGGCCACACGCACCAGTCCCAGCTGTGGGCGCCACGGGGGAGCTGGGATCGGGGCAGGGCTCTGCGGGGAAAACCTCATCTGAGGGAGCAGTAAGAGGCCAGAGAGGGGGATTTCACTCGAGTACCTCGAGAGTTGGGGAAGGCGCTCCGCAGCTTCTCCATGATGTCTTCCAGGCACATGCTGACTTCCTGGGTTTTGGCTTCCACCTCATCTGCAGTGGGGAAGAAGGCAGGGGTGTGTGTGGAGCAGCATCCCCGCAGGATGGCAGGGCATGGGCAGCTTCCCCCAGCATTGGACCAAGGGAGAGGGGCCAAGAGCTCGGCCCACCCCCAGCCCTCACCTGCAGCTTCGGTGTCAGGGGTGTTGTGCTCTCTCTCCTTTGCCTGGTTGCCTTCAGACTGATGGGGAGATGAAGCCAAGGAAGAGGCTGCTGAGCCGTTGCCATCTGACTCTGCTGGAGGCTGGAGAGAGAAGAAACGTCGTCATGACCATCTGTCCTTGTCCCCCCAGCCTTATGACCATCCCTTTCTGCCACTGCCCCAGCTCTGTTATGGCAAAGCCCACCCCAAGGATGGGCTTCCCGGGATCCTCGCCCCGAGAGTACCTGCAGCAGCAGCTCCCTCAGCCGGTGCAGCTGGGACTCCAGCTGCTTGTTGTGGTCCTCCAGGATCTGCATGCGGGTCTCCAGGCGGCTCTTGTGCTGCCGGAGGATTCGTGCTTCTGCCAGGAGCTCGTCATTACGTGGGTCTTGCACTGATTCGGGGGAGCCTGTAGCCAAGGTTGGAGACTCCACCGCTTCATCGTGCTGCCATTTCAAACGTCTCAGCTCTCCCTGGAGGACCCTGCAAGATAGCCTCGGTCAGCATCAACGTCCTAATTTCTGGAGACTACTGGAAACAGCCAACAGCTGGGCACTGGGGAAGGCCCATGGCTTGGTGACAAAACACTCCTGGACGCCTTGCCACATGTGAAGCTTGAGGACCAGCACGCTCTTGGACTTTGTCCCTGCACTGCAGGGGGACCTGCCTGCAGTTCTACCCTACTCAGGCAGCTTACAAAAAGTTCTCAGCTTCCTAAGAGGCTGAGAACAAAGGCAGGGAAAGCATCACCTCCTCCTGAGCCAATCTGCCCTGCCTAGAAGCTCACTGGTGTGGTCCAGAGCAGCACCACCACTGTTTGCGAGGGGCTCAGGAACAAGAGAAACAGCAGTGCCCTGGGCTCACTTCAACCAGTTTGGGATTCAGGAGGGGAACAGGTTGTGGGGATGGGAGCAGGAATATTTTGGGGAACACAGTCTTCTTCCTTCCTTGGAGAGCACACCCTCACTGAGTGTTCCTATGAAGATTTTAAGGCTCAGCCTGGACATTTTGTCCTCTGAGCTCTGCCAGGCTTCTCCAGCCCTTTCCCCTGTGGCTGTAAACCCCTCTTTCAGAGTTGCCCATGCCCCTACCTGTTTTCATCCTCTAAGTGGGCCAGGATTCGCTCCAGCTCTCCCTTGTCATCTGTGTTGAGGCTCCCTGGAACCTGCTGGTTGCCCCCAGGCTCTCTGTCGGTGATGGGGCTGGAATGGCGCAGCAGGTACTGGTCCTCGTCCCTGTTGCAGCAGATGGAGAAACACCTTAGGAACATCAGACTCTCGGGATTTGGGTGTCCTTGGGGAAGGACAACCTAGAGGGAGGTGGTTCCATATGGGAGCTCGTTCTGGCTGCTCCAGGTCTAGAGCTCTGAAGTGGCCTGGGTAGCAGAGGGTGCCCGAGAACTTCAGACTCAAAGGAGGTGGGAAGGAAAGCACTTCTGTACCCTGGCTAGGCAGGGATAGAGCTACAGGAGCCCTGCCTCAGGAGGAGGTGAGGAGAAGGGAAAGGAGGCAGAACTCACAGGCTATCATCGGGGGACAGGCTGTCACTGAAGAAGGAACAGTTCTGGCTTTCCATCTCTGCAAGCCTGGAGGAAAGAGAAGCAGGCAGAGATGTGGTCAGAGACATCCCGAATGTCTGTTCAATGCACCCTACTCAAGGCAGCCCCTGCAAGACCCCTCTCTGGCAGGGTCTCCCAGCTGGCCTGTGCCACTCTGCCCCTTTCTGCAGGCTGTGGAGGGTTTTATCTTTTTAGAAAACAAAAGATCCTGCTGCTATGGGGTGGCAGTCTCTGGAATAAAGGGCTGCTGCCATGCAGCCAGCTCAGCATAAGCAAAGGAAAGGGGGAAAAGCACAAAAGCTCCAGCGTTGAGCTACAGGCTCCCTGTGCTCCTCAGGTCCCCATGGTGAGGGCAGAGCCATGACCAGCCACAGGGCAGCAGCAATGGGGACCCTGCAAGCAGCACTGGTGAGTGCACAAGCAGAGCAAGACATTGAAGGATCTGCCTGGTGAGAATCCAACCAGCAGCTCCGTACTGGGAAGAGCAGGAGGCTGCTTCATCACCAAGACATCTGCTGTCAAAGGCATGGTGCTAGCTGCCAATTTGCATGGCATCAACCGTGTCCCCGGCAGGAGCAAAGTGGTACCGGCAAGTTTGCCTGGCCCTGGAGCTGCCTCTTCCCAACAGCACTGCAGCCTGAGCCACCCCAGCCAGACTCTGCCTGCCAGGCAGGATGCTGGAGAGCATGGAGGAAGCTCTGGGCAGCAGGACCTCACCATGTCTCCGCCCCAAAACTCCCCCTCCCCAACACCCATCAGAGTCATGCTCCCTGCCCTGGTGTGACAGCGGTGCCCGGTGGCGGTACCTGCTGGCAAAGTGCTCGATCCGGGAGTGGGTGTCAGCGTGTGGTAACATCGGGGAGGAGGCTGGTCTGGAAGAGAAACGCACTGGTCAGCAAGGCTTGGTGGTCCTCCCTCAAAGCTAGGGCTTGGAGAGGCTGTCCTTGTCTCCCCTGGGCTGAGAGGAGTCAGGGACAGGCTGGAGAGGGAGACTGAAATCTCTGCTCCTCCAAGAACTTGTGCCCATTGCATCCCCAGAGCAAGCACCCCCTCCAGCTCTCCCATGGGAGCCCTGTCTCGCAGCTGAGATGCTGCTTCCATCCGTGGAGCCCACGTACCAACCAGGCAGGGTAGAAAGGCACAGCCCAGGGGCCAGACAACTCACGTCTCGGAGAAGTCAGCCTCGAGTACGGACTGGACAGGCAGGTAACCTCTCTGCGGGTGCTTGCTGAAGTACTGCTTGGACCGAAACTTGTTCTTCAGCGTCGTGGCAAAGTCCCTCATGTTCTCACTGGACGTGGTCTGCAGGCACAAACATTACCAAGGTGCTGCTTAATGAAAAGCCGGGGAATGACAGGTTGGCATCCGCAGGAAAGAAGTCCCTTCGGTCTGGGCACAAGAGGAGGAAGAGGCAGACACAGTTGAGGAAGCAAGGAGGGCACAAGGCAGCTCTGCCAGCCTGTCACGGGGCCTGGCACAAGCCACGCTGGGCATCTGTAGATGCCATGCATCCCGCTCACCACGAGCCCCAGAAGAGCAGGGAACACAGGCAGCCTCCAGCATGTGGAGGGGAACAAAAACCTACAAGGGATTAATTTCTGGGGCTGCACCAGCCTGAACATCCCAAGGAGCTGCTGCCGTTGGTGGGCACCTGCTCTGAGCCAAGACCCTCCCAGCCCAGCCCCATACCGGGGTGTAGTACTCCATGATGGGGTAGTGCAGCTTGTTGCCCTTGCTGGCTCTCCCGGTGAGGAAACAAGTCTGGCAGATATCCACATTGAACTGCTTCAGGCTCCGATACCTGGAGAGAGCAGGAAGCCATAGGGAGGCAGTGAGAATCAGCAAAACCATGTCATTTTGAAGCCTGAGGAGAAGCTCAGCGGGGAACAGATGTGGCCTGTGTTGCTCTCACACCCCACTGAGCCCACAGTGCTGACAGATTAAGTCCCCAGAAAAACATCCTGCTCCTTCCCCTCTGCTGGGACCTGATCAGCTGCTGCAGAGCTCTAAGTTCTCCCAACAGCACAGAATAAATTCCACTCCTTCCCACAGGACACCATGCACTTCCCTTGGGGGCCAAGGTCCCACAACCCCTACCTGAAGCCTTTGATGGGGCACTGCCGGCAGACGGAGCACTTGGTCTGATGCTTCACCTGCTCAGCCATGGTCACCCGGTGCAGCACAGCCAACCACACCATGGACTGTGGTTCCAGGTTGGCCCACTCCAGGAACTGGGACGCCTCGATGGTGGGCTTCCCATTGCTCTGGGGAGGGGAGAGGAAGGGGGTTGGCTCATGAGCTGAGACCCAACTGTGATGAGGGGCAAGCTCCTCACCACCTCCAAGAGACTCTCCCCAGAATGGCTACCGCAGCAGGGATGGCATAAGCCACGGCACCCTACTCACGAAGCGGAAGCAGCTGCGGATGCTGGGCTCCACGTTGCTGCCCCCAAACGCCGCCACCTCCCCCAGCTGACGTGGGACCTGGATGGCCTCATGGAGCAGGACACCGAGGTGCCGCTGGTCACATAGTCCCCCGGCGTTTGCCACTTGGCTGAAGAGATCTGTTGGGAGGAGAGACAGACACCTCCCCCGTTAGAGACACCCGAGACAGCAGGCAGGACGCCAGTGTGGGGGAGCAGTGTGTGGGGCAAGACCAGGGGCTCCACTGCCTGAATCCACCTGAAAGCTCAAATATGAGGGAAAAACTGAGCTATGATTAAATAACATTTACTGGTATCCTTCCAGCTCCCCATTACAGAATGATAGGAATGATAGGAAGTGACCTCTGGAGATCATCTAGTCCAAACCACTGCCAAAGCAGGTCCACCCAGAGCAGGTTGCCCAGGAATGTGTCCAGGTGGGTTCTGAATGTCTCCAGTGACGGAGACTCCACCACCTCTCTGGGCAGCCTCTGCCAGGGCTCTGCCACCCTCAAAGAGAAGAGGTTTCTCCTCAAGTTTAGGTGGAACTTCTTATGTTCAAGTTTGTGCCCATTTTTTCTTGTCCTGTCACTGGGCACCACTGAAAAAAGACTGGCCACATCCTCTTGACACCCACCCTTTAAGTATTTATTTATAAGCATTGATCAGGTCCCCCCCTCAGTCTTCTCCAGACTAAGACAACCCAAGTCCCTTAGCCTCTCCTCATAAGAGACATGTTCTAGGCCCCTAAAATGATCAGGAGTTTGGAGTCTTCTTGAGATAGAGGTTAAAAACGTTAATTCTTTAACAGCCACAGCTGGTCTGTCCTCTCTGAATTTGCCCGACCCCCTTATCTAACCCCTTGCTGCTTCCTGTGCTGCCCCCTCCGCTGTGTCCCACGGCAGAGAGCACCAGGGTTAAAAAGCAGTGAGGAAAGGGGCTTCCTTTAACTTGTCCAAAACCTCCTTCCCAGCCATGCACCCCTAGGTTTTGGGTTTGTTTGGTTTTTTTTTCCTTCTGGGAAGCAGGGGACAAACTGTTGTCTGCTGCTTGCCTTCTCTGCACTCTTCCTTCCAGTGCCACGCAAGCCAGATCACCGTGGCACCAGTCAGTCTGCAAAAATGCCTCCTAATTTAGGCGGCGTAGGCTCGGGGAGGGAGGGAGGGAGAGGTGGCAATGCAAGCAGATTAGTCACCGCTTTTTCTGGGCAAAGAAAGGCTACGCCAGGAGACAAAAGCACTCCCACTTTCCCCAGGTTGCTCCACACCAGGTCCTGGGGGAAGGAGATGGGACATGGCACTCACACTGAAACTTCTCCTTGACTTCTGTCCCACACAGACACGCGATGCCCGTCTTGAAGGAGAGAGCCCTCATCTTCCCGCTGCGGCCGCTGCAAGGTGAGACATCACACAGGTTTGCAAACAATTTTGGAGGTTTTTTTTTATCTAGAGGGGGGGGCATCAAGCAAGACAAACCCATGCCAGACTGCCCCCTTGCTCATGGCCAGGACCTTTCTGCAGCGCTACCAGCTGGAAGAGCACCACGGAGGTTTCCTCCCAAGCCCCACAGCCCAGGGGGACACAGAGGGACCAGTACCTGTCAAAGACGTTCAGCAGCCAGTTGAGGCTCATGTCCACGCAGAGGGGCACGTTCACCAGGATGCCCCGTTCCTCCTCCAGCCTCTCGTAGAGGGCGGTCAGGCAGTGGATGACCTCCACCACGTCCATCGCTCGGTCGCTGGGCTGCAGGTCATGCTCGTTGAAGATTTCCAAGGCTGTAGCCAGGGTCACCATGTCCACTGCACAGAAAGCACGGGTGGGGGGGATCAGAGGCAGAGAGGAAAAAGGCAGAGGTGAGAGCCAAGAGGAGGGAGACGCAGCTCTGCCCTGACCTGGGGCACTCTCAGGTGGTGGGGAAGCTGCTGGCAGAATGGGCACAGCTCCCAGAGTCTCTCTCCCACCCATAAACCCTTCCCAAAATATCCCCATCTCCACCTATACTCAACCTGAGCCACCATTCCGTGTGACCTTCCTTCCCTCTTGCTGTGGCCAGCCACGGCCAAGAAAATGCTACCCATGAAAGGTTCTTCGTGGAGCCACAGGTGCCCAGATCTGGCCTCTGCACGTCAGGTCCCTGTGGGGCTGGCATGGGGAGGTGAAGGGACACAGAGCCATCTAGATCCTATGAGCAGCTGCCCAGAGGTGGAACAGTCCTGTCTCCAGCTCTGACCGAGTGTCCAGGCACAAAGCTAAAACCGGGCTAAGACAGCATGGGCAACCCTGACTTCCCTTTTCCTTGGAAACCCCTCAGCAGTTTCAAGGGGCAGCTGCTCCTTGGAGAGCCACACATCATGTCGAGCTCTCGTTGCGTCATATTCCCCTGGCAATTAATCCTCGGTTTAACTGGAATTTTACCAACCATGCAGAAATCAGGTTTATTGGCTCCCTTCCTCCTCTTTAAGTAGAGGAGCCCCCTCTGCCCCTGCCAGGGAGGCTGGTTTCTGCTCTTGGTTACATCCACGGCTTCCCTGGGCTCCCATGGAGCTCCAGAGCGAGCTTCTGCCTGATCCCACAGCTTTGTAGCTCTGAGCTGGGTCGCTTTGTTCTCAAATCCCTTTGACTAACACCTGCCCTCGAGGCATTTCCACCCAAAGCCTGCAAAGAAAAGCTCTGACACAGACCCAGACCCCTCGCTGGTGGATTTGCTCAGCCTTCCAGCCACAGGCTCATCCTTCCCAGCGCTTCCTTGCCTCAGCTACCTGTCCCCTGGTGGGCTCCTGCCTTTGATGTGCTGATAAAAGCTTGTGTTAGTTTAATGCCTTTATGGAGGAAGACCCAGCAGGAGGGAAAGTACTTCCCTGCACTCACATCGAAGGGCTTTTTGCACCCGTCGTAGCTTCATAGCCGTCCGATACGCTGAGAACTTGATGTTGTTCAAATCCGCTGCAATAACACGAGAAAAGAAGAATAAAATCACAGCTCAACATCCTTATCTCCAGGGCAGGAAGCAGCAGTTGTCGTTCCCGGCCACCAGCCCCACCATCAGAAGCAAGCAGAGTGCACGGGGGAGGAGGAAGAGGGACAGAGCCTGGCAGTGGGTCGCACTCTGATGCTCTGGGGGACCTCTGTGCCACAGAGGGGAGCAGGTGGGCTCGGGGGGACCTCACGTTGCCCCCCACACCATGAAAAGGCTACTCGGACGGTTCTGTGGCAGCCTCCTTACCCAGCGTCTGGTACAGTTCCGTCATCTTCGGGTGGTCCCAGCACGTCGTCTGGGCCTGGTGGCTGGAAGGAAAAGAGAAGGAAACCAAGAGTCAAGCTGGGAATTCAGCAACTGCCCCGAGAGATGAAAAGAAGAGCAAGTCCCCCAGTGCCTGCAGATGATGTTGCAGCCCTGTGCGCACAGTCTCCAGCCACAGGAGCATGGAGGATGCCCAACAGGAGGATGCTCCACCTGCTGCCAACCCCTCTTCCTTCCAGCCAGCATCCCCCTTCATCCGGGACATCTCGACAAGCAAGGAAAGCCTGGCTTTTGGGGGTATCGTGCTTTGCTGGAGGTCACAGCTCAGACCCCTCCACTCACTGCCCCCCAACTCCTAATTAGTCCCCAATTCCTCTCCTCACTGGGCCAGAGAAGACCACGGGCTGTGGCTGGGAGCACACTCACTTGATGTAGTACGGCACTTTGTTGGGGGAAATGGCTCGCTCCCAGGGGACCTGGACAGAGGCTGCAAGGAGAGAGACACAGATGTCAGACCACCACCAAACACTCCTGTGGGCTGATGCTCCTCCTGCTGAGTGCCCAGCAGGGCTGCAACAGCAGGTGGAGGCCTCTGAAGAGGTTGCCCTTAATGGCTTCAAGCTACGACAGGGTCGGTTTAAACTGAACATTAGGAAAGATTTTTTCACAGAAAGAGTGGTCAGACACTGGAATAGGCTGCCCAGGGAGGTGGTTGAGACACCATCCTTGGATGTGTTTGAGAGTGTTGGGGGACATGGTGTAGGGGAGAACGGTGTAGGGGAGATGGACTTGATGATCCCAAGGGTCTTTTTTCCAACCTAGATGATTCTATGATTCTATTCTATGATGATTCCCAAGTCACCAACTGGAGGTGTTGGAGCCGACAAGTGGGTGCTGCCTATAAGAGAGGCACAGGACTGCTGCTCTCATCAGAGGCATCTTGCCTCTCTTGAGCCCAGAGCTTGGGAAGAGACACTTCCTGATGCTTCTGATGATGCCCAAGGCAACGCTGTGGTCACCGGTGGGCAGGGCTGATAGCTGCTGGGATGCAGACACACAGGCAGAGCACTGCACGCTATGGCCAGGCTTGAGCACCCACAGCATTGGCCATTCCCCATTGCTCACTCTCTGTGTGTCAGCTGCCACATCTCGGGAAGATGAGGACACGTCCCGTACCGGTTGCCTGCCACCCTATGTTTGTTATCTAGAGGACGAAAGCCCTTTTGAGACCCTCAGCTATTTTGCCTCGTCACAGGCAGCTTATCAATTCCTGCAACTGGAAAAACTCCCTCTTCCTTTCAGATAGGAGGACACGGCCTGCAGAGAAACATAGGCCAACAAACCCCACGGACACCTGGAGACCCTACAGGGGTACCTCATCTCTGGGGGCGGACCTCAGACTCTGGAGAACAACCTGCTGCCTATTCTTTGCAGGTCTGATAGCCATCAGCAGCTCAGCTCTGTGGGAACAGCATCCCTCCACCTCGCCACGTGGATAAAAACCTCCTTAATGTGTGCATTTTTGGCCTCTGAATGACTAACACGGGATACGGGGGACTGCCTTTTTCTGCCATCTGTTGTCTTGCCCACCAGGTCTCAGGCTGGCACAGTCCCAGTATCACCTGGGAGCTGCTGCTGCGAGTGTCACAGCTCTGAAGGGGAACCTCACCCTTGGTCCCCCAGGGTGAGGAAGCACAACAGTAACTTTGGGAGAATCCTCCTGCTCTGGTTCCTGTGCACCAGGCACTGGCCTGAGCTCATTTCTAGCTGCATGTGGGGCTCTGGGCTCAGCAACAAGTCCCTGCACCCCATTCTTCTGTCTCACAGCCCATGCTAAGGCCCCTCTGCAGAGGCAGCCTCACATCAGGAAGCCAGGAGAACCTGTTCACTTACAGGAGAGGAAGTGTTGGGAGCCTGGTCCGAAGTCCCGGTGAGCATCTTGGAGCTGCTTCAGGCGTTCATTTATGGAGGCCTGGAAAATGGGACAAAAGAATTCAGCAACAGCCCATCAGGCATTTCAGATTGAAGCCCCATTCAGGAAGGCTTGTCAGACATGCCCCAGCACTCAGGTCCTCTTCCTTCCTTGGTATTTGCATTCCTCAGTCCGCTCAGCCCTCTATACCTCCTCCCACAGGGTGAGGCAGGACAGACCACATCTCCAGCTCTCCTGTACCCATATTTCCACAGATATCAAAGCAGCCACAGGTGGTACTGATCCCCCATCAGATCCTGGTTCTCCTCAGACAACACCCTTTGCTCCTCCCATTGCCTTTTCCTCCTCAAGACCTCCACAGATTTACCAGCCACTTTCTTCACACTGAACTGATGCTCTCCTCCTCCAGAAACACCAGCTATAAAACCCCTGCTATACCACCCCTGCTATGCCAAGCCTTACTTCATCGTCCTTGAAGCTCAGTGGTGACAGCCCTTCCTCAGCATCCTCCCACCTGTGGTTTATTTGCGGTGTTTGGTCCTGACTCCTTCCCACCTGCAGCTGCTTCCAGCGTGTGTTGATCTGCTCCAGGGTACGGGAGTTCTCCATGGAGAGGTGGACATCTGAGATGGCAAGCTGGTGTGCAAGGTCGTTGACCACTTTCACCCCATCCTTCATGGGAGACAGCTCCTCTTTGAACAGCTGGAGTCCCATGCCCGAGGGAACAGTCACAGGGCAGGGGAAGAAGGAAAAGAAGAAGGTGAGTGGTCAGGACTTGGACCTGATTCCTCAACTACAAGCTATTGTTGGCTGGTGGTTGGCAAGACACTGCTGACTAACCCTCCCACAGGGTACCTTAGCTGGGGAAAAAAAAGCAACCTCCAAACAATCCAGTCAGGCTGGAGATTACTCAAATCTGAGAAGTGGGACGTAGACAATGGCTCATCTGTGCTGAGCCACCATACCTGCGTAAGGTCTGTGCCATGACAAAGCACTCAGCACAGTTGAGTAATTTTGCTTAGGACACTGTGTGCCAAATCCACCCTCATAAAGCCAGGGGGCTGTTGAAGGGAGGGCTTGGCCCCTGAGACCCCAAGTAAGGGGTTCCCAAGGTTACACTGGACTGAGCAGTCATGGAGGAGCAACACTGCCCTCCTGGGAAGCAGCATCTCATCACCTCTGGGGCCAAGGCTGGAGCCTTCCCAGAGCCAGAAGTACCTTGGTTGACTGGATGTGCTCCGGCAAGGAGTCAATGAAGAGGTCCCCAATGGGTTCCCAGGTCTCTCGCACGCTTTCAGCCTGGTCCAGTGTCGTGCTGAGCTCCTCCATGGCCCCTTTAATCTCCAGCAGCTGCTCCAGCGTCCGTTCGATGTGTCGGTGCTGGTCCACACACCGGGCCGTGAGCTTTTCCCACAGCTCACTGGCCACATTTGCCTGCTTCCAGACAAAGCGGCTGATGTTTTGGATGCGGTGCCGGGGAGAGACATCTGTGAAGGTAAAACAGAAGGGGAACGGAGAGTGAAAACGAGAGCCCAGCCCAGAGGGGAGTGGGCAAGAGATGGAGGGAGGGCAGAGAAAAGGGAGATTAAAAAAAATTAAAAATCTAGGGAAAACTGGAAAGAGGGAGGGAAACCAAGTGACAATAGTATCCAAAGGAGGAGCTGTGCTAAGGGAGAAGGAAGGAAGGGGGAGCTCCACAGACCTTTGCTTTCTGAAGTTGGTTCTTCTAATTCCTCAAACGGATGCTGGGAAAGGAAAGCCTGTGCTGACTCCAGGACAGAGTAAATGTATGGTCCCCGAGACTTCACTTCTTCCATGAAAGCCTGGAGAGCAGAGCACATAGGTGAGACAGCAGGCTGAGCTGGAGAATTCTGCAGTGATTTATTCACTCCAGGGCCCAAACCTCACTGGAGACACAGAGGGAAGTTAACAGAGAAATATTTTTGCATTTTGGGGATGGAATGATCGCCTGCAAGAAGGTGGCTATTGCAGGGGTCTGGACTGCAGCTTTGCTGGAGGGGGGGACAGTGAGCCCAGAGGGGTGTGTTGAGCCAGGGCTGGGCAAGAGGAACTGCTTTCTTGGTGATGCTTTCACAGGCACAGCTTGGAGATGTTCCTTGCTCATGCAGCAAGAGCACAGTCACGCAAACAGTTCTCCCAGCAGCTGTTCAGCAACATGTCCAGCTGCTGGAGGAGCAAGGAGGGGAACAGCAGGATGGCCCAAAGCAGGACATCTGCCAGGGCAGACTTTGGAGGCAGGCTGGTTTAGGATGTCCTCTCCTCCTCTCCCACTGCAACCCCCTCACTGGTACTTTCTGCACTCTTTGTGTACCAGGGAAGTGGCTGGTTCCAGGGAGGATGAGGGATGGAAACAGTAAGCAATAGTTTAGTTTTGTTTTCCAGGTAAAAACAACTAAAGCCCAACAGCCACTGGCAGAGAGAAAGAAATGCTCTGATCAGGGAAGCTGGAAACTCTGATCTGTCTGGGTTTGTTCCAGTTTCAGATGTGGTGACGACGTGCTACTGCAGGAATCACGCACGTCCCCACCACCAGGACACCTTTCGACCAGCCGCCCTCCTCAAGCCCCAGGATCCCAAAAGCAGAGGCCAGCGAGAGGCAACTCCCTCTTGCAGAGGTAGGACATAAGGAAACTAGGAGAGAAGTGATGGGCCCACTACCAGCTGCAGCACCTGCAGGTGACTTGAGGCTGTAAAGCCGATTGATTGTCTAAACACAGGCGGGCTCTGCCTGCTGCATGCCACGAGTGTTTGCTACGGGATGGGGGCTCTGCCTTGCCATGGGGATGGAGATGGGCAAGGACTGGTAGGCTGTGGGCATGGGCAGTGACACAAGGCAGGGGTCCCAGGCAGGGCTGACCACCTGCAGCCCATCTTAGCGGCGAACGGTGGCACGTACCGCGTGTGTCTCCTTTTCTTGCTGCACCAGGAGGACATCACCCCGCAGGGGCAGCTGTGCCGAGAGCTCCTCATCCTTCTCCCCGAGCCAGTCTATGATCTCCTGGAGAGGCACCTGCAGCTTCCCACTGTGGTCAGAAAAGGCCTCCAGCCGAGCCCTGCCAGGAGAGCGAGGACAACAGGACAGTGGTCAGACAGACAGGAGAGGAGCAGGTTCCCCCAGGAGGGGAGGCACAGTGCCGTGGCTTGGGCTGGTGACCCCCAGGCAGCCACAGGACCCCACCAGTGACTGGCAGCACATCCCAGCACGGGCTGTGTGTGACCCTCAGCCAGCACAGGCACTGCACCACCAGGGTTGGGTGAAGCACGGAGGTCTTGGGGAGAGGGAACTCTGAGGGTCTTCATCACCCTGGAGCAGAGGACAGAGCTGCTCTGCACTCTCCTCTGGGTCGGGGCTGTGCTCTGGCTACCATGGGGTGCTTGGCTCGGCATTTGCCCAACTGGGCAGCTTCCAGGAGCCTTGCACTAAGGCAGGAGACAATTAACACGCCCCAGTTAAGCTCTCCGTCATGCTGGCTGTGGAGCTGCAACCTCTGGCGGTTTGGAAGGCATGTCGTCGTGGCCCTCCCCCACCCCCTCCCCCCCGTGCGTGGTGGGGATGGATCCCAGCAAAGGGACAAGCACAGAGGAGGTGGCAGCAAAGCCATGGGGCTGAAAGGGGACAAGCTGCAGAGAGAGCAGCAGCAGAGGATGGAGAGAGCAGCGGCAGAGGATGGAGAGAGCAGCAGAAAGCAAGCAGGAGGGTAGGAGGGGAGGGAGAGAAGGATGGGATGGGTGGAAGTGGAGGGGTTGCTTCTCAGCATAAGGAGAAAAAC
>JAOQGH010000062.1:5021885-5060416 GCA_025769975.1 Gallinago jamesoni | reverse complement strand
GGTTCATCAAGCAAACACGTTCAAAAACCTCCTGAGAGGCACATGCAGCAGGAAAGGCCTGGCCAGCCCCGCAGCTTGCTCCAGGCAGGCACTCTTACCGAAGGCTGTGGGATTTCTTTTTGATCTCGTTCCAGCAAAGATTCATCTCCAGGTGGGCCTGGGGCCCAGAGGCACCGCTCGGAGCCCGGGGGTTTACAAACAAAGGTCCTGCACCATCCTGTGAGCCTTCAACCTGGGCAGAAACAGAACCACGCTGCATCCAGAGATCGCTGCCCGCTGCTTACAGCGCTTGCCTGGGGACACCTACCCCCGTCCATCCTGACCCTGCCTGGCTTTTCAACTCACAGGGGGGGCTGCCCTGCTCCCAGAGGGGTCTGTTAGCTCCAGGGAAGCTCATGGCCGTGCCTGGAGGAAGGATGCAGTGCCAGCTCCAGCAGCACAAAAAGCAAAGGTTGAAGAAAGCCAGAAGCGAAGGGCTTACTGCATGTCTCCTGTTCTGCAGGGTCTCAGTGCTCCTCAGACATCCAGCAATGAGCTTCTCTCACTGATAGGTATTAAATCAGAGCTGGCCCTTGTGTGTCACAGTCCCTGCAGAGCTGACAGCGATTTCTTCCCACACCACACAGGGCTGCTGTGCTTTGAGAAGAGGCAAGCACTGTGGGTCTTGATGTTCCTGGGGATCAAGGGAACCTGCCAAACTCCTTTACAGCACCCGCAGTACTGGGAGCTGCCACCTGCTCCCCTATGGAAGCACAAGGATATTCCCTGCCTGCACAGCAGATCTGGGGTGCCGTTCCTCCTCCACAGATGCTGCTTCTCCTCCTCACCTCTCCAGAACCAAGGAAGATGCTCTGAGGGGCCGATGACAGCAAATCCTACCCCAGCCCCAGGAAGGAAGCACTCTTTGCACCACACCAGTCAGCGTGAAAAAGCGGGTGCTGATCCCTGGATGGCAAATCCTCAGTGGATGGGGGAAAGGAATCCTCTCCTCAGCCTTTAGGAGCCCATGTCATGCTCCTGCTTGTGGTGGCAGCGAAGATATCGCTGCACTTGCTGGTGATGGCAACACACACCAGCAGGACTGGAAGCATCTCACACAGGACTGAGTGAGCAAGAGGGATTTTCCTCTCTGAAAAACAGTTTGTTGTCCAAAACACACGGACACCAGTGCATTTCCACCAGTGAGATGCCAACGAGCTTTGTTGGGGAAACGGCAGCATTTCGATCTCATGCTACTTTGATATTAGAGCTCATTTGTGATAATTATCCCCAGGTGATTAATCAACCATAATTAACTGCATTAGCACTTTCTAAACAGCACATACAACGTACACGGCTTTGCCAGAGAAGGGCAGCCACCTCTGGAGGAAAGCAGCAGCTCTTCCAAGGGCAACATGCGGGTACTTGTCACTTGTCCTGTTCGAGGGCTCCCGGAGGTGTCCAGGGGACAGACCCAGCCAAGCCAGGGAGAGCAACAGGCAGGAGAAAAAAAAAAACACCAGACAAGAAATTTTGCCACGTGCCTAAACCTGTACCCCCTCCACGGCAGTTCTCAGAGAGAAATCAAATGATCACCAAGAGCGGTGCTAAGTTTGTTTCATCCAAAAGCATCTAACACCAGGCTCTTCTCTGCCTCCCCACCCTGCCACTCCAGGAGCACCAAGAAAACAGAGAAAAACATCACCCACAGAGTTCACAGGAATCTTGGGGCCATGAATAATAAACCACACAAAGCTAAAACTACCTCTCAAACGTAGAAAAATCAATACTCTGCATGTGCACTTCCTCACGAGGCTGAAGTAGGTTAGCCCCACAGCGCTGCCAGGGAACACTCCAGCCCTCCCCTCTGTCCCAGGGAACACCAGAGGAAGGAACCAGTTCTACCTGGGTGCAAGTGCAACACACTGCACAGCTCAGCAGACAACGCAGTCCCCCCAGCCTCCTTTAAGGAGTTAAAAGCCCACCGAGCCTGTGACTCACAAACCATGCCCAGCAGCTGACCCAGTGACACTGGCCAAGCAGGGGCCAGGTGTTGAACATCTGCTCCCCCAGGACAAAACCTCTGCAAGCCAGCAGAGGGGGAAAAAAACAGTGTTTTCCCTCCGAGCATCCCCAAAGCATCCTTCCCCCAGAGCCCCAGCAGGCAGCGGCAGCCTGGATCCACGTTTCCCCCCTCCACGGCTTCATTTTTCAGGCTCGGAACACTCCACCTGATGCATCTACCTGTGCTTAGCCATGGATCCACCGCTCGGCTTCACCGGAGGAGCGGGCATCGCCTCCCATCCCTCCGGGTGCCGCTAGGCAGCACCCGGCAGGGAAACGGGCGAGCGCCGTGTCCTCAGCAGAGCGGGGCCGCCCCGAGCACTGACCCCCCAGGAATCTGGAGGGGGGCGGCAGTGCCTCGCAGCCGGCTTCAATCCCAGCTTTGTCCCGTGGCATTCCAGGCAGCCTCCAACCTGCCTTAACCCCCTGTGGGGACATCGGGGGGCTGCCCGCAAAGCACCAAGTGAGCAGAGACCTGCGGGGCACCCCAGCGAGGGAAAGCCCCTTGTGGGAAGCTGGCCCTGTGCAGAGGGGTTGCTCCAGGCACTGGGGGATCCATCTCTGCGAGGGCAAGGCAAAGGTGATGTCAGGTTGGGATGGGGTGACCAGCAGAGACCTTGCCCTCAGATGCTGGAGCACACGGTGGACAGACCAGGGTGTTTGCCAGGGAAGAGATTTGCCCAGGGAATGGTCTGGGATACTCAGAAGGTGAGTAGTCAGGTCCTTGAGAGCTAACCTCCAAGAAGACAAAGATGCCCTCCTTGCCCCCTACATGCCCCAGACCAGCTCTGGGTGCCAGCACAGATGTTTCTGCCTGCCTGGACTGGGTGCAAATAGTTTGTTTTTGCCAGAAGGCTCTGGGCTGTGCCCTCCCCCCGCCAGTCCTGCCGCCCGGCATTGTTTCCATGCTCTCTTCCACCTACAGGGAGGGAATGAAAAGCTCCCTGTATCCCTCCCTCTCTTCCCCTCCTTCCCTGCCTGCACATCTGACCGATGCCATCTCCCCCTCTGGGACCAGCACAGCCAGTCTACTCTCCCCACCACCTCCCAGGGCCGGCAGATGCAGGACCAGCTCCCAAGCTGGAGGAGGTGGCTTCAGCAAGACTAGGGGACAACTAAGGATGGGCTGCCTGCAGCCTGCCGGGAGCTTTCAGGAGAAGCAAGGACAAGAGAGGAAGGCTGTTTCCCAGGTGGCAACACCTACACCTGTGAGAAGGAGGGCACAACAGGTCCTTTGAATGAAGGGGGCTGTCAGCAATGCTGCAGGAGCCAGCAGCCAGCTGGTGCGTGGCACCCAAATCACTCATGCCCACACAGCAGAAAACCAGGCTCAGGCAGGGACCCGGGGGTACCTGTGGTGGGTATGACCTGAGCTGGGGATGTTTATGCCCTCCCCATGTGCCGTCTTGTAGCTCGGTGGTGATGGGTCCCATCCTGCCCCAGCTCCCTTCCCCTCTTCCCAACAAACCCCACAGGGCTCTGACCCCTTTGTAGGGTCTTGGGCTGCTCAAGGCAGTTAAGGAAGACGTTTGCCTGCTCATCTTGTTCTATCCTGCTCACTTCATCTGCTGGGCTGCTCATTAACCACCCATGTGCTGGCCCAGTAGCAACTGCCTAAGGGCCACCCCAGGGCCAACCAGCTCTGAACTCAGCTACAAGCCTCATCCTTAATGCTGGAGCCACTCCAGAGAAGGCTCTGCCTTCTTCCTGCAGACCCCAGCTCCCTGGGGCAGAACAGGTCCAGGCAGATGACAAGCCATGGCAGGCAGGAGCCCCACAGCTTAGCCTTTGCTTTTCATGTTTGAAGCACGATGAAAAAGGAAAAAGCAGAGCCAGGCACTTCACACACCCCGGGAACACCACAGCCAGCACCCAAGGAAAACCTTGGCACCATCCATCAGTCTCTTCTCAGGCGAGAGGTACCACGAGGCCAACAGCTACAGGCAACAGAGAGGAAGCTCTAGCAGAGCTGGGGCAGCGATTCCCCAGCCGTGCTGTCTGGGTGACCCAGGACAAGGTGCTAAATCAGCCTGTGACAGCTCGGTGCAGAGCTCAGGGAGCTTTGCAGGCAGTTTCCAGCACACTTTTTCCTTCTTCTCCAGTCTGCTCCAGGGGTGTCGGAGACCTTCCCCCCCCTCTCTGCCCACCTTTGGTGAGGAGCCCAGCTTGCTCGCGCAGACACCCCGGGGGAAGGAGGAGGGAGACCAGCAGTGTGAGCACCCACTCTCTGTTCCTCAAGATAACTAGACTAGAAAGAGGTCAGATTCCTCCTCTGCCTTGCAGCATTCACCAGGGGCTTATTTCCAAGCTCTACTCTGCAACCAGAAAGGTTAGAAACCTACATTTTCAGCAAAAAGCTGACGTTCTTCCAACTTTCCTGGAAAAAAAGTAAACCCAACCAAACACTCGAGAGCTGTTAATGGTGGCCTCTCGCTCTTTATTTTGAAGGAAGCTTGAAATCCATCTCTGCAGGTTGCCTCTCTTGCTCTACTTTGGGAAACACTTTGCAGCCAAAACGCTCGAGGAGAGCTAACGCTCTCATTAAGTGCAAGCCGATGGGGGGCTGGAGCTAACAGCTTTCCCTGCCACCAGGAACAGAGGTCCCCGTTTGCTCCACAGACGTTTGCAACTGCTGCAAAAAGCTGCCCCGAGAAAGAAAGGCTCCCAAGACCCAGCTCTTACCTGAGGCAGCGGGTGGGCAGTGCTGCTGTGCTGCCCCTGCTCTGTGAGGTGCCACTCAGGACATCGTGGGAGGACATAGAGCCATTCCTGCATCACCAGGGGCTGCATCAGAACCGATGTTCATGGGGATGGAGACAACTCTGGGCACGAGCACCTGAAAAGCAGCATGAGAGCCCCTGGGTCAAGTTGCACCCCCTCATGGAGCCATCCCCCCTGCCCAGCTGCCCTCGCAAAGGCTGAAGACTTAAAGGATGCATTTTTAAAAAACATATATTTGTACTAATGTTCTAATCTTTTTTCATCTAAATGTCCAGCTGGTTTCTTGCATTTAGTTATACAATTTGCTGTAACAATCTCCTGTGTTAGCGAGTCTCTTGATGCATTTTTAACAAGGGCTGGGTTTCTTGAACTACAGGAGATGCCCACGGTTCAAAAGAAAAGGGGGAGAGGATCTCGCTGTCATGACTGCTTCTGGTTGGACATAATAGACATGTCCCCACAACAGACAATATTTTCAAACATGTTATTTTTTCCTTTTATGTTTAGAAGGGCAATTACCTAGAGCCTCAGTTCCCTCATATGTGCATCTCACACTATCAGCCACCTTTTAATGAGTTTTTAAACTCATAAAATACCTCTTTTTATTCTGGTTTTAAAACTGTATGACCCATAAAGCCAGTTAGCAGTGTCCCCTTGTCTATTCTATAGGTCTGGAAGGTGATCTCTGGTGACAATGCCGCTTTTTTGTTGTTGTTTAGGCTGTGATTAAGATAGTGGTTTATCTCACTGTTAGCATCTCCTCAGCTTTACAGAAAGCCATGAGAAAATAAACCCCAGATGCATAAACCATGTCCTACAGGTACCCACGTGTAAGATGTGGTGGATCTCCATGTTCTCTCTGCCTTTGCTCAACCAGTTCTGCTTCAGCTCCTCCACGAAACTTACTGCTCTCTGCAACCTCCTGGGCACAGACCCATTGCAGCAGCCACGGCCGGGCTGGCAGCGCTGGGTGATGCCCCCATCTCCTTCAGCATCGCTTCTCCATCCCAGGCCACAGCACGATGGCAGGTTGCCACCAGCACGCACGCTTCCCGTTTTGCCGATACAAACCCAGATCCAGCCTCTCCCAAATGCCAAGGGAATTCAGACCACGGCTGACCTGCCCGGCTAAAGGTAACCCCCGGGATTAGGGACCCGCCGCAGAAGCTAGAATTCGACATCAGACGTCGAATTTCCACTTCCCTCCCACAGATAACAGCAGCAAATACAGCATGTAGGTCAAGAGGTCTCTCGATCACAAGGCTTATGCTTTGAATTGCTAATTTCCTCCAAAATGTTCTTTCCGGCCTGAAACTTTCCACTTCAGATCTTGGCCTGTGAGGAAAAAAATTACGGCAACGTTTTGAGGCAAGGCAGCTCAGCTTTCATCCCAGGAGGGGGAATGGAAATACAAACACATTCCCTGCTGCTGGAAATGTTAATGACTTTGTTGTTGTTTAACTTACTGTTCAAGAGCAGTAATAACATTTTAGCTCAGCACGCCCAGTGTCCTTTAAGGGGAAAGGTGGGAGGCTTGTGGATATTTCAAAGTTCAGCTCCCATGTAGACGCTGACAAAGGGAGCATTCCCAAGCTGGCAGACAGCAGGACTCCCTCCACAGAGCAACGGCACATCCTGTTCCAGCAAAAATCATTTTCTGCACGTGTAAGTAAATAGTTTGAGCCTGAGATCGAGGGCCGGCAGACCTAATTCCCAAGACCCCGCTAGGTCGAGGTTTGGTGAGAAAGAAGGAAGAGAAGTCTTTGTCCCACGGGGACCAAACAACACAGCTCCCTCTTAGAGCATGGGCCCTGAGTTTATCTCTTTATAAACCAGGAATAGATGCCCAAACACACTCCTTTTAAAAAAAATCACCCCAACAGTCTCCTGGTTCTCACTTGGCTCCTGTGTGGAAGGAAAGGGGGAAAGGACTATCAGCAACCTTATGGAATCATAGAATAGAATCAGAGAATGGGCAGGGACACCTCCCACCAGACCAGGTTGCTCAAAGCCCCATCCAGCCTGGCCTTGAACCCCTCCAGGGATGGGACATGAGTGGACCTTCCACATGAGTGGGCATTTACAGACCCATCATCCAAGGGCTAAAAAACCCAGATGCCAAAGCTGCAGCTGGGCTCTGCACTGCACTTCCTCCTAAGCACCAGGTCCCCTTCATTAATTAGAATGAAGGGTCCTTCAATTAAGCAGCTGTCCTTAAGAAGTAACATAAAATCTGGTAGTGAGCTAGTGGCACAGAAGATGCCTTCTTCACGGAGGGTGGGTGAAGTGGGGCACTCTCGCGTCTAACGAGCTGCATTCTTAAATGACCACTTAGGCTTTGAGCTAATGTTATAATAATAACCAAAATGTTATTTTAATTCAATGGATAAACAGGTGCCACAGGTCCTAATAAAGCAGCAGGAGCAGAATCTCTTCTGCTGGCTCACTCGCTCTCCATTTTCCCAAGCAAAAGAATACACACACGAACACAAAAACTCCAGCTGAAAGATTTAACCATTTAGTCTTGCTCCAGGAAACTGGGACGACGACGTCCCCCAGCTCACCAGGTGAGCATGGGTGCATGCCCACAACATGGCCACTCACAACTGACTGCCGCTCTCCCTGCTTAAAAATAACTTCTGGGGATTTATTTAGGAAGATGGAAATCTACATTTCTCTCACACGCCGTTTCAGACTCCCAGCTGGGTTTTAAGCTGCTCTCTCCAAAACTCGCTTTGCCTGGGAATTCTTCCCATCTCTTCTTCTCCCCCTCCTTTCAAATTAGACAAGTACTACAAATAAATACTCGAGCACCCTGAGGGCGCAGCTGTAAATACACGGCCCCGCTGTGCTGGACACGGAGAAGCTGCTGATAGACCCGACAGGCAAAAGGAGTGGGGGAAGCAGCAAACACCCTCCAACCTCCCAAAAAGGGACAGCGAGGGGGCAATAATTTGCCTAACGACCGAAAGGAGGTTGCATAAAAAGCAGCCAAGCCTAAAAATTGAACCCAGTTCCTCCCAGACTTGGTCCTGTCCCGCAGCCCTGAAACCAGCTCACTTAAACCCACTAAAAATCTTGAGTCTTGTCTTTGTCTTTTCGTCCTCGAAGCACCTGAGCTTTCCCTTCCCTGCTGGTCCAGGCAGGAAAGGAGCGCTGCTGCTTTGTGAAAGACACACCACCCGTTTGCCACACTGCAGAAGCCATCAGCCACAGTGGGAAGAGCCCAGCGGTAGCCAAGGCAGTGCTGCCCTAACTTTTGGCTTCCTTGACGGTTTGCTTCTCCTTCTCAGTGTCAAACTAACATCTGCGTCTCTGCACCGAATGTCGTGCCTTGCCCCCAACAAGCTTGTCTTTATTACAAACCCCCAGCCAAAGCATGGAGTTCTCTGGCCTCCTGAGCCCACACGTTTTATAAGCAGGCTGTGTGCCACATGAAGTCACGCTTCTTTTCCTTTCTTGAGAGGTATCAGGGCAACCTTATTCTTATGCTAAGGGAAACGGCAAAGGAAAAAGGGATGGAGCTATTTTGTCTCGATTTTGAAAAGTTCAGTTTCATCTTTATACACCTGTGAAAATGAGGGCTTTTTGAAGACTGAATTCTTCCTGGTCAGCATGTCTTGTTTCATGAGACTTACAATTCCCTCTTTTATGCTTTTATCATAGGCATCCAGCCTAAAGTGGAGGCCTTGAATATATTTCTCAGAATTGTATTAGAATCAGAAACTCACTATGCGTCACCAGAACTCAGGGCTTTTGTTTGAACCCATTAATTTAATCCTTTCCCTGTCTCACTTTGTTTAGTTTTGAAAAGAGTCACTCCAACCAGAGCAAGCCCATTCACACTTCCAGTCCTGGCCAATTTTAGCAGGCAGGATTGATCTGTCTCAGGCGTTAACCCAGAGAGACAGAGAGATGGTCCTCGCCTTAATTTCTTCAGTTAACAAAGAGGACCTCAACACAGCAGCGCATCCCAGCACCTTCTCCAACCCCTTCCCACCCCAGCACTCCAGGCACCCACCTTCCCTGTTCGATATTGCATGTCCATGGTCCCATCCCCTTTCTGGAGCCCTACCCAGCCCCTTCTCACAGCAGCAGAGAAAGCAGGTTCCAGCGTGAGGAACTGGCAGGGGAGGATGTTAGATGGCACCGGAGCCATGGCCAGCACATGCACTGACACACAGCTGCCAGAAAATCAGAAACCCTCCCTGCACAACCGAGCCTTGGAGCTAGGACTTCACACCGTGCCTTGCTGTAGGATATGATGGTCGGGCAATAAAGGGCATTAAAGAGGATAATCAAGCAAGAACTGCCACTCCTCCAGAGAGATCAGTGTGCAGAAGGTGCGAAGGACCTCAGATTAGGGCACAGGTAAAACGCAGACTGGCAAAGATTTTAACTACATGTATTTTTCCAGGCTAAAAAACAAAGCCCGAACAAACATGGGTTTCTCCCACAGACAGCAGGGTGTTTAGAAGTGTGGGAGTCACTGCTCCAGACCCCTGTCACACGGGCAACCTCAGAACAGAGATCCCCATGAATAGGACGCTCTACGCCTGCGATGCCGTACCGGAGGGAAGACTGAAGGGAAAAGGCTGGACCAGGGAAAAGTAATAATCTGTTGTGCAAAGCGGCACTAAAATCATGGTGAACAGCTGCCCAAGCTGCCCTGTCTGGCATGGAGAGGGAGGCAGAGTGCTGAGCCCTGGGGAGCAGGAAAGGTCCCACATCTTCTTCAGCCAGCCAGGGCTGTCCGCAGCAAAGGGAAGGTCAGCAGCGGCAATATAAGGCCTTGAGCGAGGAGGAGGAGGAGGAAGAATGAGTGAAAGGGATTGGGGAGAAGCTGGGGGAGGGGAGGGCGGACACATAAAGGAACAGGGCTGGACCGGGCACGGTAGTGAATGGAAAGGGCCGAGCTGGGACCGGAGTCTGATCCCAGCTTACTACTCGAGAATTATTTGGGTCCCCGCCTCGCCCTGCCGTCTAATCCTCCCAGGAGGATGCTAAAAGGCCACCATGCAACCTGCCCAGAGCAGTCCTTTAGCTCAGGCAAAAACCCTGCCGGGGTAAATAAACCTTCAGTGTGCAAAGAACCAAAGCTGGTGAAACCAGGACCCTGGCTACTATTGTTTGCCCTGGGAGCCCACAGCACTTACCGGTCCCCAGCCTCTCCCCAATGGAAACAATTTTGGCCACCTCTCTCTCTCCTACTATTTCCCCCCTGATACCCTTTCCTTTTCTTCTCTGCGAGTTTCCTCACCCACACGTACAGGGAGAGTGTTTCTGTGAAGGGACACACACACACACATGCACATACGCCCAAGGAGCTCATCTCCGAGGTTAACGATCAGCTGATATTTCCCCCTATTTTTTTTTTCCAGCCCAGCTACAGCATCCGAGCGGGAAAGGAATTTTTGTCATGGCCTACCTTCCGAGTCCACCGGGTCCGAGGCGCCGGGGAGGCAGCAGGGACGGGGGCTGCCTCTGTGAATCAGCAAAGGAGTCCCTGTGACAGGGATGCATGCTGAGGCTGAGCGCTGCTGTCGGCAGGCTCCCTGCCTTCTCCTCCTCCACCGCCCCGCGCTGCTGTGTTGCTATGCAATCACATCACCAGGAGGAACAGCATCTTCCTACCCAAGAGATACCCTTGACTCTCAGAAAACAGCAGGAGGGACCAAGGACGAGCCCACCGAACCCTTCGGAGGTCTCCTCGGCCAGCGATCGATCCGGAGGAGGGGAGGGAAGAAGAGTGGAGGCAAAGAAAGACACACAGACGGGAGGAGGAGGAGGAGGAGACAAAATACACATGGAGAGGGAGAAAGAAAAGGGAAGGGTGGAGGGAGGGGAGAAATACAAAGGCACAAAAGGCGCTGTGGTCTGGCCTCCGGAGACCCGACAGGGGCTCCTGGGCTCAGATTTGCTTCCCGGTGCTTGCCGACATCTCCCCACCGCCTCTCCAGGACCAGCGGCTCTCATTTTAGGTTAGATATGACCATGCTGTGTGCTGGAAAATGCCAGACACATTCACCTCCTTTCTTAACTGCAATTTGGGTGTCTGGCACAAGATTTAATAACTTAAAAATAGCCCGTTTTAAAATTAAAGTTAAGGAGCCAAAATAGGATAATCGCTTAATTTCAGAAACGCTTCCTATTCTTCTTAGAATAGAAAAAAAAAGTAAAGGCAGAACCAATTCTCCAAGCTGGGGAGAAAGCCTGATTCAAGATTTTTCAAATATCAGGTTATCTTGTCTCAGTTCAAGAGAAACAGAAGGATTAGAGCCGCTAACTCAGCTGAGGACTCAAGCAGACCTGGAGTTGGGATTTCAGTCCACACGTAACAAATAGTTTGCAGTTCTTGAGGTCATTCCACCCAAGGATTTCAAACTGCTCAAGGTGCCAGTGATGTTATTTCTATATACACAAGAAGAAACAGAGTTAAATGGCTTGGGCAGAAAGAGGAATCAAATCTGATCCCAGCCCAGGGCTTTAGCCATTAGATTCTTTTGGCCTCTCCCTGGGAAA
Source organism: Gallinago jamesoni (assembly GCA_025769975.1). NCBI lineage: Eukaryota > Metazoa > Chordata > Aves > Charadriiformes > Scolopacidae > Gallinago > Gallinago jamesoni. The sequence goes on along the minus strand of JAOQGH010000062.1, from coordinate 5,049,130 downwards.
ATTAAAACTTGGGAAACACAATCTTCCTGGTTGTTGTCAGAACAGCCTCTAATGAGCCTTAGCCCTTCTTTTCTCAGAGCTGATAAACTGAAGATGTTAATTTCCCACTCACACAGCCATGTTCTACAGGCGCATCACTGCCGTTTATAAAGATTGCCCATTTTCATACATTTATTCTCACAAACAGTAGGTCGGGTGTCCCTCAAAATGCAGGTTCATGTCAGCAAACAGACATGTAACAACAGCTTCATGATTCCACTGCGTTTCTGAAAACCATTTCTGGCCAAGACATCTCTCTCAGAACAAAGGAAAACAAAACTGGCAAAGAACCTGCTGTGGTGGGGGCTTCCCGGCATCAAGGAGCCTTGGTCAGGAGATGCTGTCGCACAGAGCAGCGGTGCCCAACACACCCCAGGTGCCCACTGCTGTAGGGAGGCCAAGTCTACCTTTCAGCCAGTCTGGGGGAAAGAACAACATTTCCTAATCCCAGATCGTTGTTGCAGGGTGGATGTGAATGGATCAAAAGCTTTTCTAGGTCACCAATTTAAACTTGGAGAAAGCAGTCAAAATATGGTGGATCTCCAGTAACAAGCGTTTGAGAGAGTCCTCAACAAACCAGCGTGTTCCTCAAGGTGGTACCTGCTAGAACCTCCAGCAGGTGGGTGGCTGACCCTGAGGAACCTTAAACCCCCAACAGGTGGGTGTCTGACCCCGAGGAACCTTTCCTTTCACTCTCTGTAGGTGAACCAGGAGTCAGGAGCAGCACACAGCAAGACACGATGCACAGAAAACTTCATGTAGCAACTCTGAAAGGAGGAGATTTTTAAATAACAACCTCTTTATAGCTGGTTCCAAAAGGAGCAACACTGAATACTTTTGAGTACCAACCCAAGAATACGTACTCACTTCTACACACCTCCTGCTTTTGAAAGCTTCAATAGCTCGTGCTTCCACAACAGCTGTACTGATGCAACAAAGCTCATTCTGAAAAGCTGTATTTAGACCAAAAGAAAAATAGATGTGGATAGGAAGACAGAAACAGAGTCTCTGCTGGGCTATTTTTGTGCATACACACACACACACAAATAGTAAGTCCTGGGTTAAGCAAGGAGAGTGAAGGGAGGGGGGGGGACCAACCAAGTGCTGGAAGGGTTATCCAGGCAACTCCAGACACACCGTTCTACAGAGAGAGATGGCCAAATCCCACTGCAGCCCGCATCTGTCACCAGCAGTATCTATAAGTGATACGACAACATGGAAAAACAAAGCGAGTACATATCAAGCCAAGTTGCACATGCACACGAGACAGACATCAGCACAGAGACACTAACAGACAGCACGAACCACAGAAACAAGGAGCTTTGCAGCACATGCATCCTAAATTATTGATAGTTTAGGGACAGCAAAACGCAGCAGGAAAAAAAAAAATCTCTTGTGTCAGTTTAGCTTAAATTTTGAGACAAACCAGAATCTCTGGTGAAAGAGCTGCTTCCATGGCTGGGACCATCCTCCTTATTTCCCCAATACCTTCTGGCTTAAGGATATAATTAGGACAAACAGCCAAGCAATTCAGAACTCAAAGGAAATCAGGGAGACAAACTCAGATTTGTCATAAATGCAGCCTTTCACATAAGCATTACAACTTTCTAAAGCGTATGGGAAGGTTTATGAGACATGATACTAAATATGGTGTGCTTTGAGTGCTGAAGAGAACTTAATCCAAAAAAATCTCCCAAGGAACTCCAAGAATCCAGCTTTCAGAAGACACAGCAGTACCAACTGTATGCCTTTCCCTAGCGAAATATTCCAGTCATTTTATGCTTTACTAAATGGCAAATATGTACCCTGATAGCAAAACTAAGGATCTCCATCCACCCAACAGGGCCATCCTGATGTGCACGATGCTGAATACAGTGTACAAACACACAATAGAGAAAAAAATCAAGTCAGGTATTAAAAGGCATAAAGGTGAAATTGAACTCAGATTCTGATTCACCAGAATCGTTCCCTTTAAAACACTGGAGTTTTAATCAATGTAAATCATTGAAACATTCCCAGTTTACAGTTGTGAATTCAGAATCTGCTATCCTGATTAAACATACAAAGCCACAAAATGCAGAATGCCCAGAATACAAATGCATTTGCTGAAAATAACTGGTGAAAAGAGTGCTATATAGAGATATACTAGCAGTATTTTTATTCTGGAAATTTTAAAAAGCTAGAAGTAATCACTGGGTCTAGTCCGAATCAGAAAGTCCATTACTTTCTCTTTATTCAAAGTCAATATTAATTCAATTGAATCACTCATGAGCTGGAACGTCCATAACACTGAGTGTCTTGTGTTACCAACCCATAAAAACATTAACTAAAATTCTCACATTCACATTTCAACACAATACTTCAGGTGTCGATACAGTTAAAGGCTTTAACCTCCTCTTAGAAAATAGTCCTTGTTGCAGAGAATTGTTTCCCAAACTGTACATTCATTCTCCTCTTCAAACGTGGCAACTTCCCTCCTTTGAAACCTCACATCTCCTGGAAGAGGAGGATCATCTTCCCTCTTGTACAGAAGAAGTGTTGCTGTCCTTCAGAAATTTCGCTAGATTCTTTCCCCTTCAGAGTAAAGCTCAAACTTACCAATTCATCCCAATTAAAATAACGTAGAGAATGATGCTTTACCTAGGATCCTAGAATGTGGATTGTGCAAGGACGATTACGATTTACCAGGGTGGAATAAATTCTTAAAAATCCCTCTTATAGAGCTCTACCGAGAACACACGTAGAGAACAGAAAGAGAAGAAAGGCTCCAGGGAGGAGGATGCAGCAGCACCGAGGCAGGCAGCGGGGTCAGAGTGTGTTCTCACACCTGTATTCAACCCATCTGTGCCTCGCACAAAGTGCTGCAGCGTTTTGTCAAACAGACTCCATCGAGGAACCCATGTGGTGGCACTTCAAGCAGAGGAGCAGCCGGGGGAGCCCCATGAGCTGAATTCCCAAAGTGGCACTGGAGAAGCCGTTGGAGGTTGTGAAGTTCCTACAAGCAGAAACAAGTCATTGATATCCCAATGGCCTCCAAACCCCAAGCACCTAAACCAAAGAACAGAGCTGAATGTTGGCTGAGAATATACATCAAAGAGTGTCCTTGCTAAGAGGAAACCACAGGAAAAGACAAAAATAAAGATAAAAAATAAAGATATTGTCCCTAGAGCCAAGCACTGATAGTGTCCTTGTGGATCCACCTACTGAAGAAGGGTTTGGTGAAAGGCTTGAGAGCCAGGACGAAGTCCCTTATGGCTTGAAGGAATCCTTTTTCTCCCTAAGAGCCTACGAATCCCTGTTTTCCTGAGACAAAGGGCTCCCTCCTCTGGGTCTCTTCCTAATTGAAGTAACAGATGAGGCTGATTTCTTGCAGAGCCCCAGAGTGACTCGGTTTTGATGCAGGATGATGGCTCTCAGTGGTTACCCTGTGCCCACCTGCAAAGGAGAAGCCAGAAGGAACAGATCTCGCACAAAGGGACAGACCTGCCCATCAATTCCAGCACATTAGACGGGCAGGCACGCTTGTGAGGAGAGCACAAAAAGCTTCTTCTCAACAAGAGGGAACAAAATTAGAATTAGGGACCCTAAATTCAGCTTGAGAAGAATCTGAGAACGTTTGCCCAGATATCGTGCCATCCTGTTCCTTCTTTTATTTAAATAACTGATGTCAAATAAATAACTGCACCTTCTTTGCTGGCATCAGGAAGCACAAAAACCTCCCAAGCACAGATTCTACCCCGCCGAAAGCATTTAGAAAAAACAGCAGGATACTTTCTAAAAGCACAGTGCCTGGGATGAGGGAGAAGAGTGGGTAGAACTGATACAAGCAGGCAGCTGACAGGCACTCAGGGACAGGAGGAGTCCCCCTTTTCATTTGTTCCCCCATGGGGACTGAAGCATCCCCCTCTCTCCCCCCCAAAAAAAGAGAAATGAGAAGGAGAGAGGAAAACAGCGGAGAAAGGAAATATTTTCAGAGCAGCGAGCACCAAAAAGAACGAGGGGTGAGCATCAAAGGAGTGTAAAAGAATTTCAGGCAGAAATGGAGAAAGAAAAGAGAAAGGAGAAAATGGAAGCGAAGAAAAAAAGACACACACAGGAGAGGTGAAGGCAGACAGGCGGATTTCAGGGGCTGTTCTGTTCTTCAGAAGCTGTCACCACACTCACAATGTGCTTTCCATCCCCCTCCTTATTTACTGGGCTGTGCACATAAAGGAGCAGGGAAGCAATCGCACAGGAGCTGCCGAAGATTCACTTCGACACAGAACAGAGGTGCCCTAAGAGAAAGGAAACTGCTTAGTGATCCGTGTACGACAAACCATGATGGGAATGTTACAGCCTGGAGACTCAAGAGAGAGTGTTGGGAGAAAACCTGCAGGGAACAGCCTCTTCCTTCAGAGATTACAGAACCATACAGTGGTTTGGGTTGGAAGAGATCTTAAAGATCATCCAGTTCCAACCCCCCTGCCCTGGGCACGGACACCTCCCACCAGACCAGGTTGCTCAAAGCCCCATCCAGCCTGAACCCCTTCAGGGATGGGGCATCCACAGCTTCTCTGGGCAACCTGTTCCAGCGTCTCACCACCCTCACAGTAAACAATTTCTTCCTAATATGTAATCTAAATCTCCCTTCTTTCAGTTTAATGCCATCACCCCTTGTCCTGTCGCTCCACCCCCCCATAAAGTGTCTTTTCCTCATCTCTCCTATAGCCCCCTTTAGGTACTGGAAGGAGCTATAAGGTCTCCCCAGAGCCCTTTTCTTCTCCAGGCTAAACCAACCCCGACTCTGTCAACCTGTTTTCACAGGAGAGGTGCTCTAGCCCTCTGATCATCTTTGTGGCCCTTCTCTGGACCCATTATAACTGGTCAATGTCCTTCTTATGTTGAAGATCCTAGAGCTGGATGCCGTATTCCAGGTGGGATCAATCCAATTGCCCCAACCCACGTGCAGGACATTGCTCTTAGCCTGGTTATCTTCATGAGGTTTGTACGAGCCTACCTCTCAAGCCTGTCCAGATCCCTCTGGATGGCATCCCTTCCCTCCAGCATGTTGACCACTCCACAGCTCGGTGTCATCAGCAAACTTGCTGAGGGTGCACTCAATCCCACTGTCCGTGTTACCGACAAAGATGTTAAACAGCACCAGTCCCAACACCAACCCCTGAGGAGCACCACTCGTCACTGGTCTCCACGTGGACATCAAGCCATCGACCACAACTCCGAGTGCGACAATCCATCCAATTCCTTATCCACCAAGTGGTCCATCAGTTAAATCCATGTCTCTCCAATTTAGAGACAAGGACATCATGTGGGACAGGGTCAAATGTTTTGCACAAGTCCAGGAAGATGACACCAGTTGCTCTTCCGTTTCCCAATGCTGTAACCTCACCATAGAAGGCCACCAAATTTTATCAGGCACAGTTTGTCTTCAGTGAAGCTATGTTGACCATCTCCCCAGTCACCACCTCATTTTCCATGTGTTTTAACAGTTTCCAGGAGGATCTGCTCCATGATCTCACTGGGCACAGAGGCGAGGCTGATCAGGTTGTAGTTCCCCAGGTCTTTCTTTTTTCATCATTTAGAAAATAGGGGGTGTGTTTCCCCTTTTCCAGCCACCGGGAACTTCACCAGAGTACCACGAGTAAAACTGCAGGGGGATACAGCTCCATGTAAAAATATGCATATACACAAGGAGCTCATCACCGAGTTCTTTAAAGGAAGAGCCCGAAAGATTTAGGCAGAGAATAAAGTTTTCAAAAGTATCCGTTGCAATTTGCACCCAGGGCTTGAGGCTCCAGGGCTCAGCCACATTACAGTGACTTCATATCCCATGGCCCGGCCTGTGCTAGAACACTCCATTCTGTGTCACTTTTCCAGCAGGAACCAAAGCTTGCCTGATGCACGTTCGCTCATTACGCTGCAGAATGGAATCACGTCTGAGCCTACAGATTTCTAAATGCTGTCAAGGTTAAAATAGCATTTATAGAGCCTGTGTAAGGTACCTGCAGCTTTTCTTTTTTTTTTTTTTTTTTGAGGACCAACTGTCTCGGTTTCTACGTTTGTGTAAGACTCTAGTGAGCTTGAAAATGGAAATCAGATGCCAAAATAATTAAGGCATTTTAAAAAAAATCTCACCCTCTGCTGTGCAGACTTTTTACTCCTACAAGACAGGAAGCTGAGAAGCAGAGAAATGAAGCAGCACCACAAGATATGCACTTTACTGAACATTATTTATGTACTTCAGTTCTTCCTTTGCCAACTATAATTACTTGGGAGTTACTCGGGCAGGTCTGACAGCGAGATACAGATCTCAGGAATCCTGTGCCCAAAACCATGTCACCATATGCTAAGAAGAGTCAAAAGCAAAAAGTCTGGTGAAACCAAACCATCATCAGACCAAAAGCATTACTTTTATTCTAAAAAAGCAGAGTTGTCATGAGGGAAAGGCATCGGTACAACACAAATCACCTTTCCTGGGAGAAAATACTTGGAGATTTTGTCCTTTCAGGATATTCATCCTCCAGACCAAGCTCATTCCCAGTGCCTGGTGCTCTTCACCCTGAATGGTGTATCCCCCGACTAAAAAACACACAAAGAGCTCCCTCTCATGCGCTCTCAGGAGCCACAGTGCTACAAATAAAAGCCATCCAGTGTGCATTATTAATGACAAGTTATCAGAAATAAGATCTAGGACCGCAGCCAGATGGGAGTCTCACTGTGCTGTGATTCTGGAGAGAAGATGAACCCTTCGCCAGGTCAGATCCCTCCTTCTTTCCTCTTCTGTGCAAATATTTGTGATAAACCATCTTGTCACCGCAGCCAGGAGGCAATTGCCCTGCCTTAAAGGGCTTATAGCTGAGCTTTAACTAAAAGACAAAGAGAGCCAAGTGAGGAGATGCTGGGTACAGGCACAAAAACATCCCTTAAATGTTATATAGAAAAAGGCAAAGTGAATTTTATTTTGGTAGCAGTTAAATGTCATTAGAAGAGTTCAGGAGCACACGTATTGGCAGTTATTAGAGCTGCAGTACAAGCCTCAGAGGTTCAATTTTCTGAGTGGCTACAGCTGTACCACCTTCTAAATCCTTGGGTCCTGATTTATTCATGGCATTAGGAATGCAAAATGCAAGCAGAGGGAAGTAGGCCAACAAGAGCATAGAAAGCAGCAACACAGTGGAACCAGTTTCTTCATTCCAGCTGAAAACAGGTTGAAATTATTAACTCTTTCAAAGCAAGCTCTCTCTGAAAGGGCAACGCAGCCTCACAGGTAAAAATGCACAAAAGAGTCTCTCCCCACAAACTAAAATCGCGATTAACAGAAACATGAACCAAACGTGGCTTCAGAAAAAGCACTGAGCATACCCCCAGCCCCGAGGCATTTGCATTTTCAGACGCGTAATGGTCAGGCCAATGTGTCTGACAGGGGAGGGGTTAATGGCTTCGGTCCCATGGACCAGATGTTCAGCTGGTGCAGCTCCACACAGAGCCATTAGAAACCAGCGGAGCCGTGGCTCCAGACCCCAGACAGGATTCTGGCCTGGTGCTTCAAAATCCTGCCTAATACCCACTCAGGGATTTCTCTAAAGGGAAAGGCCTCGCTTTTTGGAAGAGGCTAAACCAGCTTAACCACATCCTGCAGCTTTTCCAGTAGCCGAAGCGACCACTGCCCTTGGCCAGCCTGTAATGCTACAAAATCCCTACATCAAATGCATGTAGAAGCCTCCCGAGAAGGGAGGGCAGACAGGGATTGGAACAAGCCATCAACTTTTACTTACAGGGGAGACAGGACACAAACCAGCAATTCCCCAAGATCAGCTAATACTGGATATTTGGACATCGAAACAGTATCCTCTAGAATCATAGAATCATCTAGGTTGGAAAAGACCCTTGGGATCATCGAGTCCAACCACCTACCCTACTCTAGAAAGTTCTTCCCTACACTATATTCCCCAACAGCACATCTTAAATGAGTCTTAAACTCAGCCAAGGATGGTGACTCAACCACCTCCCTGGGCAGCCTATTCCAGTGTCTGACCACTCTTTCTGTGAAAAACTCTTTCCTAAAGTCCAGTCTCAACCTACCCTGTTGCAGCTTGAATCCATTCCCTCTTGTTCTATTGGTAATTTCTTGTGAGACCAGCACCAACCTCTCCACAATGTCCTTTCAAGTAGTTGTAGAGTGATAAGGTCTCTTCAATCTCCTCTTCCTCAAACTAAACAGTCCCAGCTCCTTCGATCGTTCTTCATACAATTTGTTCTCCAGGCCCTTCACCAGCTTCGCTGCCCTCTTCTGCACCTGCTCCAGCACCTCAATATCACTCTTGTATTGAGGTCCCCAAAACTGGATGCAATATTCCACGTGTGGCTTCACCAGTGCTGGGGGGGGGGGGACGGGACACGACACCACACAGCAGACCTGTGTCATGAAAACATTCCCTTCCTTTCTAGTGAGCCACGCTGAATATAATCCCCTCAGAGAGAAGTTGCAGCTCTGACCTAAAACTTCAATATTCTGGGGGGCTGGTTGGCAACATGAAAACGAGCCTTAAATGAACTTTTCATCCTGTGTTGTTCCTATCAAAGAGTACCAAAAAACTGCTATAGTTTCATAGCACCTACATATAGGTGGCACCTGGCAACGGGCAGAAATGGGCACAAGAGATAAATCACTGACTTGTCATTTACCAGAAAATAAATGGGTCTTGACCACCTCCATTGCAGTCCTCAGAGCAGATGCCAGGGTCAGCCATGTCCATGAGCACCTGCTTGTAATAGGAAATAGATATTTAGAGAAAAGAGAAAAAAGATGCCCAGATGTGAAAGATGACAAGAACTACCAAGGCACACAAAGATGCTCCAAGTTATCTCAAATGCCCACTAACACTAGGGGAGGATTTTAAACAGCTGTCTTGTCCCACACAGCTGACAATAAAAGGAAAGTTCTCTGCTCTGTTACTTTATTTCTGCACTTGTAGGTGTCCAGCCTGCGCACTTGAATGACAAAATTGTACACAATTTGTTTAAAGACTTTTGTAACACAGGGTGTAATACAAGAGCTGTGGTGCTGCAGAAACAGTCTTCCACAACATGATTCTGTGTTTTCTCAGTCAAATACTAACCTCAAGGGAAAACTCATCTCAGGGACCAATAAATATAGAGTCTTCAGTGTATCCTAAAGGACTCTGCTGTAAGCCTCTTTAAATACATTTACATACATCACACAGTGTTAAAATCTGGGCACCTTTCACAAATGAAATGAAGTCTCTGGCAGCACCCTCCAGTCTGACAGGAATCCTACTGAGCTCCGCTCCTTCCTTATAAACTCCAAACAGCACCCAGGTAACACGAAGACCGTCTTCCTGGGCAGAATTTATTGCTTCTTTGAGATGTTCTGTCTTCGCTCCTTTCCCCACGGAATGAGCCCACCACACACAGATCTCTAACTGCTTCCGTGTCTTCACCTCCTGTTTTCCTAGGACTGTCAATCCCTCCAGCCCAGTTCCAATAGGAAATTCCAGTGCAGCAATAGGGAAGTACAAGCTTGGTCACCATCTGAAGAAAATTGTACGCTGCAAGGGCAAAAGCTAAGGATTAAGTTGTCCTTAAGGAATGCAGTAGATCTCAGAGGTCCCCTCCAACCATGAGGCTTCTGTGAATACACAGGCTTTCCAGCATAAGTGCTAGCATTTCCAATACTCTTCTGAGAGTAGCCCCATAGAAAAATTATAAAAACAACTATGGAGCTACAGAACTCTTCTCCTTGGGCCCTTTGCTGAAACCATTAAAGAATCTAAGGACAGGCAACACCATGACGGGAACCACCAGCCAGTGGAGTTGGGATAGTCCTCAGCCAAAAAGCTGAGCTGACCCAAAACAGCTGCACCAGCCTTTGAAAGAGATAACTGGTTATATGTTAAGGTCACATCTTGAGACATATCCACTTGGAGTAATTTGTAATTTATGGTGTTTCCCCCTGTTGAGAAAATATAATCAGGATTTTTGAAGTGCAAGCAGCACTTGTGCTTGTGGGAATAACACAGCCAGGTGAGAAAGGGCAATGCTTTAGTCTAAACAGATGTCTCTGCAAATCTTGCTCTTACAAAGTCTCCAGTGAAAGATTTTTCTTATTTTCTGGAGCAAATTATATATACACATATAAATATACATACATATTAATCAGATCATCTATTTGAGCTGAGAAGCGTGGTGCTCAACTTCGAGCCAGTCTGATTTTGAGAGAATGAAGTAAACAAAAACATCCTTAGCAGCTCTCAGGACCGATTCCTTTACTGGATCCAACTACAGATTCACAATGCAAAATTCAGTCTACTCTGACCCATCCTTCAAGTGGTTACAGCCTCAGTTTACAGCAGTAAAATTTGAGTGAACTGAATTTCAAAGACCCCAGTTCAGCTTTTTCCAACTTCTACTCAGCGTTAAAATGGAATAACAGGAAGAGAGATATTTTGTAGCAGAGTTTCTTCAAAATGGCCTGTTGGAAACATTTTACAGAATATAAATTATGTATATATGTACACATATAATATACAACACATACAGAACTAAAAAGACAAAAAGGGAAAGCTACATTTGCACTTATCAATAGAAAATGGTGAGCTGGTGGCAACCTTGTTCAAGTGCTCAAATCAGCAATAAGCCATCAACCGAGCACCAAATTTTTCAGCTGCACAGGAAGAACATTATAAGCAATGGTAGCAAAATGTCTCTTTTAGGAGCTTCATAATGAAGTTCAGGAAGGTCAGTTTAGTTAGTCTGTTACAAGCCACTATATACACAGTTATGACAGGGAATTGGGAAACTTGTAGTGCTCCAGTCCAGTACGTAAATGGCATCCCTGAAAGGCTGATTGAATTGCTTCTCGTTACCTACTGTCAAAGAAGGCAAAGCAGGTAAGGAATCAATGTTACTTATAAATGAAGCAGCACCCCTCATTGTGGTTTTGAGATGGAAAACATTTGTTTCTCAATCAAAGCAGATACTCCAACAGAGAAAAACGAGGATGAAAAATACATAACATTTGAGCCCAGCAGCTTCAGGCCAGAGGAGTTCAGCAGGGACAAGAGCTGGCTCGGTGCTAGTGAACCACGGCAGCCTAAGCATTCCCTCCGTGTCTTCACTTTCCTAAAATAGATGTCAGTACAAAGGGTAATCACTCTGTGTCTCTCCTTTGATGATGGAAGAATTAGTGACACAATCCATTATATTCTGCTTTCCTGCTCCAGATGATAAAAAGGCAGGGTCACACTTGCACTTTCTCTGCTTTACTCTGGGAAGCCTGGGAAACGCGATTGATGCTGCTTTCAATAAAGACCTTCAGGCCCTTTAAACCTTGTGCATAGAGAAATTCCAGATACCAGTTCCACCTCTTCCCCTATTAAAAACAGAAAGAACAGTCAGATGTGCAGGACATAGCTTTGTCTCCTTCTTAGGCCAATCTGAAAAGGGCTGCAAACATCTCCTTCCAGAGTTTGACAACATCCATCCTAGTCTGTAAATACCCACAGGTAAACAGGGTCACGTCCTGATCCCAAATGTCCAACTTGCCACTTATGTATTACACATTCTTAACTTGAACACAACAAGTAATTATTTTTTTTTTAATATTCAGTATCTTTTTTTTAAAGATACTGAATATCTTTATAAATCTCACTTCTAAAAAGTCTATTAGATCAACAGTGAAGATGTCAGGAACCAAATAAACACGGACATTAAATCCTTCCTTCCATCACTAACGATGATTCCTCCAGATCAGATTTGAAGGACACAGATACAGGAAAGGAAACAAATGGTACTTGCTCAATAGAGGATCCCTGTTCAAAGCTACCACAAAGCTACACATCCATCTCAGAAATTTAATATTAAGTTCATGGATAATAGAAATTCCGTTTCAAGTACACCAAAACCAAAACTTTTTTCTGAAACCTGCAGAGAACAATAAACAACCTTGTCCTCATATCACATTGGCTCATGGAGGAAACAAAAATCCCAAACCTCTACCTACAGACAGCTACACACATAATTTCTCAGATGATGATTCCTTGACCGGCCCCATTAAGAGACTTAACCAAAGCACATCTTTGGATGGAATTTTCCCTTTTAAATATTTTTATAGAGCATTAGCGGAATTAATATTATCATCACCTCATCCTCTTTTCCATAGCTGCTGAAAACTGTCTGTTTTCACTTCACTAAAATAAGAAATCTTACCTTAATTAAACTGAAGTTGAAGGTGGTATCATCTGGCCAAGCCTTAAGGAGAGGGAATAAAAACAGTATCAAGTCAGACAAGAAGTATGTCCAGAGTCTCTGCTTATTCCCCTCCTAAATCAGGAATTTCAGGTGTGCAAATAAATTCAGAGATTTTTTTTTAAATCAAGCTTCAGAACGGGCTTCCAGCATCCCCATGTGTCCACAAGCAGCAAAGTAATGTGGAAACCCTCTTGCCCTGTGTTGCAGCATTACTGGATAACAGCAGGGAATATTTATAGCTCTCTTTAACCGTTGTCTCTCTACAGTGTAAAAGCTACCCCTTCAAAACATCAGATGGGTAATTCCCCACAACGGGAAAGAGCAAGAGGGAACCTACTGACATTTAGATTATTTCCTGCATTCCTCGAGTGTGCTGCAGAGCAGTGCCCTCTGCTGATCAGCACTGAAGTATTTAAGAAAAGATGACACTGCAGCTAAATATTTTTTCCTGTCTTAAGACACATCTGTGACAGCTGCTAAGGAAAGCCTCTTTCTAGATTCTGCAATATGAAGATGACAAAATTTCTCCACAGAAGGTTCTGGGTTGGTTTTTTTGTGCTTGGTTTGTTGGGTTTTTGCCCCTTTTCTTTTTTTACTTATAAAAGCTACAAGGAAGAATCAGGAGGCCTCAGAACAGAAAGGATCTAGACAAAAGACATGAAAAACTAATCCTGCTACAAAAAGAAAAAGACCAGGAAAGAAGTTGTATATAACAAAAATAAAATAGCCTCCTTTGGCAAAGATAAAACTTGAGTTTAGTCAGCGGTAAGAAACAAACTACCTAGATTCAGGACACTGAGTAGATAAAAAATTGTTCCTAATCACTATTCTCTGTGTCAACTTTAACCTCAGGTTTCCTTTGCTTCATTCCAGGAGCCATCCCTACACACACCTTCAGTCTGCCAGCGTTCCTCATAACAGAACAGCCTCTTTGTGCATCCCTTGGATCAGCCTAAAAACCTGATTTCTCAGAGCAGCCTGAACATCTCAGAACAATAACAACTCTGGCAATCTGCTCTACTACTCAGTAGCTGCACTGAACACAGGGTGGTACCCGGAATTCAAGACAACTACAAGCAGAACTCGTATCAGACAATACAAGACAGCACCATGTTATCTTACTTCAGTACTTGAAGGAGCTACTTGTATTTCTTTTTTAATAAGCCATTCTCAAAAGCTACTGCAAGAGCGAGAAAGCACTGCTACAAGTTCTACTGTGCTCTCCTGAATACAATTTAACTACGTATTTATTGGCTTTCTGAAGTTTAAATGTTTAGGTCGCATTCTGTGTTTTGGGAGGCAGGATGTACTATTGGGAAGCTTTTACTGAATTAGTCATTTATTTCATTATTTAGTATTTTAGGTCTATCCTCAAAACAATCATAAGTACAAATTCATATCTAAAACTGTTACATTCATGCCTTCATATCATGCAAAGAAAGACTATTCAAATCATGCCACTCATCTGACACAAACAGAGAATGTCTTATCAGCTTTTGAAAGCTCAGCTGACTCTACAGGTCAGCCAGAGAACTGAGAGAAACTTCTCTAGTGAAACTGTCAAGACAAATCACCTGGTGCTGTGGAGGAGGCCCAAATGTTGGCCTACACCATTACCTGCTGTAGGAAGAGGAGAGCATAGCCCATCATGGCTGGGTGGTAGACAATGTTAAAACCGCTTTTGAGATCCTGCGCTGCAGTTTTCTTCAGCAGTTCCTCATCCATACGAAGACCCTGGGGATGAGTATCCTTCTGGAAGGCACTGGATGTCCACAGACAACCCACCATAGCTACTATGTACTGGTTGTACTCTTGGTACGTCTGGTTACTGAACTTGAATTGCAGTATTTTCTGAGGGACAAGAAAACATATATTGATATTTATTGAAATCGCATCCTCAAAGCAGTTGTGTGCTCCCTCCAGTCCTTAAAAGAATGTCACCAGAACACCCCCCCTCCATTCAACCTGACTCTTCACTAAGGTCCATTCTAGAACATTGCAGATTTGCCCACGGTACCTTTTTACTCAGCTCATTTTCTTTTGCAGCCACCAAGTTGGTTCGATACCTGAAAAAACAGAGGATAGAAAGTTATGTGCCTGTAATTTTTACTGCCTACCAGTGTTGAAAAAACCTGAAGTATTAAGAAAGCTTATTTCCTCCATGAGAGAGATCATCAAACTTTACTGGTAAAAAAAGAGATACGAAAAAGAATTCAAAGGAACTTTATCACTTGGCCTAGATCCACACTTTCCAGGCAGAGTAGGGAGAGCCTCAGTAATATTGATTTCTTAAATGATTAAGAGATGACCGGTTTGCCTGGGACAGTCACCTTCATAAAGGCAATACTCAAGAACTGACATACAGCCTTAAAATCGGCAGAAAAATGTAGTGTATTTTTAAGGGAGACTTCCATTCACTAAGCAGAGAAACGGAAGCCACTGGAAGTAATGCAACTTGACAGTTGTTCTATATAATAAGCACTAGCTCCTCTTATTTCCCAGAGACCATCCTGTCATGTTAATTACCCTACAGACTCCTTAGAGGAAAAGCCACATGGAGAGCCTTGTGCCAGCTGTCAGCAATTGGCTACTCTTCTTCTCAGATGCAACCACTGGAACTAACGAGGCCGAGAACAGCAGCCCTGTTAGTGGCTTCTGCAGAGCACTAAATAGTGCTGTCTGTGGACCTGAAGGCAGCACAAGGAAGAGTCCCAAATTCCCACAGAGTTTGGAGGTGGCAGAAGTGCTTCCTATCCAGCCCATTACAGAATTTGTAAGGAAAAGCTCAAGACTAGTGATCAAAGCACAGGAGGGAGAAGTTGTGTAGTTAACTGCTAGTAATTCTAGCTGGCTGACTTAAGTTTTCTCTAAACAGTATGGGAACTCCTTCTTCCACATGTCAAAGATGTGGGAATAACACTACGAAAGAGGTCAGAATCTTGGTATTTTTGAGAACAGATTTAAAAAAAAAAAAGTAGAAACTACAGCTATAATATCCTGTATCATGAAAGCTGGGCACAGCTAGAACATTCACCTTTGCCTTGCATGGTAAGAAAATGTAGATGTCTGATTTTACACCAAAGTAATTTCATTTCTAAAAGACTGAAAGAGAAGACAAGGAGTTCCCACTCATGTAGTACCTGTACATGATGTAGCAGAGCTGATTCAAGCTGACAGAATCCATGCTGAGAAGTGCTGGGTAGAAAACTCCAGCAGGAGGCATTATCAACAAAGGCAGATTGTACCTCAGATATATGTCACACACCTGCAGGATCAAAGCAAATTCAGGCAGATTATTACTGCCATTAGTACACCCTGAAGCATTTAAGAGCAAAAGAGAACATGACACTGCATTCCAGTTGGCTCCATCAACTTCACCTAGGGGGCAAGGCCAGGATGAAGTAATTCCATGTCTCCTCCTCAGTACGAGACATTCATCATCCATATCTCAGCCTCTGCTTCAACCATTTAGGTCTACCCCATATTTTGATGTGGCTACTTGCAGAGTCAAATCTATCCACATCCCTATGGATGCAACAGCAGCAGCTGTCACCTGTAGATCTACCAACTATTTGGAGTATTTGCATTTAATCACAAACTCTGTAAACTATAATGAGGAAGGTGTTTTCATGCTCTAGCTTAAAAAAAAATATGCAAGCAGTCTTAGAGGATTGGGATTTTGCAAGCCAAAATGGATACATACGGTCTCATAGAAATCCAGGATGAAGTACAGCAAGAAAGTAGGACTGTTTTCCAGACGTAATGCAACAGTAGAGATCCATCCAACGAAGTGGATCAGTTCAGCCACCACATTCACTAGTCCAGAAAGGGTGGTATTCCTGTAGCCATGTCATGACACAACATTAGTATATGCACCTCTTCATAAGCAGTAAAAAAGTGGTAAAAAAGAAATTGAAGTTTATCCTTCTGCTTCATCAAGCACTCAGCATCATGCATTTGTTCTTCAATATACCCAGTAGCACACTGTTACCAAGATTATTACAAACATGACCCGGCTATAAGTGTTACAAGGACTTTGACTTCTGGACATTTCAGTGTCAATAGAAATACTTTAAAAGAAAGAGAAAGAACAGGACTGACAAGGTAGCTTACAATGTAGCAGAAAATTGCATCATTATTAACCTTCTAGTCAGTCTTTATGCAAACTAATAGGGCTATAGTATATATCTAAATGCATTAGTGAACACTGTATTGCATTTGTTTCAGATAAACTTACAAAGACTGTGAATCCAAATGAATCACGTGCCAATTTAACCAGTTCTGTAACAGCTCTTTCAGGCTCTCAAGAACACTGCACTGTAACAGGCAAAGAGAAAACAGGTTCATGACAATTTACATAAGTGAATAATACTAAAAAACATCGTGAGAATGGATGTATAAAAGGTAAGATATTGGGAGTTTCTCAGGACCACAAAGAGCACTGAGATAATTGCACATCCTGTTGAACTGAATGTATGCTTGATGTAGCTTTTCCTGGAGAATGTGAGTTTACCAATACTGAGTTAAAACTGCAATATAACAAACCAACTATCTTTTTGTGAACTACCACTTCTTTCTATTTCTAGTGCCCCAGAAATAAAGGCACTCAAATTCCCGAAAAAAAGTTATGTTGCGAGTATATATTTTACCCTTTTTTGGGCACAGACTTCCTCAAAAGAATCATACAATCCCTCAGACTGCTACAACTGACTCAAGCGCAAACAGCAATATCAACTACAAGTAAACAGCCACTGTACTCACTTAAATTACCTTAAAGTAAAGGGACGATGTGAAGAAGAGCTGTGCCAGGGGATCATAGAGATGTGACTTCATTTCTGAAATAAATGAGAAAGCAGCATGTTCACAGCAGAATCTATGAACAAATTCTATGCCCCCAGGTGAAACACTGTCCAGTCTCACCCGAAGGATCCACAACACATACCAGAGAAGCTGCTGAGGGGGATCCAACTCATAAGTCTGAGGACTTGCGGTCGGCAGCAGAAACCATCCCAGAGAGGAAGGCTCTTATACAGGAACTCTTCACAGGAAGAAAACCCCTCCTACGAAGCAGAAGATGAACATTCAAAAACTCATTTCAAATGCCTGCACCACGCTCATGTCACCCTGGAGAAAGAAAGAGGCTTCCACCTCTTTCTCGCCACACAATTCACACCAGGACATTCAAATATTATTCGCAAGATCATTCTCAGATGATCTTCCCTGCAGAAAGCAAGGCCATCTCCAGAATACTGACTCAATAGAGGAATATGTATTTTTATTACTTGAGACACTGTCACTTCTCAGAGATGCTACGAGAAGCAAGTAAGTCCCAAAAGTACTTTAAAGGAAGGCTTTGTGACACCCTTGGCTTTCACAAAACAGGCACTTACCTGCAAGAAACACTCTGTCTTGTAGACAGTCTCCAGGAAGTCTTTGAATTCTTCTTCATATTGGCTATTATCAACCACACACCAAGTACATTCTGAACAGGAGAGAATACTGTATTTGAATATGAGCACAACCAAAACCAAAATTCAGTTCTCCTCCAGTAGTTGTTTTAACACTATGTGATTAATCACTATAAATCTGAATAGCAAAGTACCATTAGTGAAAGGTAAAAAGCCTCAGATATCTTTTACCTCCCTACTATGCAAAGGCAAACAAAGTTCCTACCTTCCTGAAGAGTCTGGCCCATCCAATAGTAGAGCCTCAGGTAAATGGATTCATCTTTGATGCAATTCATGTAGTGAAGCAACAAAGGGTTTGTTAGCACTGAACCCATCTGGGAAGGAAACTGTAAAAGAAGCCAAGAGAAAAAAAAAATAGTTATCCAGTATTTGCAGAGAATCACATTCTATCAGAGGCATCTAATCCTTTCACCAGCAACAAGACCATCCCCAGGACTCATTCACCACCTTTGGGCAGGACTAGATGCTCTGTCAGAACCAGGTAGCCCCACACACTATTCACATATAAACAGAGCATAGAGGAATACCCCTTGATCTCTCAAAATGTTCAGTGAGCTTACTAAGACCTTCCTGAAACTCACCTCTAGATGGTGGATATTTTGTAAAAGCTGAGAAAAGGTCTGCAGTTGCTCCACTGGAAAAGGTTCATCCATACTGTACAAATTAACAAGCTGCTTTTCCCCGTCCTCTTCTAAATTACTCCTGTTTGCACTGCTTGCAGGTATTTGCACCTGGGTATTCCATTTCTGTAGAAAAGAAACACAAATGAATAGCAATGACTCAGTGTCCAATGCAATCAAGTGCACTTGTGACCAGTATTCCCATAAAGACCCTGCTTTGCAAAAGAAGTATTCAGGCCTTCATTATTATGGGAATGCCGCATTTCTAGATAGCTACTCCACCTTTCCCAGTGCTGAAATAAAGCCTGACTCCCATTTATCTGCACCTTCTAGGGTCTACCTTAGGCCCAGAACCTACCCTTTTTCGTGACTGGGGTTGAGCTGGGCCTAAAACCAGTGGCTTCAACACTGGTGAGTTTTCCTGGTTTCTTCGCTTCACAGCGTTGATTGCTGCCTTCCATGGGCCCTCTGAATTCTTGAAGTAAGTCTGAAAACATAAATCAGACATCTATGCAAGAAGACAAACTAAGTGACAGAAAGATCAGATTCTATTCTGATAAACATCAGCACAGCGATGTATTACACTTGACTCTGCTTGACAGACCATAAAGTTAGGTATTCCCAGAACAAAACTCTCCTCATTCCTCAATTTCATTAACTTTTGATCATAGTTCAACAGTTATGCTTTTATTTTCTTCTGAAATAATGTCCCCATTTTCAGAAGAGATCTCCATCACTTCTGATTTATAATCCTCATTCTGATCAATCATCAATTCAGAGAATAAATCTCAAGTAAACATTAAAATAAAAAATGACCGAGGTACGGTTAGACAAGTTAATAGGAGGAAAGCTTCCTGAATTCAGCATCAGTGATATCTGCCAAACAGAACAATTCAATAAGTAATCCAATTCTCAAATTAATATAGATACTACTGGAAAAATGAACCAAACATCTTTCTGCACAGAACTTATTTTTTGTCACTTCAACTGCAGACTTTAAATCCTAATCAAGTCCCAAACCACCACAAAAGTAAGTTTCGATCTCAAGTAATCAAGATAAGTTTGGGTCTAGGTAATCAAGCTTTTATTGTACAAGTATTCATAGAAACAGTTGAAGATGTATTTGGGTTTTAGTTGCTAGTTATTTACCTCCCTTCTGTGCATGCCAAAACCCATAAATTTTCCAACAGATGACTGTTGTGCAGCACAATGCAATGTAGAAATTTATAGAGCAATCCAAATACACAAGCAGACTGAAATAAAACAAATTTTCTTTTATAAGAACACAACTTGCTAACATAAATTAAATGCCACCTCTAAAAAAAACTCAAACCCTAAATCTGTCCCATTGAAGTAGCAAAAGAAAATTTGTTGCAGAATTTATGTCTCAGCTGCTCCTACTTCTGTTACATACTCAGTTTCAGCTACATATATCCTAATTGCTTAAAGGGCTAAGCCTACATACAGGCTTCACTAAAAGAGGAGGCATTTTTTTTGCTGTTACCTTGAGGCTCTGGCAAAACAGCCTGCCCCATTTTCCCCACTTCCCTCTCAGCCCCCCCCCTTTCCTATGACACAGACTTTCCAAGTGGGAAGTTATTCACTAACTTCCATTGTTATTTGTACTTGAGAAAGTCAGTGATTTGGACAATGCCATGTACAAATAAGACAGTTTGTTTCCTGAAGAATGAACTTTGTGTGAAACAAGTCAAAACCAGCAAGAACACGAGCAAGAGCAAAGGAGGATTTTAAGTAATCCTCATTACAGTCCAAATCATCTTGTTGTACTGAAGAGAAAACAAAATGCAAGGCAAGGAATCCTCTAAACCTAATTTCAATCAGTGAAAAGATGAAATAGAAATAACCTTCAGCACTAAATCATGCTACAGCTTAAATGGAAATCTCAGTACAAATACTGTCATGAGTACTGTTTCCAAATAGATTAGATTTAATTCATTACCTTCATTTTGCCAGGAAGGGTTATGGTCACCAACTCAGGACAGAAGAGTTTGTAAAGTGATAGTAGAGCCTGCAGATGAGACTGCATTCCCTGTCAAATAGCAGAACAAAAGAAAAAGCTTGTGGGGTATGTTTTTGATATAGAAACTGAATACTGTATTCTAGAAGAAAAAAAAAAATCCAGTGATTAATAAAAACTTTCTAAAGCTACATGTCAGTCAGTAAGTAACCATAGGTGAAAAAACGAAAGGTAAAGGAACAACAGAAACTGTGTCAATGAAATACAGGAAGAAGGGGATTGAAGAAGGAACTTTCTGTAGTCATAATTTTAATAAAAAGGAATTTAACAATCAAAACTAAAAAATAGTTTTCTGCTCTCAAAATGCTCCAAAAACATGTTATTATAGTAACAGTTTTTTCTTACAAAAAAGGCAGCAAGATCCTCTACAATCTTATATTTGTCAGTCATTTCTGTTACCGCTTGAAAAAGAAAGATGAACAGAAAATTAAAGATGGTAATAGATAAATGAAGCTGCACCTTGCTTCAGAGATTTCACCCCATCTAGTTATAAAACATACAGTTTTGTGCACATCACTGCATGTGCTCCCAAAACACAAGTAAAAATTAGAGATGCACTTGCATGATAAACAAGCCCTGATGCTACTAGTATTACAACCTACAATTCCAACACTAACCTTGTCCCGAGATGCTAACTGCTCTTTTTCACTCTATAAGGACATTAGCTTTACAAACTGCATTATTAAGCACAGCCAAACCTCTACAAGATTTGAAATAAACTCACCATTTTTGCTTGGAGGTCAAGCAGTTTCCTAACCCGAAAAGGCTTAACTGGAAAAAAGCAATTAAATACATAATGGATTTTAAAACCACTGTATCGGCCATTTAAGCAAAAATGCAATACCACTTTTAGTATAGAAAGTCACGGTAAGGCAAGCAGAATCAGTCAGTCTTATTTCTAGGCTATTAGTTAGAACTACCACTCATGGTTCCTTGCTTAAAAAGCAATATATTGGCTAGTCATTGTATTAGCTGCATTGGAAGAAAAGGCAGCACCAGCAAAGAGAATAAGAAAAAAAAAATGGTATTCCATCTCATACAATTGGGCAGACTCACCACTTTCTTTCCTGGTCAGCAGGTAGAGCATGTGACAGACATAGGGGCACTGCAAAGAAAAAGGCGGCAATTAATTATCCTGCTGGTGCAGATTTTTAATCAGGATACACTAAAAGCAGCATACAGGCTTCACAAGCTAATACTGTCTCATTCAGTTGGCTGCCTCAAGCCATCACTGCATCCCCATTGTGGCAGAACAAACCTTACCTCCCTTGAGAAGTATTATGTTCTTTATATCTCACATAGTATTTTTAAATAAAATTGATATATCTGCACTATCGGCAGCCTCTATAATCAAGCAGTAATCAGTATATTTAGTGAGCATGGATCTTGTTTTCTGGTATGCAGTCTAGATATTTCAGTAGACAGCAGTGAAAGTACAATCACATTTTAAAAAGAAAGACATCTGTGAATCAAAATTTGTTAGAGCTTCTAACTACAGATGAGGCTGCAAGGGTCTTAAATTAGTTTCACACAAACTCTGCTGCACTTTCCAACTGGCCCATTGTGCCTGAACATGCTCTTTTAAACAGTAAGAACTTAAAACCAGTTTTATGAAAAGATTGTAACTGATGGTAACCTGAAACCATTAAAAACTTTGCAAGAAATACAACTCAGAGCCTTGGAACTTTAAAAGACTTAGCCACAAAATATCCTAAACTGAAAGAATATCAGCAATTCCTTATCTGACATGGCTGCCAAGACGATCTTAACGTGAACCGAATCCAAACAAGTCAATATTCCAGCACCTGGATTTTATAGCTGCCAAAGAGCAGACATCTCCTGATTGCTTGTTCTCATTTTATCTACATTTCAAATTAATTAATTAACAGCATTTAGAGTTTCTCACCTTTAAATAAACATTGCTCTAAAAGGTTGTGGTTTGTTTTTTCCTTTTTGCCCAAGGTATGCAAGCCAGTTTCTCTCCCCAGGAGCGGGAGACTTCACTTGCTGATGTCTGACATCAAAGGCAATCCCAGAGACTGCGGTGTCATAGTTACTCTTGGGAATTTACACAGAATATACTGTCGCTCTGCTCGTGACGCAGAATAGCAATTCTGGGAAACACAGTTAAACCACCAGACCACAGCACTGAAACTAAAATAATCCTGCAGTACTTTCCTGTTTCTGAATTTAAATTATACAGCAATCTTAGAACGCAAAATAAAAAAAAAAAAGAAAATAAATTTAAGCCAGCAGAAAATGGTCTCTAACCAACAGCTACTCCAGACTAATTTTAGCATTAATACGCATACTACTAATGAAAATTTAGACATGTTTTTGTCAATTCTATCTATTCTTCAGCTCTCCTTACCATCCTCTCATCTTGCAGGAAGGAAAAGAAGAAACCATAGAGGGCATGAAGTTGTTCCTTGTGATCAATGAAGTCAAACATTGTGATCAGCCATCTCAAAAAAAGCACCTGCAGATCAGAAAAAGACCATGATATTATGACATTAATTGATGAGCAAAAGCCAATTTAAAAGATGCAATCATTAAGGATACACGCCACTCTCAAAGACAACCAGATAGCTACAGATGAACAGTACATGGATAATTCAGCTGCAGAAGAAAGCCTGTGAGGAACACCAACTGTCACGTCAGAGTGGAAAAAGCAGCTCAGTTCTCAATATGTACCCCTCACTACAGGAAAGACACTGAGGTGCTGGACCGTGTCCAGGGAAGGGCAATGGAGCTGGTGAGGGGTCTGGAGAACAAGCCTTATGAGGAGTGACTGAGGGAGCTGGAGAAAAGGAGGCTGAGAGGAGACCTCACTCTCTACAACTACCTGGAAGGAGGGTGTAGCAAGGTGAAGGCTCAGTCTCTTCACCAAGGTAACAAGTGGCAGGACAAGAAGAAACAGCCTCAAGTTGTACCAGGGGAGGTTTAGATCGGATATTAGGAAAAATTTCTTCACAGAAAGGGTTGTCAAGCATTGGAACAGGCTGCCCCAGGACATGGTTGAGTCACCATCCCTGAAGGTCTTCAAAAGACATTTAGAAGTTGTGCTGAGGGTCATGGTTTAGTGGTGGACTGGGCACTGCTAGGCTAATTGTTGGACTCAGTCTTAAGGATCTGTGCCAACCTAAATGACTCCATGATGTAATGTAAACCTTTGAGCAGACTATGTGAAGGTGAAAAAGACTGCTTTGCTAGCTTTAACTCATGTCACCACAGCTAAGGCACACAGAACCTAAGGGATACCTTGCTGAAGATGGTGAATAATGCCTCACACAGCTGAAGTATTTAACAGAAAAGTTGGTGGAGAAACAATTCCTAAGGAATTCAGAGACACAAGACAAGCAGAAACTGTGCAAATTTCCACTCACACTTCAAAAAGTGTTCCTCAGTTCTCACTGCTGTTCAGCAATGGGTGTCTCTGCCCCTCTAAGTGACAGTATCTTATGCAAGAACCTTGCACATTAAGATCTCAGGACTTGTGTTTCCTGAAAATAATCTCTCATCGTTCTCTGCACAGAAACAGTAACTGCTGTAAACATTTTTTAAGTTACCTGGATGCTGCCTGAACATTTGCCGACACAGAGCAAAGATACAGATGAAACCACTGCATTTTCTGGTATTACTGATGCTGGAACAAGGCTCTTCAGTAAACGAGTATTCACTGTATCAGCTGGAAAACAATTTAAAATAAGATGTTGCTGATGTAGCAGGTTATTTCATATGGTTTTGCAGCTTAAGTCAAAATTCCCCCTCGACAAGATTATTCAGAGCTTCCATGCTTAAAGTAATTGTGTGCAAGAATCTAGGAGGGACTTACTTATACCTCAAAAAATTATGATAAACATTTCTTACCAGCTTTAAGAAAGAAAATGGAATACCGAGTATTTTAGTACTGAAATAGTCTTTAGACTCTTGACAAGACAACCAAAAGTAACACAAATTCCTGGTAACATTAAACAACCAATTGCTTCAGAAATGGAGTATATGACTGGCAGCGAAACATCAGCAGGTTAGTGCTCATGAGAGAAGCTAGTAATGTTAAATCAAGAAAAGCACCAAGCTACTTGCATAATGGGGAAAGAATCCTTTGTGTTCAAGGGAGGTGAAAGTTTAGGACTTGTTTCATTGAATATTGCATTATTTCGAAGTATAAATGGTGGCTATCATTTCCAAGAAAGCAGCATGAGAGCTGCACTGACACTGCCAAATTGTTTATTAGGATGGTATTTTAATTTTAGCAAGTTTCACTAATACAACTGTGTTTGCTTGTTCAATTATTTTGATTTTGGGCAAAAGAATCCTACACAAACCGTTACAACAAGGAATAGATGCATGGTTGCTAAGGACACACATTAAGTCTTTCAGAGACTTGCAATTACAAACAAAGGAAATAAGCTTTTCAAAACATATTTGTAACCAGCCACAATATTTTTCTAGGTATCACTCTCCTGTAGCAAGAACGGAAGTTATTTTTGCCATGAACTCAGAAATTACACCACAGCATGCCAGAAAAATTAATTTTATACTAAAGAACCTATCAATACAGTCACCATAAAGACATTATCTCAAGCAGGTTTGATTAGAGAGGAAAGAGACATTCACAGAAGTCACACTAGCAGTACATAAACATTTTACCGAGTTTGCCATTGAGTGCCACTTTTAGCAATACACCAAATCCTTCAGGGGGTAACCCCCTTTCCAGGGAAATGCTTTCCACAGTAGTCAAGTGTTTCTGCAGAACAGTGTTCTTTTTCAGTGAAACACGGTCTTGAACTAGGAAAATGAAAAAAAAATAAAAAAGACAAACACATGAATGAAAACTTCTGAATTGCAGATGAACTGTTTTAAACTGATCTGTCCCGAGATATATTCCTTTTTGTTGGGTTCTTTACATAGTAACAGGAAAGGTGAAACCTTTTAAGACATTAAAGAAATATGACAAAGCTTAGGCATTAAAGAGGGAAAACAGCAGCTAAAATTAAATAAATTTTAAATTATTGTTAAGAATTATTATTATATTTCCAATCCCAAATTGCTAACCTTAAAACTGCTCTTACCATTCTCAAAGTAACTCAAAGCTTCCTCAAGGGAGTCTTCCTTGCTGTCATTTTTCTGGTCACTAGGAGATTGATGACTCCGGACACTTTTTTCAGGGTCACTTTTCTTTCCTTTACGCCATGCAGAAAGATCAGTTTGATTTTTATGATGAACTTGCTGCTTTGGGGTCTCGGAGCTCTCTCTTCGCTCCATCTTTTCAGAGTTCCAGCTGAGACTGGAGAGTTTTACTTATATGTCACGTGGGTTCCAATCCTTCATTATGATGAGGCAAGAAAATTGATCAACCTCCAACAGTTGAAGAACATCAGAGAGCCAGTTCCCTGCAAAGAAAGAAAGATATGTTTTCCTGACAAACACATTTTAGAGGGATCCTTCATAACATAACAGAGTCATTTCAGAGGAAATCATTTTGAGCCACTTGCCTTCCAAAAGATCAGCAAATACACTAAGATACACAGACAACAGTATATCAAAACTATATTCTCTCTCTCATGAAAAAAACAGAAGAAAAAAATCACAAGTAAAAATTAGCACAAACTCCTTTAAATTTAAAATTTACCTGATAAAATTTATATAGTATTTTGATCCTAAATTAACATAACCAGAAAGTCAGCAAAAGACAATCAACACTTTTCTTTTGAGTTTATTTTGTGCATTATCAGTTTCATTACTTGTATTGTGTACAAAAATGTCATCAGTCAAGAGGTCATGACTTCCTACAAAGTAATGCACAGATTTTAGAGGATCATAACACTTGTTTTCCAATTTTACAAAAAAATTACATTCTCCTGCAGCCCTTCTACCTAGCAGGTAGGGTGGAAAAATATAGGAAATTTTGGTAAAATTCCAAGTGAAGGACAAAAGCTACCAACACTGCAAAAATGCCTAGCTCTGTGTGAAATGCAACCATGAAAAGTGTCATTTTCTTTTCAATATGCTGAAGACATCAACCTTTTACCCCCCAAATATGCAATTTTGCTACAATTTCCTGGATTTGGTAGAGTATGCATGCACATCCCTGGATTGCTGGAGCCAGCCTTTGCTTCCCAGCTTTTCTGACACAATAAACAGAATGATTTTCAATTCATGCTTACTCTTCAGCTCTCCCCTCTTTATGATCATCCCTATTTTCCTATAGTTTTGTCAATAACTTCTTTGTGCAGCAAATGAAGAACAAAACTCTGTTTAGCTATGTCCTCTGAAACACACATTTATAAGAACATACAGGACATTCACATTAACAAATTAAATCCACTGACTTCAGGTGAAATGTACCCCCTCAGCATTAAAGGGCAACACCAAGGCATCAGAATACCCACAAAGATGCTCTGCAGGATGGTGACTAACAATAACTGAGATTCTTCAAAAAAGTGAAAATTTCTGATTGTGACTATACCCTGGTTAGCTTGACATGACCTGGACTAACATATAAGTTGCAAAAAAACCCCAAATATGCTGGAATCTTGCTGGGTGCACCTTGAATCCCCTGAGCACACTCTAAGTGGTTGAGGAAGCAGATTGAGCCGACAGCCCTCAGTTACCACACTCTGGAGTAAAAAACAAACAAACAAACAAACAAAAAAACCCCAGCTTTCTCACAGATTCCTTAGCACCTGCTCTACCTGGGTTTTATTTCTTTTGTCTCGCAGGAGTTCTGCCAGAAAGCTTTGGTGAAGAAGAAAGCAGAACTAACTGACACGGCTGAAACACCGCTTCCTCCTGACAGCGAGCCCATCA
>JAOQGH010000062.1:5002545-5013185 GCA_025769975.1 Gallinago jamesoni | reverse complement strand
CCACCAGACCAGGTTGCTCAAAGCCCCATCCAGCCTGGCCTTGAACCCCTCCAGGGATGGGGCATCCACAGTTTCTCTGGGTGACCTGTTCCAGTGCCTCACCACCCTCATAGGAAAGTATTTTGTCCTAATATCTAATCTAAATCTCCCCTCTTTCCATTTAAAACCATCACCCCTTGTCGTATCACTCCTCTCCCTGATAGAGTCCCTCCCCATCCCTCCTGTAGCCCCTTTAGGTACTGGAAGGCTGCTGTAAGGATGCAACATGTTGGCAGAGGGCACAGGAGTAACCTGCTGCGCAGGAAAAGTGGTTGGAGGTCTTGTACACAGGCAGCTTTCCATTTCGGATGCTCAGGCACTAATACACAGCAAACAAAACATTGCTTAATATATTTGCTCCAGAAAAGCAAAAAACATGTCTATCTTGGAACCTGATGCCCAAGAGGGATGGTAAGGCCACTATGCCACCCTCCCCTATTGCAGATAAAACCTGTCCTGTATGTTCAGCTCTCCAGAGCTGAAAGGTTTCTTGATCCCCTAATAATTTTTGATTTAATGCCATTATCTCTCCCTCTCTAATTGGCCACAAATTTCATTTTGACAAAAACATAGCCTGGCTAAGCAGAAATCCATTCAGATCTCGCAGCGAGAAGCCATGGTATAATTATACAAAACAGAACTGCTGGAAAACTGCATTCCTCACTATAAACTGAAAATAAAAGGCTGTAACAGTGTGCAAAAATCTTACATGCTGGGGATGGTACAGCAGTGACACTTCCCATGCTTGTCAGGAACCTCCCCATCATCTCCCTTCCTGGTGTAGTAAGTCTCAAGTCCTAAACCCACGTATTTTAAGCCTCCATGGCTTGAGAACTAGTGGTTGTTATTATTCTAAGCTCAGGGTTCCTTAGGACTGGAGTTTAAAGTCTGAAAAACCCCAGGCAGCTCCCCCCGTTTTCTTGGGAGTTTATCACCCTTGATTCACCCAAATCAGATAGAGAACAGATCGAGTCAAATTTAACAGTCTGAGTGTAAAAATGTGTCCTGCTACTGGTCTGGCCTAGATGACCAGGATAAACCAAAAGGTAATTTCAATACATAAAAGTAAAAATTAAAAAATAAAAGAAGCCCACAAAATAATGTGGAGTTCACGAAATGCAAGGGAACTGTGCTCACTCAGACCTACCTCCAGGTTGTAGCAGCTCCGTATTTCAAAGAGCTGGAGAGAACATGTAAAGTTGAGGTTCACAGCTTGCCAGTCAGTGAGCATGGCAAGACAGCTACAAAACACACATTTTTGAATTTTCTGTTGCAGAGCAACCTGGTGAGGAAATAACTTGTTGCTGCTGACAATTTCACAGGGCACTTCATATTTAGGTATCAGCAAGCATTAAGGGGGAAGGGGGAGGCAGAGATGGAAGAAGAGACTCTGAAATCAGTTCTCTCTTCATTTTGTTTTATAGAAAAATCTTTTTCATTGTCTCAAACTTACCCACGTGACTGACAGCGATTCAATATCGGGTTTAAAAGTTTATACAGGAAATATTTCCCTGACCCTAGAAGTCATTATTTTCCCAGTGAGCATGAGGATTTCCAGTTCCTACAGTTTCTTCATAGCAAGTTCACTATCAACATAAAATCACCTGAAATATCCTTGAAGCAAGCAGAGAACTAATGGCATGTCAGCAGTAGAAAATACAGTGGATTTTAGTACTTTGTATTCACATATTGATGGTGAAAACCCACAATACAAGGAAGAGGGTATTTTCCAGGCAGCTTTAACCAGCAGACCAAGAAGAGGTTTGCAGGGGAGGAAAAGGTGATGAAACACTACAAAGAACCTTTATACCCCAGAAATCCGAGTGATTCCTTACAGAACAGCGTACTTAGGCAACGCAAAGTAAGAGTAAAAGCAAAATTATTTATTTTTATACAACTTCAAGAAAATAAGTTAGGATTTTAACTACATCCTGAGGACAGCAGGAGGTACACCTGGCGTACCTGCCTCCTCGTCAGCGGGTAAACAGCAGCACCAGCTCACAGTGAACAGTATGAGGAAACATGTCAAAAGGTATAGCCAACCTGGGGGCAAACGGCTCTCCTGCCAGCTTCTTCCCTGGGTCAGGTGGGCAGCACAGCCTGTGGACGGCAGAGCATCCTTTAGACCAGCAGCAGAAGCCTTCCCACCATTGTGGGCAGGAGAATAGCACCAGGGATGCCCTGAGGAGGCATGTGTTTAGCTAACATCCCTCCGAGTCTGCAGCTGACTCTGGCTGAGGTCTGGAACCATCAATACCAAATTGCAAACCATCCCTGGAAACCCCATGGATGAGCTGAAGAGTCAGTGGTGGGTTTAGCATTCCCTTTCTTACCACCTGTCCCAGCGTGATAGATGCTTAATACCCTTAGGAAATAATCCTCAGTTTTGCACTCCCTTCACTGGTTACCTGCAGATAAAGACTTAGCTGTATGATTAACCCTAAGCAGGTGATTAATCCCCTCGCCTTTACAGTGTTGACTGGGGGCCAACCTTCCTGCATGGACACAGTGGACTCCGTATCCCGCATCCAGACCTGCTGTTTTGTTGGGGAAGGATGCACAACACAATTATAGCATGATTGCCTTATTTTCTGTTCTTTACTGATGCACTAAAGCGTCTTGCTGGAATCTAGAACCCAAAGAGTACCCACTACCTTAAACCAGTGAGTGCCTCTTGCAGGTAACCCAAAGGAACACAGAAACCATTTCTGACCATGCACTGACTAGTCCTGGATCACACCTGAAGAACTCCCCCAGGGAAATTAAGTCGCAACAAAAACCTTCTTAAAAGCCAAGGTCAGATATTTATGTCCTTGTCTGGACACAACAGGGTCTGTCACTAAGGTGGGTGGAAAGGAAAAGGGGAGGGTGCTCACTCAAGAAAGTTCCTCATGGCTTCACCCTCTGGTTTGCAGGAGATGTAGAGCAGCCTTCGGATGGACCTGCAGTTTCGGATGGCTCGCACAACCCTGTAATCTGCAAAAACAGACACCGTGCTTTCCCAGTGACCCACCACCACCATGAGCTCTCCAGAAGGAAGGACTCCGCAGCAAACATCACAGAACTGCACTGAACTCTCAAAAATGAAGAAATCCCTCCGCTTCCCAGGGGGGTGAAGGATGAGAGGAAAAATTGTTACTTAATTAAGCAGAGGCACGTAAAACCTTCCACATACACTTGTGAGACCACATCTGGGCACCGGGACCAGTCTGGGACTTTCCAGGACACACTGGAACGAGTCCAGTGGATACCACTAAGACAGTTAGAGGGCTGGGGCACCACATGCATGAGGAGAGTGCGAGGGCTGGGGTTATTCAGCCTGGGGAGGAAAAGGTGAGCAGAGACCCATTTGCCAGGAGCCTCACGGGGAATTACAGAGAAGATGGAGCCAGAATCTTTTCAGAGGGGCACGAGAAGAGGATGAGAGGTAACAGATGCCCTGCAGCAAGGGGAAATTCTCATTAAATACATTAGGGAATGTATTTTTAGGAGAGGGTATCCACCCTTGGATACACTCAAACCTCAGCAGGGCTTTATAGTTAGGGAGCTTTAGTTGAGAGGTTGCACTTCCAGAGGCTCCTTCTCTCCTAAATAATTCTGTGAGCCTATGAAAGGTGGAGAAAATACGAGAGCTGCCTATTTTAAAGAGAAAGCATGATAAAGGCACTGAAAACAGCAGACTCTGGGATTTCAGCTGCTGTCAGCAGCAAGGCAAGAAAGGGGGGTAAAAAAGAGGGTTTGGAGCCTGTATGAACAGGTCTCACAGAACTTGTTAAAAAAAAAAAATCTCTGTTTTCAATATGAAAATAAATAGCATATTTTCTCACGGAGTCCAGCTCGAGATGGGTTCACCACAGCAACAAGGGGCCGGGCATCCCCCCACGACGACAGGAGTTGTGGTAACACGGCCTCTGCCTTTCCACTGTGAAACTCGCAGTTTGAAATCCCTGCGAAGCAAAAAGCAGCCAGAGGAACTGAGCGGAGTCAGTCAGTCAGTCAGTCTCACCACACGCTGGCTGTAACACCAAGCACTGCCCTTTGCTGCGCGGAAGGAACCTGTAAGCATCCCTCCCCTCACTTCTTCTCTCTCTGCTCCTTCCAGTATCTGAAGGGAGCCTACAGGAGAGCTGGGGGGGGAGACTCTTTGTCAGGAAGTGCAGTGACAGGACAAGGGGCAACAGTTTTAAATTGGAAGAGGGGAGATTAAATTAGATATCAGGAAGAAATTCTTTCCTGTGAGGGTGGTGAGGCACTGGAACAGGTTGCCCAGGGAAGTCATGGATGTCCCATCCCTGGAGGGGTTCAAGGCCAGGCTGGATGGGGCTTTGAGCAACCTGCACTAGTAGAGGTGTCCCAGCCCAGGGCAGGGGGTTGGAATTTGATGATCTCTAGGGTCCCTTCCAACTCTAACCATTCTGTGATTCTACGATTCTTCTTCCCATTTTTCAGCAGTTAGTTTGAAATTTTCCACCCCGGCGAGTTCTGAACTCACCATTGAAGGCTGCATTCCACCTGGCATCCTCTATCGCCTTCTCCACCACCTCAACACCAATAACCTTGGCCACTTGGCGAGCCAGAGAGAGACCAATTGTGCCTGGAAACGAGGGATACAAAACCACTCCGTACATCCACAGGGAAGAAACATGCCTTTAGATAGTGGGGATCATTTTTTGGCAGGCAAAGCACCAGCCCTGGGAGCCGGGCTCACCCCAGCCGCTGCTCACCCCAGCCACTGCTCACCCGTTCCACAGCAGATGTCAAGGAGGACAGTGTCCCCACCAGCCTGACTCAGCTCCCCGACCGCCTGGTACAGAACTTCTGCTCCACCTGTGTTTACTTGGAAAAAGGCATCTGGAGAGATGCGAAACTTCAGGCCGAGCAGCTCTTCAAAGATGTGGGGTTCTCCGTGAAGGAGCTGGAAGGGGGACTGCTCATGGGAGCAGCGCGTCATGGTGCTGGCAGGGCACACAAAAACCAGCTGTGAGAAGGCAGCAGAGGAGCAGCCCGTTTCCATTTCCATTCCTGGGGTGCTTGTGTGCAGGGGAGGACGGTTCTCCCCCCACCAATTTTAATTTCACATGAGCCTTTCAACAGGATCAAAGAATTTTGATTCCTTCTAAGGCATCTGTAACTTGCACAGCCCAAAATTCATTAAAAGAATCAAAATGACTTCACAGTCCTGGGGTCTATTCCTCAGTGTTACTGCTAATGTGATTTACTGTCTTGAGACAGTGGCTGTAGGCTTTTTTTCTTTAGTTTCTCAGGCTCATACCTCCCATGAGGTAGAGCCATAGTGTATTCAAGTATTTCAGGTCTGGAAAAACAAAAGATGTGGCCACCTTAAAACCACATCTGCAAGAGGCATCCAAACATCTGTCATTCTCTTCAAGTACTTCCTGAACCGGTAGAATTTGAATTTGATCAGAGATGGGGGGAGAAAAGGGAAAAAAAAAAAAGAAAAAAAAAGGGGGCTTTGTTTTCACTCTTTCCCTGTGTCAAGACATATACCTCTCTTGGAAATAAAGTGAAGTCAAGGCACAGACTGTTCCAGGTCCACAGGTGAAGAACTCCTTAAGCAATGCTTTCTGAGCAGCCAGTGCCTCCTGTGGAGAGTGAGAAAACCCGGCTGGTTGGGTAATGGGATTAGACACCTCTCCCCAGGGACAGACCCAAGCAGCTCAGGTCGGCCAGACACCTGATGTGCCTCTTTGCCAGGGACCTCAGTCCTCCACATACCCACCTGGCCCAGCTCCTGGGGGTGGAAGGTGACGATGGCCATGGTGTGGCCATGGCTGGTGGTGCGCACCACGAGCTCTCGCCAGTGTCCCCCTTCGTGGAAGAGGAGGCAGGGGTCCAGGGGGGAGCGACGGATGAACTCCTCGTAGCACTGAGCGGAGGGGAAACGGCACTTGTAGGATGGCAGAGACAACCCCGCTGCTCTAAGCATAACTCTCTGCATCCCAAAACAGGTGGCCCTTCCACCAACATCATCTGGGTTTTTTTTCTGTTTGATTTCAATACACTGAGTGAAAGCTCCTTCCAAGGACTTGGAAGACAAGGCATTTTAAGAATTTCGATTTGTGATTCTTAGGTGTTTTAACAGATTGGCAGGAATGCACTGTCACTTGATTAACTTCGCTCTTTGGGACAGTTTTGGGGCTGTAACATTAACACAGAAGTTTTAAAAAAATATTTATCCATCAACCAGAGTCAGGCTTGAAATTTTTCTGAACATGAAAAAGGACTTGAAAACCCAGTGTAACTAAAATTACAATGTTCTCCCAAATAAGAGTTATGGCAGTCCCTCTGTTCCACAGATGTGACTGACTTACTTACCTGGGCTACTTGTTTGTGTTTTGGGGGTATGTTCTCCACATGGTTGGCTCTCACACAGACAATATTTCTTTCTGGAGAGAGAGACAGACGGGTATTTAATTGTTTTAAACCACTGTAGCTTCTGACACGATAAACTGTGGAGACGCCTTTCTCCTGAATTCTCCCATTGTACAAAAAACCCCAACGAACTGGTGTGTAAGTGCCCCACTAAATCCTGTGATGTTCTGGGTACCCACAGGCTGCAGGACCTGCCAGAACTCCCTTTGCCAATGATTACTGCCACTGATTTCCATGAAGAGTTTGGAGCTCTGGGAACTTTTTAAATGTCCAAAAGAGCCACCGCGGTGTTCTTAAACTAAGGGAGCCATAGCAGAGCAAGCCAGTTTTCTAACTGGAGAATAATGGTGTGGACTTACAGCAGCAAAGCAGTTTAGGTTGCCTGGAAGACAGCCTTCTCACTTCAGTTTAAATGCTAAACTTCTGCTGCCAGAGGTGAAATGCATCCGTGGAATTATTTTTTCAATGAGAAAAGAACAAAGCGCCCACCCCAGCACTTCCTTGCGATGGACGGTGAGAAGCAAAACCCAGTTTTGATGGTGTGAACGAGTTCACCACTGAGCTGCTTGCCAGGAGCACACATCTCACATCTTCATTGCACAAAACCAAACTGCTTCACGCATCCCAAACGCTCCAACCTTGCTCTGCTGCCTATGGACATGCACACACCCCGCTCCATGCTCTCCCCACTCAGCACAGGCTCCTGGAGCACGCCAAAAACACAGGAACAGCATAATTAAGAAAGCTAAATCATTTTTTCAGTGGTGCCCAGTGACAGGACAAGAGGAAATGAAAACAGACTGGAACATAAGAAGTTCCATCTAAACATGAGGAGGAACCTCTTCACTTTGAGGGTGGCAGAGCCCTGGAAGAGGCTGCCCAGGGAGGTGGTGGAGTCTCTGTCTCTGAAGACATTCAAAAGCCACCTGGACATGTTCCTGTGCAACCTGCTCTGGGTGGACCTGCTCTGGCAGGGGGGTTGGAGTAGATGATCTGCAGAGGTCCCTTCCAACCCTCTGATTCTGTACATCCTGGAAGGGCTGCCACCACAGCTGTCATCCTTACTGCAATATTTAGCAAATTAGAAGCTGGTGTTTCTTGGGAAGCTAATAAACTGAGGTTTTAAAATTGCTGCCCTGGAGCTGGTGGTGTTTCTGTTGGCATCCTGCAGAATTCAGGCTTCTAACTTGGGTGGAGACTGGCAGAGCAGAGCTTTGCCCCAGCCCAGCCCACGCCAGCAGCTTTCTGCCCAGCTCCTTGTCCTGCACTGACCTCTGCCAGTTCCCACATACAACCCCACGGTTTTGGGGTCCCCATCTGGTCCTCGGTTCACAGAGAATGTAGATTTGTTTCGGTAGCCATTAATGATGGGCTGAGGGAAAAAAAGAAGGAAAAGTAGAGCCTTGGATTAAAAGAAAAAGTAATGGAGGAAAGCCCAAAACCCAGCCTGGTTGTTCTGATGGCAGCACAGGCAGATACACATGAATGTGCAAAACGCAAACACAGAGCTTGTGCATGAGACCCCCAGTACTTCCCCTCGGGAAGAAGAAATGGCTCCCTGTGACAGAATGGTGACAGGTTTATCAGGGAAGGGTTGTTTTACTCTCGGCAGTCACAGGCTGCAAAGCAGAAGCTAGCAGGGACTGCCACAGACACCTTCCCTGCAACCAAGTAATCCCCACCATGAGACTCTTCAGGAGTCAAGTGAGAGACTGTGTTAGCAGCTCAGAGGGGACAGTATTCCCATGGGATACTCACCGAAGGGACTACAGGCTGGAGAGGACAGCAGAGTCCACCAGGTTTCTGCCC
This sequence comes from Gallinago jamesoni, assembly GCA_025769975.1. NCBI lineage: Eukaryota > Metazoa > Chordata > Aves > Charadriiformes > Scolopacidae > Gallinago > Gallinago jamesoni. Next base: position 5,004,944 of record JAOQGH010000062.1, on the reverse strand, counting down.
ATCTACGCCCAGCTCTTCAAGATGAGATGCCAGTGTCTGCAAAACCTTCCTCTGGCTTTCATACTTCACCTGCAGAGGAGTCCTAAGCCAGAAACACTCTCAAAGGACCACGCGACGGTGGGCAGCTCTTCATCACCCACCTTTGGGAAGGTCAACAGGAGGGAATACTGCAAGTGGGATATAGCCCTAGAGGAACTTTGCCTTTCTCATCATCATAGCTGCTTGGAACAATGGGGAGAGAAAGAAATTCTGTGTCCACAGTCCCCAAGTGCTGGCCTGGAGCACTTGGTCCAACCTGAAGCCCCGGTGAACCTGCTGTCCCACACTGGACAGGATCACTGTGCTGTTGATGATCACACACACCACCCACAGGGAACCTCCCAGTTCTATCCTTCATAATAACTGAAGAATTAAAGCAGCAGTAAATGGGGTCTGAAGAGTTCACAGCATTAAGTGACTAAGATGCTAGAGGCTGTTGCTCCAGGGAGACAGGGGGGACAGTTGGGGCAGCATGACAGAGAAAAGTCCACGTAAGCACATCTTACCTGCAGCTGCTCTTGATAGGGAAGTCTCCACAGCGGAGTCACCACATTTGCTAACCTGGAAAGCACGACATCGCGGTAGTGCCCAGAGCTACTCATCTCATGATACTTAGGGCATAACACCCCTGCCAGCTTCTTCACAGGCAGGACTGTCCTGGTACAGGCTCTGCCCCAGAGCTGGCTGTGAACATCCAAACTCCCTTTTCATGGCACCTTCCTGGTGCAGAACACTTGTGGCTGGAAGAGGGACCCAGGAACCACAACGACCAGTTCTCCAGAGGACAGGCTGAGCCTTTGGCAGAAGTCTGACCAGTGACACGTGGGTGTTCTGGGTCACCCAGGCATCTTTCTGACCCCCCTTGAGAGGACAGGGCCAGGAACACCAACCCAGAGAGGCCCTTGGTGAGATCTGACTCCAGGCTGGTAAAGCCAAGGGAATGAATATTCAAATGTTGCTCGGGTCAGAGGGAAAAAAACCCAACAAAGTGCAGGCAAAGGGAAACAAAGGGAAAAAAAGAAATCATGCTGTAGCTTCAGATGGGCTCTGTTGCTTTCTCCCAGTGAATCAGAGGCTTTGGCCATCCCTTGCTGCTCTGAGGACAGCCTGAGTCCCATTCTCCCTGGAGTTTTCCCTTAAAAGGGTGAGACACTTCTCTCATCCCTTGATGTATCCATCCTGCATCATCTGCCTGCTCACATTTCCAGCCACTACTACGTCCCTTTCCCTAATGCTGTACTAGATTAAACCCACCACAGGGAAATTGACAGTTTGTGTGTAGCAGGCAGGGAATTACTGTTGCCCACTCTCGCTGACCCAGCCACCCACGCAGCACCAGTTCAGAGATAAACCTCAGAACTTGCCCCTCTGGGCCAGGGCAAGCAAGAACAAAACACCTAAAAGTTGATTAAAAAAAAAAAAAAAAAGATGGAGTAAGGGGTGAGGTGGATACAATCCAAACTGTCATAACTATCCATCAACTACTGATTCACTGAGCCCATGAGCCCATGGAAACCCTCACCCCACAGCTGGAGAAGCTGCTGCTATGGCTTACTGGGATTTTTGGAGCTGCTTCCAAAGCACCCAGTGCCAATTACTTTCAGACACAGACCTGCAAAACAAACGGACTATTACTTTTTACTTGCCAGTACAGCAACCGCTCTGCTCCTTTCCTCTTAGACCTTTTCCTTCGCCTTTTCTGTTATCCCTACCCCCAGGCAAGCCAGCTGAGCCCTGGCTCTTCTACTGGGGAGAGCTGGGTAGAGGTGAAACCCCCAACCCGCTGCTCAAGAGCTTCGGGTGTTTGGTGCTTTGGAAAAGCACTTGGTCATTTGGAAGGAACCATACCTCTCTTCCCAGGAGGAACCTGGCAGGCTGATGCCCTCCCTGGTCTTTTTCTTCTCCTTCTGCTTTACCGCTGTCTTCTTCTCCTTCACCAGGCTGTGGTCCCCACTGGGCAGGCTGCTCAGGAGAGCACTCGAAGGCCGAAGGTGCCGGGGCAGTAACCTCAATGCGCAGGGCAGAGCCATGGTGCTCTGAGGAAAAAGACCTGGGAGACCTGGTGGACAACAGGATGACCATCAGCCAGCAATGTGCCCTTGTGGTCAAGAAGGCCAATGGCATCCTGGGGGGCATCAAGAAGAGTGTGGCCAGCAGGTAAGGGAAGTTATCCTGCACCTCTACTTTGCCCTGGTGAGACCCCATCTGGAGCACTGGGTCCAGTTCTGGGCTCCCCAGTTCAAGAAGGATAGGGAACTGCTGGAGAGGGTACAGCAGAGGGCCACAAAGATGATGAGGGGCCTGGAGCATCTCTCTTACAAGGAGAGGCTGAGGGACTTGGGTCTTTTTAGTCTGGAGAA
>JAOQGH010000062.1:4968200-4990271 GCA_025769975.1 Gallinago jamesoni | reverse complement strand
GTCCCCGTGGCCGTGCCCGGCAGCGCGCGATGCTGTCGTCGGGCGGCGGCGGCGGCGGGTCCGGCCCCGGCGGGGCGGGCGGCCCCGGCGCGGGGCTCGGCGGGGACGGGGGGGACTTCCTGTCGCGGTACCGGCTGGTGTCGGCCAAGCTGCGGCGGCGGTTCCTGCGGAAGCCGAACGTGGCGGAGGCGGCGGAGCAGTTCGCGGCGCTGGCGCGGGAGCTGCGCGCCCAGGAGAGCCTGCCCTACGCGGCCTGGTGCCAGCTGGCCGTGGCGCGCTGCGCCCAGAGCCTCTTCCACGGCCCGGCCGAGGCGGCCGCCCTGGCCGAGGCGGCGCGGCTGTTCCTGCGGCAGGAGCGGGACCTGCGGCAGCGGCTGGGGCTGCGCGGCGGCTTCGGCGAGCACCTGGCGGCGGCGCAGAGCTGCGGCGCCTTCGCCGCCCGCCTGCACCTGGAGCGGGGGCAGCCGGCGCCGGCGGCCGGGCTGTGCCTGGAGCTGGCGGCGGCGCTGCGCGACACGGGCCGGCCCGCCCAGGCCGCCGCGGTCCTGCAGCGGGCGGCCGAGCTGCTGGCGGCGGCGCGGCTGCCCCTGGAGGCGCTGCGCTGCCTGGCCGAGCGCGCCTCCTGCCTGCTGCTGGGCCGCGACTACGCCGGGGCGCTGGCGGCGCTGACGCGGGCGCAGGCGCTGGCCGGGGCCGGGCTGGGCGGCGGCGGCGGCGGGGCGGGGGGCGGCGGGGGCGCGGCGGCGGAGGTGCTGTGGCGCTGCGAGGTGTCGCGGGTGCTGCTGCTGCTGCTGCTGCAGCCGCCGCCCGCCAAGCTGCTGCCCGAGCACGCCCGCACGCTGGAGCAGTACTGCTGGGAGGCGGCGGGGCCCGGGCCCGGGGCGGCGGCGTCGGGCGGGGGGGGTCTGCCGTCGGCGGCCGGTTACCTGCCGGGGGAGCTGTTCCTGCTGCTGCAGTCGGCCGTGCTGGCGTGCCAGGAGAAGGACGCGGAGGCGCTGAAGGCGCTGCAGGCCGAGCTGTGGCCGCTGCTGAGCGCCGAGCAGAACCACCTGCTGCACCTGGTGCTGCAGGAGATGCTGAGCCCCGCCGGGCAGGGGCTGTGAGCGGAACCTCGGGACGCGCCCCGTGTCCTGCAGCTCCGCGCTCTCCGGGGTGGGTTTGTGCTTTGTGTGCGCGCTGTTCCTGCTGCCCGTCTTCCCTGGGACAGGAGGAGAAGGGCCCCGTGACCGCAAACGCTTCCACTTCAGGAGCAAAAGCACCCCATCAGCGGCTTTTAACGCGGTCGCAGTAGCCGCTCTCTTCGTCCTGCCGCTGCTCTTCCTCTACTTGTAGAGTAAGAGATTTGCCAAGCTCCACAGGGTGTCTTCAGTGGAAGCTCAGCAGCTGAACAAGGAGACCAGGACGAGAGCCATCGCCAAGACCTTCATGCTGCACGTGGTGCTGCAGGAGATGCTGAGCCCCGCCGGGCAGGGGCTGTGAGCGCTGATGGATCTCGGTGGGGCCGGGACTGGGGCTGCGGGGCGGCCTCTGCGCCAGTCGTTGCTGCCCCTTCTGTGCCCAGGGTGAGTGACCATGTCCCTCTGCGCCTTCACCTTGTGGATGGGCCCGCCGTTTGCAGCAGGAGTCATGGTGCTCGAGCAGCCCCAAAGCTGAGGTGCCCATCGGAGGCAGAGCCTGAGTGTTCCCTAAAGATCTGTCATCTGGGAAGCACCGGGTGCTGGAGTTGCTTTTAAATAAAAAACACATCAAAATGAGACACTTATTTCCCTCCTGCAAACAAAAGACACTGCAGCCAACGCGAGGCCGTGTGTCTGGCTCTTGCAGCGGCCAAAAGGAGTTGGTCACTGACTCTCAAGTGGTTGCCTGGGGACCAGTGGTGGTGGCCTGACTGCGTTTTCTGTAGAACAGATGGAAACCTGGAGAGCTGCGACTGAAAGGTGGCAAATCCACTACAGTCAGGGGAATGAGGAGGAAAATGAATGGTGGGGAAGGATGAGTTATTGGCATTTGCTCAGTTCTCAGCTGCTGTTCCTCTCTGCTGCTGGGCGCTTCTGCCTCTTGCTTCCGCTTATTGGGAGCGTTCCGAGGAGTGAGGTGGAGAAGGCCAGTCTTCAGACCAGAGGGGAAACGAACCCGCTGCCCTCGGTGCATCCAGCCATTGCCTCCAGGCCAAGCCAAGTCTCTGCAGGGTTCAGATGGACTCTCCAGAAGGGAATGCCTTACTGTGGAAGCCAGAGAGGCCCTGGTGGTCCCCACCTATTTGTGGGTGTTGTATGAACGAAGAGAAATTGTAATACAGTCAGCTGATGGGAGAAGAAAGAAACGCTGGCAGCAAACGCTCACCAGAGACCCTGGAGAAGGCTGAGGCTCTGGGAGAAAGCGATCCCGTTTGCAGCCCTGGAGAGAAGCCAGAGGCAAGAGGTAATTCTGGTGTAAGAGCAGTGTTCCATGGCCTTCTAACAGCTTGGGTCTGGACACAGCAGGTGGTTTTTTTCCTAATGTTTTTCTGGTTCCCCACTGAAATAACCAGGGACTTGGGGGTTTTCCAAGCTGGAATGCAAACATTCCTTCCCGGAATCTTTAAGGGGAGTTTTTTCCCACACAACTTTTTTTTTTTTTTTTTTTTTTTTTTGTGTGTGAAGCAAAAATAAAAATTCATGCCTTGAAAGTACTTCTGACCCTCTCCTTTTCAATTAAAAGAGATGGATCTGCTGTTACACTGTTGTGGTTATGAAAAACGAAAAAGGCGGCTCTGATTTTTTAGGGGCTGGAGGGATGGCTGTGTAGAGTTAGTCCCCAGAGAAGGGATGTCTCTAAGATGCCTGGATTGTATGAAATCAGAATCCTTAGAAACTTCCTGCAGACAATTTTGAGTCAGTGTGGAGACTCTTCATGGGGTCCCCAGGTCTGAGAGCGACTCTTGCTGCAGTAATTGCAATTACCGCCGGCGAACACGAGCAGCGGGATTCTGGCCCGCAGTCCTGGCGGTGGGTAGGGGGGTGTCCTGGGGCCGTTTCCCTCCCCCGCAGTCCCGGGGGCGCGGCAGGGCCCCTGTCTAGCAGGGTTCCCCGGGACACGGCGGGACGGACCGGGGCCCGCCCGCCGCTTCTCTCTGGGTTCCGGGGCGCGGTGGGTGATGCCGGCCGATCACTCTCCCCCGGCCACTGGGAACCCCAGACCCGGCGCGGCGCTCCCGGGCCCTGCCGGTGAAAGGCCCTGTTCCATCGGCGCACTTCCGCCCGCGCGGGAAGGGGGGAGCTGTCACGTGCTGCCGCGGGGCTTGTCGGGAAAGGGGCGGCCTTTCCGGTCTCCGCGCGGCGGCGGCAGCACGCGGCGGGGCTATGGCGGACGGAGACGGTGCGCAGCGGCGGGGACCCGTGGGGATGGACCTCGTCCCGCGTCCGGGCGCGGGGTGGGAGGGAGGGCGGGGGGAAACCTGGGGAGCCCCGGTGGGGCGGCGTGAGCGTGGGGTTGGGGACGGTTGTGGCGCCACGTGGGTGGGCGGCGGGGCCCGGCCTGCCCCGCTCCGTGGTGCGGCGGGGACGCTCAGCCTCTCGCTCTCGCAGGTTTCAGCGTGAAGAAGCGGCGGAAGAAGGAGAAGCGGGCGCTCCCCGATGAGGATGTAGCGGTGAGCGCGGGGCTGGGCTCGGGGTCTCCGGGGGCTTCCAAGGACCGGGCCGTAGGGTCATGTGGGGGGGGCTGCGGGGCCCGGGGATAGGCTGGGGAGTAGTGGCGGCTCGTAGCGTCTCCCAAACATTCATTCAGCCCCCCCGCCATCACCGGAGGGAGCAGAGGCTACGCTGATGGCGAGCAAAAGCCGCCGCTTCGGTGTGGCTCACGGACCGCGTGGCAGCGGGCGGGAGCGCGGGCTTCCGGGGTTTCCCTGCTCTGATCCCCGTTAATTTCGTCCGCCCCCAGGAGATTCAGCACACGGAGGAATTTTTCATCAAGCCCGAGTCCCGCATCGCCCAGCTGGACACGTCGCAGTGGCCCTTGCTGCTGAAGGTAGGGCAGGTTACACGCAACATCGTGGCCATCCCTGCTCCTTCTTTTGTCCTCCCTCGATGCGGGCCCGTGGAGATGCTCAGTTCCTCCTCAGAAACAGCACATATCACACGCAGGATTTATCTTATCTAGTAGCATCATTTGTGTGCCTGCTTTCTAAAGTTTACTGTCTCCAGTAAAGACCACACCAGATTTCTTCAGCCATTTATTTTGGCCCGAGAGTGGCCTGTGCTCTGTGTGGGCTTGTGGTGAGTTCCTGGGGCACATGGGATTTATCCTACATTGTAAAGGCTGTTATTGTGCTGCTTGGCCATCGCTTCCAGTGCAGGATTTCTGTTTCTTTCTGTAAAACATTATGGTGTTATTATTGGGTCATTTTCATTTTGGAAGAGACCTTTTTCACATAAATGTGCACATCAGCCGTTGTGTAACTGGGGAGATGTGTTGGAGCAAAGCAATGCTGAAATCAAGGTGAGCCCTTCTACATATGTAACTTGTGCTTGCATTTTGTAGAACTTTGACAAGTTAAATGTGATGACAGCACACTACACCCCGCTTCCTTCCGGCGCTAATCCCCTGAAGAGAGAGATTTCTGACTATGTTAGGTGAGTACAGTAAGGGCCAGAGTGGTTTATTTTTCTTTCACAGTTAATATCTTCAAAACATTTTTCTGTTCTGGATTTCCCTTGTACCTTTGTGCTTGACTCAGTGCCCTGCTGCTAACCAGTAAATGTCTAAATTTACACCTGGAGGGGTTCAAGACCAGGCTGGATGGGGCTTTGAGCAACCTGGTCTGGTGGGAGGTGTCCCTGCCCATGGCAGGGAGGTTGGAACTTGATGATCTTTGAAGTCCCTTCCAACTCTGATCATTGTATGACTGTATGAAATAGGAACTGCTGGTCACTTGCTGTGAGTTTGCTTTGTTCCGGGGTTGTGGTTGGGTTGTGGAGGGATATGCCAACGCTTAAGGAATTCTCTGGGTCTCGTGGAAAGTCCTTTGGCCTTTGAGACGGCTCCGAGTTTTGGTTTGGTTGAAGTGCAGAGTAGTGATGCGCTGTCTGGGGAGAAGAGAATTCTTTGAAGAATATATCACCTGCTGTGCACAGAGCAGCTTGACACCTGCTCACTGAGAGCAGCTATGAGGCTCATGGCTTGTTTGGCTATATAAAAACACATTTCTTTGCAGCTATCACAAATATTGTTGAAGTTTTTGCACTTCTGTTGTGTTTGTCCTGATGCTTAGCTCCTGCTCTCTTTGTCATCTTGCACTGTAGGTCTGGTTTTATTAACCTCGACAAACCTTCCAATCCATCCTCCCATGAGGTGGTTGCGTGGATCCGACGTATCCTTCGAGTAGAGAAGACTGGACACAGTGGCACTCTGGACCCCAAGGTGACTGGGTGCCTCATTGTGTGCATTGAGAGGGCAACACGACTTGTCAAATCTCAGCAGAGCGCAGGTACGTCTATTGCCCGGGGGCCATCTATAGTCTTACGTGACTGGGGAGGTGTGGAGTTCTTTTGGAGACAAAATGGAGATTTTCAGCCTTTGGAAGGGCTGTGCTTGTTCTTCAGTGCCTTGAGCTTAAGGGTTGCTTGTGCTTCTCGCTCTAAGCACATCCGTGCTGTGACAGATTTGGTTTTTTTGATTGTTTCTCTGGGGGTTGTGCTGTTTTAAGTCGGTGAAAACACTTTGGAGAAACTGGTTTCACGTACTCGCTGAACTTACAGCCTCAGCCTCCCAGTCCAGTGAAATAAAACTCGGTGAAGAAATAAACGTAGCCTAGATCTATTTTGTTGGAAGAATAATCAATTCCATAATAAACTGTATGCCCTTCCTAGGAGAGGTGGTTGTGAAACTTGCGGGGCTCTGGGGGCCTGTGGCTGTGGAGCAGGGTGGACCTTGAGGTCAACATTAAATGCAAGTGGCCACTCCTGACTGCTCTTGTCGTTCTTTCAGGCAAAGAGTATGTGGGAATTGTTCGGCTGCACAATGCAATAGAGAGCGAGGCTCAGCTTGCCAGGGTAAGTCTCGGCCTGCTCTTGGCCGTGCTGGAGCTTGGCGTGTGAAGCGTTCAGCGTTGGTGGGAAATGAGAGGGCAGGAGCAGAGCTCAGGTGCTCTGTGTGTGAGGTGATGATGAAGTTTATCCATTCTCTGAGTGCGGTGGCGCTGCCCTCCTGCAACACCCCGATTCCTGTTCTAGGGTCTGGGTGCTGTGCAGCCTCCAGAGATCCTCCAGTCTCCCAGTGTCCTACTGGGAGCTGCTGTGGTGTCTGGCTGGCTGCCTGCAGGAGTGAAGTGGTGCTGGCAGGGTTGGAGCCCCTCTTTTCGGGGGGGGCTCCATCCCCACTGAGACGAGGGATGATGTCTGATCACACACTGTCACCCGATGAAAAAGCCCAGCTGTGCTCACTGGCAGCTGGGGTAGCATTTTGACCACAACACTGGTTCAGATCGGCTTTCGTAAATAGGGCATCACCAAATTGTGATGAACCTTGTGGTTTCTTAACCGTGGAAGTGGTCACAGTTGCCACAGCCCCCAAGGTGCTCCAGTGTTAAGGCACAGATGTGAGCTGTTACTTCTGCTTCTACCCTCAGGCAATTGAAACTCTGACAGGTGCGCTGTTTCAGCGACCACCCCTCATTGCTGCTGTCAAACGACAACTGAGAGTCAGAACCATCTATGAGAGCAAGCTGGTGGAGTATGATCCCGAGAGAAGATTAGGTAAAACAGGGCTTTTCTGTCTTCTTCCTATTAGGCTGAGAGTGGGGAAACTTCCCTGTGAAATGGGCTGCTTCCTATTTGTAGCCAGCGTCTTAAGACACAAACCCTCACCACCATCAGGCAGTAACTGCTTCGTGCATTACTTTGGTGTTCTGAGAAGTAAATCCCATCTTTTGTTTTGTTTGTGTCCCTCATTGAAGAGCCAAATGATGTCAATTAGATGGCATTAGCACTCAGTGCAAAGATGACCTTCATCTATCACCCCAGGCTGATGGCTCTGTGAAGGGTTGGACATACAGCTGATCTCAGAGGGAGCTCCTAGATGTGATTTGTTTCTAGATACGTATTTAAATGCTTTTCTGTCCTGGCCTACTTTTCAGGTATCTTCTGGGTGAGCTGTGAAGCAGGCACGTACATCCGAACGCTTTGTGTTCACCTTGGTTTGCTGCTTGGCGTCGGGGGCCAGATGCAGGAGCTCCGCAGAGTGCGTTCAGGCATCCTGGGAGAGAAGGTAGAGTGGTAGCTCTAACTGTAACCAGCACATTTGAAATTGTTAGAATTGCAAGAGTTCCTTGGAACTGGGCTGTTTTTACAGTGTTAAGGTATAGGTGTGTGGTGGCTGGGAGGAGTTTTGTGAATAGCCCCCCAAAAAGTGGGAGCTTTTGCACGTAGACTGAAACCAAAGTGTTGAGTTCAGTTCAGGGTGTTGCCCCTGCTCTGGTAATTAAACTTTGGGACAGTGTGTGACTGGGAAGCGCACCACGGTGGCTGAAGGTTTGTTTTAACCACCCGTGTTTCTCAGCCTACAAACCCCGCACGTGCCCCACGTGGAGGCGTGTGAGCTGTCTGTGTCACAGCCTGCCAGCAGCCTGCCACCCCTTGGTGTCAGGGCACAGCGCGGGGAACGTGCTTCATCGAAATGAGCCTGGGAGATGCGGACTTGTGTGGTCACTTCAGTCTGGTCACAGCTGGATCCTGCTGCCTGTCCAAACTCCACAGCTAATTAATTTCCTTGCAGAGCAGCAGTATCAGAGTGCAAGTGCTTCCCCACCCATTTGTGCTCTTACCACAGCTGTAATCACTGCTGTCCTTTCTGAATCCCAGGTGTCGGGTGCTTGCCGCTGCTTCAATAATTTCTTCCACGTCACAGACTGAAGAGCTGGTTAATTTAGACTTTTGTTCACTAACCTTTGTCTGGAATCCTAGGTATTTTTTGAAGTTTGGCCACATTTCAAAGTTTCATGCGGACAGACCTTACACATTAGATCCGAGAGCTGACTGAGGTTAGGAGGGCTGAAGTCTGTGGCAGCACAGCTTAGTCTGACCTCAAGCTGTTGATGGAAAATATTCTTGCCTCTTTTATGTTGCTTTTTTGATGGTTCTGAGTTGGGCTTATGCTTTTTGCTCCCTTTCAGCATACTATTTGCTGTTGGACTTGAGCCAGCCTTTGTCTGTGTTTCGAGTTGGTGGCTGGTAGGAGAGCTTAGAGGTGCTTGTGTCTTTGCAGGACAACATGGTGACTATGCACGACGTCCTGGATGCACAGTGGCAATATGACAACAACAAGGATGACAGCTACCTGCGAAGAGTTATCCTGCCACTGGAGAAACTGCTGACTTCACACAAGCGGCTGGTCATGAAAGACAGTGCGGTGAGTGCCTGAGAGAGTCTCTGGCTGTCAGCTGGCACTGCAAACTGTCCTCCTAACTTGTACAGCTAATAAAATAAATGGGGGATCCGAATCCGCGTGGTGTCCTGATTGTGAGCTGTGTAGGACCTGCCAGATCAGCAGTAAGATGTAAGAGCCAAGAACTGAGTGGCAGAGAAACTGTTCTCCTCGCTTCAGGAAGATGCTGATGGTCATAAGAGATCTGTCTCGCATGTTGTTTGCTGTGATAGTAAAGCAAAGAACCTTGCTTTTTCTAAAGCCCACAACTTTTATACAGTGGACAATAAAAAAGATACATGGGGATGTTACTGCTGGTACAGTAATGGTAATGGGAAGCTAAATATTAGAGGCACTTCTTACCTTTTTGTTTTATTCTCTCATAGCTTATAAGCCCTTCTGTTCCCTACGCTTTCAGGTTAATGCCATTTGCTATGGAGCCAAGATCATGCTGCCGGGTGTCCTGAGGTATGAAGACGGTATTGAGCTTAATCAGGAGATCGTTGTCATCACCACGAAAGGAGAAGCTATCTGCCTAGGTATGAAACTCCTTGTTCTTGTGCCCAACTAACTGCAGGAATAACAGCCTGTGTTCCAGAGAATACACAACAAACGAGTCCCTGCGTACAAAAGGTTTCAATAGCGCTTCTTGATGGGGACTGTGGGTGGGTTAGTGTGGCCCACGGCAGCTGGTGTTGGGCAGGATGTTAAGAAACAGCAGCTGCATCAGTCCTTGGCAAGGTGTGAAGAGTTCCTCACCCTGATTTCAGCTCTGTGATGCTCAGGTGTGCTGTGTGTGAGGTGATGATGAAGTTTATCCATTCTCTGAGTGCGGTGGCGCTGCCCTCCTGCAACACCCCGATTCCTGTTCTAGGGTCTGGGTGCTGTGCAGCCTCCAGAGATCCTCCAGTCTCCCAGTGTCCTACTGGGAGCTGCTGTGGTGTCTGGCTGGCTGCCTGCAGGAGTGAAGTGGTGCCGGCAGGGTTGGAGCCCCTCTTTTGGGGGGGCTCCATCCCCACTGAGACGAGGGATGATGTCTGATCACACACTGTCACCTGACACGTCACGCTGCCAGTGTAAAAGGACTTGAGAAGTGACTCCAAAGGGTGCTTTGTTCTAACTGGGGTCTTCAAAAAGTATGTGTAGCTGGCAAGTGGTGACGTACTGTACAGATGATCTGTCACAATGCTCAGTGCTGCACATCCTCATGCTCTGTCCAGAGCCATGGGACTGTGAGGGGGCTTGGAGGTGTAACACAGCCAAACCATTCCACCTTGTTTGTACTGCCTGCCCCCTGGTCATCTCGGGGACCTGACAAGAAAACCATAATTTATTGGTAGAATTAGTCTCTAGTTTGGTTTCTCAAGGTTTTGGGAGCTGATGAAGGAGCAGCACTGGTCCTTTCTGTGGTGGCGTTGTTTCTCAAGCTGCCTGGAAGTGCTCCAGCAGCTGCTCGCAGAGCTTTTCCCCATCTGGGAAATGGTTGGTCTTACTGTGTTCACTGATCCAGAACCAGTCTCCTGGTGTAAGCTGGAGACGTCTGTGCTTATGGTGTGGTTAATCCATGACTGACACTCTCCGAAGTGTTAGTCCAAAACTTACCTCCAGTGAGGTTTTAGGGTGAAATGGCACTGGGGCGGGGGGGGTGTTGCTCCTCTTCGTGCTGACAGAGGTGCACAAAGAACAGGCTGAACACAGCAGGTTTCATTGCTGTTGCAGTTCTGCTGTTAATGAACTCTTTGCCTGGTTCTGCAGCCATTGCCCTGATGACCACAGCAGTCATTTCTACCTGTGACCATGGCATCGTGGCGAAGATCAAGAGGGTGATCATGGAGAGAGACACATATCCCCGCAAATGGGGTCTCGGTCCCAAGGTGAGCGGTCAGGGGGGTGCGGTCAGTCCCAGGGTGGTGGTGGAAGCCCAGCTGTTGGGATATGAGGCTCCAAGCTCCTCAGGCAGAGTTGTGTCAATGTCTTCTCCAAGGCCTTGGTGTAATACTGCTGTGCTCTCCTTGGAGCCACGATGGTGGTGCTTCTCAGAGTTGGGGGGGGGGTTTCCCTCCCCACGGAGACTGGGCAGGTCTGTACAGCACCAGCCCCCCCTCTGGTAAAGAGCCAAATGATGTGAATTGGATGACATTAGCACCCTGTGCAAAGATGACCTTCATCTATCACCCCATACTGATGGCTCTGGAGGGGCTGGGCAAGTAGCTTCTTTTCTTTTTGGTGCAACCAATATCATGAGATGCTATATTGTGCCTGAAGGACCAGAGCAGTGGGAACACCCGTTGTTGGGTTCCTCTCCCATCTCAAGCATGTGGTAGCCATGAAAATCAGCAGGTCAGCAGTGGTAGCTTCACCGCAGCCAGTCTGGTGTTTCACACTGGCAAGGGATGCAGTTCGGACTTAAAACTCAGTGTCAAGTTGCTGTGGCTTGTTCCATTCCTGTGGTTCAGGTGAAATGTAGAAAGCACATCTGTCTCACAGCAGATGTGAGGTGATGCAGGCCTCCATCGTGGAGGCTTTAGCAAGGCCTTGCATTTGCAGTTGGAGGGGTTTAGCTGAAATGTGGCATGTTATGAAGCTGGAGGAACTCAAAGATCTGAGCTCCATGATGTGCAGAGTCATCTTATTCTTATTTGGGGGTTGGATTAGGTGATCTTCAGAGATCCCTTCCAACCCCATGTCATTCTGTGATTCTGTTGCTGTTACTTCCCCCACAAATTAGCTCTTGGTTTTCTGAAAAAGACGGCTGCTGTCTGAGATTTGTAGGCTGCCGTGCAGGGGATGTTTGTGTGATTTGTTTAGAAAGTCCTTGGAGAAGGGTTAAATCAGTAACGCTGTAGTTGTTGGCTTGTCTTGTTCCTGGATTACCTCCTCTTAGGCCAAGTGGCTGAAGTGCCAGGGAGGATTTCTCCTCCCTGAGGCTGCAGTCTGACTTGTTGCATGTTGCTCTCAGGCCAGTCAAAAGAAGATGATGATCCAGAAGGGTCTGCTGGACAAGCATGGAAAGCCCAACGAGAGCACGCCGGATTCCTGGAAGAAGGAGTATGTGGATTACAGGTGTGTACGGGGTGTGTGGCTCCTGCCAGGGCTGGGTGCTGCTGTTTGTGCTTGGAGCATGTTAGCCCTGGCCTGGGCTGTTGACTGGACCCGTGGGGTGCAGTGGTATTTCTTGCAGTCCCAAGGAACATCCTGCAAGTGGGCATCACCAGAGGGAAAGGCCCTGAGCAGACAGTTATCCCTTTCTGGCCTGTGCTTGTGGTTTTAGAGGGAGTCAGTCTGCTAAATTAAATGGGGGAGGACCTTGCTGTTGCCTGGCCCAGCTGGCCTTGGTGCAGGCTGCAGGTCTTCCCCACACCAGCCTCCCCACCCAGTGCCTGGTGTGGGTGTCCTGCCCCCCCCCTTCCCAGACAGGGAGCAGCGTGAGGCAGCCACTGTCCTGCTCAGCCTGGGGATCTTCTCTTTCAGGGATGCTTCCAAGAAAGAGGCAGCTGCTGTTCCCCAAGCTGTTTCAGAGGTGGAGAGGGCTTCAAAAGTGAGTATTGTTGGTGCTCTACACCATAAGATTGTTTGGGCTCTGATGAAGAGTGAATATGCAGCAGTTCCTTTAGGCAGTTGGTATCGGGCTGCTTTGGCTGGTTGTTTTACAGGGGAAGGTGCTCCTCGTTCTGGGAGTCCAGTGTCCCAACACGTGGTTGCTTGGCCCATGAGCTAACCTGTTAAGGGCCTTATCCCCAGGTGTTTTTCTCTGAGATGTTTTAATTTGGGTGCAAGTCTTGTAGCAGTATGAAAATGAGGAGCTCTGACTTGTGGTGTAAGAGCTGCAGCATCCCAGGAAATTGGGTTGCTTTAGGTGAACCTCCTGTCCAACCTGCTTTGGCAGAAGGGGTTGGACTGGATGATCTCGAAGGTCCCTTCTAACCCCTGTTAACTGCAAAGTTTGATTGAATCGGGCAAAACAGTTGCAATGGGCTTGCAAACAGTTCTTCCATCACTCAAGCTCCTTCGGAAGATGGTGTGTCTGACAACCTGTTCCCCCAACAGAGGAAGCGAGAGTCAGAGAGTGAAAGCGATGAGGCTGTCACCCCACCGTCCCCTGCCACCCCACCACCAGAGGAGCTGAGCAAAAAGGAGAAGAAAAAGAAGAAGAAAGAGAAGAAGGCCAAAGAGGCAGCTGAGAGTGGAGGAGAGCAAATAGAAGTGGTATGTAACTGGGTGGTGGCATGGGAGAGGTTGCTGTCTCTCCCTAATACCTCTAGGATAAAAGCATCAGCATCCATCTCTGCTTGTCCCCAAAGTCCCACATGCCCCACAGGCAGATAAAGATGTCCGTATAGGTGCATTTGTAAACTGAACTGGTTGAGGGTGGTGGGAGATCAGGCAGGTGAGGCTTGTGGGGGCGGATCTGCAATGGGGCAGGGATGGGGGGAGTAGCCATCTGTGCCCCACACTGTTCCTGCCAGGCCATCTCTGTGCCCTGGTGGCCTGTAATGGGCACCAGTGGGAGGATGGTGCTGGCATTCAGTTGGTGTGTTTGGCTGCTTGTATGGTGGTGAGGGAGGATTGTGGCCGTGGGGAGTCTCCAAGGTGTCTGGAGTGCGGCTGTTCCTCCTGAAATCAGCAGCTGGGGGTGGTGGAGGCATTCCTTTTTTATTCTTTCCTGATCTCTCCTACCCCTTCACAGACTAGTGAGCCCAGCACCAAGAAGAAGAAGAAAAAGAAACAGAAGGAGGTAGAAGAGAGTTCAGAGTAAGCGACTGGATCTGTCCAAAGCAGGCGACCTCGTCAGTAGAGAGGGAGGAGTCTGAGGCCTTGAGAAAAAGAGGACTGGCTGCATGGCAGAGGGGCCAGCAGGTCCCGAGCTCCTTTTCTGCTGTGTATAGGAGTGAGCAGGTGTGTTTGCCCAGGATATGCCTTGCTCGGGTGCCTCTCCTCATCCTGTTTTAAGGGTCACCAGAGGAGTGAGGTGCCTGACTGCCCCTGCGCTGGACTGATCTCTAAAGCTGAACACCATGATGCCAATAGAAGTGGTATCTTCAGGGAAGCTGTAGCTCCTGGCTCTTGGTGTTTCTGTTTTTAACTTGAGAGGGAGGAATAATGTTTCTCCCCCTTTTTGCCTGCATCTTTCTTCCCTTTCTTCCAAGGTTGGAGCTATTATCTGACAGTCGCAGAATGTGTTGATATCTGGAGGACTGGCTTTGTCACAGCCCATCTGAATCAATTTGTATGGGGACAGTCAACTGGTTATTTGAAGGGCTCTGGTTTGTTTTAACTTGGCAGTATGCTTGGCTTGACTTTCAGCTAGAGGAGATCAAATAGTCCACCCAGATATTCTTCAGTACTTTTTTTTTAACTTTATCATGAAAGGATTAGAATATTAAATTCCTTTCTTTTGCTTTGTCGTGCTGGGACCTGCTTGTTAGTTGTCAGCTGATCCTCAGACCCAGTGACGATCTCGGCGTGTCCCTCTTGCTGGCTCTTTGCTTTTCTCTATCCAGTTATTGGAATTCAGCACTTCCAGGTGCCTTCCATGATTTTGATATCTAATATGCTCTGAAGGCTGGAGGTGGGGATGCTGCTGGGGGGAGAGAAGTGATGAGAAGGCAGTTGGTCATTGCTTTTTTAAAGGGGCTGTTGGGACTGGAGTCCTTGTGAGGAAGACCTTGGCCAGAGGCAGCTTTGCAAGGGGCACTGGGTATGGGGCTTAAGTCCGGAAAGACTTGTCCTAATTTCCTTATCTGGGGTGGCTTGCTGGGGGTGGGAGGTCTCTCCTCTCTCACAGGGTAGTGCTGAACCAGGATTTTTAACCTCTTTTTAATGGGGAATGATTCAGGCTGCTTTGTTCCGTGTTTCATCCCTGCAGAGATTCTGTAATGGTTGTCTTAGCCTTGTCCATTGTTTCTGTCTTAACCGTCTGACTCCTCTCCTCTCCAATGCTGGAGATACACGCAGGCAGTGGGGCCAGCAGCTGGTGGCTGTCAGAACCCGAGCAGAAAAGAAAAAGTCCATTTTTATTTACTCCTCTTTTTTTTTTTTTACATAAAAATAAAAGCCCTATTTTTGAACGGGTGATTTTTCTTGCTCATCTGGCTCCTAGAAGAGGTCAGTGGTCTGTTTGTGGGGAGGGGAGGCAGCTCAATGCGTGTTCCTGCTCCAGCTGGGCAGGTAAAGGGCTGCACCTTCTGCCCAGCCTTCGTGCTCTCCTGAAGAAGCTGCTGGTGTGCAGAGCAGTGGTCTTGTTAATGTGCACCATCAGTAAAGGAGCCCTTGTTGCTGGTCACAGCTTTACATGTGCTATGGGGCCACCCTCCAGTTTGGTAAAACTCACTGGGATGGGTGCCTGGAAGCTGGGTGTTCTCTTTGCCTCTTTTCCTGTGCTGGAGGGGTCTGATGGTGGCTGGAGGGACTCTTTGGTCCTGGCCTGTCTAACCTTGGCGTGTTGGGGTCAAGGAGGTGGGAAGAGACTTCCAGCTGTGAGCAAGTGCTCAGGCTAAGAGGTACAACACCAGTCAGGGCAATGTTTCAGCACACATTTATTGCTGCTCATTGTTTCCCTGCAGTGGATCAGAACGAAGGTCCCTATTGCACATCAACAGATTTTATTTTTGGCATCCTTAAAAAAAAAAATAATAATTGCACAAGACTTCTTATTCCCTTTCCCCTTGCTGACTGCTGAACACACAAATGAGATTCTCTTACCTAAAGGATGGTTATGGTTTGCCCGGGAGCCATGGCAATGCTTCCCGAACATGGTTGTGGTGGGGTTTGTATGTCAGAAGAAGGAACCCCTTTGTGTGGGTGGCTTTTTTATGTTTGCATACAGTGTGCCAGACACCCTAGACTCTGGAAAGACATGCCTGGGATGATCTTTGCAGAGATGCTATTTCTGCTGCATGCAACAAACACGTGTGGCTGCATCTAGTTTACCCATGGAACTGTCCCTCTGGTGTTTGGTCCGTGGGACTTCCCTCAGCTGGTGCTGAGGTTCTCCAGCCAGGCGGCAACAATCCAAGCTGCACGGTGAGAACTTAAATACGG
Source organism: Gallinago jamesoni (assembly GCA_025769975.1). Lineage (NCBI taxonomy): Eukaryota > Metazoa > Chordata > Aves > Charadriiformes > Scolopacidae > Gallinago > Gallinago jamesoni. Next base: position 4,974,833 of record JAOQGH010000062.1, on the reverse strand, counting down.
TGAGTTTTCGTTTGTTTTGTTGGGTTTTTTTACAACTACATTTGCACAGGGTGAATCAGGAAAACTCCAACCTCAGACTGCAGAGTGAGACCTGCCTGGGGGTGTGTGTGGGAGAGCAGTGGCATGCTCCATGCCGCCTTTGTCACATCCACGCTCACCTTTTCCTGCTCTTCCCATTTGTGAGGGGAAACCCATGGATATAGGAGCTCTGGTGTGGTCTGTGTGAAGCCTCACAGGCACCAGCCAGGCTTTTGAGGTGTTTGTGGTGCTGTGTGCCCTCCTGCCATGGCAGGAGACATCTGCCTGGATAGCCCCTGCTCTACCGCTTCTCTTGGGACTGACGTGGAGAAGACTGGCTGAGGACTGTGCTTTCTCTTGCCCCTGGCGAGGTGGGGAGCTGTGCTCTGAGCTAATGGGTTGCCCCAGCCTCTGCTGGAGGTGGCTGTCCTCTGGCCAGCCCGTCCTATATCCCCCCAGGAGAGGAGATCCAGAGACCCTGTGCGTGTGTGTCAACCAACTTGAGACCATGTCCATGGAGCAGCAGAGGAAGGGAGTTGTGCTTGGCTGTGTGTGGATCGGGGGAAGCTGAGGAGAAGGATTCTCCCCATGGCTGCAGGATGGTTGATGGGAAGCGGCTGGGATCGGATGCCCTCTCAGTAGACCCAGGAGACGGGCACCCACTGTGGAGAGCTGCAGGCCTGCTCAAAGGCTTCCTCCAGCAGCTGGAGGCTTTCTTCTACCCCATTGTTGACCAGCGAGAGGTCAAAGTAGTGTGCGTATCGGCTCCGAATGCTCTCTGAATCCTTCCGGAGCTGCTGCAGCGCCTCTGACTGCAAGAAAGGAGAGAGAGAGAGAGATCAGGAGGCTGAGGAGGAGGGGGGAGTTCACAGCAAACTCCCACCACAAAACAGCACAAGTGGCTGCACAGAGCATCCCCGCAGGCTCTGTGACAAGCTGGGAGCTGTTGTGTGATCTCTAGGAGTGCGTGTCTGGGGCTTTTGCTGGACTTCTACACAATGCCAGGAGCATCTGCTTACCTGCTGGTGAGGCCAGACCTTCTTGGTCTTGGATTTATCTTTATAAAGCTTTAGGGCAGCTCCCTGGGAGGAGAAGATTCCCCAAGCAGCAGGATGCTTGTTACTATGCTGTGGGGAGCAGCAGGATGGTTTCAAGGTAGGTGCCTGAAGGATGGCGCCTCCTCGCTGGCTTTTGCCCAGAGCAGCGCTGGCTGGCAGAGCTGTACCAGCCTCTCCCTCTACTGGTTTTGGCTGGGATGGAATTCACATCTCATAGCAAAAGCAAAGCTGCCTGTTTTTCTCCTGCTGGTGGGGGGTAGCCTGCACAGCTCCCCAGCTCGTGGGGACATCCTAGGAGCATGTCCCTGCCAGCAGTTGTGCTCTCAACAGCAAAACCCAGGCAGGTTTCCCTGGATCTCCCTAACCCAGCTTGAAACGCAGGCGTTTCCCTGCTTCGGTGCCTGGGCAAGGATGAGCTTGGGGTGCTGTGCCCCGGCCCCTCTTCTGGGGAGGGAGAGGGGGGAAGAGCAATGAGTTTTGCCAGGGTCATCTGAGCTCTGCTGGTCACGTTTTGGCTCTGCTGGGCCAAATCTGGCTCTGCTGCATCCCTTTTCCCAGGCAGTTACCTGGGCTGTGACAGGGAGCTATATATAGTGCCTGCGCCAGCAGGGCTGGCCCTGCCCACTGCGGCAGGAGTTAATTCCTCTGCCTGGAGCCCTGCGGTGGGGGGACATGGAGGTGGGGGGACAGCAGTCCTTTCTGCCCTGATATTTGCCCCCCACCCCCCACCCAAAGCCTGCTGCATCTAGCTTTACAACCCTCTGCAGGCTAACGTGCCTCCCAAGGCTGCATAAATACATCCTCCCTGCAAAAATTGCCTCTACCCTTAAGCTTTACGAGCCCCAAATTAATAGGATGGGGAGAGGTGGCTTTGGTTGGCCAGGCATCCAGGAGCGGCACAGCTCTGTGGGTTCTCCCAGTCCTGGAGGGCTTCCTGGGAGACGGCAGCCTGTGGCTGCTTGGCACCGCGTGAGTTAATCAGTGCCGCTTTCATCCTAATTTTGGAGGGATGAGCATCTTAACGAGGCAAAGAATGAAAGGAGCTGCTGTCTGCGTGTCTCCATTTGCATAGCTGATGGCAGGATAAAATGTTCCTGCTCTGCAGCAGCGCTGCAGCTGGAGAGGGCGCTGGGCTGTGCACCCCACTATAACCCAGTTAGCGGCTGATTATGCTGCAGGGATGATGGTTACTGGGGAGGGGGGTGTCAATCTGGGAGAGGGTCTAGGGGTCAGGAATCACCAATTCCTGTTTCTCAAGTCTGGGCTGAGGAAGCTGCCCTGCTCTCCCAGACCACAAAAATCAATGGAGCCAGGAAGAAGCTGATATGGAGCAGGGAGAGAGCCCTGGGCTGCGGTGGGCTCCTCACCACTCCCCTGCTGGGGGCAAGCGAGCCCAGCTGGAGGGCTTTGGCACTACCCACCTCCTCTGCCTTGTCTGTTGGGGCGATGAAGACTATGAACGGGGAGAGCTCAGCTGTGCGGACGATCTTCAGGGTCTGTGGAGAGAGGGGTGAAGTTACCAGCATGGTCATTCCAAGAGTGGGATGGATACTGAACCCCACCACCCCCCCATGCTGTCCCCAGGCAGGGTGTGATGGTGGCTATGGGCTCTCTGGGTGAACTCCCAAGCCTGGAGGTAGTCAGGTGACATGGGGGCAGTTGGGTGAAGCTGGAGCATGGATCCCAGCATGGCTTCTCCTGCACTTCATGGGGAGGACCTACAGGCAATCCCATCCCTGCTTTGGGCTGGCTCTTGGACACAACCACCACTTCACAAAGCAGCACCCACACACTTGGTGTCAGAGAGGGAAAAGCATCCCTATGGGGGGACCCGTGCTGGCCCTGTACCCCCACTCCCATAGCAGCACAGCCCTGGCATTGCTGTTACAGCCAGGGGTGGGGAATACCCTCCCTGCACCCACGTTTTGGGAATGGGAATGCCACCCCAGAGCTCCCTGGCTTTTTTCCTTTGGGAAGGGCTGGTGGGCAGCACACCGGGGAAGGCAGGGACAGTCACAACCAGCACAGGGGTAGTTCAATCTGTCCTGCCCACCCCTTCCCCCTTGCTCCCTTACCTGGGGCTCAATATCCAAAATAGCAACTTTGTCCTGCTGGTGGATCTTGTGCACAGTTTCAAACTTGGTGCCAAACATGTTTCCCTGGTAGCTTCCAAACTCCAGGAACTCGTTGGCTGAGATGTCCCGGGTCATCTCCTCGGTGGAAACAAAATAGTAGTCCTTCCCGTCCACCTCATTCTTCTTCTGGGGGCGTGTGGTGTCTGGGGAAGGAGGGAGATGGTGAGTGCTGGCCCCCAGAAGGACTGGGGAATGGAGCAGAGCAGGCAGCCTCTGCTCTGAGCAACTTGCGTGTCTTGCCTTCCCTTTTTGAGCATAGGGGTCAGGCACGGAGGACCTCTGTAACTCAAGACTAGGCTGTACTAATCCCCTTTCAGCTCCTTCCTGCTTGGGACAAGCAGGGAACTTGGCCAGTCCCAGGAGAGGCATTGGGATGTGAAGAGCGAGGCGTCTCTGCAATGTGGGCAGGAGCAGCCCTGTAGCCACCATGGGTAGGTTCAGCCCATGGGACAGCAGGCAGGGAGGCCCTACGGTGCCCTGTGTGGTGGCCTCTGTCAGTGGGGGCTTGGTGGCGCTGGAGGAACATCTCCCCACCTCCCATCTGCTGTTTGAAGGTCCCGGCTCAAGGAGGTGAGAGGAAAAGTGGCCCGTGCTGCGCCCTCCCCCCTGGCTGAGTACTTACATGGAGGTGGGTACATGAACTTGTCCGGGTTGTTGCTGAGCAGAGCGTTCTTGATGTGGCTACGGCCCACGCCGCTGGCCCCTGCAGAGAAGGAGGGATGGACACTGGAGGTGGGCTCAGAGAAGCCTGGCAGGAGATACTGGGGCCTCGCTTCAGCCCTCTGTCTGATGAAAGGTGCAGAGCTCCTGGGGCCTTGCCCAGGATCTGCTTTCTGAGCTGGTCCATGGTGTCTTCCAGCCCTGGAAGACGTTCTCCCTACCCTAGGCATGCTCACCTCCAGCCCCAGCTGGAGATGGGACAGGTTTTCTGCTGAGCAGCCACCATGGCATGGCTGTGTGGGCTCCCCATGTTCTGCGGGGTCCACTGACAAGCACTCAGCACCCACAGCATGGGAGTGCTTCCTTCGGTGCAGCTGCAGAGCTGCTTTTAAATAAAAAATATCCATAAAGATACTTCAGAAGCTGGAAACTCCTGAATTAACTCTACCTCAGCATCACAGTGCGGGTGCCAAACCATGCACTGAGGTCAGCCTGCTTGGTGACTGCTGCAGGCAGAAGAAATGCTCCCCAGAAGCTTGCTAGGTTTTGAAGGGCAGAGCTCCCCCAGTCCTGGTTACCCCCCCGAGGACCCACCACAGGCAGCACCTGAGCTGCAGAGGATGCCTGAGGCTGGACCTACCGATGAGCACCAGAGTCTTCCTCTTGAAGGCAGGCAGCCTCACCACCTCCTCGTAGGAAACCACATCCAGCTGGTCAAAGACTGGGGTGGAGGAGAAAGGAGACAGCGAGTGGTCAGAGCCAGCTTGGCCGCAGCAGCAGGACCACGCGCACGTCGGACCAAAGCCAGGTCCTCGGGTGAAACGGAGGGAGCCATCGGGGCTGGGCTGGGAGCTTGTCCCTGTTTGGCCGCCCGGAGAAAAGGGCAGAAACCTCAATGAAGCACGTGAGGTGTGGAGGGGGGTGGTGGAGAGCTGGGCCACCACCGGCAGCCACCCAAGGGGAAGGCAGGGCTGCTCTGGCTCAGGACCTGGGAGGTGGGGAGGCGACAGGACGCCGCAGGGAGCTTGTTGTTGGGGGAGCTTTATTTATCTTACTGATTTACGGCCTTGTTTATTGCTGGTTGGAGCTGCAGGCCGGGCCGGGAGCCAGCACGTCCTTTGCTGGCCCCGGGCGTGCTTAGCACGAGGCCTTTGCACGGTCCCTGCCTCACCGGGGACACAGCTTGGCAGCCGTGGGGACCAGTGAGGGCTGCTCCCTCATCGTTGAGTAGCAGCAAGGCCACCGCCTGTCCTGCGGGGTTTGGGGGTCCAGGAGCCCAACCTCCTGAGGAGCTTTGGGGCCAGGAGTGCCAGGGATTTGTCACCGCAGGAGAGCCACGGGGGCACGGTGCCTGGCTCCCGCGTGAGCCAGTCCCAGCCTCGTGCACTACAGAACTGCCTAGGGACACCTAGGCAGGGACACGGGTTACTGTGGCCACCTGAAGGATAAGAGGGCTTTGGAGAAGGGTCTCAAAAAGGGTATCCTCCCAAGACCCCACTGCCAGCCCAGCCAGGCTGTTCAGTGTGGCTCCCATGCAGGACAGACCCATCCCTGCCCAGAGGCAGCAGTGATGGCCAGGGCTGGGGATGGAGTCTGTTGCTCTGCTGGCACTTACTTGAGCTGTGCTTGGCCAGGTATTTATCTTTGCACTTCTTCTTCTTCCCAAAGGGGCTACAGCTCGGGGATTCGCTCTGGCTGGACTGGGTGACGCTCGCCACACGCCTGCCAAGACAGGAGGACACCACCATGGTACAGCTGTCACCCCAAAGCCCTGGGGGAGCAGCAGGATTGCCCCTCAGACATGCAAGGGTAAGAGAAGCAGGGTGGCTACCAGGAAAAGGAAAGGCTCACCCTGGAGCAGATGAAGGGGACATTTGCCTCCTTTTCCCAGCAGTGATGCTGGCGTTACCCAATGTGCTCACACTCCTGGTAGCCCATGGTCACTGTTCCCACCCCCACTCTTAGATCTAGCCCTTCTGGCCAAATCCAGGGACCTACCACTCCTGCAGCTCCGGAGAAGGGATGAGTCCCGCCGACTCGGTGCAGGAGCCCTCCACCCGGCCCTGCCACCAGTTGCTGTCGTCCTTGTTTATGATCTGAATCACGTCGCCGGTCTGGAACTTCAGCCCCGCTTCCTTGCAGGGGATCAGGTTGTCTTTTTTGGGGTCGTAGTCAAACTGCGCCCTCATGAACATCTGCAAAAGAGAGAGGGGGACGGAGTCAGCGTGGCCATGCAGGGTGGCTGAACTTGGTCACGTCCAGCTCCCCGCCCCACATGGCATCCCCCAGCAGTGATGGCAGAGCCAGCTCCAGGCACAAGGTCCCTGCTCCAGGAGAGAACCCAGCCATGAGGCCTGGTGGGAAGGAAGGAGAGGCATGAAGCCCTGGGGGAAGCTCTTGGGCATGTGTTGTACAGTGCTGGTGAGCTGAACTAGCTGGAGATGAGTCCCACCACCCAGACCAACACAATGCACAGCAACAGGGGTCTGAAATGGGGCGAGCAGAGAGAGGAGCCATCACAGTCCTGTATCCTGGGGACCCCAGGGAAGGCCACGTCTCAATGCCCATCTGCTGGGCTCTGGTCTCTCCCCTGCATGGCATGGGGCAATTGGGAAGCCAAGGCTGCAGTGTCATGTCCGTCCCTGCCTGGGACTGTGCTTCAGTATCTTCAGAATCAGCTACTCTTGCAATTTTACATTCATCACAGCTGCAACCGAAACAAGCTGCTGCCGATTCCCAGGCCACTGTGCCACCCTCCCGGG
>JAOQGH010000062.1:4890155-4964428 GCA_025769975.1 Gallinago jamesoni | reverse complement strand
ACCCTTCATTTCTCCCTAAAGCCTCCACTGTATGAACATGACAACCATGCAGAGAGACCAACGAGTCCCGAGTTCCTGACATATTCCTAGTAGAGGCATGGACACAGATGTCCACGTCACAGGGGAACGCCAGCAATGCTGGGGAGCTGCCTTATCTCTCCAGGGAAAGAAACCAGCTGCAGACGTGCACCCCATACACTGCCTTGTTACCTTGTCTGTGAATCATGCCCCCATGGAAGATCCTGGCCACCATGCAGCTCTGCTTGTCGTTGAGCTTCAGCGTGATTCCCTGGAAGACAGGAAAATCCATGACTGCTCGCCGGAGGGGAGAGCTCCCACGTTCTCAGAAAGTCCTCTCCAGGCCCATGTCTTTGGTAGGCTGCGCAGTGGCTGGGGGGAAGCCCCCCTGCTTGGCAGCTCCTCTTGGCACAAGCATCACCACCTTTTGATGGGGCTCACTCCATGTCCCCCAGGCAGGAGGCAGGATCCAGCACCCTCTTCCCATGGGCCATGGTCTCCAGCGATCTCCTGCTTCCCCCAAGGCCAGCCTGTTGGCACGGCTCTACCTGCCCCTCCGTCCCCCTGGGTGCCACCAAGCTTTGGGATCTTGCCAGGTCTCACCATGGGCTCCTCCGTGACCTTCTCAAACTGGATGAGGCGGATCTTCCGCACCTCCCGGCCGTTGCTGTGGGAGGGGCTGCCCAGAGTAGCTGAGCCGTTGGTATAAATGTCCTCGGTCATGGTGTTCGGGGACTGAGTGATGGCCTGTCGGGGCAAAACAAAGACCAGGGTTTAGGGGCTCCACCACCTGAATGGGGCCTGGGGGTGCTGGGCCCCCGCTGTGGTGAGGGTGCCTGAGTCGCAGGTGGGGTACAAGGGGGAGGAGAGACCCATGTGCTGGAGGAGAAGACAGTAAGAGCAAGAAAAGGAGAAGAGCGAAAGGGCTTCACCCTTTAAAACATGGACGTGGGCTTGATATGCAGTTTTCCAGCCTGGGAAACACAGGAGGTAAGAAGACTTTGGAAAAGCTACAGGTGACAAAAGCTGAGAAAGTCCACAGTTGATCATCTTCTGCAGCAACGAGTCCCAGACACTACGAGTGTTACAGCAGCAGCCCCTGGCCCGCAGCCGGGTTGTTGTGGAGCATAAAGCCCTGGACAGCTTCACCGAGTGAACGGAGCAGTCTAGGGCAAGGCTCTGCTCTCGCTCAGTTTGCAAGCTCAACCCTTCCTCATCTACGCCAACGGGCAACCAACAGGGCACATCCAGGCACTGGAGGCAACGTGCTGCCAAGCCAGCCAGAAACTCCCCGTTCCCCTCCCCAGCTCCCAGCTACAGGCCAGATGGTGCTGGACAGCACTGGGAAGCCAAGCAGAGGCTTTCAGCCACAGGGAAAAATCTGTTCTTCATCTCCAGCACGGGGTCCTGGGCAGAGACCTCCAAACCCACCCTGCCATGCAGCAGGGACACTGCAAAGTGAGTTGCCACCTCCCAGTCTGAGAAATGCCGGTGCAGTCCTGCTAAAGCCCTCAAGCATGGTGGACAACACCTCCCACACAGCTCTCAGTTGTGCCATGTTTGGCCCCAAGTGCAGTGAACTTCCCTCGAGACTTTCCCAAACCGGTGCTGGCCCAGCAAAACCCAGGTCAGCTTTGATCTGCGTCCCCTGCCCACCTTGTCACAGAATCACACGGGGTTGAAAGGGACCTCTGGAGACCATCTAGTCCAACCCCCCTGCCAAAGCAGGTCCACCCAGAGCAGGTTGCACAGGAACGTGTCCAGGAAGGTTCTGAATGTCTCCAGAGATGGAGACTCCACCACCTCAGAGGGGGCTGGGAAGGGAGCAGGGAGCCGTGTGTCTACGCTGCAGCGACGGGGAAGATGCCTGATTTATTTTTAAGCCAACTACTTCTAAAAGAGCCAACCCAACCTCCTCCTCAAAGGGAAAAGCTGACTGCATTGACTCTGGCTGCCAACAGCTTAAACTGAATCTCAGCCCAGAGGAGAGCCCGGGCCAAGGACTCACGGGTTGGAAGCAAGAGGGACTCGCAGCCCCCCAGCCTGGCTTGCCAGCCCCATCAGGGCTTGCTGCTACCCTTCTGTTCACGGGGCAGAGGTGCCTAGAGATGGCCCTTGGCTCTCTGCTGGTTGTCCTGGCTCGACCAAACCAGCAGCTGGGAGGAGGAAGAGGAGGACAAGGAAGTTCTCCAGCCTTGCCCGAGGCCAAAGTGCCCGTGAGGTGGTCTGAGAGTCCGCACAGATCGCGTTTATCTTGGCCATGCCTTGGCAAAGCGTGACACCGTGCAATCCCCAGCTTCAAACCTCCAGGCTCAGCAGAGCCCGACGACCCAGGACTCCGCACACTCTGCTCCAGGGGCTGGGAGTTCCCATCCTCGACATCTCCATCAGCTGAGCCTCCTGGCCCTGACCTTTGTTTTTTGCTGACATCTGGAGAAAACACCCAGCCCTCGACGCTGACACAGCACCAGTGTCACCCCGGTGGCTCCCAGAGAGCAAGCCTTGTCACCAGAGACTCCCTGGGGAGTCTGACTCCTTGCTGGGGACGGCCACCAGTCCCTTGACAGCATCTCTGAACCCAACAGGGTCCCTCAGCAACTCCCTCTGCCCCAAACAGAGCCACACTGGGATGGTGGGGGCTTTTGAAGACCACACTGAGCAGCTGGTGGATGGGGATGAGAAAACAGCCAGCTCACGAGGAAGACCCACAGATTCCAGCCCTGGTGTTGGGCATCCAGAAGCCCACGCTCCATGCCTATGAGCTGGACAGTCGGATCGCCTACCCTGCGCCCTCCTGGCAGCCACCAAGCTCTGAGCCTGATGTCGCCCGTGACCTCAAGAGCCTTCCGAGTCGTGCTGGCGGCGGTCCAGCCCCTGCTTCTTACGCGCTGCTGGGGCAGGAAACATCTGCAAACGCTGCTAAGAGCCAGCTCGGTGGCCACCAGCCACTGCCGGTTCTGCACAAGTCCTGGCGCTGGGGCCAGCCTTGGGGCAGGCATGGGGCAAGGAGGTTGGGGGGCTGAGGTGGGCAATAGGGCCCCATTAGGGGGACTGTTTGGCCCTGCCCAGCATCCAGCAGCCCTATGGATGCCTTGTAGATGGCTGATGAAGGTACAAATCCTACTCCAGGTGACAATGCACAGGGGAGCCACCAACTCAATGGGGTCAAAGAGGTGCACAACACCTCCTCGTCTGCCTTTTCCTCAAAAAAAACAGTATTTCTGCCCCAGGATATAGGGCACCATCTCCCTGGGTAGTGTTTTCCAACAGGGAACTCGGCGAGTGCAGAGCAAGCCTTGGTGAGGACCCCAAGGGCTTGGTGTCCTGTCCTCCCCAGTGGGGTCAGCATCATCTGCCAGGGTTGTTCCTGCTGCTACGCTGGCTCAGCCGGGCTGCACGCCACCGGGCAAATCAAACATTAACCGGGCAGCTTGATTGCAGGAGGCTGAAGCAGCACTTGGGGGGGAGGGAGGGAAAAGCAGCGCCGTGGTGCAAAGGGCACGTGTGGTGGTTCGGTTCCTGGGCTCTCCTTGCTGCCCTAACCAAGAAACTTCACCATCAGTTGGCCTTGGAAGCGCAGGGCGCCCTGGTGAGCATGTGGAGAAGGGTCAGACACTGCTGGCGTTGCCAAGTGGGCCCCCAAAATACAGCAGCTCAGATGGAAGAGGGCACCCTGGAGATGGGATGCTCCGGGATTGCCCTCTCGGCTGGCAAGGAGACATGCTCCACTGCGAGAAAATCCCAGCTCCCTCCGGGAATCATCAGCCCTCCCGTTGTCACCACTGCAGGTGCGTGCAGGGAGGCTGGGGCACTGCTTGGTGCAGAGGTGTCCTGGCCCAGCAACCTTCTCCTCCCACCTCGCCTCCCCACCGACCAGCAGATGTGTGCGTCGCAGTCCCAGTGCAGCTTAAAAAAACAACACGTGTCAAAAGAGCAAACTAGCGAAACAAACAAACAAACAAAAAAAAACCACCAAAAACCCCAACAAACAAAAAACCCAACCCTGAGCTTGGGGGTTGCTTTTGGGCTGCTCAGCATCACTCAGAAGTAATTCATCCCTGCCTTCTGCCTGGGGCTACTGCCTTCCCAGGTCTGCCAGCACAACCACAACTGCAGGAGCAACCTCACCCAAGACCCCTTCCGGCAATATGATCCAGGTATTTATTTCTTTCTTTTTCAAAAAAGTAATTTAACCCAAACAAATTATATTTCTGACGCTGGGAAAAGGCCCGGTAACGCCAACAGGTTGCAGTGGGAAGAGGGAACAGAGAAACACAGAGGAATACAAGTGGTCATGGTGGCCAGAAGGTGCCGTGTCCTCACAGTGACTCCAGACCACGGAGCACTGGGAGGGAGAAGGGCCAGATTTCCAAGGGAGCACAGTTGGTTTTGCTGAGGCACCATCCTCCCACCAGGAAAGGCTGATGCAGCCTTCCAGATGTGTTTGTGAAACCGGTCACCTCCGAGGGAGAGTCAGTGAAACCACAACACTGACAGAAGAGATCTGTTCCATCCCCACCTTCCAGACCAAAGCCCTGAAAAAACAGCTTTTTTTTTTTTTTTTTCCCTGCAGCCGTTACAGACCCGAACGTGGCAACATGCGTTTGAGATTAAAAAGTTGGAACCAGCCCTGCCCACTTCATTTTGGTCAAGCCCAGAAGTTTTGCTCGGCTTCCAATGACTAGTTTTGCCCTCGGTAATTTCAGGGTTTGGTCCCTGGGGACTGTGGACTCGGTTTGTTCTGGATCTGCCCCGGATGGATGCCGGGAACCACTGCCCACGGGGAAGTGCCGTGTCCCCTCTGCACCTCAAGCTCAGCACTCTCCAAAGTACCCTCCTTTTCTCCAACAAACTCCTAAAGGTCACGTTTTCTGCCCATTTTACAGCTGGGCAACTGAGTCATGGCTGATAAGGGGACAAGCCCAAGGTCACCCTGCCAACCAGATGGGGATAAAACCCACACCTCTTTGGTAAATCTCTATTTGGCAGATAAGGAAAATGATAGGCAGGCATGTGGTGGGGCTCCAGGGGAGAGGGCAAGCGCCTGCCTTCACTTTCATCTTGTTTTCTAGCAATGACATGGCTTCCACTGGCCAAGGGTTCAAGTTCCCGGCCACCATGGGAGGAATGCAGGACGGCACTTCCCGACGCGCGGTTTTGCCGGAGGAAATGGGGAAGAGAAACCTCCCAGACGCCTTGTTTGACTCCAGCCAAGGAGCAGCCAGACCCAGCACCCCTCCTGCAAACTGCTGCTGGGTGATGTCCCTGCTGTGCCACAGAGGGACCCATGGCCACCGTGGGCACGGGGACGAGCACACGAGCGACTGCCAAGCTCGGGACACCTAGTCCCAGTCGGGTGCCAGCCATACAGAGCTCCTCTTAAAAGGCCCTAGGCAGATCCCTATCTCTCTTTATCCCACCGGAGTACAGACACCGTAATGCCAGGGAGCTGTAGGCCAGTTCCTACATTTTCCATGACCCGCTGCCATTGGCAATTTATCCCTGTTCTGCCTGGATGCTGCAGGCAGAGGGATGGGAGCGCTCCTCTCTGCAGCTGCCTGATCCAGGCACGTTGCTTTGAAAGCTTTATAATATTATTTTTTTATATATTTCTTTTAAAGCATTCTGCCAGTGTTGGGGCCATAAAAAAAAAAAAGCAAAAAGCACAGGAACCACTGGTGTGGGACAGATCCGACAGATCTCTTTCGGATGCTGTCACGTCCAACAGGATGGGCCAAGGGCAGTGCTTCAGGGAAATTTCCTCCCTGCTGTCGGGGGCTCCCCGCAGCCGCCAGGAGCCCTCAGCCCAGGCACGATGTGCCACGGCTCCGCCGGGGACTCCCTGTTCAAAGTCGACAATCTCTGCTGGGAGAAAAGCACCAGCTGCTTCACACTGGGAACTGCTGACCTTCTCCCGGTTGCACCCAAGCCACCCCCATTGACACCAGCTGGGGAAGGAGCCTTCCCAGTGCAGCCGAGCCATCTGGTACAGCCTGCTCTCCTTCTGTTGGGGATGGGGTGTGCACACACACACAACCTCTCCTTCCCCCCAAGCCCATTCCCAGCCCTGGGGTAGGTGTGAGAAGGGCTGGTGGACATCCTCATTCTCTGGGGCTGAGACCCACCACCACCACCACCACCTCTCCAGCCCTCGCCGTGGACCTAGAGGTTGCTCAGCAGCTGAATCAGCTCATGTGACAGGCAGTTCCAGTTCAGACCAGCTACAACTTTGCAGCAAAACAAGCACAAGCTCCCTCCGTGGCAGGATGCTGAAAGCCTTCCTCCCCTCCACCCCAGCTCCTTCTTCCCCACCCGGCCACGCTGGCTGACCATTCCCCCCCCCCCCGAGGCACCCCACTTCCCCCAGCTCCTGGGGTGCCGGGGACCAGCAGTGCCCACGTCCAGGGCACCCACCGTGAGATCGATGCCCACCTCCTGCCCCGCCGTGGGGTCTCTCTGCCCTGGGGACCCTGCTGCGAGCTGGCGCAGGGTTAAAGGCCCGTGGGCAACGAGGGGGGGACACAAGGGGACGTGGAATGGCGGGGGGCACCCGGGGGGGGTCCATACCCGGCCTGTGCGGGGAAGGGAACCCGGAGGGTGGGGGTGGGGGAAGGAAAGACTGGCTCTCCCGGGAGGGGGGGGGGGACCGGGAGGGCGGCGGGGGTGGATGTGGATGGAGGGGCTGCCCCGGTGCCGCCGTCTCACCTCGGGCTTGGCCCGGTTCTGCAGGAGGTGCTCCAGGTAGAGGTCGGAGAGCGCCGTCCTCATGCTGCCGGTGCTGTCGCTGCGCCCCGACTTAAGGGTCATCCCGCCGCTGCTCCACCGCCGTCCCCGCCGCCGCCGCTCCGCCGCCGCCGCCAGCAGCTGCAGCCGGTTCCGCTGGCTCCAGCAGAGCGGCCCGGCCCCGGCTCCGCCGCACGGCCCCGGTTCCAGCAGCGCCGCGGGGCTCCCCGCACACGCTCCGCCCGGGAGGCAGCGGCGGGGGGGGGAGGCCGGCGCGGCGCCGGGCGGAGCCAGAGGCGGGGGGAGGACCGGGGGGCGGCCCCCGCGGGCAGCGCCGACGCACCGGGGGCTGCCCAGCCCGCTCCCGGACCGGCTGCCGGGGGTGGAAGGGATGGGGCACCCGTGGCCTGGCTGCACACGTGGGGTCTTATCTCCCCCCCCCCACCCCCCCCGGTGACACACGAGTGTCCCCAACGCGTCCCTTGCTGGGGATGACGGGATGGATGGATGGATGGATGGATGGATGGATGGATGGATGGGCCAACGTTCATGGGCTTCAACAAGACCAACGTCCTGCGCTTGGGCCACAACGACCCCACACGTGGGTACAGGCATGGGGGAGCGTGGCCAGAGCTGCCTGGGGGAAAAGGGACTTGGGGATTCTAATTGAATACTGCTGAATACAAGCCAGCAGTGAGCCCAGGTGGCCAAGAAAGCCAATGGCATCCTGGCTTGTATTAGAAATAGCGTGGCCAGCAGAAGTAGGGAGGTGATTGTCCCCCTGTACTCATCACTGGTGAGGCCACATTGGAGTGTTGTGTCCAGTTCTGGGCACCCCAAGACAAGAGAGACATCGAGGTGCTGGAGTGAGTGCAGAGGAGGCAATGAAGCTGGTGAAGGGCCTGGAGAATAAATCGTATGAAGAGCGATTGAAGGAGCTGGGGCTGTTTAGTTTGAGGAAGAGGAGGCTGAGGGGAGACCTCATCGCTCTCTACAGCTACTTGACATTGTGGAGAGGTTGGTGGTGGTCTCACAATTAGCAATCGAACAAGAGGGAATGGATTCAAGCTGCAACGGGGTAGGTTTAGACTGGATTTTAGGGAGAAATTCTTCACAGAAAGAGTGGTCAGACACTGGAATAGGCTGCCCAGGGAGGTGGTTGAGGCCCCTTCCCTGGAGATATTCAAGACGAGGCCCTGGGCAACCTGGTTTAGTTGGGGGTGTCCCTGCTGACTGCAGGAGGGTTGGACTAGATGAACTTTGAAGGTCCCTTCTGGCCCAGACCATTCTATGATTCTATAAACAGCCCCTGGTCCATGCCACCCCCTGCCCTGACGTGCCCATGGGCTATGGGTGGGATGGCAGATCCCTGCATTTATCAATCAGCTGTGCATGGTGGGAAGGGCCATAGTCAATCTTTTTGTGTTTTCACTCAGAGTCTTACCGACGCCAGAGCCTCAGGTGAAGCCTGAGATTTATTTGGGGATGGGAAATTAATTCCGGTGGAATCTTCTTTAAGATAATCACTGAAGGGATTTTTTTTTTTTTTGCCATCCCTGGGATCCTGAAGGTTTTGAGGTTTCCTTGCACCAGACTTCCACACCGCTGCTAGATGAGTTCCTGAGATTGTCTGGGTTTAAAGTTACCCTAAGAAATACAGGGAAAAGAAGGGTGTAAATCCCTAGAGAAAGGAAACAGGAAAGCAGAGGAATAAGAGGAGGATAAAAAGAAAAGAAACAAAATCTATCTCTGACAGCAAGTTTCCCCTGCCTTGTGGGAATAAACCTGCTTCCGATGGGGCCCGTGCTCCCGGGAGGTCTTTGTGGGACAGGCAGTGGTCAGGGCTGCTCTCACCTCGGGGGGTTTGCTGGTGGCAAACTCAGGGGATGTTCAGTCCTGAGTCAGATTTCACACACCTGATGCTGCCAAAAGGAATCCCGCTGATCCCAGAAGCTGTTTGAGTCTTGCAGCAAAACTCTCTACTGGGGAGAGCAGAGAGGAATTAGAAACCCTCCTTTTTATTGGGTCTGAGCGTATTTTGAGGCAGTGTCAGGCCTTCTACCCTGTGCTGATGTGCACCATCCAGCTCCTCTCCTCTCCTCACACACACACACCCACCCACCCCCTACTTCCCTCTCTCTAGGGCCACCATAAGGACCTTCAGCCCCAGGACAAAGCCAGTGCCCTCTAGCCACCGCGCCGTGAAAGGGGATGAGACCCCCCAGCATCCAGGAGGATTTGGCCAGGCGGCCCTGGCCACAGCAGGGCTTTGTGCTGGGTGGTGACTCAGCAGGACACCCCCTGACCAGGAGACACAGGGCTTTGTGCTGGTTCAGCCCTTCTCCTGCACAGAAACGTCTGTGGCTCGGGGGAGGCTGTGATGCAGCTCGGATCCGCGTCGCGCTGGGAGGAAACGGCGTCTGGTCTCCATTCCGCACAAGATAAATGTCAAGAGACACTTCCAGTAATGGGTGCCAGAGCTTGGCAGGCTCTGACACATCTGCCCGCCTGCCCCCAGCCCCTTCCCAGTGCTCTCCCTCAGCACAACCCATTCGCTGCTTCCTGGGTGGCTGGAGAACATCCTGGAGGTGCTCAGGGATGGATGGTGGCGGCTGCTCGGTCGCCTGCAGAGATTTCAGCCCTGTTTCCTCTTGGAAAACGATCCAGAGGGAGCTCTGGTGCATGCAGCTTCTCCTCTGATCTAACCCTCTGTCACCAGACAAATGTGCCACAACACAGCAGCCTGTTCCTGGAGATAGGATGAGCCAGAGCATCCACCAGTACAGCCAGGGACAGTGTCCCTGCTTCACCAAGCAGAGCCAGGGACAAGGGAGCCAGGACCGTACGGAGCACCCAGTCCTGTGTGATGGACTTCACCCACCTCTGGGCCAGCTCCTCGGTAGGCTGGTGGTCCTCACCAACTTTTGTGTTGCGAAATCTCCCTGTTCTCAACCAACCCCACTCAGTCCTTCATCCTGGTGGATATTGAAGCTTCAGCTGCTCAGGTCCAGCCTGGCCTGCAGGGGTAGCCAGAGGGTGCATATGTCTGCTCCTGTCCAAGGGCATCAACATGGTGGGTACGGGCCAGTTCATCAGACTGGATCTCTGTCTACAGTCCAGTTGCTGTTTGGGGCTGAGCTGCTGATTCTGCTCTGTCCTCTCTGCCATCAGGCCCTTCACCATGCCTGGGATGCTCCTCTACAACGGCGGTCCAAATCCTGCGGCCAACTGTCCTTGAGCAGCATTGGCCACTATGCTCAGGGGAGATGCAGTGGCCTTGGAGCTGAGGAAGGTTGCCTTGAGAAGGGCCCCAGGTGGCAGGTTCTGTCTTCTCAGGCTGAAGGTTACCCTGCCTCAGGCAGGGGTGTTCCCCTTTGAGAAGCTTCAGGCCAGCGCTTGCCAGGCAGCGTCTCCTCACAGCTGTGCCTGGTTATTGTCAGAACACAATTAAGCCAAAGGGTGATTGCATCTCCTGCTTGGGGCTCTAATGTAATCACTGCCAGGGCCACAGCAAAGGCTCCCTGTACAGCAATGTGCAGCCCAGAAGTTGCATCAGGCTCTTTCAGACCTGATTCATTCAAGTCATCAGCTTCTGATCTCTGCAGGGTGTGGGGTCCCAGACAGGTCAGGCCACCAAGTTGATCTGCAGCACGTGTCCCTGCTTCCCCCAGAGCCAGCCCAGTGCCCCTGAGGGTGGCCAGGAGCTGGGTGGCTCAGAGCAACCCTTCCTCACGCAACCATCCTGCTTCATGGCCAGGACCCGGTGTCCCCACCATGGCCATCCCCTGGTGCTCCTGGCAGAACTCTCCTCACAGACTCCTTGACTCTGGTAGGGTGCCTTGGGACTTCACAAGCCAACCACTGGCCAGTGCTGGGTTGGTGCAC
This sequence comes from Gallinago jamesoni, assembly GCA_025769975.1. NCBI lineage: Eukaryota > Metazoa > Chordata > Aves > Charadriiformes > Scolopacidae > Gallinago > Gallinago jamesoni. Next base: position 4,953,802 of record JAOQGH010000062.1, on the reverse strand, counting down.
CTACCCTACCCATTCCACTGTGATGGAGGCCACTGCCTGGCTGACCACCACCATTCTCCAAAAACCCCTCATAATCCTTCTTTCCACTCCACACCAGCTTCCAGAGGTGGCTGTGGGGCCACAGGCTTCCCTGCTGCAGAAGAAGTACTCACAGCCCTGGGGATGGGTTGACAGGCTGGCAGTGATGACAACGCTGTCACCACCATGGAGGAGAAGCATGCTGCCTAGCAGGCATGACACCCAGGCCTGCTCCACATCCCACTGGGCGCTTTGGACCTTTGCAAGGTGGCCATTGTTCAGGAAGGTCCCCATCCCATGAGGGCAAGTGTCACCCTTCTCATCACTGTTCCTGGGAGGAGAAACATCTGCCCACTGTGTGGGGTGGGTGCCAGGGAGGAGGAGAGCCACCAGTGGCAGGAAGATGGCTCCAGCCCATGACACACCTTGCTGGGAATCATGGCAAAGTAGCAGCTCATCCAGTGGCCCATGTCCCACCAGAGCCCCAGGTACATATAGAACTCCTCCAGTGAGCGACCAAGGAGGGCTTGTTCAATGTAGCCATGGAAAGCAGGATAATGGCACCCAACCATGGCAGCAGGAGCGCTATGGAAAGGAGATGAAGGGAAGCAGAGGGCCAAAGCCCAGCGCTGAGTCAGGTTGAGCAAGATCTGCCTCCCTTGAGCCACTGATCCCCACCGATTGTGAAATGGACGCTGGGGCCTGGAGAAAGGCCTCCTCCCCCAGCCCTTATCTTTGCTGCTTCCTCCTCCTCTAGGACTGTGCCCGGGCAGTCCAAGCTTGTGCAAAATGAAGCTGAGAAGCTCTGGGGCTAATTAATTACTAGCTGCTGGTAATGCTGACTGAGTCCCTGGGGACTCCAAGGCTGGAGCAGAGGAGAAAGTGCAGTAAGATACTGGAAAATTACTGTTTAATTCTTCAGCATTAGACTGGAAAATTACTGTTTAACTCTTCAGCATTACGTCTGAATATATGGCATCTGGTAGATGAAGGACAGGAAGAGGCTGATAACAAGCTGGCCATGGTGGCAGCTCTGTAAGCCTTGTCCTCCCCGGCAGCAGGGGTGGCCAGGTCCCTGGAGGGTTGGCTCCAGCCCTGGTGAGAGTTCAGTGTCCGGTTGGATGCTGGTCCTTGGGCCAGTGCTGGCCATGCCTGGCCCCGCAGCCATCAGTAGTCCTGCTGAGTGTCACAGCCCAGGAGCTCTATCCTCAGGGCAATGTGGTTGTGCCACCGGCGGGGGTGTATCCTCACGTAGCGTGCAAAGAGGGGGGGCTCCAGGGTGTTCGTCACTGGGCTAGTGTGGTCTTGGTTTGCCTTGAAAATCTGGAGAGGAGAGAGAAATCAGGGGGTGCGCTCTCCTCTGCTGGTATAGCGAGCCCATGGGATCATCAACCCAAACAAGCATCACTTGGGAATGTTTTAGGGAGGGAAAAGCACAGCCCAGCTCACGGATTTTGCAAAAAGTCCTGTGAGTGTATTTGCTGGCAAGGGCTGTGCTTACTGCCCCCAAGGGTGGCCATGGGCTGCCTCTGGCTGTGGAGCAGCTCTGCCTACCTTCTCCTTGCCGTCCTGCAGGACAGGGCTCCAGTGCACACCATTCTGGCTGCTGGAGACAGCAAACTCCTTCACAAACATGGAAGTGAAGACAGCTTTGGCACCTTGGGTTATGATTGCGGTCACCTTCTTGGTAACTTCCAAGTCCACCTGCAACCACTCGCTGGGGCTGTTGCTCTGGGGAAGGACAGACAGCTTTCAGCCCTTCAGCAGCAATAAGAAAGACACGTTTGTCGCAGCTGAAGCCAAGCTAGCCCTGCACATAGTCCTGGGCATCACCTGCCCTACCAGGTGTCTGGTTGGAGCTCGTGGGTGCTAAGACCAGGCAATCTGCACAGTGCACGGGGATGTACACACTCCCCACGCAGCCCTGGCCAGGAGAGATTGCAAGCACCCAGCCTCTCTGCTGGGATCTCCCCCCGCCTGCCTGGGGACCTCCTTGCATGGGCTACCTGTGGCCTCCATGCGTTGGTCCTCCCCTGCAGGTTCAGGCGGGCCTGGGAGGGTGACCAGTTGGAGAAGACATTGATGCTGGAGGAGGACGCAGAGATGCGCTGGTCAGGGATCCCTCTGTTCTCCATTCCTAGGGGCATGGAGCAGCCTGGAAGAGAGGAGGGATGCTTGTTAGAGGGGGGAACAGACCTATCACAGAGATGCCTTCTGGCTGTTCACTGCTCCAGCCACTCTCCAGGCATTTTCCCTGGTTACAGGTCCTCCTGTGCCCGTGTCACTGTCCTTACACTGCTCAGGGCCGCTGTGTGCAGCGTGGCTCTGGCCGGGGAGTGCCAAACCACACCTGCCACTAGTCCCACCTTCTTTTTTCCCTGGAGATTTTATCTAGAAGGAATGTGAAGAATTTGTGCATCTGCCAGGACACAAAGAGAACCTGTCTCCAGGGAAAAGGCAAGAATACCTAGCAGGGAGACACCCTGCATGCGGTGTGATGGGGCAACTTGTGCCAAGGGGTGACAGTACAGCCACTGCTGCTTGTGGTTCCTGCAGAGCCTGCCCTTTTGATGTGTGAAGCTAAAGAAAGGATCGCAGAGCACCACTTCCCCAGGCAGCACTGTGGGCCAGAGCAGGCTTGCCTTGGAGCACCTGCCTGGACATGTTCCTGTGCAACCTGCTCTGGGTGGACCTGTTTTGGCTGGGGGGTTGGACCAGACGATCTCCAGAGGTCCCTTCCAACCCCGTATCATTCTGTGATCTATCATTCTGTGATCTGCAGAGCGTCAAAACCAGAGGAAAAGCCAATAGCATGTGTCTCTGCTTGTTCCCTGCTCCCCCAGGCTGAGGCAGCAGCTCCCCAGCTATCATCTTAGCTGCTGCTGGAGGTCTGGTGGTGCAGGAAGAAGCAGTGGTGAGAAGCATCCCCACGCTCTCCCTCTGGCATTGCCGTCTCTAAGACCATAATGAGATTTTTCCAGCTTTGTTCCCCGCTCCCGGACATCCCAATGCCATCTCCAGCCTCCTTCTTCCCCCCCTCCACAACGGCCTGGGGTCTCCTGAGACACGTGGGGCTGGCACTCAGCACCCCACTGTGTCAAGCCCTGGCTTTGGTGCTTGGTGCCGGGAGGTGGGACGTACTGTTCAGGTCGCAGCCGATGAGCTCCATGCGCAGCGTGGTCCGGATGCTGTAGTGAGTGGGGTTAATTCGGATGTACCGGGCTATGATGGGAGGGTTGAAGCGATTTTCTTTCACTCCGGTTGCATCCACGTTTCCAAAGAACAGCTGCAGGGAAAGGGAGAAAAAAAAAAAAAAAAAAAGGAAAAAAGGATTGTTGTGCCAGTGGAAAGAGAACTAGACAGGGCCAGGATTAGTGGGGGAGAAGAAAATCTCTGTCTGGCACTTCTCTATCTTATCACCATCCTTACAAGAGAATGGCAGCTCAGGGAAACGCTTTCAGATGTGATTCAGACCAAAGAAGTGTGAATGGGCCAAATCAGGATGAATCACTGAGATACAGGAGGAGGAGAAACTTCGAGTCTGTGCAAACAAATTTGTTTTTATATTTTCACCAAACAAAGGGGAGAAAAAGATGAAGAAAAAAAAAGTAATCCCTGGGACTTTTGAACCTGGGAGAAGTTTTGGCCACAGCTGGTGTACATGAAGGAGGCTTTTCTGGATACTTTCCTTCTCCCGCTGGAACAATCAGCTTATGCTCATTTAGGGTGTGGGTTTTTTATGAGTAGAGATCCCCCAAATCATCTGCATCTACACAATGTTATCAGGAAGCCAAATTTGCCTTTGGGGTCAAAAAAGATATTCAGGCAAAATCTCATGCCTAGCTCTAAGTAACGTGCTACATAACATTAAGTGGTGGATCTCACAGCCACCTGGGACTGTGGAAAGAACTAGCTCAGTCAATGTAAAATGAGACAGACGGACACAGACAGCAAGTCCCTTGCAGATCTGTGATCTGCGATTTAGTCATCTTGGCAGTGAATGCTCACTGTTCCTGCCCTAATCAATTATCTCAGGGACTCAGGAGATCTCTGCCCTGTGCACAGAGCTCCCTTGACCTCACCACCCCAAAAGACTCCATTCTGGGGAGACACTCTCCTCAAGACCCGCTTGCCTTACCATCTGGGTGCTGGTGGCGTTCCCCTTGTATGTCTTCCACCTTTGCCCATCAAGGCTGTAGAAGACAACAAACTGTGAGACGTAAAGGCTGGAGAACTTTTGACGGGCCCCTTGGGTTTTTATGCCGTGAATAATCATGAGATGCAAAAGATCCACCTGAGAACAAAAGTCAGGGATTCATTTCTGATGGAAAACCCAAGCCATGTTCAGGCAACACACTGTAAACCCGTGGAACTCGCTTCCTTGTGATGTAACCGAGCCCAAACCACGACAACAGGTTATGAAAATAGTTAAAATAGTCTTTCATTAGGGCAAAAGTCAGCCAACTGCTGGGAGAGGGTAGAGGAGAGCTGTTTGGAGCGGTGAGCTGTTCTCACTTGGTCTTTGGGGGATTTTTTGCACAATCTGATGCTGCAGCCGGACCATCAGGTGATTGCTGCACTGAGAATGGGTTTTGGGGGTCAGGCCAGCAGCGACCATGGCCAGACCAGATGCCATCAGGATCTCAGAGCTGCCCTCCCAGAGGGGGAGTAGCAGGATGTAGCTGGGGAGACACTGCCCACCCGTGCAGGTCCTTCTGCACAGTGCATCAGCCACCAGCACGCCTTTGCAACATCCCCAGTGGTGTCTCCAGTCACAGGGCCCCTCTTACCTGGATCCAGGCGTTGCCGCTGTTGGTGCTCCAAGCGTTGATGGAGCCGGTGTTATCCAGCCTGGCCAGGTAAGGAGCCCACTGCCCTGAGAGGAGAACACACAAATATGAGGGTGCTGCTGGCTCCTGGTGCTGCCCAGCCTGAGGCGGTGAGAAGTTCATCCACAGGATGGAGCCTGAGGATCACTCTAGGGTTTAGTAGCCACATACAGGGTGGCAGAAGACTGACAGGACGGGTCAGACACGTGAGAAGGCACCTCCACATCTTAAGTGGGATACTGGCATGGGCATGGATGGAAGAAGGACGCTGCCTTGGCCCGGCAATCACGTGAGGTGTGTTGGCTGAAGCTGCCCTGACCTCAGCTGCCTTCCTCGCAGCAACAACCCCTACTCACCGTACTGCCCCGACGCTGTGATCTGAGAGTCTGCAATGTGGCCCGAGGCCAGGCCGAGGGCGTTCCGGCAGTCTGCAGCCAAACAGGGAGAAGGAGGGCGAAAACCAGGGAGAGCTGATTAGGTAAAAAGGCTTTTGAAGAAAAAAATCCTAGGCTGGGTAGGTTGTCTCAAGCTTCCAGGAGCCCCCAAGGCTTGTTTGTCTCGCACCAAACAGTGGATTTCAGATGCCTCTACACCCACCCCTGAATTTTAGGGGTGCTGGAAGTTCTTGGTCCTGACCCCAATGACAGCACAGCAGAGAGTCCTCGGCATCAGTCACAGCAGCCTCTTGCCAAACTCCTGTCCCTAAGTCCCCGACCTCTCATTCCCGTGTCCTGATCTCCCAGCAATGCTGACAAGTGTCTCTTCCTTATACCCATGTCTTGCTCCTGAGCCTTTTTGTTGCTAGGCAGCATCTTTTAAAAACAAATATCATGTCGCCAAAGGAAAGCCTGCCTGACACCTCTGTCTCTCTGTGTCTCTCTCCCGGTCTGCTGAGCACAGGGCTGTTTGTCCCTTATAATAACCATTATTATTAGCGACTTGTCACATCTTGGCATCTCCACCGCACAGCAAATGCTTCTGGGGAAAACGGGAATTTGAAATCTTATGCAGATTTGTAACTTATGGGAACAGTTTCCGGCTGACATTTAATACTCTGCTAGGAAGAGGAGAGGCTGTCACTGATAAAACACTGTCACACACCACTTCCCCCGGTGCTTACTTATGGTGAGGTAGAGATGTGTTTTTCAGGGGTGAATGTAGTCAGAGGTTTCCTGGATTTTGCAGTTGTTCTTGGGGCTGTGTCTGTCAGAGCAAGCTGTCACTCACTGCCTCCTGCCATCACTCCGTGCCTCGGTTTACCTCTCAACACGAGGTCAGGCAGCTGGGCACTGTACCCTCCCAGCAGTGTGGGGCAGGCACTGGCACGTGCCTGCAGTTGCTGGGGTAAGTGCATTTTACAGGAGGTCCAGGGACCCCCAGGTTTGGAAAACAGGAGCTTTGGGGACAAATATTTGCAGGCAAATGAAGCTGGTCTCCCAGCCTTCATCCCAGCCGTGTCCCTGGCTGTGCTGTGCAGGGTGGCAAGGGCTGAAGTTGTGACTTCAAGTGAAAACACAGAAGACCTCACTTGGGCCACCCCAGGGGAAATTATGAGAGCCCTGGGGGGACAGGGAGCTCAAAAACATGCTGGCCGTGGCCATGGCACCAAGCGGGCCAGGGCTAAAGGGGATCACTCACCCATGTTGTACACGAGGAAGAGAGCACTCATCCCGGCTTGCTGGTGCTCCCCCACTTTGCACTCTACCCGCCAGATCCCGGCGTGTGAAGGCCACATCTCCACCGTCCCAAAGACACCTAGCCAGGAATGGAGAGCAGAGCAGAAGGGAATTACTGGCTGGAATGGGATGCCACCATTTGCCAAGCGCTGTGCACAGAGCCAAACTCTTCTGGATCCGTTCCCCACTCCTTGCTATCCCCCCAGAGACTTGGTATTTCCTAATGGGACATGGACATGAAGCCCCAGCAGTTGGGTGTACATGGTGCCCGTGCTGTGTCTCACCAGGATAAAGGTTGTAGACTCCCATGCGATACTCCTGGCTGGTCCTGATGCTGAACAGCTGCCCATGAAAGTGGACAGAGTGGATATCCTCAGTGCTGCCCATGTTCAGGAGGTGCCATCGGACCCGCTGCTGCTGAGCCATCACCAGCCCAGGCAGTGTGTCACTCACGTAGCCGTTGATGGCTAGGGAAGGCAATGGTCAGGAGCAGCTCAAAGTTTCAGGCTTTTCCCATCCCAATATGGGTTGTGGGATGGAAAGGGCAAGGGTGAGATTCCTCACCGTGGAAGGAATGGTTTCTCTTAAAGTCAGGGTTCTCCTGCTGGATGCGGCAGGGAGGGCGGCAGTTCCTCTCCATGTTCTCCAGGAAGTACCAGCTTTTGGTCTCATCAAAGATGGTGAAGAGCAGGGAGAACTCCTGCACAGCCAGCTGCCGCCTGAAAACGAAGCTCAGCACCCCATGGCGGCAGATGATCAGTGGCCCAATGAGGCCCGAGTGCAGGTCCTTCTCCTGTCAGGGAGCCGGGAAAGAAGGGTTTGCCTCAGAGGGGGAAGCAGTGCTGATGCCCACAAGTGGCCCAGCAGTGAGGAAAGCACTGGCCCTGTCTCATCCCTGGCTTGGCTCCCAGTCATGCACAGGGCATGGCACATGCAGGGTGGGAAGGACAAGCTGGGCTCACTGGGGGATCCTCACTCTGCCCCTTGCTAAGGAAGGCTGCACAGCATGTATTTGCACATGCTTTCCATAAGAAGTGGTATCTGTCTGTCTGTCCAACTGTCCAACAGTCCCTATCCCATTACCATTGGAAGCTATGGGCCAAACTCAGCTAGATTTGGCAGAGGGGTAGGAGACTGCAGACTGGTGGTTCCCTACAAGTCTCATGAGCTGGTACAACTAGGGGAGGGAGGGGGGAAACAATTAAGAGAAGGGAAGAGAGGAAAAAGCACCAGCATGGATTCATCACTGTATTAGGCACCTGAGAATCTACACAGCCACGGGCTGCTTTCAGCACAGCACCACAGGGAAAGCCTTGACCTCAAAGCCAGGACCCAGGCGTGCTGCCCGTCTCTCCTTTCTGGGATGCTCCTACCTACCAGGTCCACGTTGGAGAAGTAAGCCCAGGCCTTGCAGTCGAACTCGTGGGTGGTGGGTGCCATCTGAGGCAGGACTTTCCAGGAGTACCTCCGGATCTCGCCAGGCTGCACCGCCTCTCCACCCTGCGTTGTACTCTGCGTCTCCTCGTAGGCTTGCAGTGTGGAGTGGAAGGAGAAGGGTCGTGAGGCCAGGTTCTTGAAGGTAATCTGCACCGGAGGGAAGGGAAAGCACAGGGATTGTAGGAGGGGGCTAGGTGCAGAGTGGGTTGAGAGTGACCTGCAGCCTGGGGTTGGATCCAGCCAGCTGGTGGGAAGGAGGCAGCCGTGCCCCTGTTCCCCAGACCTCCAGTTGGGCCAACTCCTGCTGAACCACAAGCTGTAGTTGTGCAGTGTGATCCCCAATGGAAAGTTCATCCGACCGTGTCAGCAGGATGAGGCTCCCTCCCTGCTCAATCGGAGCCAGGGAAGCTACACTACTGTCTCTGGAGCCCAAAGGTGCTCAATCCATCCTGGTGAAGACTTCAGTGAAAACTGGGCAACTTCTCCAGGCATATGAGTCCTGAGCCTGGTGAAGAGCCTTTCCCCTCTTCCTTAGGTGGGCGCTAAAGGACCTTTGGTGGTGAGGGAAGTCCAAGCCTGCTCTTACATAGAGCGCCTAAAGAAGCTGTACTGAACCCTGCTTAGCTCATTGAACTCTTTACAATCCCTTCACCCAAAAGGCTCCCCATGGAACTCAGGACCTGTTACAGGGGTTGGATCTGTCTCTGGGCCACGGCGCTGCATCTGAACACTCTGAGGTTCCTACTGGCCCATTCCTCCACCCACTGAGGTCCCTCTGAATGGTGGCTCTGCCTCCCAATGTGGTGCCATCCACATGCCATGCAGGGTTCCCCCAAGCCCTGAAGGTGAACCTGCCGGCATCAACAGCGCCTGCAGGCCCACCTCAGCTGTCCTTCTGGCCGAGCACAGCCAGCAACAGGGGGATTTCAGGTTTTATAGGAAACGGGAACTTTCAATTCACCATGATGACGTCTTCCACTTCTGCCCTGATGTATGGCCCAAGGATGCCCAAGTGCTCATCCAGCTCTCCCCGCTGCAGCGGCTGCGTGAAGGAATCGTCCATGTACTCTCGGAAAACCACCTTGCGGTACTGGCGGAAAGGCTTCCTCCTGCCGCTCCAAGGGTCCCTGCTGGGGTGAAGGCAGTTGGGCAAGTGAGGTGATATTGTCCCACAGGGAGAAGGACACAGAGCCTAAAGCATCCCTGACCCCCTTGCAAGGAAGCTGGAGTTACAAAACTCCCCAGGTGGAGGGAAGGCACTGGGAGCATCCTTTCCCTGGGCTGGCTTGGCTGGGCCATACAACCTGTGATCCTGCCTGCCAGAACATGCCAACTCACCAAGCCATGCCAGGCAGGAATACATGAAAGATGGACACACTTACATGGCTTTTAGGAAGTGCTGAGGTCTCTGGTTCCTGTATTCCCACATCACCTCCACCGCTGCAATGAAGTATTGCCGTACCTCCCCCTGGAAGGAGCGGGGGTCGTGCTCCTCTTCCCCATAGATGTCGAAATCCTCCATGGTCTGCTCCGTGTCACCGTACTCGTCGTAGTCCAGCCTGTCAGCCCTTGGCCCCAAGGGGCTGGAATGGGTCCCGTTGTTCAGAGCCAGACTCTCCCTGTGTCCCGGGGCATGGTTCCTCTGCCCAGCTGTGCTGTTGCTTTCCCCATCCTCCTTGTGGTCTCCTAGACTCTGCCCTTCTCTCTTCCCAGTTTCTCTGAGGACATCTCCCCCACCGAGCACTTGCCATTCATCTGGACTGGTTTGCACATATTTGACTGTTTTTTTGGTTGTGCTGTGGTTGTGAGCAGAGCTGTTGGGAGACAGGGAATAGTTCTTTTTGGAGGCTGCTTTCATAAGGATTTCTTCCAGGCTTTGCCCAGACATGCTCTCAGGCATGTAGTCCTCTGTGGCATTGGCCTTGACGTGCTGAGGCAGAGGACCAAACTGACCCAGATGCTCCAGAGAGTTTGTCTGCTCCTCCATCTGGCTTCTCCCCTGAGCTTGCTTGCTCCCAGGAGCCCCCCAGACAGCACCTCTGCCCAGCTCCCGCTCAGCCAAAGCTGGGCTTTCCAACTCCCCAGCGTGTCCCGCTGCCCCCAGGGAGATTGGGTCCCAGTTTGAGGCCAGGTCTGCAGCCACAGCAGCAGCCTGAGTCTCTGAGCTGCTTGCTGCCATCGCCACCTCACTCCCCGGGGCTCCCTGCATAGGGAAGGAGTGTCCACTGCGCTGGGCCACCTCATTGCTGCTCCGTATACCCCCATCGCTGCTTGGCCTTCCCTCAGGATGCATCTCGTCAGCACCATCTCCAAGCAGAGCCTGTGGAGCACCCCTGCCCGGCTGTAGTCTCCCCTCAACTATGTTTGACTTTTCTTCCAGGCTTTGCTGGGCCACCATCACCTCAGGCAAAGTGTTGCTTGGTATCAGGGACCTCTTTTTGAAGCGAGTGCTGCAAAAAGGGGAATGAGATCCACACAGCTTTGAGGCTTTCTTATTCACCGCTGTCTCAGGGGTCTGGCTGGCCAGACCCTGGTCTGCTTGGTTATCCTCAGAGAGGGGCTCCCTGCTGCTAGGCCAACTGGGAAGACCCAGACCATGCATCGGGCCACTGCTCTCCAGTGACCTGGCTTCTCGAGGCCTCCAGTCGGGGCCACTCACACTCGGAGTTGGAGCTCTGTGTCTTGGAAACTGCTCAGGGCTGTTTAAGAAAACGTTTGGGAACAGCCTTGTGTCATTGGCCACGACATTTGGCTCAGGAAAGGCAAGATTGTCCATCTCTGGCAACTCCTTAGCGGCTGTAGTATCCTGAAACACTGCCTCCAAGACTAACTCATCCCTCTCCTCCATCACCACGTAGCTGGAAGGCTCGATGTCATTGCTGTGTGCAAATGTGGTTTCTAAAAGGCTTGTGCCTTTGGCAAGTTCACTGGCTTCTTGTTCTGTGCCACCTTTTGCATGCCAGGAGTTACTGTCAGCTGTGGGGATTTGTTCTTGTACAGGTTTGCTGGGTCCTAATTCTGAGAAAGAAACATTTTTCCCTTCAAAAGATTCATGAAAGCCTTGCAAAACCACTTTGTGAGGTCTTTTTTCCAACCTAGCATCTACCTCATTTGACGAATAATTTCTTTCTCTGGTGTCATTGTGAACCACAGCGCGAGAAGTCCTGTTGTCTTCTGTCTCGCCTGAAGATGCAGGATTGCCCAGTGTGGAAGAAGAATTATGATCAGTACTTAAAGCCAGCTCTCCATTGATTGTCTCCTGTGTCTCGTACAGATTTAAGGACATTTTACCAGCCCCTCTTAGCAACTTGTCCTCAGCACCCTGTGAAGACATGTCCTGAAGTCCCAGATTGTGCTCCAGGTCATTCTGGTGAAATGAACTCTTGTTCTCTTGAAGAGGAGCTTTGCTAGCACCATAAGCAGTTGAGTCCCACAAGCTTGTTGCATGAGTAGTTGTCTTTTGAGGCTCTGCTTCCAGGATTTCTAATGTACCACCGGACTGGACTGTTGTCCCTTTTACTGGCTCCTGCACCTCTGAGATTTTTGTCACCTTTCCTGCCAGAGCATCTTCTGGAGCTGGTGTGGCTTGACCTTTTTCTGAGCTCACAGTGCCATGGACCCTTCCACTGACATTTGCCAAGTGTTCTTCAGGTGTGAGAGCCCCAAAACCTTCATGCTGGCTGATGGTTTTTGACAATTCTTCATCTTCCAGGAAGGATTCATAGGAGACTGGGTCGTAGCTTGTTTCTGGCAGAGAAGGCATGGAAATACCAGGTGGATGTGGGATTGTTCCTAAAAGCGTGGATGTGCCATTAGAAGAGGGATCAGAAATCCTGTCATTGCTCAGGAGGGCCCCATGGCTGGCGTCTGTCAAGCACAATCTTGGCTTCTCTGTCTCATTTCTGGAAGAGGTGACGTTGTTCAGCTCCCCGTTCACACATGGCCTGCGCAATCTCTTTCTTTTAGAAAAGCCCCTGGGTTGGAAGTCAAAGGTGTCCTCCTCATCCTCGAAATCCACGTAATCTTCCCCATCAGGGTATTGCTCGTATTGGCACTGCGAGACTGTGAACTTGGCGCGCATCCCACGGTCTCTGAAATCAGAATTCAGGCACCCCAGCGTCCAGACGCCTGTCTCAAGAGAGGACAAGAGGACACCATCAGGCCACCATGGTGGGAAATCAAAAGAGCTGCCGTCCCCACACCACTCCCTTGCTAGCACGACCTATATTTTCAGGCAGCCTCCAGTTTATGGTCGAGATTTTGTGTTTTCATAATGCCTAGAGTATTTTACAGCTGGACTCACAAGACATCAGGGTTGATGGCAACGTCAGAGCCCATCCTGACAAGCACCATCATCGGGGCCAGCATTTCCTGTGAGAGCAACACGTACCCATGAGGCCCCCGACAATAGCTTTGTGAGAACACTTAACGCACCGGGGAACCCATGGAGCCTCCAGGATTATTGCCAGCAGCAGAGTAAGCACCATAAAATCCACCCCCCCAAAAAAAAAGACATGCTGGTGCTGTCAAATACACCTCTCTCCCAGACGCAGTTGTCACGTCTCTCCCACTCTCAAGGGGAGAGGAATGAAAAGGCTGCCTCTTGCTCACATCCCCCGGCCAACGCCGCCTCTCCAGGCGCCACGAGTGGGCGAGGGAGGTGTGTAATAACCAGGCTCTGACGCTGGAGAGAGCTGTCATCTGCTGCTGGCCGAGCTGCTTCACACCAGCCGGCAAAAATCAGAGCTCCAATGGGAAGCTCCAGCGTTTGGCTGGGCTTTGGAAAGCTTCCTGGGGGCATCTAGAAACCCCATCCCGCTGGGCTCAGGGTGCGGTGCTCGTGACGATCGTATCCACGTTTGCAACCACACGGTAAATTCTTCTTTTCCTCTGGGAGTGAGGAAATGGTTAATGGCACCGTTTTTGCAAAAGCTAAGGAAAAAATAATGGAGGGGGGGGGGAATAAACCAAACTCTGAAGCAAATCCTTCCTAGGACTTCTCCGTGGCTGCAATTTCTGTCCCGGGAAAAGGTGTGGAGGTAAATGGGATGCTGTGACCAGCGGCTGAACCCCCAGCAGGGATAGCTCTGCTGCTCGCCCTGACCTCCGAGCTGGGAGCCAAAGGTGCGGGTGCAAGGTCCACAGGGCTCACCTTACTTACAGCAGCCTGCACGACCTTAATGCACCCTATTAACGAAGAAAAATACAGTAATTTAATTTCTTTAAGCTCTGGAAGGATTTAATCGCTGCCTCTCGCTTTGCTGATGCAGCAGGTTGTGCATCCCTTTGCTCTCAGGGCTGCCAAAATGTGACGAGGTACCAGACACCTGACTGCAGGGGCTCACTCACCTCTGCTGTGATGCCCACCCCATGGTTTATAGAATAGCCCACCTTACTCACCTGGCTTTTCCAAACTCATGAAGACGGTTTCTCCGGAAAAGGGGAATAGGGTGAGCACGTCCTCGAAGACCATGTTGTGCTTGAATGTGTTTCCAGAGAAGAAAATGGAGAGGAAATCCGTTTGGGCCCCAACGCTCAGGACGTACCAGTACACGACTTCATTCAGGCAGAGTTTTGGTTGGAGGTTGTCAAACGCAAAGCCGTTAATAGCTGGGAGAGAGCAGGGATGAAACATTTCATCAGGAGCTGATTCCCCCATGGCTGCCCAGCTGCTGCATGTTCCCTGGGGCAGGGATGAGCCTGCAGGGAATACCCGAGGAACAGTCTGCAGGGAACCCCTGGCCAAACACTCACTGTGCATCACGTTGGAGGCATAAAACTGGGGGTCCTGGGTATCCACATGGGCTGCGTCAGTGCAGAACCGCCTGATGTTCTCCTCCAGGTACCAGCTGCGGTTCTCATCGAAGACGGAAAACAGCACCAACCTTGCATTGTCTGACATTATCTGGAAGGTGGAGAGGGAAGGAGTTATTCCTGGTCCTATCGGAGCACCCCACAGGGCCCAGTGTAGACTCCAGGTCCTAGCCTGGGTGCGTGGGGAACAGTTTAGTGCTATTTCACAGGAATTAGGGTCCGGGTTTGAGGAGAAGGGAGCACGCAAGGGAGGACTGGGACTGATGGCAGGGTTGAAGAGCACAGGACAGGCAAATTTGGTTTTACCCAGATATTTCACCCACCGCAGTTATTCCAGCCTTTCAGCCTGGCAGTTGAGGTGACAAAGGAAGGACCCACCTGATTTCCCCTCTGATCCATGGTCTTCTTAAAGCAGATCAGGAGGGGCCCGATCAGGCCTGAGGCCGTGTCTCGGACCGGGTCGATGGAGCTGTAGTAGAAACGGGTGAGGCAGCGAGGATCCGCCTGCGTTGGTCCATCCTCAGTGGTGACTTTCCAGCTGTAGGTGAAGGACTTGCCAGGGGGGATAGGAATGTCCTTCACATCCTTATCTGGCAACACACAACCCAAGGACAGATTGGTTAGGTCTGGGCTGCTCCCAAAAGGGGTGATCCCACTTTTAAAAAGAGCTCAGAAAGGAGGTTTCCTGACCACACAAGTTGCATTGAAAACTGCCCAAACCTCTCCCTACCCCAGGATGGCTCACTGGCTGCTAGCACAGAAAGCTGATCTGGGCAAGTTGCCCCTGGGACCAGGTGAGGATGGAATGGAAAGGCACATGCCTAATTTTGAAAGCCCTTGAAAGTCCTGCAAACGGGAAAATTTGCCCAGTCTCAACAGTGGCTGGGCTCTGGGCTGCCTAGAGATGAAGGTCCAGGTTTGCAGATGAAGGCACAGAGCTGGGCAGGGTTGAAATGGGTAAAAAACAAAGCAAAGAAAGATAGATTTTTAAGCAAAACCAGCTAGACCATGAGAAAAGCAAGGAGGACATCTGGAAGGAACAGAAGGAAAACTCAAATGCAAATAAATCCTCTGAGCACTCAGCAGGATCTTGCACTGATGTAGCCTTAGGAAAGGACCTTTATCTGCTCCAAGTGCCCAGATGAGCTGCTGTATGAGCACAGTTTCCAAAGTTCATGTGTCAGTCAGGGTAGGAATAGCTCTTTTTATTTATATTCCCCTAAAGAGCATCATTCCTGTGGCTCCAGGAATGACTTGTCCTCTTTCATAGAGTTGAATGGCTGGCAAAGCTGGTGAGCCACGTCTGGCCAGGGGATGTTGACACAGGGACAGGGCTCCCAGATCCCTTGTGTGGCCTTGGCTCCTTTAGTCTAGCCAGCCAATTGGGATGCTTTGCCCTTTTGACTTTCCTGAAGGAAAACCTTAATTACACAGTAACAGGTCACAAAGCTGACCCAGTTCACTGAACTCATTATTGGCTGCCATCCTGATTCTGCCACTTCTGCTGCAGCAGAGGAGTTTTTGTCCAGCCTCTGCAATTGCTCCCTTCATTGTGATGCACCCAAAAGGGCAGAGAAGAGGAGTGGAGAGGGATGGGGCAGGATTTTTCCCTGGTGGGATGTGGGATGGCCTTTCACAAGTTGTGATCCTGGGACAATGATGGCAGGGCAAGAGAGCAGCTCTGAGAAAGGGACCTGGTAACTCAATAACTCCAGAATAAAAAAACATGAAGCCGCAAGAGGGAGGGTCTGAATCGTTATTAAGACCCTCCTTAAAGCAGGGAAGGAGGGACCCCAGGGAATGTGAGCAAAGTGGCAAACACAGGCAGGATCACCAGGGTCGTTCCTGGCTCATCAGAAAGTGCAAGCCTCCAGGATGAACCAAACAACGTGGTCCCAGCTCCCTGGCTGACAATGTGCCTTCTTCCAGACATCATCCAGGCCTTCCTTAAAGGCAGGGATACATGGCAGCAAGGGGGACATGAATCATGATCATCTCCAGGATTGCAGGTCTCAGGTGGTTGGATGGATGGGTTGGACAACCAGTCTTACCATGGGCTGCAGGAAGCTCTCCTGGCCCAGAAGTGGCAGTGGCCAAGTGATGTCCCAAATTCTTGTGCCAATGCCCAAATTGATGTGCCACATGGCCTGTCTTACCTTGAAAGGACTTTGTGGCGTGGTACGGCCTTACGCTGGTGAGGCCATGAGGGTAGATGTTGTACGGTCGGCTTGCCAGGTTCCTGAACACGATCTGAAATAAGGACAACCAGCAGGAAGATTTAATGCTTTCCGAAAGTTGTGAGCCCCTGGGGCTGCCCTCAGTGTCCTTGCAGGGAGGGAAATGCTGGGCAGCAGCGCTCTGGGATCGGTGCTCTGGGAGTGTCCAGTGGGGAGGAACCCAGATGTGTCTGGGACCACAACGTAGGAGTCAGAATAGAAGAAGTGACTGTTTCTCTAGCAATGTACACTGTGGGAACTGCTTGTTTTAGGGAGGGCATGAAAATATCAGATTTATTAAAGGGAAAGTTGCTGTCTTTAGTCTCAGTTTGCATGAGACAGAAGAGGTCTGTCAATCCAGGAGGCCTCAGAGGACCAAGACACTAAGTATGTACAGCAATCAACAGCTTCAAAGTGCTTCCCCAGTTCACCGCATGAAGCCCTTCATTTATTTCTCTAAATATCTCCGTTGGGGCTTTGCCACAGGCGCTACCTTCAGCTCCATGCCCACACCTGCACAGAGAAACCCAGGCAGGGAGCAGAAATGTGATGCTCCTGGAAAACATCCCATTCCTCCCCACAGCAAACAAGTCAAGTGGTCAGTAGAGGCACTTGGGGAGACACAAGCGACAGTCCCCAGTACTGTGTGGTAAGAGCACACAGACGGAGAAGAGTGGAGGATGAGAGGACACTCTTGCCTCAGAGGAAGGTACTGGATGCCATCTCTCATGGATTAATTCACATGATTGCTAAGATGCCTGCGATGAAGTCAAATCAAGGGGACCAGGCCATATACTATGCATCTCTGCTGATTTAGCTTTAACTTTCAGTAACATCTGTCTTTCTGGTGAACTTTGGATATTACCAAACATGATAGAGCATCTCAAGGACTTATGTCAGACATTAGCCACAAACCAAGAGCTATCAGGAGGAACACAATCAAGCTTTCAAGTCTCCCCTTCCAGTCCCTCTCTTACCTTAAACTGATCTCCAACCTCTCCCTTAATGACAGGCCCCAGAATTCCCTTGTCCAGATCATATGAAACCTTGCGCTTCTTGAAGGTTGCATCCTCGTACTCCACAAACATCACTTTCTTATACTTTGAACCAATCCGCTGAGGGCCAGCCTCCAGGAACAGGCTGGTGATGTTTCTGCAGGCAAGGCAGAGAAAGAGCAAATGGCCACATGAGGGACACTGTCAGAGCCAGAGCAAGACCAAGGACCAGGTGCCTGGAAACTACCACTGGACAGTGGGGACACCCATCCCTACAATCACAATCTGCATCCTGGGGATTAAGGTTTCGACTGATTCAGTGCTTCTTTAATGGAGAAAGCTTCAACCAGGTTGCTCAGTAGCAGCCTTGGGTTGACACTGACCTGTTCTGGGAGGAAGCGGTGGCTGTTAGAGCTGAGAGCCTGGCAGGTTGTCCTGTGTCAGGGAACATCCCCAGTACTCAGGCATAAGGCAATGGAGTAGATGCCTTTTCTTGATCAGGAGAGGACATCTCCTCTGGCTTGGGGGCTGCAGGTGGGGATTTCTGCCCCGCATGCTTTGGTCCAGCAGCCACTCTCCAGTATCCTCATTTAGAGCAGAACCTGGTGACCCCGCTACCAAGCCAGCGCCAGCTCACACAGCTTGTGTCAGCACTGACATCAGGACTGGTGACAAGTGTCCTCTCCATGCAGTGCTGACTAGGGTACTTCTGCTGAGATATTGCACTTGCATCACCTCTCCTTCCAAGAAGTGGGGCAGCAGCGGGGACTAATCACTTCTGCCATCTAGAGCAGGACCTTTCAGACAGGGAAATGAGACCCATGTGTCCTGGCTGTGCAGGACCTCCTGGCTGGAGGGTGAGAAGGGTCACCAGGAGCTACTGCCTGTTAGAAGGGGCTGGACCTGGAGACCTGGGCAACAGAGAGACAAATGCCCCAAGCAGAAAATGCCTCTGCAGGACATTTGGTAGAGCAAAGCCAGGTCCTGCCTTCCCATGGCCTCCCCAAGACTGTACTTGTCCTGCATCCATACTGCCAGCATTAAAAAGGAAGAACAAAACTGTCCAGGTTGGGCAGAAGGAAAACAAATTTCTGAGGAAAAGGGGAAGAGATGGCAGGGCTGCCTCGAGGAGCAGCCTCATGGACACCCATCCCCTCTCTCACCTGTCCAGAGACACTGGCTTCACGGGGGCATAGTCCCAGTCCATTTCCTCAGCTGCAATGTAGTAAGTCCAGGTCACAGGGTTCTGTTTGGCAAAAGAGCGCACTTGGATCACATGAAAAGTTTCCTCATCTTCTTCAGGGTAATCCATGTCCTCTGGCTCATCTGACAGCTGCCCCATCTTCATCAGGCGCTCCTCTGGACACTCTTCCACCTTCACCATGGCCTCCATGCCAGCTGGGAGAAAAACCAGGCAGAAAGTGTCACATTGACATGCCAGCACAGGCCCACACTCTCCCTGGCTCTACTTGGGAGAGGTCCTCTCCATCAAATGGGCCATCACATGGGTCAACCTATACCATCCTGGTCATGGGTCAGGTTGTACGTGGATGTAATACTATGGAGCCTTGGAGCTGCAGCACTGCATAGAACCCTGAGCCCCGGCCATCCCCTAAACTTCTTTTCCCCCAAGCTCTTGCAGAATAAGGTTACCTTGCTGATGAGACAGTATTTGGCAGAACATCCGAAACCAGCCAGCCGTTCCTGGCATGGTCTGGGCTGTGAGATATGTGGCAGGGGAGATTTCTAGGCTGCTGAGACGGTGGCCTCTCACCAGGAATGTGTGACCTTCGAAGAAGATGGAGTGGACTTCTGGCCCGGTGCCCAGCCCGATCACATGCCAGTGGACCTGATTCTTGAGGCACAGCGTGAGACCTGCCAGGAGAGAAGAAAAGCACCCAGGAGTCAGTGCTGTGTCCATCCCTTGTCCCAACTCCTGGTGTCACGGAGTCAGATCTTGAGATGTGCTGAGTAGTCCCCTGCCCTGCGAGGTGGTGGCTTCAAGCCGGAGAAGTTGCATGTGAACATGAGCTGCCTAAGCCCATGAGCCAGCAATGTGCCCTTGCTGCCAAGAGGGCCAATGGAATCCTGGGCTGCATAAGGAGAAGTGTGGCCAGAAGGTCGAGGGAGGTCATTCTTCCCCTCTGCTCTGCACTGGGGAGGCCACAACTGGAATACTGAGTCCAGTTCTGGGCTCCCCAGGTCAAGAGAGACAGGGAACTACTGGAGAGAGTCCAGCGAAGGGCAACTAAGATGATTAAGGGATCGAAGCATCTCCCTGATGAGGAAAGGCTGAGAGAGCTGGGGCTCTTTAGCCTCGAGAAGAGAAGGCTGCGGGGAGACCTCATCTATGTTTACAAGTACCTAAAGGGTGGGTTGAAGGATGATGGAGCCAGACTCTTTTCAGTGGTTTCCAGCGATAGGGCAATGGGCACAAGCTGGAACATGGGAAGTTCCACTCATGTTCGAGGAAGAACTTCTTTACAGTGAGGGTGCCAGAGCCGAGGAACAGGCTGCCCAGGGAGGGCATGAGAGTCCCTTTCTCTGGAGATTTTCAAGACAACCCTTCTGGATGCAGTCCTGAGTGATGTGCTCTGGGCAGTCCTGCTTTGGCAGGGGAGTTGGACTAGAGCATCTCTAGAGGTCCCTTCCAACTCTGTCAAATCTGTGAATCCGTAAGCAAAACAGAGGTGCAAGCGATATCACCTCCCTGAGGTAAGACTGGATTTACAGAGTGAGGGGTTTTGGGGGGTGTGCTGATGGAAACTCACAGCAGGATGCAGTGGCAAAAGAGGTAGATGTGCTCCTTGACTCTATAAATACAGGAATCGGGAACTGGAAAGGGGAATAATTTGCCTGATCACAACACTGGCGAGCCTGATACTGAAACATTGCATCTGGGGCAGTAGCTGAAATACCCTAAAAAAGGGCAGAGAGAGGTTGCCAGGGTTATTTGAAGGCTGGAGAAAATTCCTTCTTTGGAGAGACTCAAAGAGCTCAGTGTGCTTAGGAAATGGGAGAGGACTTGACTGCATTGTAAAAATATTTTCCTGGGGAGAAATTAGTGTGTGCTGAAGGGCTCTGTAATCTAGCAGGGAAGTGCATAACAAGAACAAGTTCCTGGAAGTTGAAGCCAAACAAAGTCAAATACGGAGTCAAGCACTTGTTTTTGGCACTGAGTGTGATAGGTGACTGGAACAGATCCCAAGAGCCCCGGGGGGAGACAGGGTGGAGGCTCCATCCTGGTCCTGAGGGTCTCAGCTCTCCACTGCTACCTCTCCATCAGGCACCTCTCAGGCCAGGTCCCACAGCCAGACAGGAGGTTGCTGGGTGGAGGTGGATACCTTCTCAAGGGGAAAACCACTGCAGACACAGTGGCTGACCATGAAGTCTATTCAGCTCTTAAGCTCTGTAGAACCACCAGGACAGGGAATTTGGGGGAGTTTTTCTTTTGCCTTTTATTGGAGAATGGCCAGACCCAGGTGGGAGGTTTCAGGGTGTGGTTCACCAAGCTTGCTGATGGTAATGACTCTCCTGACACTGTTTCCCAGTTTGCCTTGGAGATTCTTCACCCTCAGGAAAACTACACCTTCTCCCAGAAGAACAACAGAAAATGCCCACTTTTGTCTTCACTGAGACCACAAATGGCCTTTTCTTTTGCTTTTCTGCAGAAAAGAAGGCTGAGGGAGACCTTATCACTTTCTACAACTGCATTAAAGGAGGTTGTAGTGAGGTGGGAGTTGGCCTCTTCTCCCAAGTAGCAAGTGAGAAGGCAAGAGGAAATGGTCCCAAGTTGTGCCAGGAGGGGGTTAGGTTGGATATTAAGAGAATTCTTCACTGAAAGAGTTACCGAACACCAGAACAGGCTGCCCAGGGACACGGTTGAGTCACCATTCCTGCAGGTATTTAAAAGATGTGAAGTGGCACTTAAGGACTTAAGTTTAGTGGTAACTTGGCAGTGTCATGTTTACTGTTGGACTGAGTGATCTTAAGGGTCTTTTCCATCCTAAATGATTCTATGGTTCTATTCTGCAGACCCTACAGAGGTGTGTTGTCAGAGCCAGGCTAGTGAGAACTGAATTTTGCCCTCAATGCTACCTCCAGCTTTGTTCACAGAGCTACAAGAGTTGAAACTCTGCTACCAGCACTATTCCTGGAGACCTCTGAGAAGGTCAGCTGCACTTGGTAGCACAGGCAGCTGGAAACAGGTCCTGCCCCACTCTAAATGGGCAAGGCAGATCACGGAGTTGAGATGTGATAGTCCTCCTGTGGTGAAGACAGCAGATGCGTCACCTGGAAACTCCTCTTGATGTCCCTTCCCACATCATTTCACAAGCTACCTTGAGTTTACAGACCCTGTTCCTACCACCTCCCCTGTCCCCGGCACTCACCAGGCAGCGAGCCGTTGATGTAGCCATTGATGGTGTGCAGCTCTGCCCTCTTGTGAGACAGGGGCTGAGGAGCTGCCGGGGAGCCAGGCTCAGAGTACCAGCTTTTCCCTGTGGAGATAGGAAGATGCAGTCAGCTTCCACTTGAGAGTATTTCAAAGAAGGAAACCTTCCCACTGGGGTGAAACAGTATGAAACAGCCAAAATCCAGGGAGGTCAGATGTGTGGTGCCTGCTGGAATTCCATAGCAGACCTGGCCATGGCTCTGCATGAATATGTTGGTGGCCGTTGCGTGGGACTGGGCATTACTCCCCAGCAGCTTTGGCTTGTGTGATGGGCACAAGGCCAGGGTATGGGGTGGGAGAGCTAAGGAGGATGCAAGCTCCCTGGACAGAAGGAGGAATGGCAGTACTGCACCAGGACAACATTGGCTGGGGGGCTGTACGAGGCTCAAACCCTGGGGAGATAGAGTGGGAGCTGAGCAGCTGCGTTCACACCATGGCAAAAGCACACATCCTGGACTAGACTGAACTCAGGGTCCAACACCAGTCAACAGGGTACTTACCCTCATCAAACACTGCGAAGAGCATCACAAACTCTTGCTGCACGTTCTGGTTCCCATCACTCATCAGGCTCCCTGCAAGATATCATGGCAGAAATCTCTTTAAAGCTCAGCAAGCACCATGCCCATCTCCCCTTTGTGTCCTCCAAAAACTGGTAAATCAAGGCCAGGCTGTGGACTGCTTTTCTCACATCTGGCACAGCCTTGTTTCCAGCCTTGCAGTCCCCAAAAGCCCATGGTTGAGAGGCAGCTGCCCCCAGAAGACATCAAAAGGTCTGTTTGTGCTGCCTTCTCCTCACAGGATACACTTAGTCACCTGGAAAAGCCCATTTTTGCTAGGCCCCTCATCAGCACCATCGTCTGCGCTCGCTCTTCATCTAGACTTCGCTCATCAGTGGAGAAACTGCTCCTGGTGAGTCACTGGAGCCTGTAGACAGTGCCCTGGAAGGAGGTGACTCGTGCCCATTCCTCTCCAGTGACTACAGAGGGGTCTGAACAACCATGTCCAGGAGACAGCTCAACCAGGGGAGACCAATCCCACCTTAGGTACACTTCTTGGTGCCTTGGAACCCAGCAAGTATTAAGAGTCAGGATTTCACCACCTCCATGTCTGCTGAAGGAGGGAAAGCAGGTACAGCTACTGTGGACCAGGTAGTGCCCCAGGCATCCTGCCTCACTCCTGCCTGATCCTTAATCCTTGTCGAGATAAACTTCCCTCTAGTTCTTCCCACAAAACCCTGTTTGACAACAAAGCCCCTGGCTGACACTGAACGACCACAGCTTGGTGAAGCTCTGCAGGAAAAACGTTTATGCCTCCATAGCTATTCAGGGCATGGATAGATAAGGTTCAGATACAAGGCAGAAGACTTCATTTGAGGTCTGAAATCTTGCAAAGGAAAGAAACAACTGATTACTCCCCAGCAGGGAAATCCAAAGTGTGTTTGGGTCCTGAGCTGGGAAGGGACACTTTGAGGAAAGGGCCAAACCCCAAAAGTGCTGTTGTTGACCACAGTTTACTGACTCCACTGCCACATTCAGCCTCTGGAACGGACCTTCGATTTTTCTGCTTTTTCATTCACGACTGCATGTGACCTGTCCCCATCCTGTGCTCTCCTTACCAGGTCGGCACACGAGCAGGGCTCCAATCAAACCCGAGTTGATGTCCTTCACGCTGTCGGTGTTGGAGGAGTAGGAATGGGTCAGGCACGCTGAGTCACCATCTGTGGGACCCTGGTTTTGCTGGATTTCCCAGATGTACGTGTGTGTCTTCCCTGGGTCCACCCTATCACCCTCCTTCTCTGGCTGGCTGGCCTCATCCTCATACCCTGCACCTAAAGCCAAAGGAACAGCCAGATGTCACCAAAGGTTCATCCCCAAGACATTGTGGCTACAGAAATGCCTCATCCCCCAACCCAAAGCATGGTTTCTCTCCACCCCAGCCCCCATGACCAGCGTGACTCCCACCAGCAATAGGTGGTCTCAGGGCAGTGAGCAGAACTGCACCGGAGACTTGATGGTTGAGCTGTGCACCCACCACCTTCTCTGAAGCTGAAGGACACGGTCTTCCTGGCCCCAAGCACCCAGCCTCAGGTTTAACCTGTTTATTATCTCTATAATTGCCTGACTCACCCTCTGATGCCTTCCAGTAGGACACCCCAACAGCATGGATGTTGTATGGGCGGGAGGCCAGGTTCTTAAACGTGATGACCACCGTGTCATAGACTTCTGCGCGGATGGTGGGGCCCAGGAGACCTAAAGGGAGGAAGACAACAGGGTCAAGCAGCTCATACCCAGCCGTGGGCCCCAAAGGGGGCTAGGCTTTCCACCTGCACAATTAGTGGGTGTCCTTCAAGTACCACAACAGCATCATCTGCTCCAGCACCAGCAAGGCTCCCTCTATCCCAGCAGCTCTGCCCTACTGGGACTTTACCCAGGTGCTTTCCCATTCCTGGCCAAGGAACTGCCAGCACCCAACCCAGGATGAGTTTGGCCACTGCCATGGAGAGCTTGGCGTGACCGTGCTGCGGGTGCGTCTTACCCATCCACGCTGGCTTGGGCTTGGGCTGTGTGAACGAGGCATCAGAATATTCCACAAACACGGCCTTCCTGTACTGGGGAAGAACACCAGGAGCAGGGGGCTGTGGGCCTGGGTGCCCCAACACGCTGCAAGAAGAAGAAAAAGCCAAGGCTGATTGTGCAGCCCCATCCAAGGATGGGCAGCAGCCATCCTCTTCCTCCCCTCCCCACCAGCTTGCCTGTGCTGTGCCAGCCCTGGGGATCACTCACCCTGTTGTGTCCTTTGGGTTTCCTGGCAACCCCCCCAGGTGTGTCTGGAAATGTTTTGCTCATCTTATGGATGACAATGTGGCAGTGATTAATGTCACGGTGTTAGTCACGATGGAAGAAGACACAATGGCAGGAGGCACAGCGCCGTACCCAGCACAGCCTCGTCCCGGCTTCGTGCTTCCCCACCAGCAGAGACCCAGGGCACTGGGACTGCTGTGATAGCAGTGTCATGGTGGCCTCTGCCCTGCAGACACCCCCCCACACCATCCCCAGCATCTTCAGGTGTGGCAGACACATCACATCATGGATAAGCTTGAGCATCCTCCCCAGCTTCCTCTGGGAAAGAGACTGTATCAGGAGGGATGGCAGTTTGCTCTGTGATCCGAGCAACGTCCTCACACTCATTTCTTTTCTGACCAAACTGGGATTTACAGCCAGCTCCTAAAAAACTGCTCCTTGCAGCAGGAGCATAAAGGAGCCCCGAACGTATTTCACACCCCACTTATCTCCGCTGGCCACTTTCTATCTGTAACTGGCTTGACAAATTCATTTTCCAGAAGGAGTCCAGCATGTTTATCAGGATAAAAAAGCCATGAATTTCTCCAGGGATTTTAGAGGCTGGCTTATCAGCCCTGGGACTGAGACCATTTCCAGTAACAAGACAGACCGCTTCCAGTCTTGTTTTGTTTGGAGCAAAAGTCAGGTGGTATTTTCTTCCCTCTGAAGAGGCAGGGAGGATCGCTCTCCCCCTCTGACTAAACCTTCATTCAAGCAGTGGTTCCCTTTGCGACTCTTCCTCAAGAGGAAGAGGAAGGAGCTGGAGTGACTCAAATTTGGGAAAGGGCGACGCACGCTCGCCCCCACACCCCCGGCTGGAAGCCAGCTGCAGCCAGGGAATGCTGCGGGGAGAGAGGGGTTCACCCTCCCTGGGGACAGAGCAGGATGGGCGTCCGTAAAACCCCCACCACGTGCCTACCTTCTGCCTTTCCCACCATGGCTATCACCCCCTGTTCGGGCTGGCAGGAAGCCCCCAGCAGACACAGCTCCAGTGAGCAGGGTCACTGCATTCAGCTGGCTTTGCCCACCAGCCGGTATCACGCCTGGCTCGATGGCAGAAGGGTCCAGACCAAGCTTTGCTCTCCAGGGTGACCCCAGGCTGGGAGGTGGCAGCACTGGCACTGGGCTGCCCACTGTGCCTTAATCTTTAACTCGCAGAAAGCCCAGCTTTCAAAAATACATCCCTGAGATATGAGGGTC
Source organism: Gallinago jamesoni (assembly GCA_025769975.1). Taxonomy (NCBI): domain Eukaryota; kingdom Metazoa; phylum Chordata; class Aves; order Charadriiformes; family Scolopacidae; genus Gallinago; species Gallinago jamesoni. The sequence goes on along the minus strand of JAOQGH010000062.1, from coordinate 4,928,324 downwards.
TGGTCCTGCTAATTCTGCAGTAAACAAGGCAGAAATCCTCTGGAGCTGGAGGGGGGGGTGTTTGCTGGCATGTGGGGCCATGGCTGGGAGGAGACATGGTGACACCAGGACTCAGCGCTGGCGCAACAGAGACAGCCTGACAGGCAGAGTTTGGAGCAGGGACATCGGATCCAAGTGCTTCTGGCCGGTCCTTCTGCACTCGGGGTCCCCGTGGACTTCCTACCGCACGGGGCAGCTGGAGCTGAGGCAGGGAGACAAGTTCCTGGCGCCTCGGATCGGCATTGTTAGCTGCACTATCTGTTCATCTCCCCGAGCCAGGAGACAGCCAAAATAAACAGCCTGCCCTGCCGAAGCACTCAAACACGGGCTGCTGCTACGTGGCCGCCAGCTCCGGGCCGGAGCCGAGATCCCTGGGGCTGTCGCAGGACGTGCTGGTCCTGGCTCTGACCCATAACCCATTCATATGGCAGAGCTTCCCACCAACGGGCCAGAGAAACCACCGGACACGTAACAAGAGTTTTGGAGGTCCTGCCTGGAGGTGCACCCTTCGGTGCTGCCGTGAGATGCTGGTACCATGAGGGAGACTGGGTGGAGCAGAAGACACACCACACACAACTCCAAGGCATCCCCAGCTCTGCTCCCGCTACACTCCTACCTGCCCTTTCTCCCCAGACTGGCCATTTTCCTGTGCCCTCCCCACACGGGGGGAACTGGGCTGAAACCACACATCCAGGGGAAAGACACCATCATCCAAGCTGGAAACAGTCAAGCTGAGCAAGTTCCTACCATGGCTCCCAGGAGCCGTGTTGCCCCGACCTCCCCTGCCTCTGCAGGGTGGAGCACACCACCAAGTCCTTCTTGAGAAGGCCAAATTTATCTTTCCCCCTTCTAGAGAAGTGACCTCAGCCTGCCTGCTGATGCCCCACTCACCCCCAGGTCACAGCCAGGTCCCTGAGTCACTCCTGGGTCAGAAACGATGCACGAGCACATCGTTAAAGCCAGTGCCAAAATGGAAAGCCACAGGGTTGAATTAACAGTGCGAGTGACCTCACCTCCACAGGGCAGCGTTAGTAAAAGCAGGGATGGGGGGGGTGCTGGATGCAATTTTCCAAAGGGAGTAAAAAAAACCAACCTAACTCTGGTACAGTGACTACAGCAGTTAGTCAGGCTGACCTGGCCCACCATGGGAGCCTGGTTTCCAGTGCCTGCCCACAGCTCCTCGCTCCTCAAGCCAGTATGGGTCTGAGAGAAGGTTGTGGACTGAGATCGCCCCAGCACAGAGCCTGGGGAAGGGGATGTGGCAGCGGGAAAGGGGTATGGCTTGGTCCCCAGGGGTCGTAGCTGCCCCATTCTGCTCCCCAGGCTGAGCTCAGAACAGCCCCTTCACAGCCATGTGTGTCCAAGCCAACTGTGTCTCCAGACAACACCGTCCCAATGCCCAAGCAATGAAACTGCCACTTTTCCTTCCCACTCCAAAATATTTGGGCAAAGCCACCCTGCCTTCCTCCCTCTTGTCACTGTGAGCAAACACCATTCTTTGCCCAAACACTAAAAATTGTTTTCATTCCCTACAGGAAAAATGTCAGCCCCAGCAATGTAATGTACACAAAGATATAAATACCTAAAGCTGGGTTTCACCAGACACAGTGGAAAGCCTTTGCTGCTCTGAGTTATGTCGGGGGGGGCACAGCCAAGCTCCTTCTGCAGCCCCCAGGCAGGGAAGCACAGAACCCCATCAACCCCATCTCCCCCAAGCTCCCCAGGTGCAGAGCACAAGAGAAATCCCAGGCTGGAGAACCAACTCTTGGCTCTGGGCACAGACTTTAAGGGGTCACAGGCAAACAGCATTAAGATAAAGCAGCACAGAGCATGTCTGCATCTTTCTCTGCAGATTTATGCCACCTGTGCATCATCAGGGGTTGCACTTAGTGACTCCCCATCACACAGAATCACCCGTGCCAGCAGCTCGGTACACCCACCTAACCTGGTTGCCCCTAAGTGCCTGCCTGGACCCATGCTCGTGGGGCTGGGGTGGGAGAACACTCGTAGCAGGGTGCTGGAATTGCAATAGGAAGAGCCTTACCCTGCAGGCGCTTGCAGCACGGAGAGCAGGTCGCTGTGCGTGTAGTCCCAGGCGGTTTCCACTGCACCAATATAGTATCTTCTGACTTTGCTGATGCCCTCCTCAACCAGGCAGAGGAGTAGGAGGCCACGCAGGGCTCCCACCAACATCGTGCCTGTCAGCTGGGAACCACTCCGGCTTCAGGAGGGAAAGTGGAAAGGAAGGAATGAGAAAGGCAAGAGGAGAGGAAAGCCTTTATCTTCTCATCCAGCTGCTGTAATCCACAGGAGGCGATGATTTAAAGCCAGCACCCACAGGCTCAGTCAGAGGGCTGGAGAGTTTCTCAAAGACATCAGGAGCGGAATTGCCGGAGCAGGTTAGTGCAAAGAGGAATGTGTGAGCAATGGACTCTCCCTCTCTTCCTCTGGGGTGGCAGTGACAGGAGGAGAGGAAAAAACAAAAGGAAAGGGAGGGCAAGCGCAGCAATAAGCTCCGCTGCAGGACCCAGCTAGCTCAGTGTCCTGGCCGGTGTCTGGGAGCGAGGTGAGGAAAGGGAGGGTTGCAGAGGAAGGGAAATTTAGGTGCGGTCTCTCCTGGTCCCACCTTCCCTCTCACAGCAGAGGGGAAGGAGGAGAGCGGGTTGCAGGCTAGTGCCCAGCCTACGGGAGCCTTTATTTCCCACGCAGGGCAGCCTGGGCTTGTACCTGGGGCTGGAGCTCCCCAGGGAGCTGGCAGCTGCCTTCTGTACCTGCTAGCCCAAATAGCTTGAGGAAATGGTGATTTAGGGGAAAATTTGCCTTCAGGATGCAGATGGCTTATTGCTACGAAGCATGAGAGGCCGCCCTGTGTGTCCTCCCCCCCTCCTGCACCCAGTGCTGGGAGCTCACGGGGCACTTTGCATCTACAGGGGCAGGGCTGGGGGTGAGGAAATAGCCAGGGATGTAATATGCATGAAAATACATGGGGTCCATCCCTGTCATGGAGTAACAATTTAGCCACACAGCTTTGCTACGAGCCACACGGGAGGGAGAGGGTTGGGGTGATCTCTGGGAGTCCCCCTGCCACCAGCCCTTCCTCACCTTTCTCCTCTTCTCCCAGAGTCCTGCAGAACAGCTCAGAGAAGATGCACTGAAACGTTTTGGTGAATTTCTTCCGTTTTAAGCTCACAAATTTTCAGTATCTCTTTTTAAAAGCCCAGGAAATCCCCCACACACCCCCCAAAATGTGCACACACACAAACACACACACAGCAGCACGTGGTTCTCCCTCGGCTCACGAAGGCAGGAAGATGAGGAGAAACGCCCTGCGAGGTCCCGGCGTCTGCTGGGCGAGCGAGGTGGGGAAACATCCCATAAATCACGCTGTAGGGCAGCAGGAGTGCAATGGGGGTGGTGACCCCTTTGGTGACAGCCTCAGTGTGTGCAGAAGCATCCACGAGACAGGTCTTGGTGCCTGGGCAACAGAGGGAGGCGGTGGGGATGGTGGAAGGAGGGGTGTTTTGGGGTCCCAGATGTGAATCCTCAGCGCAGGGCAGGTGGGACTGGTAGGGGATGGGTTGGGAGATAGGAGCTGAGCCCCCTTGGGTCAGGGCAATCCCAGCAATGCATTCCCTGGTGTCCAACTGGCCATTGTAGCCTGGGAATGAGCATCCCAGCCCCACGGGCTCACTGTGCAGGAGCACCGCATGTCCGTGGGGTCAGTGATGGCTCTTCCTCCCACTCCCTCAGAGAGAGGCCAGTTCTTGTCACCTCACCGGGTACACCCTCTCCCTTCCCACCCCTCTCCTTACGGCAGCCCCGGGCTTGAGGGGGAAAACCATCCCAGGCAGCTGTGTCTGGCCGGGGCTCCCACAGCAGCAGCAAGGAGCCCCCGGGGGGACTCCCCCTCAGTCTGTATAAAACCCCAACACGTCGAGGGGCTGCCCACTCTTTCCTGCGCTCACCCAGGGGCCGGCTGATACAGCAGGAGATGGGGTAAAAATTGCTTTCCCCCCCCCTCCCCTCCCCACTACCACCCTCCTCCCAGAGAGGCAAAAATCCAGTGGGAAACACATTTCCTCCGGCTCGTGCACCAGTGGCTGGCTCCCTGCCCAGCCTGGGGCTCCTTTTCTTTGCGAGGAAGATGAGCAACAGCCTGCCCTGTGTTTCCCAGCAAGTATTTTGGGGCAAAACAAGTGGTGTGTCACATTCGGGGATGCCCCCAGGTGGTTTGCGCCACCTGCCCTGGTGCGGTGAAGTAGAAGGATATTGTTCAGTGCTGGAGGGGAAAGGGTTGTCTGGAGGTCCGGGAGAGACACAGGAGATCCGGGTCGTACTTCTGGCACGGGTGTCCCCTGCAGTATTGGACGTGACTTTACTCCAGTCATCCTGTCTGGGAATCTCCCAGTGCTGTGAGATTGTGCTCACCCGGAAAGCCTGGAAAAGGTGTTTCTTTCAGAAACAAGCAGATGACGAAAACATCACCAAGCAAACAACGTGACCGTGAAGGGGGCAGTCGGGGGGTAGCAGCACGGGGTGGGCACACAGCAGGGTTGGGGTTGACTGTCAGGGGGTTGCTGCAGATCTGGCTGCTGGGGATCTGCAGGGGGTGACATGGGGGCTTCTTGCCCCCAACCCTGGCAGAGATGCTCCGGGCACCATGGGATGAAAACATCTAGGGATCATGGAGGGGAGTCAGGCAAAGCTTCCCTTGGGGACTGCAATGGCAGGAGCGTGGACACAGTTAGAAATGAAGAGTTGTGACACTGGCAGATGCTGAATTGCTGGGTTTAACCATTTTCAGCTATCGGGAGGCAGGTCCAGGTTCCTGACCCAGAGACATATGAGTAAACTGGAGAGATGGGTTCTAACCCAAGGGAGCAGAAAGAAAATGGTATTATCCAGAGACTCAAGGCTGTGGGAAGGGGAATCCAGGTGTGAAACTGGAGGATGCTTGGAGGCAAGTTGGGAAGGGGGCCCAAGATCCTGGTGCTCGCTGCAGGCAGTGGGTAGCTTTGTGCAGGCACGTGAGAGCCAGTGCAGAGAGAAGCGTGCTGAGGACAGCCTGGTTCTCCCCCAGCACAGTTTTGGGCCCCTTACCACAAAAAAATCATTGAGGTGCTGGAGAGGGTCCAGAGAAGGGCAACAAAGCTGGTGAGGGGTCTAGAGAATAAGTCTTATGAGGAGAGGCTGAGGGAGCTGGGATTGTTCAGTCTAGAGAAGAAGAGGCGGAGGGGAGACCTTCTCACTCTCTACAACTCCCTGAAAGGAAGTTGTGGAGAGGTGGGGGTCAGTCTCTTCTCCCAGCTCACAGGCAATAGGACAAGAGGAAATGGCCTCAAGTTGCACCAGGAGAGGTTCAGGTTGGATATTGGGAAAAATTTTTACACTGTAAGGGTTATCAAGCATTGGAATGGGCTGCCCAGGGAAGGGGTTGAGGCACCATCCCTGGAGATATTCAAAAGACGAGTTGACATGGTGCTTGGGAATATGGTTTAGTGTTGTAGGGGTTTTTTTGTTTGTTTTGTTTGTTTTTTACTATGGTTGGACTAGATGATCTTAAAGGTCCCTTCCAACCTAGGCAATTCTGTGATTCTGCGATGGGGAAGCCAGGACAGACTCCTGCCACGGAGAGTCCCGGAGAACCTTGCTTGGCCAGAGCCAATGACCCACGTGCACGCAGAAAATGTTGGCTGTTTCCCCGAATTGTGCAGTCCTCAGCTCAATACAGGGCCGGGGCAGATAAAAATGACTCAGAACAAAGTGAGCCATGTCTGATCTCTCCTGGGACTTTTTTGTGTGTGTGTATGTGAGAGAGCGAGCGACTGAGTGACTCATGACAGCTTCTCAGGAATGTAGAGCATCTCAGAAGCAGCAGCCACCCACGGGGCACTCATCCTTCCCAGCACTCACATGGGCAGAGGGCACTGGGACACCAACATGGCACCAGCAATCTGGCAGAAGGACCAGGCATGGCCCCTTGTACCAGCACTTCTGGTCTGGAGCATCTCCCGCTGCTGCTCGCATCCCACCTGGACCCTGCCTGCCCTTGGGGAGGGCTTGCTTTTGGTGCGTGGCTGCTCCAGAAAGAGGAATGACATCCCAAGAGTCGGCAGGACACATCCCTGCTCTTCCACAGACGTGCCCTGGGCAAGTCCCTGCCACGTGGGCTTGCCACGCTTCTTCCCGGCGCCGCCGGGTGCACGCTGCCGGCTGGCTCCTGCCCAGCCTGCTGGCCATGCCCACCTGGATGCATGCCACGCTGACTCATTTAGCCAAACGCCGTAGGAAATCCCTGTCACCTTTCCAGCTCCTCCCTGCACAGCGGGAGTGAAGGATGCTGCGGGGGTTTCCAACTTTCCCTCCAGAGCCACCGCCGGGGTTCAGTCACAACGTGTTTATCCCATGTAACCATCCCCACCGTGCTCTGCAAGGGCAGAGGTGCTTTAGGGGAGCTGCTTTTTTCAGAACCCACTGTCTCAGTTAGGAAGAAAAAACAATTAAAACAAACCACCAACCCACCAGCCAAAAATAAAGAAAAGACTTCTGCTGCTTTTGTCTCCACCCAGGCTGCTACTAAACCAGCACAGATGGAGAGACAAACCCTGGCCCTAGTGCAGATAAATCACAGCAGGAGCAATGGCCACACCTGTCCTTGGGGGGAAAAAAATGAAAAAAACCTCCCTTCTTTGGAACTAAAACTCTGGGGCTGGAGGAGAAACGCCAGGTGCAGCTTGCTCGGCTGCTGCACCCCGGCAGTGATGGAGCAAAGTGGGGCTGCAGCCTCAGCCGCTCACAGACCAGCCGACCTGGAGAGAGCAGGACCCCGAGGGAGCAGCAGCACAGCGAGGCCGACGGCACCAACACCCCTGAGTACCCGGCAAACCCAGCCCTGAGGTGCCCTAACCCCGGAGCAGAAACACCGACGTGGAGGAGGTCCCAAAATTAAGCCTCCTCTCCTCCCCTGGCTTTCCTTGCAAGAAGTGGGTCAGCGGAGCATTTCTGCTTTCTCTCTCGTTTCTCACGTCAGAGGCATCTCCGAATGATTCAGGCGGCGGGAGCACAACGGCCACGCTCCCGACACAGGGCTCCCCGGGGGGGTTCTGCCTGCAGGAGACGGGGAGGACAAGCATTCGGGGGGGGGTCTCGCTGGCCACAGGATGCTCCCCACGGCCACTGGCTTCACACGGCTATTACTGAAGGATCTTTGCTCCTCCAAGTGTCAGGGCAGCCCAGGGGAGACGAGAGCAACCTCCAGGTTCACACGTCCTTCATAAGTCACCTAATTAACCTGGTTGATATTCAATGAAGCTCAGAGCAATTTCTCTCCCCTGGGCTTGCTTTGAGGGTGCTGCTGCTAGGTCAGCCTGGGGATGGGGTCTTTTTTTCCCAAGGGGTGTCTGATTTTTGGTGTCTAATGTGTACTGTGCCAGTTCATTTCCTGACACAGCCTGGCTGCTGCAAAAACTCCTGGAATAAGGCCCAAGACCCCAGGGCTGCTCATACTCAGCAAAATTTGCCCTGCACCTCCCCCAAGAAGTGGGTCTCCTCCGCAGACGCTGTGCTCGGGGCTGTGGGAAAGGGACACTGTCCCCTGTGCCAGCCTGCCTTCTTGATCCCTAAACCCAGCTGGCATAAATCCCAGCTGCTGGCAGGAGGGAGCAGAAAGCCCCTTCCTTTGCGGGGTGTAAGTGGGGGAGGCTGGGGGGAGAGCCAGCCTGCGCTGAAAAGCCCCTGTGGCAGCTGGAGGGGGGAGTGAAGGAGAAGGGCTGTCGCCCCCCTCCCCTCCCAGAGTGGCATGAAGGGCTGGAGCCCACGTTTGTTTCATTTCCAGAAAATGAGAAAAGAGAGAGAGAGACGGTGGCGGAGAGAGAAACCCCGCTGAAAATCCCCAGGCTCTTGCTTTGACAGGGCTGAGCTGCAAATTTCCTTTCCGCAAACTGCAGCGTGCCCCCGGCCAGCCCCCAAGCCGGGGCTGTCCCTGCGCGGCTGCGTGACACCAGCACGGATGTCCCGGCCGGGGGAAGGGGAATTCAGACCTTGCTCCTCGCCGTACTAAAAGCAGCGACTCGGTGGTGGCCACAGGAGAGCACTGGGTGGCCAGGGTGGCCACAGCAGCAGCTTGGGACCCTCAGGACACTGCAGCTGGGACACGTTTCCTATCGACGAGGGATCCTGGCATCTGGCGGAGATGGCCAGGTATGGTGCCTCGCTAAGGCGCCCAGAAGGGCGTCGTGGGTCCATTTACAGGGCATTTTTGGGGGGCTCTGCAAGTGTGGGCTCGCTGGGGGGACATGGTTTTGTTGACGGCGTTCTTGCCCGGTTCTGCTCGCCCTGACCGTGCACTGGAAGCCCGTATGGGCTGGTGAGCTGTGGCTCAGCCCAGCCACGCAGGATGGGAGGAGGTGGTCCTGCCAAGAGGGAGGGGAAGCCTTTGAGATGGGGAACGGCTTTTCGTGCCCATGTCTCCTGAGCTGAACAGGGCTGCTGGCCAGGAAGGCATCCTGCTGGGAGCCCCAGTGGCTGCGGGGTGCTGAGGTGCTGGTGCTGGCTCCTGTGCCACTCTCTGTTCCATGCTGGGCCTGACCCTGCTGCACAGGAGCCCCCCTGCAGCCCCTCCAGACCCCTGTCAGCCCAGTTCCTTCCCCGCTGCAGGAGGAAGCTGAGTGCCTGCCACAGGTGATGCTGCACGTGCACCGGGAAAGATGGGGCCATGGGGCAGATGCTCAGGCTGCCCCTGGGACCATGTGTAGGGGGGACCCCACAGCTGGCACTGGGGAGGTGGCACAAGAGGAACCCTGCCTGGCAGCCCTTTGCCCAGGGCAAAGAGACAAAACCAGAGACACGTGTGGTGATGGGAGCCCACCACCCACCGGACGTGCAGGAGACCCCAGTGCCACCTGACATTGGTGTTCGGATGGGATTTTTGAGATGAAACACTGCTGCCAGGCTCCCACTTTCCCCCAGCCATCCCTCCCCGTTGGCCATCCCCTCCTCGGCCACCACATCTTCTTTTCCCAGGGGAAGCTGCTCGGCTGGCTGCCAGCCCTGCCCAGAGAGGAGGCGGATGGAGACCCAGCAGAGACATGGTGCTCTTGGCTGCTCAGTAGTCGGTGTAGGATCTGTCCGACAGTCTCGCTAACAGCTACATCTGACTACTGGGTCACCAAAGGGTGACCACACTGCACCCGCAGGAACTGCCCTCTGATCTGCTGGGGACAGGACGACCAGGGCCAGGGCCCTCTGGGAGCGTGGTAGAGGCAGAGCCTTGATCCTGAGCAATGCCCTGAGGCTTCGGCTGCCCAGGAGAGCAAATGCAGGAGCTTTCCAGTTGCCAGAGAGTAAATAAACCGTTGTGGAGTGTAGTCTTCTTCTCCAGGTGGTTACGAGAGCAAAAGTCCTTTGGAGCATCCTGTCTACAGGGTCCCTGGGACTGGAAACCCAGTTTCTCTCCACTTTCACCCCCATGGTACCTGCCCCTCCAGCCGTGCCTTGCACAGCCCTGGGCACCTCAGACAGCCAGGTCTCAAGTCCCAAACCTGCTGTGGGCAGCAGCCACCAGCCCTCACAGCACGACAAGAGTGCAAGATGTCATGCCTCAGTCCCACGGGAAGCCCTGTCACCCAACTTTGGTTTGGGTGTGCACACACTGCTCCAGCCCATTCCCCCCTAACCAGGGTAGCACAGGAAACACGTGCCACGCGGCTGAGGCTCCCGACACGACCCCAAGTGCCCGAGGGAGGGGAAGGAGGCAGCGGGCTGTTTGTGAGTGGGACATCATGGCCACTGTGCCCGAGCGCTGCTGTCGGTTCCCAGAACGTTGTCTGTTCCCCAACTCGGTCCACGCTGCCGGCGTTCCTGCTCCCACTCATGTACTGGTTTCCATTAAACCCACGGGAGGGTGTTATGGTTTAAGAAAAGCCATAACAATCTATTGTCATTTAGACGATTATTCTATCACCTGATGACCTCTCCCCGCCCAGAAAGGGGAATCGGGGAACGCAAAGAAACACAAGGGTTGAAATATTAATACATTTAATAGGCTAAGACTAAATAATTAACAATAATACTAAAGAAACAGTATTAATCCTGATACTGATATAAGTTATACAAGAATTATACTCAGCCAATTATATCAGAAGGAAGCTGTGCACTCCCAGCAGGGACAGCAAATGGCAGACACTGCCAGTGCAAGGGCTTCAGGAGGAAGGGAAGGCCTCAGGGGTCTGGCACCAGGGCAAGGAGTTATCTGGACTGCCACCATCAACGGAGAGAGAGAGCTATGCAGCAAACTTTTCAAATTTATATTGAATGTGACGTTCATGGTATGAAATAATCCCATTGGCCAGCCTGGGTCAAATGCCCAGGCCTTGCTCCTCCTTGTCCCTGCCCCTGGCAAGGCTCAAAAACACTAACCTTGAATCCCAGAGAGTAAATCCCACAAAGTAAATATTTTCTACAAATTCAGACACTAGAGTCTTCTAAAATGCAATTTTCCCCAGCATTAGAAGAAAAGTTAATCCTGTGTCTCTCAACCCAGGACAGAGAGTCAAACCCGCTCCTCCCTGCCTTTACAATCTCTCCGGGAGGACCTCTCTTATTTTGCCTGTTGTGTCTCAGGTTTTACGGCCTCGCTGCGTGCCCAGGTGGGGAGTGGGTTTGTTCTGCAGGAGTTCAAATGAGTTAACGGCTCGGAAATCAGAGGGATGGCTGTTTTGGGGGAGACAATAACGGTGTCCCCAAAGGGGCTTGTAGGCACATCAGGGCAGAGCTGGGGGTTGCAGTCCTGAGCAATGTGCCCTGGGCAATCCTGCTTTAGCAGGGGAGTTGGACTAGATGAGGGACCCTAGAGGTCCCTTCCAACCCCGACAATTCCCTGATTCCATGTGAGGGACGCAGAGCTGCAGACCCTCCACACTGCTTCCAACATGCCTGAGACCCCAACCCCACCACGGGAGAAGTCCTGGCCCAGGTGGGACGCTGAGCTGTGGCGCTGGTCCCGGACGGGAGAGAGTTCAATTTCTGTGGATTTGTGCCAAAAGCAAGTGTTGATAATTCAGGGGTGTTTGAGCTCTTGCCGAGCAGCGCCCACACAGTCCATGGCCTCTCCTGCTCCTCACACCATCCTGCCAGCCAGGCCTGGGGGTGCTCAGGAAGGCAGGAGGGGACACAGCTGGGACCAAAGGGATATTCCCGACCATATGAGGTCACGTTCGGGACTCAAGAGTTGGGGAAGAAGAATGAAAGGGGACACACACACTCACACACACTCAGAGCGATGGCGTTTGTCTTCCCAAAGTCGCCCTTAGGCGTGATGGAGCCCTGCTCTCCTAGAGATGGCCGACCACCTGAGGACAGGATCTGAGAGGCCCTGGGGAAGCCCGAGGATGGGAGCAGTGAATTAATTCCTTATTTTTCTTTGCATGCGCAGCTTTTATGTATCCATTAAACTGTTCTTTTCCTTAACCCACGAATTTTCTCCCTTTTACCTTCCCCATTCCCCACACCACGGGGGAGTATATCACCAAGCGGCTGAGCCGCCCGGGCAGGCGCTGTTTTAAGGAACAGCCCAAGGCCCAACAGCCCGGCCCCGGGCCCGCCCGCGGCCGCCATGACACCCCGCGCGCGCTCCCGTCCTCCCTCTTCCTGCTCCCGCGCGCCTGCGCCGCCTGGTCACGTGGTCGCGGCGGCCCGGTAGCGGCGGAGAGGGGAGTCCGGCGGCGCAATGGCGGTGTCGAGCGGAGGTGGGCAGGGCCGGGCGGGATGGTGGCGGGTGTCCTCCTCCCCCCTCTACTCCTCTCCCCACTGCTGGTGGGTTCTCGGCTCCCCCAGCTCGCCCCCTTCCCTCCCCGCCCCGGCGGAGAGCGGGGCTGGTGGCCTGCGCGGCGCCGTTTCCATTGGCAACGCGCGGCGGCCGGTAGCGGGGCTTAAGGGCCCGAAGGGTCGCAAGACGCTCTGGGGACGGCTCCCGGGACACGGCTCCTGAGCTCGTGCCTTTTCCTTCAGGGACACGACCTGCGGGAGCACAGAGGGGGGTGTGGGGTACCGAGGACGGGGGCTGAGGGGTCCCGGGGAGGGAGGCCCGAGGACGGGGGCTGAGGGGTCCCGGGGAGGTCCAACGATGGGGTCTGGGGTCCTGGGGGTTCCCTCGGCCCTCAGGGGAATGACATGGGGCCTGGGGGTTCTCAAAGGCCCGTGGGGAAGTGCCAGATGCTGTGGGTGGTGTGAGTAGGGGGGGTCCCATGTCCCCGGAGAGGCCCTGGGTGGGCAGGGGGCTGTGGGACATCAGTCCCAGTACTGAGCCTCTCCAGGTTCCTGCAGGTGCGAAGGAGGACTCGTTCAATGTGCTGGACCTGACGGAGTACACCAAGAACCGGCCCTGGTGGCGCAAGGTCTTCGCCCCCAGCTCCGGGTCGAGCGCTGAGAAATACAATGTGGCCACGCAGCTGCTGATCGGAGGGGTCACGGGATGGTAAGATATGCTGGGGTTGCCGCCGCTGCTGGTGGCAGGCAGGATGCCTGTGGGGACTAGCTGGGCTTTCGGGAACACGCTGACAGGTGCAGGGTGGTCATCTGGCAGTCTCACAGAGAGGGCAAGTGTCCAGTGTGCTCAGCCCACTGTGCCCTGGCACGCTCTCCTCAGTGGTGGGAGGTCTTAAAAGCTGTCTCTGATGGGGAGCAGGAGAACTGACACTCTCCTGGGGAGGAAAATGGCATCAGGCTTTAATTTTTGAGGTGAGAGAATTCTCTTTTAACTTCTGGCATAGAGTGGTGGTTGTTGAATTTAAGACAGGCAAATATGAGCCTCTTGGAAAACAAGGCTACCTTCTTCCCAGGAGGTGGATGTGTTTTGGGCACCTGCACAAAATCCCTCTGCGGAGGTGGCTTATGGTACCTGTGGGCACAGTTCCTAGGGTTTCGTGTCACTTGTAGCAAGTGCTGGGGCTAGTGGCTTGTGGCTCTCATTGCTTGAGTGGAAAACTTGGTGTAATTCCATTCCATTGCTTTGCTTCTTGCCCTGCCTGTCTCCTTCGTCTGGCATAAGGGTAACCATCTGAAAGATCTTCATTTTCTGATAAAAATATGAGCTGGCCACCTCTCTTGTATTTTCACAAAGTGTATGTATTCGGAAACGGGTCAGAGGAGGTCGCTGTGTTATTTTGCAATTTTGACAAGGAAAGTGGGGTGAAAGTAAAGTCTGGTTTGGGTGGTACAATACACTAGCCCTTTGCTGCATGTCTGAGCAATGGGGGGCAAGTTTTCTTAAGTTCTGGTGGCTGCAGCGATGTCTTTAATGTTGAGAGGGTGTAACCCAGTTTGGAGACCAGTATGGCTTTAGACCACTGCTGCCTGCTTGGTTCAGGATTTTTCTTTTCTGAGAAATGAAAAGGAAAATTAAGCAGTTGTTTGGCCAACAAAGAATCCTGCCTTGTGACCTGCTCCCCGTGCTCTATGGAGCAGCAGCAGATGTGCTGCCTGAATGTCCCTATTTCCCTTCAGAGATGGTGCCAGTTTAAAAAAAAATAAAAAAAATTACTTGTTGATTTTGGTGAAGTCACATGTTTCCGATTACTCTTTTGGGAGGTTGATGTTGAAGAGATAAGAATCAAAACTACAAAAGGCTGAAATGCAGTAGTGACAAGTAAAAAGCTCTAAAGCATTGCTTCTGGCTGGGTGTAGATCCTTTATCTTTCTCTCTGGTTGCATGTGGGTTTCTTCTGCCATTTGTCGGGCTGTCTCTGACAAATGGCTATTTGGACAATTACTGCCAAAGGCAGCCTTGGCTGTGGGAAGCATGTTGAGGAGTATGTGTTTGGTGTCTCATTCTCCTGACTGGATCCTGGTTGATTTGTAGGTGTACTGGATTCATCTTCCAGAAAGTTGGGAAACTGGCGGCGACAGCGGTGGGAGGTGGCTTTTTCCTGCTTCAGGTGTGTATGGACAGTGGGTCAGGCTTTCAAGAACTGTGCTGGTGGGGACAAAGGGCTGTCGATTGATCGTTACCGGTTGAGATGGATGGAGCCAGTTCCACGCTCTGCCAGGAGCTCTGCGTGGCTGTGGATGCCAAGGGCGTGTGTTCCCCAGGGTACACAGATGTGGCAGCAGAGCAGGGCCTGTGGGTGTAAATTCGATTGCCAAAAGGTGAAAATCACTCTGCTGCTGCAGGACTGCCTGGTCAGAACTAGCTACTATACTAGTCCTGTGCCTGTGGAGGTGATGTTCCTGGAGGAACAGCCCTGGATGTGTCCTGGAACAGCCCAAGGGTGATTTGTCCCTGTCTGTGATCTGCTTCCTGTCAGCCTGGCTACCTGAGGAGTCAGACTGGCACAAATGGGGCTCTCTGTAAAGCATTGGGGAAGAGGAGAGAAGCGGAGATATATCTCTGTCCTCAACCGTTTTGCCTGGTTTCCAAGAACCCTGGCACTGGGGGAAGCTGCTCTGATGTGAACATCCAGCTTGTGCATCCTGCAGGAGGCAGAACAGCTCTCACTCAGCAGTCTTGTTTGCTTCTCAAGGCGCTCTCTGTGTGTGACTCGTTCTCCCCGCTCTTCTGGCTCTGCTTGTTCTGCTGAAAGCCCAAAAGCTTGCTCTGAGCAGGGAGAGTTTCACTGGTGAATCATCCTGACCAGATAAAATATTTAGAGAGGAACAGGCTATTAATAGCTGTATCCACCCACAGCAGCAGGAGAGCTGCAGAGAGTCCCGACAACATACGTGGCAGTTGCGAGGGGGAGGTCATGCCAGCTTCACGTCAGAGAATAGAGGCTGAAACAGGCTAAGCTGCAACACGTGCCCTGCTGTTGAGGGATTACTGTGGAGGACAGATGTTGCAGGACAATTAATACAGCTACAGGGGTGGTCCTTTGGCCAATTTTGAAGCAAGTGTGCTCGTCCTTTCAGCCCGCTGGACCAGCGCGTGGGAGGTGGCTGTCATCAGGGAAGGTGGGTGGGCAAGGGGGTCTGTTTAGCCATGGTCACGTGGGACTTCACCAGCTTTCTTTCCACGCCTCAAAACTCTAGATTGCAAACCACACAGGATACATCAAAGTGGACTGGAAGCTAGTAGAACGGGATGTGAACAAAGCCAAGCAGCAGCTGAAATTTCACAGCAGCAGTAACAAAATGTCTCCAGAAGTGAAAAGCAAAGTGGATGAGGTGAGACAAGTCTCCCAGGGCATGTGTGGGTGCTTATCTGGAGGGCAGGAGAAAATGGGATTGACTCTTGGGCTCTTACGGATCTTCTGTTTTGCAAATACAAGGAGGGGATGATTGCATGACAGCAAAACTGGAGAGACATCAAAGCTATCTATGTATATTTGAGACAACCAGGGTGGCTCCTGGGCATGACACCGGCACGCCATGTGTTGCTGCAAATTCCCTGGGGTTGGGAGGAAACCTGCTGGGGTTGTGGGGAGAAGTGTCTCTTCAGTCTGATGGGAAAAGCTGAGCAGATCTGGCAGCAGAGTGGCCTTGTCACCCTGGACTCTGCTGTGCCCTGATCTGGCACGTGCAGTCAGCAGCCCCTTCTGTCAGAGTGACTGTGCTGGTCGTGAGAGACCCCTGGAGCACTTAGGCTTGGACTGCAGCTCTTGGAGCATCCAGGCTGTGCTGGGACCAGACCAGTTCAGGAGCTTTACATGCAGTGGGGAGATTGGGGAGGGGATATTATTAGGTAGAACGCTTTTCCCAGACACAAGCAGTGGCCTCTCTCCAAGCATTGCTCACCTTGGAGAACAGCCTGAGGGATGTCTTCTGATGGGGAGGGTGCGTGGGTGACCTGTTGTTGTTGAACACTGTTGGCTCTTCTCTCCCCTGCTTAGGTGATCATCTTTCTGAAGAAGAATGTTATCCTGACTGGAGGGTTTGCTGGAGGATTCCTGCTTGGAATGGCATCCTAGAAACTGCACTTGACACCCCCTTCATGGCTAGTCTCCCCTGCCCTCCTCTACTGCTGTTCTCTCTCATTTAGAAGTCAAAGGATGTTGCCAACAGGCACAATCCCCTCTGCTCACAAGGTTCCAGCCCTTATTTCTTACAACACTGCTTCTGATTTCAAACTTTTTTCCCTGTCTGGGCTGTTAGGGTGCTGAGATCGATCTGAAAGCTTATGACTCCCAGTATATCATTGTGATTCCTTTTCCCACCAAATACGCCCAGTCTCAAATTTTCTGGTGAGTTGCAGCCTCATAAAGATGTAGCGGCAGAGAAATCTTAAATACGCTTCTTCCCAGGTGCTCAGGCTGTTACATGTACACTTATCTGCTGGTGTACGTGTACAACAGCTATCAGCTCTTCACTGCTATTTAGCTTGCACTTTTTCCACCCCAGTACCTGGAAAGCTTGTGCAGAGATGTGTGCAGTCCAAAATATGCTTGGCTGTCCGTGTGGGGGATGCAGAAGTGTCAGGGGACGGCCTGGGCTGTGTCCAGGGCAGGTGGATAAGGAGCAAGTTCACTCTATACGTGGTGCTGGGGGTTCTCCTGCCCTCCCCCGGCTGTTACACTTCACGTAGGTGGCTGTTTGGCTTCTCCCCTGCTGTTATTTATACCCCTTACTGGAACCCCAGCACTGGCACCGCTGATGGAAACTGAGCATCGTGGGCAACTCTCCAGGCCCTTTCCTCATCATGTGTTCTAAAAGCCACCAAGCTTCCTGCTCTGTGGGGCGTCTTTCTCGCTTGCTAGATGACTGCTCAGCCTTTGAAACGTGCTGAGGTGCTCTCTGGTGGTGGGCAGGCTTCCAGCACATTTGCCATGTGCATTTCAGCTGTGCTGCTTACTGTAAATCATCTTGGGCTTCAGACTGGTGTCTGCTGTGACCTTCCCTGGACACTTTGGCATTGGTGATGTTCTTAGAGCCGTAGTCGTGTGGGATAGGAAGTACATCCCTCTTTAGGGCATGTTCTACTGGTCCAGGGTCCCTGTTGCCAGCTCTGCTGGAGCGGTGGCAGGGGAGGATGTGAAATCTGGAAAGCAGTCCTTTACCTGCCTCTGCAGAGCACAAACTGCATCTCCCTGGTCTCTGCAAGCAACTGAAATGACAGAACTGTTGGGGAAACCAGGTTCTGCTCCTGTGGGAGTGGCTCGTTTCCATACTGTCTAGGTTATTTTCTTTCCTTCTTTGTGTTTACCATTTCCACACACACAAAAAAGAAAAGCTGCTGACATAGTTCCACCTGCTGCAACCCTTCTCCTGCTGGTGATAAGGCAGCCCAGATGCAGAGCTGAGATCTTTAGGGACAGTCTGTCCCCGTGCAGTACTGTGCAGAGCAGAACTCTAACCTACAAGAGAAAATTATCAAAAAACCACCCCAAAATCCCTTAGAGCTGTTCTGCATTGGCTGTGCTTGGCTGGCATTACCGCTTTCCAGAGTTTGGGGACTTGCGTTGGGTGATGTCCTCCAGCAGGTACATGTAGGAGTTCTTTCCGAGAATGTGGGGTTTTTTCTTTTCCCATCCTTCAGTGGGAATAATGCAAGGGAATGATGATGCACATGGGTGATTGAGGACGCAGCACCGGGCTCTGTGGCTGCACCCCATCTCCAGTGCCACGTAACACCTTTCTGATCATCCCTGCTGCTCCCAGCAAGGCTAGAAACAGGGATCTCCCCACCCTGAGAGCTGCTGGAAGAGCTGGAATGGTGGGTTCTTCCAGAGTTTTTGGAATGAGCGCTTGCAGTTGTTAATTGTGTTTCAGCTCTGTTGATTGTCAGTGTAGCAATGCAATTAGCTGAGGTTTTCTCACCTTCAGGATCTGAAAAGAAGCTGCAGGTAATCGGGAAACAGAAGTTGGTCTCTGCTCCTGTCCTGCCGTAGGTGGCCACCAAGGAGAATGAGGAGCAGCTGGGCTCACTTCCATAATGATGATCTTCCTAGAAGCCATCTAGGAAGGAGTGATGCGATGCAGCGAATAGACCTTCAGTAGATTGGTGTTTGGGAGTGGAATGACAGATGATGGTGGTGGTTTTGGGTTTTTTGATATCTATTTTTTTGTGTGTAGGAACCCTGCAGGGCTGAAGGTGCATGAATGGATACGTTCGTATTGCAGGGTCTCTCTTCTTTCTGTAGGAGAACAGCGTTGCTGCCCCTCTGCCCGCTGTGCTGTATAACACGACTTCTTCTGAGGTGCACTAATCTCCACAAAGCTTTCTCCAGCGATGAAGCTCAAAGTAAATCATTAACAGATGGTAGGGATATTTTTCAGGCTCAAATCGGTCATGGTTTCTGCCCAGCCCCGGGGAAGGGTGCACTGGGTTCTGCTCCACGGGGTCCTGACTCGCTGCTATGGAGAAAAATGGCCCAGAGAGGGAGCTCAAACGCCTCAATTGCTGCTGGAAAGGGGAAAGAAGTGATGAATTCACATTGTGTTGGGTGTGAATGCAGGCAGGGAATGGAGGAGGACATGAGGATCTGGCCAATCTTTCTGCTGTGCCAGTGTCGGTCTCGCGGCTGGCACCGTGCGATGCTGTGGGCTCCCACTGGAAGCTTTGATGCTGAACCGGCCTCTGTGGGGAGGCATTTTCATGGTCGCAGGTGCCAAGATGAGGTGTTTCCCCACGCCCCCACCCGCCCCTGCTCTTTTTTGGTCTTGTTTTCAACAACTTCTGGTCTCTGTTCCAGTACGAGAAGGTTTTTAAAAAAAAAAAAAGAAAAACACATTAGGCTTTTAAAGTGTTTTTATATATTGTATGTAAATGCTTGTTGAAGTGATATTTTATTAAACGGTTTTGCTCTAATAGTTTCTCCGTGTGGGGTCTGACTTCTCGGGGACCAGTGGGGTTTTGTTTCATTGGCCATTGTTGTGTGTGACTTGGAGGTGGGGGAGCAGTTACAGCCAGCCCGGTAGCCCGAGGCCAGCAGCTTTCCCTCTTCTCTGCAGGTAAATCCCTTCTCCTCTGATCCTGGCACCCGTCAGCCATGGGTGATCCACCTAAAAGGTGGGATGTTTCTGGGATGAACCCTCCCTGCTGAGCGAGTTTGCTCCACCCGAGTAGACACAGGCATGGAGATGAGGCTTTAATAGGCACAACAGAAGCCTAAATACTTATTTTTCTATCATCTACCAGTGACTTTTTTTTCCTACTGCTGCTGCTCAGACAGCGCAAAAGGCGAAAATGAGCTGCTCGTCAAGTGTTTGAGCTGCTTTACAACATTGTCATCACTTTCCCCTACATTCCAGGAATATTAAAACCCTCGTTTTGTCTTGAGGGTTTTTTTTCAAGGGGGTGGGAGGGGAAGGCCAGCCCTGAATGATTCTCATCTTGAGTCCCGGGTTATAAAAATACCAAGCGGCTTCTCTATTAAACATGATGATATCACTGTGAATGGCAGGCAGGCTGCCCGCTTGCGGCGACGTTGTGTTCTCAATAAACAACCAAACCCAGATTACGGTTTGTTCCAGTCGTTTATTTTGCATCACGGTATTTCAGAGCGGTGAATACAGATGGTTTGCTTTTCTAGGCTTCAATACACTCAACTATTGTGCCTAGACTACAGTGGTCTGTTTGTAGAAGCTGTATTTTATAAGTAAGTTGATCACAGCACAAAAGTCCTTTACGGCTAGATCTAATGACAGAGTTAGGAGCCTGGTGGGTTTGAAGTCTGGTATTTAAGGTGCCGAGGCCATGAGAGGGCCTCGGCACCCACTGAGGTGCCTGGACTCCTGCTACAGGGGATGGAGAGACTTAGGCAGCTCTGAGGGGTGATGCAGGAACCTGTCTACCGAGCTCTTCCTACAGGTCACAGGAAATTTCTGCTGCACGGGTGAGAACTTCTGAAAAGTCATCTCTCCCTTGGGGTCCAGACACAGCCGGTTTGTGAGTGAGTCTGAAAATGCTTCATTGAAAGACAAGTGCCTACGACTGCTTGTTCAGTAAGCAGCACCTAAATCCGTTCTTGGATCTAGCCCAGGCCTTTGTGTCAGGCCTCTGGGTGCCAGCGGGTCAAACTACGCTGGGTTCGTAACATATTGCTTAAAAGGTGTTCAATTATACATAAATTTATAAATTTTATATCAACAGTCTGATCTCTCAAATGAATATTGCTTTTTTTTTTTTCTTCTTATTTTTAAAAATAAATCCTATTCCTGTAGCAATCCCTGAAATGTTCCTGTAACATCTTTGTCATGCAAATAGCAGCGTGTAGGCAATTCAAATAGAAAGTAACCAAAAGTCTGTCCAGTGGGAAAGTGAGGCACTTGGGCAAAGTGACTTGTGGTCACTCGTGATCTATGCAAGACCTAGGAACAACCCCCAGACCTGATTCCCGTTCTTGAGCTTGGACCACTGGACAGGCAAATGTTGTTTGGAACTACTGCGTGGTGGCAGCAATACCTTTGCTGTGTCATAAATGGGCTTGTTTTGTGTGTAACGCTTAAACTCACTCACTCTTCTGAGCTCGTTTCCTGTACCTCCCGCTCCGCAGGCCAGAGTAACTCGGTTTCCAGTTCTCCATTTTGGGAGCAAGGATGGATTAGAGTAAGGTAAGCATTCTAAAAACACTGAGTTGACTTTTCACAGACACAGGTGCGATGCAAAGACAATGTCAAGATGACGTTTTGGTACAGAAAACAAAAGTCTGTTAACCATCTGTTGGTACTGCGTTATACTTTTTGGTGTGCCGGATGGTGTGGTCTTAGGAGCGATCTTGAAAGCCAGGAGCTTTCCTGAAAAGTCTAAAGAAGGCTTGAATAAAACACACACGAGCTCTGCAGGGGAGTCCGTGCTCCGGTACCTGCTGGAGCCGCATTGTGTTACTGAGGTGATGGGGGGATTCCTTCTGAAGTCGCCTTAAGCTTTTCTCTCTCCCTTTCTTCTTTCTCAAACCCTGAACAACAGACGGATCTGCCCTGGGGGTACCGGGCGCAGCATTTCCGCATCTCCTGCAGCACGCTTTCACACTTGGACTCCACGTAGTTGTTCACTGGAAAACAAGAAGGAGACACTAAGTCTGCAGAGGGGAAACAGCTTTTTGTCCCCGGAGGGGACACACCTAACCCAGCCCTAAGCGTGTTGCTCTGAAAAGCATGAGGTGCTGACAAGGATCTCATCGCTTTCTCGGGCTCTACAACAACCTCTCTTTAGTTTGCGCTATCTAAAGCCACACGGAGGCAGCCCTGCTGTCGGGGGTGGGAGTGTCCTCAGCCCCCCAGTCCTGTGGCTGTCATATCTCACTGCAGTAAGAACGAGGTCTCCCTTATTGCTGCCCTTCAATCCTTCCTTTCTTTAGCCTGGGTGCTTTTAAGCTGGATCTTGTCATCCAAGGCTTTCAACCCAGCCGCCGTGTGACTATTAGGGTCACAGCTGAGTGTGAACGTAAGAGCATCCAAAGAGGATGTAGTGTGAGCAGGGACACCCTTCGGCAGCAGGGGGTTTGTCAGAGGAAGGGATGAGGAGCTTGACTGGAGCCAACCTCCTACTGGTGGCCTGCTGTGGGCAGGCTGCAGCTTTGCAGCGTGACCGGAGCAAGCAGGAGCACTCTGCCAGACGCCAGCAGCGGAACCCAAATGCACAAGAGCCAGCAACACGACCCACCTTCCACACAAAGGTCTCGCCTCTAGCTCAGGAGGTCCCTTAGCCACATAACTAGCCCTCACCTCCTCCCGCTTTCCTTCCTAGGCTTCTCCTCTTGGACACTGTGGAGCTGGGACACGGGGCTAAACAAGCTCCTCGTCTGAGCTGGGATGAGCGGGCTCACGTCTTTGTGCCTGGCACAGCTATGCCCACCTCTGTGCGTTCTCCCTGTCGCCTGTGTGTCAGGCTGGGGGAGATCTCTCCGCACCGGCAGGTTCAGGCACTGCGGGACGTGAGGGATTTGTCCAGCAGCCCTTCTGCCCTCGCGCTTTGCCGGCTGCCACCGCCGGCTGAGGTGACAAAGCCCAGGGTGATTTTGCAGGGGCTGGCCACCAGGCTCTGGGAGAGAAGCCCTGCCGGGTACGTGAGCGGGCTGAGTCTGTGGCCTGAATTAATAACCACCCGCCTGCCTGCAGGGCACGCAGAGCCACCCGCGCTGCCTGGGGTGAGCCTCACAACCACTACACAGCTGCACCCGCCACCGGGTTTTTTAAAAGACTAAAAGAAGCAGCAACCCAAAATGTGAGAACGGCACAGCACAGGCTGGAGAGCCCAGAAAGCAGCAGTGAACGCCCTCGGGTTAAGGAGCAAGCCAGCCCTACTCTGATCACGGGGCTCTGAGTTGCCTAACTGGGCTTAAGAGGTGCCTAACTTCTTAACACAAGCACAGAGGTCACCCCGGAGAAGAAGGTTATAGTGATGTTACTGCTGTGTGCAAGCTGAGGAGGCCTGGCAGGCCCTTGGAGAGGAGAGCTAACCTCTCTCTGCCGTGCCCTGCTGATGAGGAGGGCTCCAGGGCTCTCCTAACTGTTCCTCTGCCTGTGCAGGTTTGTTTCTAGAGCTACAGCTACATCCAGGCACTCCCTGCTATCTGTCAGGGGTGTGCTCCTGAAAAGCACAGCTGTTAGTCAGACATTGGAGAGCAAAACACAAAACAGATCTACAGTGAGCATTCGGTCTCACAGAGGAAGCAGGCAAGATCTTTTGGAGTCAATGACCCTCTACAAAACCAGCCTCTGAAAAGCCAGCATCTCCCAAAGGTCCCTTCTGCCCTCCATCCTCTGCGCTGTGTCACTGTGGACACTGTCCCTGCTTATTTGTCAGTTACGGCTCCATAGGCATCCTCTATCACATTAATTCTTCGAGGGAAAAATTGTTTTTGCTGTCTGTCAGCTCAGCTGCTTCATCTGTGCAACTCGGACAACTCCACAGCAGGACAACACACGAACAACAGCAGCACCCCAAAACCAGAGCTAGGGAAGCGGTGGGCAGAGGAGGGTGCAGGGGGCAGTCAAAGCGCTTCCTCACTAACCCTGAGCCGTTCAGATCAAACCCACACACAAACCTCCACAGGCAAAACACTTGGAATAACCTCCATGAAAGTTACAAAACTAACACTGTCACAAGTGGAACCAAACCGGGGTCAAATATTAGCTCTTAAGTGCAGTCACTACGGGGAGAGAAGGCAGCCCTTCATAGAATGGTCCAAACCAGGAGGACAGGACAAGGATCCAGGCAAATGCTGGGAACATGTAGCGGGGGTTGTTTGAGTTGAAGGCAGCTTCCAGAAACCAATCCTGGGAAAGACAGACATCTACCAATAACTGACTATTGCTTTTCCCTACTTTTTCCCAGCTGCTTTTCCTCTCATGCCCCTCCTCAGCCACGGGGGCTGTTGTCACCTGTGCAGATCGCTGGAGCCTGCAAAGCCAACCCTCTGCTTCCCCAGCACGACCCCCTCTGCCCTCCCTCCTGTACTTTAGCTAACCTGCTTGGAGTCTGCAAATACATTAAAGGCAGAAACAAGCTGCAGTGGAACTCGTCTGGCTGGTTTTAGCTGTGCCATTGCTAAATTCCTGCCTCCTCATCCCAGGAGGTATCTTCAGGAGAAGCTCAGAGTGTGCTGGGGAAGGGCTCCACCAGGTGAGTTAGGAAGGACTCTTTCAGGGCTGAGCTGCCTTGGCATAGAGGAGTGTTTTCTCTTATTCCTCCCATAAGGCAAATCCTTTTCCAAAAAGCAATCAAAATTTTTAAAAAAATAACATCCTCTGCAAGTAACAAGCCTGCTCTCCTCAACTCCGGCTCCCAAAACATACTATCAAATAATCTCTCTCACCCCTACAAATATTTAGCTAAGCTGATACAAAACAACTGGTCCAGGTCTCCAGAGGGGGAGCATCTCACACCTCGAGGCCAGATCACAGATCCCCAGCCCCTTCCTGACAGACATCTGTCCGACCTTGCTCTTCAAACACCCCTGGAGCTAGAAGCTCTGCAGCCTTCTCATACAATCCACCCACCACCCGCTCCGTGAGACAGCTTATTATACCGTCTAGCTCTCCCCGCCTACAGCCGCGTCCCAAGACAACACACGGGATCTCACTCCCAGCACCGAGAACACTCTGAAAGCAGCACGTTACCCTTACCAACGCTCTGTTTTGTACTAATGGTGTCTCGTTATTTCAACTCAAGCACAAGGGAATTCTATCAAAACCATAGTTTAGTTTGCTTTGCAGCCAGGTGATGCCAATGTGCTTGTTTTCTTCCTTTTCAAGGCGAAAAGAGAACAGGGTTAAGTTAAAAGAATTAAGTTCCACCAAAGATCAAGACACCAAAAAGACAAAAATGACACTTGGTACCTTGCAAGCATTTCTGTATTGCACAGGCTTGTTTCTGGCAGGGATCCTTCTGGGACATGTTCAGAGAACTAAAATGATAGGAAAATGTTACTGTAGAAACAATGTGCTTTTCAGGGGGCGCAGGGGGGGAAAAGGGGGGTGGCAAGACACTGTCCTAAAGCCAAGGCTTTATAGAGCTCCCAATTTCCCTCTCTGTCACAGACAGATCAGAAAACATCTGTTGCTGCTTGCAGGTGCCTGCCAACATACACAAGAATTCTGTGTCTGGCCAAAGGATGATAATGTGGACAATGAATACGGGAAGTTTTACATTGCCAGGCTTGAAAGCCTTTTTTTCTCTGGTCACAATGTGTCCTTTTCCACTTGGATGCACAAAGATTCCAGCAAATATTCAAATTAAAAAGGCTGACTATTTTTTTAACAGTTCTGTGCCTCTACACCTTATACTAAAGCATATATTTGCATAAAAGCCCTCTGTGCAACCTCTACACAATCAAGGATTTGGTGTTAGTCATATAACAGCAGCTACAGGAGGCATTTAAAAAACCAACCAAACAAAACAACTTAGTTGTAAATGTCCCATAAAGGCAACAAGGAGGGCTTTTTTGTTCTGTTCCGGGAGAAAATCTTTCGGAAATCCCACCCACCCCCCCAAAAACCAGCCTGGAAGACAGCTCCAACTTGCTCAAATCCCTAGAAAGCGAGATTTCAGACACTCGGTTTGACTTTCTGTGGCTGTGACACCCATAACTGTGATCTTCTGTGAGAGATCAAAAGACAAGCGATAACTGGTGGGACTAGTAGTTGGATGGGAGACCTCTACAGGAAAGCACCGCCGTTACCGAAAGCGGTGCTGGGAATTCAGCTCCCTCTGAGCCACAGTTCAGCTCCTGCCCCTGCCCAGAGCCAGGGAGGTGCCGCCTTTCAAGTTTCTGATCATTCACTGGCCCACAGCACTTTTCAATATCGCTAGGGCATCAGTTCCAGCATCCTGGCCAAACTCCACTTGGGGCAATTACATTCTGCCTACCTAGAACTCCCCCTGATGTTTCACTTGGACACAATACTCCTCTTCACTGCCTGTCCTAAACTCTTGTGTGATGTTGCTGTGTGTTGTTTAACTGCTTCCACCTCAGAGGTGGCTGCATTTCAGTGGAGAGAGAATCATTTATTGTACAAAATATACAACGACATCTTCCTAGAGCCACTGCTCCTGAAAGACAAAAATTCATATTAAAGAATGACTGGGAATAAACAGAGCACAGTACAAAGCAGGGGTAATGTCTCCACGTACCAGATTAATCACCAGGCACGAGTTTAAGCAGCAGTTCTTCAACACCACCGAGCTGTAAGTGACAAGGAAAAGTTCAATACGTCTACAGTTAACTGTGGCTGAGCTAATGGACTTCAACAAAATTAACAGTCCTTTGCCGTCCCTCAAGGATCTCAAATGACTTCACAAACAGGCATGACTATGGTCTATTGTCGCCACCATCCTTACCATGAGATGGTGCTCTATCTCCCAAACGCGAGAGTTACTATCCCTGTACTGCTCACCCTGGGACAGCTGCCACATATGAGGCAGCCGGGATGGGGGGAGCTGGCTGGGTCGCAGCGCCTCACCCAGGGGAACCTGAACTCTTTGGATCCGAGCCCTCAGCATACCTTCCTCCTGGGGGGGAAAAGTAACAAAAAAAAAAAGAGCAGGGAGTTACAGGCAATGGCAGTAGAGGCACCTGCAACAGCAAAGCTACAATCACTGGGAAGCCCCAAAGGACACTTGCCTCTTCCGCAGCCACGAGCCACGTTTTGCGGTGCTCATCGCAGTAAACACCTACGCGTCGCACCCAGAGTCGGACAGGAGGAGTGCCTGCGTGCCCTCCTTCTGCCATTCCCCCAGCGGCGGCAGGATGCTCCCGTTAGGTGGTCGGCATCAGCCCGTAGGACGCACGCATGGTCTCTTTTTAGCTCGGGATACACTGACGGAGAAAGCTCTCAGACCTGAAAAGGCACCTCTGGGTGGCGTCTGACTTAACGGTGTGAGATGCTACGTGCTGAAACGTCCCTAAAAGTCAGCTCGGGACACTAAGGTGGTGTCTAAGTGAACAGAGATTTCGTGAGAAGTTGTACGCTGGGACGTGCGTGCTGTATGGCGTTTGTAAGGCATTCTGGGGCAAAAGGTGCTATTGGTACAAAGTTAAACCCTGTGAGTATTGGCTTTTTGCTTATTCCACTAACAGTCCTATTAACAGTCTTGGTGTAAAATAGGGGGAGGGCAAGAAAAAAAAAAGAAGAAAAAAAAAAAAAGAAAAAAGTGGTTTACAGAGGAGTTCCGTGGCTAAGGATGGTCTAAATCCCAAAAGCAAAACTTGTGACAAGAGGTGAAATTAGCTTAACGAGAACGAAGATCAGTCTGGAGACAAAGCATGAAACTCCGTATGCGCCACTCTCATATTTGGAACTTGCGGAGCTGTCATTGTGAAGGGTCCTTCGTCTCATCTCTCAAGGGGATGGCAGCATTGTCCGTTCAGATACAAGCTTCTGGAGACCAGCTCTTGTGACCTTGCGTAGTTCGGCTTTTAGATGGTTACAGAGAGCCACCGATAGCAGCAGGGGCAAAGGAATTTTGGACATTGAGGTGGTTCTTCCTACCAGAATTTTTGTTTAACAGCAAGTTTATCTGTGTACCAGTTAGAGCAAGCTGAGCCATTAGCAAATGAAGGTCAGGGGAAATGATTCTCTCTTTGAACCCTAGAAGAGGTAATCAAAATGGTACAGACAGTCTTCATTCTTTATCTAGGTTTAAAGTAGAACAGAATTAAGCTGTAATACACATAACATCCTCCTGCTATGAAGCAGATGCAATATTCCTATTGCAGTGAAACACAGTGGTCTTCTGAAAACTTGTAAAGCTATAAGGCATATTTCAGACAGCAGCAAGAAAATCTGGGTACAAAATAAAGTAGGGAAAGTCAGGGAGAGAAAAAAAAAATTGTTACACATTGGGGTATACATATATAACAGGAAATACACTTCCATGTTGCCTTTGTATATTTTACATCAGCGCTTCTCTACCTTTTTGAATCAAAGGATCACTCAGCCTTTTTGAAAACAAAACACCAACCACGGATCAGCCTGAACAGCACTGTCACAGTATTTTCATTTCTGACAAAGAAAACTTCGAATGTTCTTTTATTGTTTCTTTTTTTTTTTTTTTCTCCCATTCTGTTTGTTTCCTTGCTTGATGTGTGGGAATGTGTATGTGCATTCTAAAAAGCACCACTGTTCTGAAGACCATCCTGTGACGTGGTACAGCCATTCCAAGCAATGCCCCAGCAGCTGGATCGCTGGCATTTAGAGGAATGTGAAAGCAGACTGACAAGCCCCATAAGGCCTTCAAGAATAAGCTACGAGGGTCAAAGGGACATTTCTGTAAGTCCTTTTGATTCTGCTTTACCCCGAGTCACTTTAAAAAATTTAAGCCCGTATGCGGAAACCACTTTGCCCAACAGTGAAACGCAGCAGTCGCCGCTGCTCATTTTCAGTCAGCTGAATGTAATCACCCAGGTTGGAATTTGGCCAGGATACTCTCCTACTCTGCAGCAAACTGCCAAAAGCTCCATCATGACCAAAAAGGCTCAAGCACTTGCTTTTATACCCCATTCGAAACTCGAATTTCTACAGCTCGTCATCCCTAGAAGCAGAGGACTCAAGACTGGCTTCAGGATTGGGAAAGTATTACTTGGTAAATAAACACTATTTCCTATAGCAAGTAAACACTCCGGGAAGGTCTCATATCCAAATACTAACCCGGTTCAGTCTTGCTGAACTACAGGTAGGAGGACTAAAGCACAACATGTATGTTTGTGTTTATTGTGTATGGACATGGCAGTAATGGCAGGTACGGGACTGACAGAACAAGGTCTCATGCAGAGGACACTGTGCAGAATGGGCAGCAGTTAAACATGATTTTTTTTCACCCTTTGCCCCAGTAATTTGTCCCAAACTTCCTCCGAACTCCATAGCTCTGAGTTCAGTTGCCAAAGTTCAAAGGCCCAGTCTGGCCTCTCTTTCCAACAGCCTCTAAGGCTGTTATGAAGGTGACCCGTTAGTGCCACAAATAAAATCTTGAGGTCAGGCAAAACCGTCAATTGGGTTTGAAGTAAGACAGGTCTGTCTTTAGCACTCAAACATACAGAAGAAACAGGAGATTGGAAAATACATGCGCTCAGACATTCGCACCTAAGACTATAAGGGAAAAACATATACAATGCCAGATTTTATCAGAAAGCAATAAAAAAGCCTGAAGAAAAACACGGGTGAAAGGAAAGGTAAGCTTACTTATATTTAAAACAAGTTGTAAAACCTGTTTCTTATATTGCTTGCTTTATAATCTATTAAAAAAAACCCACTGCATCCAAAAAACCAATCAGTTTAAATGTGCAGGATTGCAGCGTCACCCTTTGACACAGATTTTAATGTTCCCATCAACATAATTGCAAAGATCTGAGCTCCTTATGGTATTGATTTGGGGAGATTTAAAGCCCAATCCCCACAGACAGGAACAAGACTTGCAGGGATTTGTCCATCTCAGTATCAGGCCTTAGAAGTTTAATGCTGTTCTGGGGCCTGGGTGGATTTCTGAGCCATAAAATACATGAATAAATGTGAAAATGGCCAGGAGGAGGACTGCATCTTGTGACGAAGACGATTTATTTGCTTTTAAATTGGGTACATTAAAATATTTACGAAAACAGTGAAAGGAATTGCTCCAGCTGCTGGTCGGACCATCCCCAGAGCTGGAGCTCAGCATGCTGAACGAACTCTACCCTTTTATTACCTTCTATTTTATCAGGGGGCTGGGTCAGATTGTTAGAAGAGTTCAGCTGTCATTTAGGAACCAAGGAAAAAAAGTAAAATAACAACCCCCAAACCTGATGCTGTGGCTCAACGAACAGGGCAAGCTGCTGTGCTACCACAGCTTCTGGATCAAGGCTGGCCAATTAGGCCTTCTGGTGGAGAGAGCGTGCGCACCTCCATGCGTGCAAGATTTCGGGGAGCTAAAAGGCAGCTTGAAGCTTTCCTGAAAAACCCAGCCTGCGTCTTGTAACAAGTCAGGGATCAGCCGAGCTGTTCTGCTGCTGTAAGAGAATGTTGACTCACTCTAAACCTTCTTCTTGGGGGGTTTGGGCTCTACTCTGCCTGGAGCACTCGCCCTGAGCAAGCACCTCTGTGACTCCACGCTCCGCTCTACCCAACCTACGGAGGGGTAGCAGATGCTCACCGACCAGCCGGGGCTGTCCAGCAGTTCGGGGAGGGAAGGTCTAGCTTTGGTAGGATCTAAAGAAACAGCAAGACAAAAAAAAAAAAAGATGGACAAAGTGTGCGGGCAGCCCCGGGGAAGGGAGGGGAGGCCGAGGAAAAGGCTGCGGGAGCCGGGCCCGGTTGAAGGGCCGGCCAAGGAGGGAGTGCGGGGAGGCGGTGAGTCCGGGGAGAGCAAGGAGGGGAAGACGGGGAGGGGGTGCGGGCCCGGTGCGGGGAGGAGGCGGGGGAAGGCCCGACCGCCGCGGCGGGAAGAGTGCGCAGCACGTCTCTACAGCAACCGCCTCCCACCCGGGCCGGGCCTGCCGGGGCTCGGCAGCCGCCCCTCGGCGTGAGACGGCGCCAGGCGGAGCGGGAGGCGCTGGGCCGGGCCCGTGGGGCCGCCCGCCCGTGACCTACCTGCAGCCCCGCGCCAGGTGACAGCCACCGCCGTGTGCACCGAGCAAAGCCTTCCCCCGCCCTCCCCTCTGACCCCGCCGCCTCCCCCCTCCCGGGCTGCTCGCAGGCCCCAATGGCCGGGCCCGCAGCGGAGCCCCGCCCCGAGCCGGGTCGGGCCGCCCCGCTCCGCCCGCTCGTCCGTCCGTCCCACTCCGTTCCACCGCCCCGCGCCGCACCGCCCCGTCCTGTCCCGCCCCGGCGGAACCCTGGGGCCGCCGCTCGCGTGGGCGACACGGGCGTTTCCGCCGGGAGGCACCACTCGTCTGCTCCGGAAGCCCAGGCACCACCTTGGCCGCGCCGATTGGCTGGAAGAGCAGGGAGTCCCGCTGGGATTGGCTTCGCTGGCGAGGATAGGCGGGGATAAGCGAGCCTTGTCCCCGCCAACTTCCGGAGCGGGGGGGGGGAGAAGGAAGACGGGTGAGTGGCGGCAAGATGGCGGTGCAGGCAGTGCACCTGGAGGCTGACGCCTTCCTGGTGTGCCTCAACCACGCGTTGAGCACCGAGAAGGAGGAGGTCATGGGGCTCTGCATCGGCGAGGTACCGGGGCCGGGTGGGGCTACCGCGGGGACACGGCGGGAGGCGGTGCTGCCCGCTGCGGGCTCTTACCTCCTTCTGAGCGGGGCTCGGTCTCCGCAGCGGGGAGCGTTGTGCGGGCCTGTGTGGAGGGGAGGGTGCTGCTCCAGCCTCCCTTGACTTGCAGAAAGCTGGGAGTGAAGAAAGGTTCCAGCCCGGCCGCGCTCTGTAGCTTCTTCTGCCGGAGCGACAGCTCTGCGTTTCTGAGGAAAAGGGTCTGGGAGTCCTGGTGGACAGTAAACTATCCATGAAACAGCAGCGTGCCCTTGAGGCTAAGAGGGCCAATGGAATCCTGGGCTGCGTAGGGAAGAGTGTGGCCAGCAGGTTGAGGGAGGTCATTCTCTCCCTTTGCACTGGTGAGGCTACAGCTAGAATACTGTCTCCAGTTCTGGGCTCCCCAGTTCAAGAGAGACAGGGAACTGCTGGAGAGAGCCCAATGTAGGGCAACAAAGATGATGGAGGGATTGGAGCATTTCCCTGATGAGGAAAGGCTGAGAGAGCTGGGGCTCTTTAACCTGGAGAAAGCTGAGGAGAGACAAGTACCTAAAGGATGAGTTGAAGGAGGATGGAGCAGGACTCTTTTCAGTGGTTCCCAGTGACAGGACAAGGGGCAACAGGCACAAACTGGAACATGGGAAGTTCCACTCAAATATGAGGAAGAACCTCTTTCTGGTGAGGGTGGCAGAGCCCTGGAACAGGCTGCCCAGGGAGGGTGTGGAGTCCCCTTCTCTGGAGATTTTCAAGACCCGCCTGGATGCAGTCCTGAGTGATGTGCTCTGGGCAGTCCTGCTTTGGTGGGGGAGCTGGACTAGATGATCTCTAGAGGTCCCTTCCAATTCTGACAAATCTGTGATTCCATGACAGGTGCCAACCCTTTCCCTGAGGGAGGGTATGTTTTTAGCAGGGAAAACAATTGTTTTTTTCTTCTGTGTCATTAGGTTGATACCAGCCGAATCGTTCATATCCATTCTGTCATCATCCTGCGCCGCTCCGATAAGAGAAAAGACCGTGTGGAAATTTCACCAGAGCAGCTTTCGGCTGCTTCTACTGAAGCAGAGATATCCTTTGACAGGGGCAGCAGCAAACCTGCTAGTGAGGTGGTTTAAATTGTGTTTTAAATTTGTTCTAGTTGGCTTGAAGTTGTCTGCTGCTTCCCTCCTACAGCTGTTGGGTTTGAAGAGCTGTTCCTGTTCTTTATTGGTTTCAGTTTGCAGTGGAATCATGTTATAACTGTTTGTTTTTCTTTCTGTTTGGTCACAAGTAAAATTGAAGTATGTTTTTGGGGGAGGGTAGCAGTTCTGCAGGAAAACTGCGTAGAAGATGAAAAGGTGTCAAGTCTCTGTTACGAAGTGTGGTGAACTGGAGAGCCTTTTACCTATGGATGCTCAAGGATGCTGTTTTGGACACCTTGCTGCCTTGTCACTTACTGCCACGTGCAAACAAAATCCAGTTTGCTTCTGCAGCGGCAGCACCCCATTGGTGCTGGGGGAGAGGCTCCCACCAGTTTTCTGCCCTGTATCTTGTCACCCCTCTAAAGGGATCTCGAATTCTGTCAAGTGATGAGAAACTCTTTTAAAAATCTGCTGGTTTTCCTTGTACAAAAAAAAACCCCAACCTTCTGCTGTTTGCTCTGTTTGTTTGAAAAGCACCTTGACTCACACACAGGTTGGCTGAAATGACGGGACGTCCCATGAGAGTTGTGGGCTGGTACCACTCTCATCCTCATATAACTGTCTGGCCATCGCACGTTGGTAAGAGCAGTCTTGGGCTGGGTTCGATGTAAAAAGTCACAGTTGGCTAATTGTGTACAGCAGAGGGTTACAAAGATGGTGAGGGGCCTGGAGCATCTCTCTTATGAGGAAAGGCTGAGGGACTTGAGTCTTTTTAGTCTAGAGAGGAGAAGACTGAGGGGGGATCTGATCAATGCCTATAAATACTTGGTGGGTGCCAAGAGGAAGGGGCCAGTCTTTTTTCAGTGGTCCCCAGTGACAGGACAAGAGGAAATGGGCACAAACTTGAACATAGGAAGTTCCATCTAAACATGAGGAGGAATGTCTTCACTTTGAGGGTGGCAGAGCCCTGGAAGAGGCTGCCCAGGGAGGTGGCCTGTAGTCTCTGTCTTTGGAGACACTCAAAGCCTGCCTGGACACATTCCTGTGCAACCTGCTCTGGGTGGACCTGCTCTGGCAGGGGGGATGGACTTGATCTCCAGAGGTCCCTTCCAACCCCATATCATTCTGTGATAGTACTCAGTTTACTGGATTTTTTTTGAGCTGCATGTCCTAACTATCAAAGTTTGGTTTCTCAAATGTTCTCTGGTAGGACAAGATTGTCTGGGTGGGCTTCAGGAACCTCTGCCAGTGTAGCCCCGTTCCTGTCTGTATCCTCCAGGTGCTCAAACTGCATGAGACTGAGTAGTCACAGATCAGCTAGTCCTAGTACCACTGCTCTTCCAGACAGGAAAATTAGACCTTGAGGGTGGGGAATGGCAAAAAAAAAACGTGGGAATCTGCGGTGCCCAAAAGTCTGCTGTGATGTTTTTTGACATTTGTGAGTGTTAGTGGAAAAAAAATAAAACTTTCTTGAAAGAAGTGTGCAAATATGTTTTACGTGGTGGGCCTTATGCCTATATGGTGATCTGTGGCACCAGGCTGATGCTAAGATCAGTTCTTGTTTTGTTAACCCATCTTGTGTTTTTAAGATTTGCTGTTTAATTACATTTTAAACTGAATCTTAAAAAAAAAAACAAAACAAAACCTTAGTCACCTGGGGCAAGTACTTAAAATAAAGCTTGTGATATTTGTTACCAAATTCCAGGCCACCCTTCAAAAGGTGGCAAATCTTTTTCCCCTCCTTCAGGTGACCAGTGCAGTCCTCATTCTCTTATTTCTTTTTCTGCAGATGTCCGCACGCAAGCTATGTATCAGATGATGGACCAAGGTTTTGTAGGGCTTATCTTTTCCTGCTTCATTGAAGACAAAAACACAAAGGTAGGCAACTTAAAAATGGCAATAAATTTTCCTAAGTACTCATGAGAAACATCAGCCCCAGGGCAAAGCTGAAATCCTTGAATGTGGCCTGTAAGAAGGGCTGAGCCCTGGCTGGAGCACAGTCAAAGCACAACTAGAATTGTGGTTTGGATCGTAATCCCAATGACAGAAGAATGAGTTATTAATTACTCTGCTGACCCACATCCTGGCTCTCCAGCCAGCAGAGCTGGGCTGGTACTGGGGTTCTAGGACTGCATCAGGTGGCTGCAGTATGTGTGTGCGTTGAAATGTGTGAGTGCCCTTCAGCTGTTCAGTCCAAATACAGCTCATGGCTGTGCCTCTGGCCTCTTTAGGAGATGCTGCTGTAGTGTGAGATAAGCCGATAGAGATGCGTCTTGTCTAGGTTTTCCAGGTATTTGTGGTTTAAGACTTTTTATAGCCAGTGGATATGTCGATACCTGCTTGTAAACAGTTCCATCTAGCATACCAATCAAAAAGCATGTACCTTTGCAACCCGTTAAAATGCTATTTGAAAGCATATTCTACTTCCTAAAGGAATATGCGGATTTCAGGGTTTTTTTTTTGTTTTTCTCTTGGAATCTAACTTTCATCTGTCTCTCTTAGACAGGCAGGATCCTCTACACCTGTTTCCAGTCCATTCAGGCCCAGAAGAGCTCAGAGTGAGTACAGTAGAATACTATCTCCAGTGTCAGATTATGTTTCATCTTGTCTCTCCTTTCTGGGTTGTCTCAAATATGTGGCTTCTTAGGTTTATCATGAAGAGCAAATACTATAGATGTGCTTGAATGAGTTTTCCTTACTTCTGCTAATACAGGCTGCTTGAAGAGAATGTAAAGATTAGGACTGATTAATTTAGACTAGAAAATTTGGTAGTTTAAGATTTGGTGTAGGACTCTGTAGTCTGAGTACGAATTTGGGCTGTTATCCGTTGTGTAGAAGGCCCACCCTTTTGCTTTCAACTGTAGAGGTTGAGGCTATAAGCTTGCCTGGTGTATAGTCCCCACCAACTGCACACACATTGTGCATCGTTTTGTCAGTACAGGCCATCTAGTTGCTTTAGCATCAGAATTTAAGACGTGTGTGTGCCTATAAAAGGCTTCCATTTACCCGTCAGCTCAGGCATGTGTTCCCAAAAGTAAACCTGCAGCAATGGCATGTGTTGGACAGGCTGTTGCAGGTTTGTAGATGTCCTCTTTCTTTTTCTGCTGCTTGGAAGTTAATTGTGTCTGATGCCCTTTTAGATATGAAAGGATTGAAATTCCTATTCATGTTGTCCCCCATGAAACCATTGGGAAAGTGTGTCTGGAATCAGCTGTAGAACTGCCCAAGATCCTTTGCCAAGAAGAGCAAGATGCCTACAGGAGAATTCACAGGTAACAACAGCAGGGCTGCACCCCTCTCCAAGACTGTTTCAGCAACAGTAGAACATGTTAGCAGTACTTAAAGTATCATAACCTTAGCAGGGGTATAGAAAATAAGAAGCATTAGCAGCTCATGTGCCTTTGTGAGGCAACTGATTGAATACCTTTGCAGGTAGTCTTAGTTCTTTCAGCCTTGCACACAAGAATTAAGTGTAACCGCTCCTTTCCTGCAACAAAAAAAGAGCTAGAAGGTGTGTGAGCTGATGGTGGCACTTCAGCAATGTGTCTGTGTGTGACAGTGATTAGTGTATAACCAGGGCAAGAGTGCTGAGAAGTCTGAAAAATGAGATTAAATACCAGCTTTTTTTTTTTTTTTCTTTTCCTGCCTCTGATGCTCAACACATGTTTTTGTGCTGTAAGCTCTTTGTTATCCTTGTGAATGTACAAGTGAAGAGGTTCAGATGTACCTGCAGTGTCAGGGACTTGTAGGCAGCTGGTTCTATAGCCTGGGCTTGCCTAATACACAATTCACTGCTATTTTGTCACTAACCTGTGTTCTGTTTGTTCTCTTAGCCTCACCCATCTAGACTCTGTAACCAAGATTCATAATGGCTCAGGTAAGGATTCCCTTTTCACATGCACAAATCCAGGGTGCTGTTTCCAGAGTCAAAACAGTAGAGCCCGGAGCAGGGGTTGGTTTGGCTCTGATTTTGGGGGAGAGTAGACTACAGCTGCATAACAGTTCTTCCTTTGCCATAAAAGGCATTTGTAAATAACTGTAAAAGCACATACTTTTGTCTTTGCCACACAGTTCATATCCAATCATCAACACTGTGTAACCCAAAGATTTCCCTGAGACTGTTATCTTGTTACACAAAGTCTTGTGGAGGATCAGAATTGTAACTAAACACTTTAAAAGAACACATCAAGGCCTGTAAAATAACCTAATCCTGTGGTTTATGAATCTGTTGTGTCCTTGTAACCAATTGTACAAAGGTTTAATTACAATAGACTTTGGGGTTTTTTGGTTGGTTTGGGGGTTATTGTTGTTAGAACAGCAAGGGGATTTTGGATTTGGCGAGTCCTGAAGTAGCATCTGGTTGATCTATACGCATGCATCTCCTGGCACTTCCTGTATGTCATCTGTATGTGACATTTTTGCTTTTGCCAGTGAGACAGGGTGAATCCTAAACGCTTCTGTTCCAAGATAAATACTACATTGTCCATTCTCACCTGTTCAATAAATGAGGCATTCTTTGCTTCTGAATTTAGAAATTAATGAGCATCAATGATGACTTATATGCAGCCATCTAGATTTTTGCTGTAGATCTGTCATCCCTCCCCTGGGTATCTAAAGTTCAGACTGAAATTGTTTGTTTCCCTGTTTAACTAACTGCTGATTCTGACTTTCCTGTGGGGATGTCTGGTTGTCTTGGCTGGGATGGTGGAGAGTTTTCTTGGCTGTCTCTAATCCTCTTGTCTTTGGGGTTGTTACAGCACATCGAGTCTTTTGTGTGTTTGCATTGGCATGAAATGTTCTTCCTCTTTCCAGTGTTCACAAAGAACCTCTGCAGCCAGATGTCTGCCATCAGTGGGCCGCTCCTTCAGTGGCTGGAGGACAGACTAGAGCAGAACAAACAGCGGGTGCAGGAGCTGCAGCAGGAAAAAGAGCAGCTCCTGGAGGAACTAGCTGCTCTAGAGTGAAGGAGGAAATGCAGACCCTTCAGAAAAGAGACATGGAAAAAACTCTGAGACCTACTCCTGGCTGAAGAGTGGCCCTGCACTGCCTTACAGTGAAAATACTAGCTGTGCCTCTTCTCTTGCCCCATGCAGCAAAGAGCTCTTCTGCGGGATAAGGGCTTTATCTGCCCCAGGTTGATGGAAAGCAGTGGTATCTCTCCAGGTGCTATGTGATGCAGTGCAGTTGTAGCTCATTGGTGGGGTTGGGCAGCACCTGAAGAGACTTCAGTTCTGGCAGGCACACACCTAAGGAACATGTTGTTTCTCCTTCCCCTATATTTTGACAGAAGTCTTACTGCTTTACATGTATTCCAGGAGCCTAGAATGGGAGGGTTAGAGGGGAAGAGTGTGTCCTTGCAGTCATATCTGATGCTGCCAACTTCTGCCGCCTTTTAGTAGCTTCAGTTGACCGTGGTCTTTTATCTAGTAATGTTCTGGATTACTGGTTATCCACCCAGGCAGGTGAGAGGTGGGAGGGAAGCTTGGGAAGAGACCTGGAAGAACTTTGAATAGGATCTGTGTTCAGCATACTTCAAGCCAAATAAAGAATTCCAAAGCCAGAGCTGTTTGGAGTAGAAATTGAATGGATGCTACAAAGTGTCAGTACATGCAATTTTTGGACACAGTCTGTATTCTCTTGCTTTGTGTGATGCTGTTGCGTGCCCAGCACTGAGGTTCCTCACAAAATAGAGCATTTTTGCTGGCTCTGTGGAAGGAGTCTGGTTCCTTCTCAGAGAGAAAAAGGTTAAGATGCTGAGAACTGAAAAATATGCAAGCCTCTCCTTCTTACATGCTGAACTTAATTGCAGAAACTTCATTAGATTGACATAGAACAAAATACCTTGTTGTTGAAATTATCCTTTAAGTGTTCTTGCTGCATTTCAGAGTATCTCACATTGTGTACATCATCATCATCTGCGTTCTGTTAGGTGAAGTCTGTCACCTGAGCGAAGGAACCAACAGCACAGTTAAAAGTTGTTTCAGCTCCTTGGTTGTAATGTAGACCTTTACATGCTCAAGTAGGTGAAAATGAGCTGCCTGCACTAGTGGAGGGATAATCCTGATTAACTCATTAGCTTGACCATGTTATCGGGGGAATGTAAGTTGAGAAAGAGGCACTCTGAACAGCCAATATTGATTAACAACAGTAAATTGCTGTCAGACCTGGAAGTCCCTTAGCCAGCTTTTGTCAGACTTCACTTTTCAATCTTTCTGCATTGATACTAACAAAACCTGTAACAGTAGAACATTTTTAAGTAAAATGCTTTTTTTTTTTTCTTCTCAAAAGTGCTGGAAATAATATTTTTCTGTAATTAGTTTTCAACAGTGTCTTTGTTCTCTTGGTTTTGTTATTTTTGAGTTCAAGTGCTTTTATTTTAATCTTTGTTGGGGGGTTGTCCCTCACTGGGGGGGGGGGGGGGGGGGGGGGGGGGGGGGGGGGGGGGGGGGGGGGGGGGGGGGGGGGGGGGGGGGGG
>JAOQGH010000062.1:4878152-4888975 GCA_025769975.1 Gallinago jamesoni | reverse complement strand
TACCACAAGAAAGACATTGAGGTGCTGGAGCAGGTCCAGAGAAGGGCAACGAAGCTGGTGAGGGGTCTGGAGCACAAATCTTGTGAGGAGAGGCTGAGGGAGCTGGGGGTGTTCAGCCTAGAGAAGAGGAGGCTGAGGGGAGACCTTCTCTCTCTCTACAACTCCCTGAAAGGAGGGTGTAGCCAGGTGGGTCAATCTGTTCTCCCAAGTAACGGGACAAGAGGAAATGGCCTCAAGTTGTGGCCAGGGAGCTTTGGATTGGATATTAGGAAAAATTTCTTCCCAGAAGCATTGGAATGGGCTGCCCCGGGAGGTGGTATAATCACCATCCCTGAAGGTGTTTAAAATGTGAATAGATGTGGTGCTGAAGGACATAGTTTAGTGATGGTTTGTCTCAGTGTTAGGTTAATGGTTGGGCCCGATGATCTGGAAGGTCCCTTCCAATCTAGACCGTTCTATGATTCTAACTTTTAATACAGCCCTGGATGTATATTATATTATGCTCCCCTTACAGTACCCCGCAACACTAGCTGTCCCTTACTGCTCGATATTTTTTCAGTGTCTCAGGAAATAGTGTTTAGTTTTTCATGAAATCTGAGTTCTGTGTTTTGTTTGGTGTTTTCCTAGGCATAAGGATCTACAAGTGACCCTGAAGTTGTATGCTGGTTCCGTTCCCACCGCTTCTCTGATACATAGGGTGGAGTAGGTACTAAAATACCTGATGAAACAGATGGGTTTTGGTCCACCGAAGAAGTATACAGAGTTCAAAAAGGTGGGTTTTCTTTTAATTTGTACATAGCTCTCAATTTTCTGTGTCCTTGCTTTTGGAAACTTCTGCTGTTGTCTCTGGAGCAACCGATGTCATGATTCCCTTACAGGCAGAGATTCCCTTATAGGCAGGGAATCTATGATGAGTAGAAAGCAGAGAGCAGGAAGCTCAGTAAAAGCCTCAAAACCACCTATTTATGAAAATATTTTGAATTATATCAGTAATGTATGAATGTCTTCTGTGAGGAAAGGAAGCCTGGAATTTGATGTCTGGCATTTTGAGTTTTAACCACACCACTCGCTTCAATGTAGGTAGTTATAGCAGCTGTTTTTCCAGTCTGGTCTATATAGCTTTCTCATGATGCACAGTGCTGTCCTTAGTCTTGTTCTGCTGTGATTTGTAATAAAGACTCCAGAACAGAATCTCATCAGCCTGTTTTATCTTCTGAAGATTTCTTTGTAACAACTGGAGTAAAGAAGGCTACCTTTCGCTTGTATTAGGTGATTATTAATGCTAAGCTTAAATCTTAAGAGTTAGGAAGATCATGCGTTTGGGAGCTCATATTACTGCAGAATCTTGCTCAGCTCAGGAAAATATGATGGAAGCTGATGTCAGTTACAGGGAATATTTCAGGGTTAGTTCTTAGGAAGGTGTGAGTCAGTGCATTGGTTTTGTGACTGATGTTACAAGTAATGTTACAGCTGGGGTTAGGATTAAGGAACCGGAAAGAGCAGCTGGATGAACAGATCAGTGCAGGATGTTTCAAAGTTTGAACAATTCAGATGGCAGTAAACAAAATGAACAGAAGCCAAACCAATTTCTTTCATCTTGGAATGTCTCTTATAGTACAAAGGAAGATTAGGGCAGTCATTAGGTTTGGTGGCTTATGCGTATTTGAAAACAGTACCTACGGAAAAAAATCATGCTTCTTGCATTTAATCAAGCACGGATTCTGAGCTCTGTGAGGTCTGGGACAGACATTCTTCTCTGAATCCAGGTATGACAATGGATTAAATTATTTCTCAGAACTGTTTTCATTACCATGCAGTAGGTTACCACCTTTGCTGGTGGTGTATATCATATGTGGGCTTCCCTGAGAGAGCTGGGTTAGGGAACGCTCCCATAAGCTCCTCAGTCACTGCGTTGTTGAGAGATGTGACTTCCAGCAAGCAGTAGCAGAAGATACAACCTCCTAATGGCAAAGCAGGACTCTAGAAGACAGCCATTCCCTACCTTAAATCAGAGAGGGAATCGTGCCTCTTGCTGTGTTCAGTTTAACTTTAGAAAGCAAAACAAACCAGGAGGTTCCTCAGTAGTAAAGAACTGTGAAAAAATATGGGTTTTGGCCTCTTGACAATCTAGCACCTGACAGAAGGTGTTGGATATGACTCTTTTCTTTCAGCTCAAATCTGTCTGAGCGAGACTTGTTTCCACCCAGGAGTGGTTTGTTTGGAATTACCTTAAATTGACTGGGAACTAGTTCCAGCTGAAGCTCTGCAACTCAGTCCAAAACTGAAATAAACTCCCCCAGTCAGAGCTTTCAGTGGTTGAACCACAGCAGAGAGACGTGATTTCCTTGTTATTTTTCTGGGTCTGTTTGAGTTTCATAACTGGACACCTGCAAGGCCAAATTAGGCATTTTTATGCACAGAAACTCTCCAGTTCCAGTGTTAGTAGCCAGTGGTAGCAGAGGATGGGCTTGTTTCAGAAGTACCTTGTTTGGGGAATTAAAACACTGTTTCTATGACTCTTACACAGATGCAGAAATCTTGGAGCTTAAGCACACAGTGGTTTGTGTTCCAGAAATGGGACTGAGAAGTTTGCCTAGGTTAAAACCTGTCCTGCTATCTCCTTTTCCTTTCTATTTTCTAAAGATCATTAGAACAGCTATTTCTTTGCCCATATTTATGTCCATAAAGTTTCTATAAAGAATTATGGCTAGTTGCATCCTGTTAAATTAGAGAGCTGGGTTTTACTTTTCAGGATGTAGCTGCTTCTCCGTAGCATAAGCAAGTAACAGATGTGAAAACAGTCTTCAGGAAGAAAGCGTGACATGAAACAAACATTTATTAAAAAGGACTGTACAGACAAATTAAACAAGTAGCACAGTGTTACTCCTACTGGGCACAGGAGTAAAATATATAAAACACAGAAGCCAGTGAAAACACCAGATATTGCTAAAATAT
Organism: Gallinago jamesoni; assembly: GCA_025769975.1. Taxonomy (NCBI): domain Eukaryota; kingdom Metazoa; phylum Chordata; class Aves; order Charadriiformes; family Scolopacidae; genus Gallinago; species Gallinago jamesoni. The sequence continues at coordinate 4,886,020 of JAOQGH010000062.1, read as the reverse complement.
CTAAATGCTAAAAAGAAACCCTATGTTGGAGGAATTAGAAAACTGTAAAATAAAGGAAAGCACTTTTGTTTATTTAAAGGGCTAGTAAATTCTTAATTTCTTGAATAGTCTGCTATTTAAAATAACACATCAATGGCTATTCTTTCAAAATTAAATTCTGTAACTTGAAGCCCCTGGCAGGTTCAGTCAGTCAGTATCCTGTTTAGAAAGCTAAAGTTGAATTCAGGCAGTGCAAGTATTAAAATTTGGCTTACATTTTCTCTGCAGTTAATGAGGTCCTTGGCACGAAAGTCTGAACAACTGATCTACCCCAGCTTGGGTATGAAAATGTCTATAACAAAGCCTTTAAACATAGTAGAGTGTTTGCATCCTTTTAGCATGAGCTTAAGGGGCGGGGGAAGAGGCTTGTGATTCTTTTTTTTTTTTTTTTTTTGCTATCTGGTTGAAGAACAACAGTACTATCCTTTGAGGGCAGTGAGGAACCAGGAAAAGACCCTGGAAACCATCTATAACAAAAGAATCCAATGATTTTGTTGTTGCTTGAATACCCATTGAAAAGGGAATGACAAAGCCAGGGTTAAAACAGACTTTAGTAATATAAAAGTCTTGTAAGCTTTGAGAAGGGTCTCTTCATGGCTATTAAGAGAATTTACCCCAAATAAGAATGAATTTAAGCCAAGTGAAGAAGTATCCTCAAAGAACCTTAGGTACAAAGGAAGAGGCCATTGTTGCTCCACGGAGCAAAAATGCACTAGACTTGTGGTAAGAACTGTACTTCAGACAGCTTCCTCCTCTGACTGAAAAACAAAAAATCACTATTTCATAATTATTCCTCTAGTCCCCTAAGAAAGGTGCCTGGGAGAAAAGGGCCTGTGGCTGTCATGTGAAGAGCTCTTCAGTTAAACTTCCTTAATCCATCTGTAAGAAAAAAGGAGAATACTGGTTCCCTATGAAAGATACTGCTTCCCCCCGCCCCGCCCCCAGGATCCCTTAGTAATAATACAGATTTTGTCTTCTTGAAAGAGTTAGAATTGTAGAATATCTTTAGTTGGAAGGGACCCATAAGGATCGAGTCCAGCTCCCTGCTTCTTGCAGAACCACCTACCACTAAGCCATTGACCAAGAGCATTGTTCAGATGCTCTTTGAACTCTGACAGGCTTGGTGCCATGACCACTTCCCTGGGGAGCCTCTTCCAGTGACCGACCAGTGAAGAACCTTCTCTTAATGTCCAATCTGAACTTCCCCTGATGCAGCTTCATTCCATTTCCTTGTGTTCGGTTGCTGGTCACCAGAGAGAGGAGATCAGCAGCTTCTCCTCCGCTGTCCCCCTTGAGGAAGCTGTAGACTGGGATGAGTTACCCCCTCAGTGATGAGGTCCCCCCATAGCCTTCTCTTCTCCAAGCTGAACAAACAAATTACCTCAGCCGCCCCTCGTAAGTCTTGCCCTGGAGGCCTTTCACCATCTTCCTTGCCCTCCTCTGGACACACTCCAATAGTTTGATGTTCTTCTTATATTGAGGTGTCCAAAACTGCACACAGTTCTTGATGCCACACCAGTGGGACAGTCACCTCCCTGGCCCGGCTGGCCATGCTGTGCTCCATGCACCCCGGGACACGGTTGCCCCTTTGGGCTGCCAGGGCACGCTGTTGACTCAAACTCAGTTGGACTCATTCTCACACTATTCATATGGCAGAACTTCATAAAGGATGTGAAAACAGATTTGTAAGCGCTAATACATGATTGATACAAACACAACATGTCATATTCACAGGTTTTTTTTCTGTTTTTTTTTTTTAAAAAAAAACAAACCTTGTTAAACACGAGGGCACAAGAGACTACTTTAAAAAAGTAAAAAATACAAAACTGCCGTACTAAATTAGTAAACAGTGCATCCAGTTTAGAGCTCCAGAGATCTGCCAAGAAAGAAAGAGCCTGCCAAAGTACCAGTGAAGTGAGAGCAGCTACGACCACCCCTATCTTTCTCATAACGGAGAGTCAAAGTTTCTACAAATCTATCCTTCTGTTCACGCCGTTTCATGGCAGACCATTTGCCCATTCTCTGCTGTCACTATTTCTTAAATTTATGTACAACTGTTATCAACATATGCTGCTCTCGTGCATGCCCTTTGGGGGAGTCCATGTACTGTCCTTCAACTCTGTGTATTTTCCCTTAAACCCAACTGGAGTTGCTCTGAATGGGGCACACAGTATGTGGCCACTCTGACATTTAAAACTTGTGTTAGGAAACATGCCTGAGGATAGAATGGTCCACATTCTATCTCTGCCATCGACAGATGTTGGCTATGAAACATTAAAATGGGAGAATACCAGCTGAACTTGGCATAAATTATAGGGCTATATTCAATGAAATATGTGCTTTATGGTGGAGTTGGGAAATTAATGGCAATGTATGTGTTATGGCCAGCAAAACTGGTTTATGTGGATGTGTGCAGTGCCCAGCATTTGGCAAAGTTCTGACCAGAGACTTGGGGCTTCCCTGTTCTTCCTATTTAAAAAAGTGAAGTTCTCACTATAACCACTCTAACATAGAAGTAGAGGAAAACCTGGGCTAAAAAGACAGGAATGTAAATGGGCAGTCCCTGCTTCCTGAAGTTAGTGAAAAGAATATTTACTATTTGAGATCAATTTAGACAAAAAGGCGGTGACAAAACTGGGATCAGAAGTGTTACACCCCAGTTCTGTAGTTTAGTTGCTGCCATCCTCCTCGTTGGAGGAACTGTTGTTACATGGGATTTAAAAAAGAGGGTACAGGGAGGGGTCTAAAGAATCCTGTAGTCAGGGTTCTCTTGGCACACATACAGAGAAAGAAAAAAACCTAGGCTGAAATAAAGCACACTTAAAAATGACCTATTGAAAGATACAAAATTAGGGAGGATGACGACACTAAAGCCGAGCATTTCTGGTGAAATACGTCATTTTTAGGTGATGCTGTTCCTGGTGTGTGCTACTGACCTCCCCTGTGCTCCCGTGGAGGATGTGTCTGCCAGGGGAGACTTGGGCTGTGGAAACCAGGACCAGGAGCCCTGCAGAATGGCTGATGGGCAGTCTGGGCGCGTAGAGATTTGGGGTATTTCATGCATGTTTCCTAGAGAAGTGCAGTGAGCTGGCCCTGGCCACAGAGCCTCGAGGACCACTAATAGAGTTCCTCTAAGCCCTGTACGCAAGTCAGTCAGTCTTCTGAGCGCTGGAGATAATACCATATTAAGATGTTAAAGCATCACAAATTACATCATTTTAAGAAATTTATACACAGCCGGCAACTTGATCCCCCTTCCAAATTTTAAGTCAAGTTTGAGGGAATGGTACAATCAAACTCCTGTACATCAAAACTCACATGTGTCCGTAATGCACTGATTTCCTGTATAACCAATTTCTTTTTTTTCCCTAAACGTTTCCTGTATAAAAAGAGCTCAACTGGATACCTAAACCTATGCTGTTTTATTAGATTGGAAACCAAATTCTTCTTTAGTGAAACAGTCTGCTATTTCAGTACTTCAAATAGTCTCCTGTTATCAGGAGAAAACAATAGTTTTCTAGTAACTGTTTTTAAAAAGAGAACGTAAAAGCATTTATGGTAATCACATTTGGCCCATAGGATTAGCCTGGCATTTAGGATACTTGCATAAGAATTCTACTTCATTTAGGAGTCCAAAAGATGGAATGATTGAAAGTTAAACTGTAGCACCAGTAATACTTACTTTCCTAAGCCCAAATCCCGAAGGACTGGAAGGAAATTGGGACAGAACAGGAACATTGTGCTTACATTGCATTAAATAGAAAACAATGGGTCGGTCATACTTGAGTCTGCACTTCAGTAAAGTCTGGTCCAGTTCTACTGGAAGAGTACTGGAACTGGTCACGTGTTTGCTCGTCAGGCTCCTGGGTTTCATTCGTCCTGTTTCCTCTTGGGCTTTTTGGGATTCCGGGACCGGCTCTTGGCTTTGCAGAGTGGACATATGGGGGCGTTCCGATGAATTTGTTGGTGGCAGGATAAACACGCCTGAAATGCAACATCACAGCCTCTTGTTACAAACATTTAAGTGACATTGTTAATGCAGGTTATTGAGTAACATACTCTAAGTACAGAAGAAAATAACTAAGGCTTCTTACCTTCATAGGGAAACCTATGAAGGGAAACCTGAGCTATATTCTATACAGCCCAGGTCTCTGGATTGTATAGTAACTTCAGGCCAGCTGAAAAGCTAGAGTATCTCATCGAGTTGAAACCACCATTCAGCAAACACACAGGTCATGCATGTATCAAGAACTTGAACATTAAATTCTATGTTGTGTTAAACGTTCCGCATGTTTTGAAGATGTTTACACGCGTGATAGCTCACTGGGTCACAGCGAAGGCCAGCTGTGATGTTACAGGATTCAAGGCAGGAGGTGCTTAGATGAATTCCACACATTTAACAAAGATACAGAACTCTGCCCTTTTGCTCCATATTACTTTCAGAAAGGCTTTTCCATGTCCTAACTCCAGACAGTAAGTACAGAACTATGGAGTGTACCTACGTCAGTTTGTCTCCTTCATCAGTGAATCTTTGGAACTTGGGTGGGATGAATACCCCTCTGGAACTCCTTAGTTCTTTTTACTGACTACAGAAGGAGCTGAGTCAAACTGTCGCTTAAGTGCCTGTGGTTAGGTTAAATTAAACCATACGTTAGTCCTGACTTGAAGATCCCATGAAGTGCAGAAACAATCACCTTCTGTGGTAATTTGTACCATCAGTAATGACTCTCCCTCATAAATTACATGCATCGCTTCTAATATGAATCCATTTGGGATTAACTGCCAGCTATTAGTTTTCCTTTTGTCCAGCGTTTGGTGTTGGTTTTTCTTACATGCCTTTCTCCCACATGAAACACAAGAGGAGTGGGAACGGCCTACATCTCTGCTGATGGAGACTCTTAAGTCATAAAGGAGTCAAATCATACAGAGCCTTGTCCTTAGCCCCTGATGACTGGTGCTACCACTTTAAGTCTACTGGGGGTTGCTTTTGATTTCAACCACTGCAAGAAAAAATTATAATCAGGACACATCATTTTTCCCTTTTTTTTTCCTTCCTACTGATCAGCTTTATAAATATAATATGTTCCAATGACAAAAGAGGAAGCTCAGGGCATTCCATCTCCTGACCTTCATGGGAGGTGGCTGTTGTCTGAAGGTTGCCGTCTGTCTGGTGTCTTGTTTCCGAGCCACTTGCAGCTGCTGGGCGGCTGCTGCAGCTGCAGCCAGAGACTCTGGGATGGGAGGCTCCTGTGGTTCAGTCTGCCATTCCGCTTTCTGCTTTTCAAAGTAGCTAGCCAAAAGAAAGCCAGATAAAAAAAATTAAATATGACCACCTTCTGCAGTATTCCATTAGTTTGTAAAGGATATTTTGTGTTAAAACATCGTGGATCACATTTCCCTATCATGTTCCTCCACTAGAGTCAAATTCCCTACACTTAGACACCGCTTGGGCTAGTTCATAAATAGAATTGGTGGTATTTTCCTCTGCGTTTGTATACTTCAGCCAGATTCCATATTGTCAGTTTCTAAGGTACCTTGATTTACAACTGGATATAAACCTAATAGGATGGAAAATAGACAACACATATATATTTAATCTTTAACACATTTGGCTGCACCTCTGTCAAACTTAGTTTATAGATTTTATTCTGTTAAAATAATAACTTATGTGTGCAATAGATTAATACATTCTTTGTAGTGTCAAGGTGCTTGGAATGGAAAGCAGCATTTCTGAAGAAATGCAAAAGAAATCTTGATAACTGAAAATGATGCCAAATGTGCTGGGCTTTAAGAGAAATGTAAGTTTCTTAAAACATCATTTGCATTTAAAACTGATCTGTTAAGCAAAGGACACCATTCTTTTGAATAGTAGCTACTTCTGTCACTCTCCTCCATCTAGGTTATACCTAAAAATGAAACTGCAATTTATTATCCAAATCTGTTCCACATCTAGGGTAAACTTACTTCTTGACAGCCATAGGTGTAAGGCTAAATTCCACTGCCATGTGCATGTGGCAATAAGTAAAATTCTGACTAGCAGTAGCACAAGCAAACTGAGGAATACTTCGTTTATATCCCTTCCTTGAATTGCCTCCTACCTCTGCTTGCTAAACGAGCAAAAAAAATTATTTTCAGAAAAAAAGTGTTGCTAGAAATAGCAGCATATGGTATAAAAATCTAGAAAACGAACCACCCTTGAATTTTGTATGTAGAGTTTGCAGCTGGGAATAATCTAAATTTAACTTCTAACAAAGTTAAGTTTCATTACGACTGAATGTTACCCAATACATGTGCTCCCACATCCCTATTTTGTTAACTTTTCTGTTTCATGCTTACCTCTTAAGTTCTTTTTTCCACCTACCAGCAAAAGTAAAAAGAATCGAGAGAAGGTACAAAGGCAGATAATGTTTGCTTTGGAGACTTACTCCAGGGACAGTTTCTCTTCCTCCTCACAGAGATCTGGCAGCCTCTGCAACCCCAAAGTCATCCGCAAAGCATCTACGTGCTCCTTCAGGGGCTTGTACTCCTCGTGCAGGCGACGGGTAGATTCCAAGAGCTTGTTGAGATCGTTCTCGGACTGTTTGATAGTATTCTCCATCTGAAACAGGAGGATGGGGATGTTTTTAAAGAACTGTTCCTTTAATAGTGCTCCGATTGAGCAAAAGGCTGTATCAGAGAGAAGAGATTTTTCTCACTCAAGTTGGAAGAGGCTGGAGACAATACAATAGTAAAAACAAAGAGTTAAGATACTGAGAGGATGAAAACTGGGCAAGGAAGAAACAACTAGAAGAAGTGACAGATGCATTTTAATTTATAAAGGTGCACTCAGCCTATATGACCTTCTGAGCAACAGCAAAAAAGCAGGTAGAGAGGCTATAGATAAGTCAGCAAGCGAGGAGCTGTGGAAAACTCTCAAGGGACATTAAAAAAGAAATTAAAGTAGAGTAAACTAATTTTCTCTGTTTCTAAGATGCCTGAACACCGTTGGTTAGAAGTTAACAAACAAACTAGGGAAAGGTTTCTGCTTCTCTTACTGTAAATGGGAAAAGCAGCAGAGAAAAGACAATCTGACAGGAAAAAGAGGGGAGGATGAAACAGAGACTGAGGTTCTGCAGCTGGGCAGGGGAACAGACATTTCAAGTGACACATAAATGCAGTCTGCACATCCTTGTACTGGCTTACAATGTGTGAGATTTTTTCTTCCAGTGCAAAGCACAGAAACCTTCAGAGCTAGAGACCACTGTACAGTCCTCTAAGTGCCCTAACATGATGTAAAAAAATGCAATTTAAAAAATATATTCCCTATTTAGCCTAATTGGCTGATCTTCCTTGTTTATAAACTTCTCTTACTTGTATTAATTATCTCCAGGCTGATGCTTTTTAATATTTGGTGGTTCCACTCAGTGCTGAAGGTCAGCTCTTACTAAAAACTTAATAAATATCATATCAGGGCCACAAAAATGCTTAGAGGGCTGGAGCACCTCTCCTACAGAGTCAGGCTGAGAGAATTGGGATTGTTCAACCTGGAGAAGAGGAGGCTCCAGGGAGACCTTATAACAGCCTTCCAGTTCCTAAAGGGGGACTACAGGAGAGATGGGGAGGGTCTCTTCAGGGAATGTAGTGATAGGACAAGGGGTAATGGTTTTAAATTGAAAGAGGGGAGAATTAGGTTAGATACTTGAAAGAAATTCTTTCCTGTGAGGGTGGTGAGACACTGTTGGAGCATGTTGCCCAGAGAAGCTGTGGCTGCCCGATCCCTGGAGGGGTTCAAGGCCAGGCTGGATGGGGCTTTGAGCAACCTGGTCTGGTGGGAGGTGTCCCTGCCCAGG
>JAOQGH010000062.1:4863637-4878052 GCA_025769975.1 Gallinago jamesoni | reverse complement strand
CAACCTGGTCTGGTGGGAGGTGTCCCTGCCCAGGGCAGGGGGGTTGGAACTGGATAATCTTTAAGGTCCCTTCCAACTCTAACCATTCTATGATTCTACTATATATTTTCACATTCTCTTTTCTTCCAAAAACCTCCCATCAAAAGTCCCAACCAGCTGCCAGTTTCTCTGTTTTCAGGTGCTAAATGAGGAAAGGCTGACAGGAAGAAGGGTTTTCTATGGGACTGCCCAGAATGATGTTACTATGGCTACTGGTAAAGTTGTAGCCACAACGGGCTTGGTTATTTATCTTCTGGGTGCAGATGTTACTGTGCCAACATTACAAAATATCCTGCCCAACACAGACAGGAAAAAACAATTATCCTGAGGAAAATTGACTTTGCACTTTTTGTAGGTTCCTGGGATGGTGGTGTAAGGTCCAGATTACTGAACCAGTGATGCTTCACTGATGTGCACAATTGCACAGCCTGTGGGCTGCCCTGGGAAGTGGTGGAGTTGCCATCCCTGGAGGTATTTAAAAGACATGTAGATGTGGTGCTCAGGGACATGGTTTTTGGTTGTTTTGGCAATGTCAGATTGATGGTTGGACTTGGTGATCTGAAAGGTCCCTTCCAGCCTGGACAATCCTATGATTCTCCACACAACCGTGTCTCGGGCTGTTCCATACCACGTTAATATCGGCGTGGATCAGCCGCAGCTCCTCCACATGGGCCATCTTCTCTTGCAGCAGCAGGTCCATTTCCTGCTTGTATTCTTTCAGGTGCCGCTCCTCAGACTCCAGGGCTTCAAATTCTGCTTTCAGCCGGGCCTTTATTTTTTCCATCTGCAAAGTCTTATTCCTGGATCCCAGTGATAATTAAAAATACAGAGGGACAACAGTAAGTCACTGCAATGTATTTTTGTGGGGTGTCACTTTATATGTGAATAGATGGAAGAAGGTGACAGCAGTAATAGACAAAGGTGAGATTACACCATGTCTGAGAAAGGATGAGGTGCAATGAGAGAACAGAATTCTAATACCAGCTCTTTTGGTGAGCTTTTCAGTGCTATGAGAATTCTTATACTGAATTATGAAATTATCAGGACATTGACAGTTACTGTAGATACAGAGAATTTGGACCTGTAGAGTTCTGCATCAATTAACTTGGATTAAGCCCTACTGCCAAAATAGAGAAATTCAGAAAATCTGTGAGGTTTAGCACAGGATTCTGAGAAATGTAAAATGAATTGGAGATGATCATAGTATCATAGACACAGACTACAACTATGTGGACAGTAATCTGAACTGCTAAGATACTAACTTGAGGTTAAGGAAAATTCCAGAGCAATGACGTATCAGAATAGTAAAAACTCAAATGACATTATCTGTCAACATCCCACTTGCGAGTAACTCCACGTTCTCTTGGCTTTTTGCTTAGATTTAATACCTGTCCCATATTTGTAAACGTTTCTGCCCAGAATGTCCTGCATTCTGATATTTCTTTTATTTGTGCCAATCTGTAATTCTATAGCAAAGATGTTCAGATACACAGTCCTTATCTCTCTCTTCAAAGCTAATAATCAAAGAGTGTGAGTTTCAGCCATCAGACTGTTTTCAGCAGTGGAACAGCCCACTGCTGTTGTGATTCAACCCTTGTCCAAGCTGTTGAACGGAACAAATTGTTCTTGTTCCTGTGATGTAGTTAATGAAGAGGCCTTAGTTACTTTTCCTGTACTGGGTGTTAGAATATGATACTGGGTAACCAGTGTGTCAACAACACTTAAACGTTTCTACCAACAGGCACTGGTACTTCAGAAATAATCTTAACAGTAAAGTTCTTTCCTCTATATAAATGAGTTGTAGGAGATACGGATTACTATTGTCAGTGATGGCAACCCATGACTGTTAAGAATAGAAGTACCAGACCAAAGATATAGATAAAGAAAAAGCCAATGACAAATAAGGTCACACCAGAGGTCACTCAGACATTTACAGATATTGTGGTAGACATATTTAAACCCAAATTTAATAAAATTCACTTGGTAAGTATGAATATTATGTCTGTAGCTCACCATAGAGTTCACTTTGTTTCAGAAAATGGAAATTGTATACCTGTGAGCATACATTTATTTTGAAAGGTACGCAGGCATTCGAGTTCTGAAAAGTCCGTATCTCACCATTAGAGTAAAAAATAGCTTATGGAATAATAAGGCAACTAGTACAAGTTTTTATAAATGAAGTGCAGAAGCAGCCTCATGGATGTAGATAGAATGCAAGTATATAGCCATAACACTGTAATCTTTAATGTCCTTGAAGGTGTTCTGTCATTTACTGTACCATGGCCTATATAATCCAAATGTAAATATTGGACTTAAGCAGTAAAGTATTCTCTCTGCCTTCCATTTTAAATGTGGCAATATCCCACTTAAAAATACCATCCGCCCCTCTTTTCATCAAGTCTCATTGATCCCATTTACTTAAAATATGTATTTAGTAATAGCAGCTTTGATTACTGAAACTGTGAGTGTTTGTCCCCAGTTTCCTCCCGGCTTCTTCCCTTGTATTTACAGCATGCGTTCACCTGGGACAATGGAAATAGAGCCATTTCCCCACTAGTCACTGGCTGCCATCCTCTGCCAAACTGCTCCAACAAATTTGCAGGGGATTGTTTCAGTCCAGATGAAGCTTTTGATGTTACGGAAGGAAAAGTGCACACAAATTAGAGCTCTTCCTGTTAGCATCAGGCAATGTGCCGTGATGCTTTAAAACAGAAACCAGAAGTGTGATTTCAAGACTGCCTAATGAATTCTGCCCTCATGCTCTTTTCCCTTCTGTTCAAGTTCTTATGCTACACTGATGCCAGTAGTCACTAAGTGTGTCCCCACAGGGCATTCAGCAGTGGAATTAGCATCTGCCATCAGTAAGTTCACTCTCATTCTCTTTTATCTCCTCCCAGTGAGAACACTAAGTACCGTCTTTACGTATTTGTTTTATTTTGTGACTCGGGTGATTTCTGTGAAACTACTTCATGCATACAAATAAGCATGTGCAAATATGTTTGGATTGTTTGCTGACAGCAGTAATTGCATTGACAACAAGTTATATGTATGTATCTATAGGTATGGATAGAGATACAGGTCTTCAAAATCAGGTTTTCAGGATCCCTTTGAAAACCAGCTGAACTGTCTTTAATAAGTGGTTGAGAGCAACTAACTACAGGAATGGGCAATTTCTTTAGTTTTGATTGTGAGGGCTTTTTTTTCCTCTCTGCTTGTAGAATAATACATGGGATGCAGATTAAAATAAAGCCTGCCAAATCCATCAAAGGTTTGTCTGTAAACATGAGAAAATCTCATGTTTATTTGAAGGAAATTCTTCACAGATTGCAAGCTCCTTTTAAAAGATTTGCAGGTGAAAAAAGAGGTTTATTTGATCAGGTTAAAGGAGACTCAAAGTTGATATCAATATTGCAAGTAAAATTGACTTTTTGATGTTGATTTTTTTTAAAATGTAAAATATATTCAAGCAACTTTCTTGATACTTCACCGCACACTAAAGCTAGAAATGTTGCTGTCACAGAACATTATGCCACAAATAGCAAAAATCTCTTCATTACAGTTTATATATCACCTTTGAATATGTTATCAGAAAAACTGAATGCACCATTAATTTCCAAGTACCACTCTCTCTGAAAAGATAATTTAATGAGGCATTTAAATCAAGTGTTATAATAATTGGACCACAAACTGTAGCAGGCCATATTTAGATCTGTATTCTAAAACCGAGCCTAGAAAAGCCTTGTCCTTACTCTGCAAAGTATGTCTTGTCCCACCTCTTTCTACAAATATTTTTGGGATGGCAGACACAGAAATATTTTTGCTTGGTCTTTGTTCACCTTTTATTGTGTGGAGACGGCCGAGGCCCGTACACTGCTGCCTAATTCACCTCTTCTGTGGGTAAAATGTGCTTCTCAGAGGTGCCATTGCCAACCATAAGTCTTGATGACCGGTGGCAGCGTCTTTGTCCCCTGCCCTCTGTCCCCAATAGCCTCTCTCCAGCTGTCCTGTCCCAAACCACTTCTCATCCCTCTGGGGTTGCCCACCGTCAGCATGTCTTACGCCTCCCAGCTACATCCTAAAGCACTGCCCTTCTCTCTTTGTAACATATTTTAGTTTTTGGGTGCATTAATTCCTACTGAACAAGACAGCTCGGGCCTTATCTGGAAAATCGATGCTGTAAGCCAAAGAGTGAAAAGGCTCTACCTAAAGCTATGAAAGAGACACATTCCTGATGTGGGCACACAGGGTGCTGTGCCTGTGAGCCCCCTCTTTCAGTGCACCCTGTGGGTCACCGTGGGGAGGACGCTGTGCACAAACCCCCAGTGCACCCACCGCTTGCACCCAGCAGCAGCGAGCTCCTGGAGGGACAGCCGGTGTGTCCCCATCCCTCCCTCCCTTCCTCCATCCATCCTCAAACCCCTGGTGCACCCACCGCTTGCACCCAGCATCAGTGAGCTCCTGGAGGGACAGCCGGTGTGTCCCCATCCATCCATCCATCCATCCATCCCTCCATCCATCCATCCACAAACCCCCAGTGCACCCACCGCTTGCACCCAGCAGCAGGGAGCTCCTGGAGGGACCACCCGTGTGTCCCCATCCATCCTTCCCTCCATCCCTTCTTCCCTCCATCCCTTCCTCCCTCCATCCATACATTCATCCATCCACAGACCCCCAGTGCACCCGCCACTTGCACCCAGCAGCAGCGAGCTCCTGGACGGACAGCCGGTGTGTCCCAATCCCTCCATCCATCTATCCCTCCCTCCATCCATCCATCCATCCAACCATCCATCCATCCATCCACAAAGCCCCGGTGCACCCACCGCTTGCACCCAGCAGCAGCGAGCTCCTGGAGGGACAGGAGTGTGTCCCCATACATCCATCCCTCCATCCTCCCTCCCAGTAACACCCCCCACCACTCGGGGTTCCCTCGCCCCCTCGCTCCCCTCTCCAGCTGGTAACACGGGCACGAATTCCACACTCCCCGCAGGCCACTGGCCGCCCGCGGCGGGGGGGACGGGGCCGGCAGCTGAGCAGCCCTAAGACCCCCCCCATCCCCGGGTCTCCGCCCGCCGGTGCCGGTCCGTCCTCGGCTCTGGGCGTCCCATCCTGCCATCCCCTTCCTCTCCCAGCCCGTCAAGGCTCCCGCCCGGGAGCGAATGGGGCAAAACAACAGATTTATGTCAGAGAGCCTCAGGAATAAGAAATAATAATTCAAAGGTCTTAAAAAAAAAAAGGCAAAACAAAAACCCAGACCCCGCGTCCCGTCGTCTTTCCCCCCCTCTCCCCCCGCCCCAACCCGCACCCTCTTCCGTCTCCTGTTATCCCTCGGGAGCAATTCCCTGGAAATGCACGACCATCGCCGCCCTCCGCTGCGCATTCCAGCGGCGATTTCCAGCCGCAGATGCTCCTCTATCTTAAAAAACAACCCCCAACCCCCTCATTTCCAGCTCCCAGGGTAGGGCCCGCCGGTGGGTTCGCTCTCCCCGGGGCGCACAATAAGCTACTTTGGGGTCCACGCAACTCCTCCGCTCTCTTACCGCCCTCCCCCCCCTCCCCCCCAGCCCCCCCCCCCCCAGCCCCCCGGAATGGGAAAAAAAAATAAGCTGCTTCACGTTCACTGATGCGGCACAAAGCCAACGTACCTGATCTCCTTGATGCTCTCGAGTTTGCACATAATTTCTTGCTCATCTGCCATGCTTTTCACTCCGGGTTGAAACCTCCCGTCCAATGTACAAAATGCCAGGGGAGAAAAAGAAAAGGGAAAAAAAAAAGAAAAAAGAAGGAAAAAAAAAAAAGAACACCATACAATAGACACAATGTAGTCACCCCCCTTCCAGCATCTGGTCTCTGAGCCTGTGCGGTAGGCTCTAGTGGGAGCTGTGGGACTTAGAGTCCAGCTTCCCATTGCTGCCCGGGCAGATCCACGGCGGAAAGACTACATCACCCACAAGGCAGAGCAGAGCTTTCCTCCTGCCCTCCTTCCTGCAACTACATTTGAAATCAATTTGTCACACCTCATTATGTCAAAGGTTGTTAGGAGTGGGGGAAAAAAAACAAACAAACAAACAAAACCCAACCAACCCAGGAGCAGGCAGCTTCCTCCTGACACCTGTGCAGTGTTTAGCGTTTCCTTATAATTATGGAATGCATGCTAAGAGACTGCTGAATGAGTTCACGATTTTGATTTAAAACTTTTTTGGACACAAAGGCATCCTCTAGCCATTATTACTGCCGTGCTGGTTTCTGCTAGGTGCTCTGAGTGATGGGACAGTGTCTGGAGTTCAGAAAAGATGTATTTTTTTCTTTAAGTTTCTTTTTTTATTTCTGCTTCTACACATAGCACTCGTAGCTACGGAAAAGAAGAACAAAGTGCAAATAAAACTGTTGGATGGAGGAAAGTGACTGTTTGTCTTTCTACAGACTTTCTAGGCAAGGACATCAGAGCATTTTACAGAGACTGATGAACAGACTCAGCCTTTCCTCAAGCAGGTAATTGTTTTTCTTTGGCTTCTGTAAGGTACTAAGCACTGTGTTTTAAGTTATGAAGATAACGGTTATATCTCAGCAATTTGGAAGGGCTCTTCCAGGATCTGTCCTAAGGAATCCAGAGTGTAAATTCAGCATCCTTCACCTGTTTGTCCCAGCATTTACCCTGGGGTTTGCCAGCTGTTGATGGTCACACTGGGCTGGAGGGTCAGCACATGAGAATGAACCTTAAGCTCAAGTCTAGATGGTCAGTGGGGAAATCAGATTCTGCAAACATAGAATTCTGTGTGTTACCAATGTACAAGTGGCAGGACCACAGACTTAGTGAATGCAGTGGACCACTCACCAGTCAGTAGTGCAAGGCTGATGAGAACAAGGGACTGGAGGTGACTGGAGGCACTGGTGAGGGCTGTGTGTAGTTTTGGGCCCCTTACCACAAAAAAGAGGTCCAGAGCAGGTCCAGAGAAGGGCAACGAAGCTGGTGAGGGGTCTGGAGCACAAGTCTTTTAAGAAAAGACTGAGGGAGCTGGGGGTGTTCAGCCTGGAGAAAAGGAGGCTGAGGGGAGACCTTCTTGCTCTCTACAACTACCTGAAAGGAGGTTGTGGAGAGGTGGGGGTCAGTCTCTTCTCCCAAGCCACAGACAACAGGACAAGAGGAAATGTCCTCAAGTTGTGCCAGGGGAAGTTTAGATTGGATATTAGGAAATTTTTTTACACTGAAAGGGTTATTAAGCATTGGAATGGGCTGCCCAGGGAAGGGGTTGAGGCACCATCCCTGGAGGTATTTAAAAGACAGGTTGACATAGTGCTCAGAGACATGGTTTAGTGATGGTTTTTATCAAGAATTAAGTTGATGGTTGGACTAGATGATCTTAAAGGTCCCTTCCAACCTAGACAATTCTATGATTCTATGATTATTCTGGAATATATTACAGAAATGTTATACAGAAGGTGCTGGAAATACTTAACCTCTACTCAGCACTGATCAGACTTGCTGGTGTCTGGTCCGGGGCTCTGAGAAGGAGGTAAAAAATAAAAGTGGTCAGAATGCAGAGGAGAGCAATGAAAACGTTAGAGGTTTTGGGGAACACAAAAGATGCCTGAATGCAAGACAGCATGGCCATATTTACATGGTATGTGGTAGATCTGCTCGAGTTGAGGCTTAAGGTCCCAGAACTGAATGTCTTGAGCCTGTTGCATCTACAGTTGCAGACTAAAGGGACAGTGATTCCCTTCAGGTATGAATATCTGTGCCTGGAAAGCGAGCAAACTGGAGTGTGAGTAATAAGCCCTGTGAGCCATTGAGGTGTTGCGCTCTGGCTCAAGCAAATATTATTATAATAATAATAATTAGGCTGAGAGAGCTGGGGTTGTTCAGCCTGGAGAAGAGAAGGCTCTGGGGAGACCTTATAACGGCCTTTCAATATCTGAAGGGAGCCTATAGGAGAGCTGGAGAGGGACTCCTTGTCAGGAAATGTAGTGACAGGACAAGGGGCAATGGTTTTAAATTGGAAGAGGGGAGATTTACATTAGATACTAGAAAGAAATTCTTTACAGTGAGGGTGGTGAGGCACTGGAACAGGTTGCCCAGGGAAGTCATGTATGCTCCATCCCTGGAAGTGTTCAAGGCCAGGCTGGATGGGGCTTTGAGCAACCTGCTCTGATGGAGCCCATGGCAGGGGGGATTGGATCTTTAAGGTCCCTTCCAACTCTAACCATTCTATGATTCTATAATAATAGACTTTCAATGTGTAAAAGGTGTTAGAAGAGCTATCATAGCAAATAATCCACTAGGTCAGCTGAGAGGGAAGTCTAAAACATAGTCTATTTAATCTCTTATTAACCTATTATTTAATCTATTTAATGAGCAATTTAGAAAGCTGAGGACAGATTTCAGTGAAATGTCCAACTACAGAGTGCCTCACTTGGAAACGCCATTTGGGAGGTGGAGGAGTCTCCATGTTGCTTTTAAGAATTTAAGACAAAGGTGTCTCCATATTAATTCAAATGCTGCTTTGAAGGAGGGGTTTGTGACCTGGTCAGGGTTGAGTGACCTGCTCTGGCTTCTTTTGTCACTTCTCAGTGTGGCCAGGGGCTGGGGGACTGGATGGGTTGTCACCCATGAGCATGGATTTAAGTGTCTGCATTAGATTCTCAAGTCAGAGAGCTCTTGAGTGGGCTGAAAAATGAAAGAAGGTGTCCTGGCAGAGAACTTCTCACCAGGAGTCACTGAGGATGGAAAAGGGTGAGAAAGCAGAAAGGATGGGGCCTGAGACTGGAGCAGCAGCACCTGGGAGGGAGACAGGTAAACAGAGCTGAAAATAAAGCTAACTTGGATTTTTTGTCTCCTACTTATCTGAAAATATTTCTACTCCTGCTTGTTTATTTTAAAGAAATGGAGGTGTGTTCTCATTCAGTTGCTGATGCATTATATCAAATATTATCCAGAACTTGCCCATTTATTGATGTCATGATAAGAAATCACACAGTCATCTCTTGTGCACTCAGCAGAGCTAAATCTAAAACTACAATAAAAATATTGCTTGCTGCCTTTGGGAATAGCAAATACAGAAAACATTCTGAGAACCCGGGCACAAAAATGAAAGCAAAAAAGAAAACCTCAAAATGTTCCGTGTAACAGAAGAGATTTAGGCCCTTCCTGTGGAAGGGAACGTGATGGGTTAACATTCCCTCTACCTTCTCTTGGGTTCTTGTCAAGAAGAAATAAAAGGCTTAAATTCCTGAATTCTGATACCAGGCCAGTTTCCAAAGAATTTTATATATACATATATATATATATATATATATACACACACACATATATATATATACCTTCTCTGCTCTGCCTTGTTTGCCTAATGGTGATGTTTAAACAAACCTTTTGTAACTGAGGCAGCAAATGTTTATCAGTGTGATTTTCTTTTTCCTACACAGATGACACTGAGTGATCAATGTAATATAATTGCTGAACAGACCCTGTCCCAGGCTGTGTGAGAAGCTGAAACTCCCCAGAGATGCAGTTTGGCTTTTTTTTTTTTTTTTCTGCTTTCACTGATCAGTGGAAACGAATGATCCAGGAAATCAGGTCACTCATAAAAACTCTTCAGTGCTCAAGGATGACATCAGAACCAGGGCACTGCAGCCTTCTGCTCATTTTTCCCTGATGATAATAATAGCTTTAGTCATCTTTTTAAATGCTTTCAATTCCTAGTGAAGTAAATGAGAATTTAGAATGAATGCAGATTCCAGTATAAGACCCTCCATTTATTTTAAAAATTGGATGTTTTAATAGCAAAAATGCTGAGTTTTCATTAAGCACAGGTGAACAGGGTGGGATTTTTCCCCCTCTTTGGTTTACCTGCGTTCTCCAACCTGCTCTTTACTATTCCCTTGTTCTCTGTGGCAGCCTATTTTCTTCTAAGTGCTTTTACTGCTGCTCCTATTTACCACTGTTGTCCCTTGAGCTGTTTTGGATCAGAGACCTCATTTTTGTATACACCTATAAAGTAATAGAAATTTGCATGAAGAGGCCAGCACAAATCCCAGAAACTAATGCCATGTATTACTGCAATATTTAGTAACAGAGCTCGCATAGTCTAGGCTGATTCTGAGCTAAAAATTGATCTTGGAAACTCTTCAGATGCCACAGTCCCCAGCACTTCACATGGAAGATTTGTGCAGTAGAATGGACTTGAGGTGTTGGGAGTCACCCTTACCAGTTTTCTACCCACAGTTTTGGGGTGTTTTTTTCCAGGGAAGTTGTAAACCAAAGCTGTAGAGAGCTCCAGTGTGCTGGAGTTGGAAGAAATAAAAAGTGAGGAAACGGGCTTCAGAGCTGTGACTGAGGTTTGTCCTCAGCCTGAGGCAGGGACTAGTCCCAATAGCTGGAGTAAGCAGCCCCAAACTGAGATTCCTAAATGATCATCATATGGGAAAATAGCTGAATTGATTTTTGTATGTCCTGCATTCCACTCTATTATCTTAACCATAATAATGAGAAATCTCTTGATGGATTGCTTCTGACCAGCCACTGAGGCACCTGGGTTGATTCATGATGCGAAGCAAGAGATGTTCTCTTAGGGATTAATGGCAGATAGCTTGATTACTTTTTAATACTTTATTAGTAAATTGATATTTGCTTTTTGAGAAATGGTTTTCATGAGAGTAGAGGTGTCTGCTCTGAGACCATACCAGTTGTCCAGTATCTCTGTACAGCAAGATCATCCCTGTCATGAATTTCATCACATTAGTGTTTACAGTCTTAAGCTATGGAGCAGGATCCCTTTGTAATTAGCACTGTAGGAATCCAAGGACAAAAGCCGGTGGTTCCTGTTCCAAATATTTTACCTGAATATAAGGCAAGAAATGAGGAGAATGAAGAAAAAAAGACAAGAGCACTGGATGCCATAATAAGCAGTTGCTGAGGTTCACCCAACGCCTCAGCAAGTGGCAGCAGCAATCTAACATTCCCCACTCAGAAGAAATCTTTAGTGTTGATAATCTATTCATTGCTAATTATAATTAATAATCAATAGTTAGAGTTAAAAACTCAGATGAATTGCAGAAAGCACCAACCTTCTTTTTCTATCAATTCCACTAGACAATACAGTAAGAAATAAATGGAAGGTTTCAAGCATTATAAAAAAATATTTCCGAGTGTCTTATGAATCTTCCAAGCAATGATTTTGAGGATTTCTCTGCATTGTACAAATCCAGTTTTTGCAAATGCACTGTTGCTGGCATTGCCAGAGACTTATATCTGGGACAACTAATGAATAAGCAGCAGTTGTGAATGGGGAGATGTTTCTGTTATTTTCTGCATTATTTAAGGACTTTTCCCTATGATGTTGTGTTCTTCAATTAAAGAAAAAAAAGAATATAAAGGAAAACAGTGATTGGCATCAGCATCCTCTTCATAATCTCACAGATTTTGTAAAGAAATTAGAAAATGCAAGGTCTGATCCTCATATAATTACAGTCAATTGCAAACTCCTTGTGCTGCCTTAAAAATTGAAGACTGTAGGATTGAGCCCTAAGTGAGGTGTGTGCTCAAAGGGGGCAGGCTGCATTGATGCATGATTTAATAGATGAACTAATTGATTTGAGGGGGTAGGAGACAAGTTAGCTACAATGGGCCAGTGAATCTTGTTGCTAAGACACTGGGGGAGTGAGAGCAGTGGGGAGAGGATACAAGAGGAAGAGAAGGAAAGTCCCTTCTAACAGGAGTGACAAGAATCCTAGCCAATGTTCTCAATGGTTATCCCATTTTTCAGTTCTGATTTTACAGATTAAATGGAAAGGTCGAGGGCAGAAAATGAAAATGCAGATATTTGCCTTGTTACTTGGCTCTGAATGACATAAAGAAAACCACAAAGTGTTATAATATATTTGGAAGTTCTTAGATGGGAAGTGAGCCTACCCACAAGCATTAGCAGTTATTTTTCTCTCTGTGCTTACTAAAGAGACAGAAAATACTACAGCTACATATTTCCAAGTGGCTTTCAGTGATGTAATACACATGTAGGATAACTTTTAATGTTATAGAAACAATAGCTGAGGAACAATTCCTATCACCTTTGTTCCTTTCCTTTGGAATAGAATTTTCCAGTCCACTCCTGCATTGCTGTTATGGTTTGAGAAAACCCATAACAATTTGTTGTCATTTAGACAATTATTCTATCACCTGATGACCCCTCCCCACCCAGAAGGGGAAATTGGGGAACACAAAGAAACTCAAGGCTTGAAATATAAATATATTTAATAGAATAAGACTAAATAATTAACAATAATACTAAAGAACCAGTATTAATCCCAATACTGAGATAAGATATACAAGAATTATACTCAGCCAGTTATCTCAGCAGGAAGCTGTGCACTGTGCAGGGACAGTGAATGTCAGACACTGCGAGTGCAATGACTTTGGGAGGAAAGGAAGGTTTTGGGGGTCCGGCACTGTGGCAAGGAGTTGTCTGGACCACTGTCATCAAGAGAGAGAGAGAACTACACAGCAAACTTTTCTAAGTTTCCGGGTCGAATGCCCAGGCCTTGCTCCTCCTCATCCCTGCATGTGCCAAGGCTCGAAAACACTAAGACCTTGAATCCCACAGAGCCTGGCTGGCTAAAAAGTAAATATTTTCATGAATTCAGACACTGAAGTCTTGTAAAAGTGCAGTTTTCCCCAGCATTAGAAGAAAAGTTAGTACTGTGTCACTCAACCCAGGACAATTGCCAAAACTCAGATCATGCATCTGTTTGGGCTATTCTTGTTTTAACAGAGAGGATGGGAAGTTATGAAAGGATGGCTCCTCCAGTTGAGGAGGGGGAGTAATAGAGTGGCTTTGGTGGGCACATGGTATCCAAGCAGGATCAACCCACTGCAGCCACCAAAACATTCCTGGAGCATGTTTAAGGCAGTCTCTTTGGACTAGTAGGTGCTTTATACAACGCTGTCTTTCCCCTTCATTTCCCTGAAGAATGAGACTTTAAAGGTTTAATATAGTTTAATTTTTGCTTTATTTATACAATATACACCTGTCTATATACGAAGCAAGGTCAAAAAAGAACCACTTGTGCTTAGTATGCATAATGGTCAAAAACCAGCTGGGTGTGAGGTGGATTAGGTCTCACATAAAGTAATTTAAAATACATGAGTGCAAACGTCATAATTTGTACAAAACTACAAATAACTACCTGTGCAGAATACTGAAGGGAAGAAACGATACTTAAAAGCATTCAAAAGAAATGAAGTCTTGAGGTGAACTGTATTTCCTATCAGAAGGTAGATTCCCATTGCTCTCGGCAGGTTTTAAATCAGACTCTAGATAAAGAGAAGTCTTCCAGGGCACCCCATTAGCTTGAGCTCAGCATCCACATGAAATCAGTGCCTGCTGCAGTAAGACACCCTGGGCTACTCTCTGTTGAGGGATCAGCACGTCTATTTTCTAGTGCTCTCTTCCCCAGGTTGCCTTTGAAGTACCGTGAAACTTCTTTGCTGCTTGTATCCTCTCAGCTCTCCCTGCTTTTGCTAATGTAGCATCATTTTTTTTTCTCCCCAGCATTGAAGATTATAGTCCTTTATCTGCTGCTTCTGCTATTGCTGCCAGATTTCTGATTATCTTCTCGGCTTCGCTTTCAGCAAAGTGAGAGAGGAAGAAGAAGGAAGTAGGTACTTCCACCATTGCCATCAGCTGAGGTGACAAGGCAAGGAAAAGGCACAATGTACCCTGGAGAGATTTGTCAGTGTTCTGAGAGATATACATCCTGAGATCCCTACTGTTTCCAGAGCGGAAAATCCTTTTCCAGATTGCAAAGTCAAGAATCGGTACGTCATGGGGCATGTTCCTCTGAGAGCAGAGCAGAAGGCCAGGGGGCTGGACGTCAGGATTGCTCTTTCAGCCCTGATGCCAATGCTCGCAGTTCAAGCACATCCAGATTGGCAGCATTTGGCTTTTGCTTTGGTCAAGTGTCTTAACTTGTGTCTGCGTTTCACTTTTCCTTCTACACAAAATGGGTCTGACAGTTCTTTATACGATCTGAAATCACTGCACTGATGTTTAATGTCTGTTCTGCTGCTATTTATAAACTTTGATACGTGGGATCCAAACAACAGCTCTTCACACAGGAGGACTGAGCTTTGGCTGATGCCCTGTTCGTTTAGACGCAGGTCTACCAGGAGCAGGGTGGGCAGCGATGATGTCAAGCCTAAACACCAGAAAATGGGCAAAATGGTGCTTCCTGAGTTCACAGAATCACAGAATTGTCAGAGTTGGAAGGGACCTCTAGAGATCATCTAGTCCAAATCCTTTGCTAAAGTAGGGTTGCCCAGAGCACATCACTCAGGATGGCATCCAGGCGGGTCTTGAAGATCTCCAGAGAAGGGGACTCCATGAC
>JAOQGH010000062.1:4841187-4862836 GCA_025769975.1 Gallinago jamesoni | reverse complement strand
GAGCCCAGAACTGGATGCAGTATATTCCAGTTGTGGCCTCCCCAGTGCAGAGCAGAGGGGGAGAATGACCTCCCTCAACCTGCTGGCCACACTCTTCCCTACGCAGCCCAGGGTTCCAGTTGTGATGTTTGCTTTAAACTCCCGAGTTTTTAAAAGGGACAGGGACCCTTTCTGCACCCCAGTGGGGTTTCGAGCCTTCAAAAGGGACTCGGGTAACATTGGCAAGATTTTTCCCCGACAGCTGGGCTAACCCCCCCTGCCCCAAGTTCGTATTTTGTTGGGAAAATTGTACTGGCCCAGTTCCTATTTTGAGAGAAAGGTGGTGTTGGTTTGGGGGATGTTTTGGGAAGCCAAAAGCAGTGCTAGGCAGCACTGGAACTCCGTGCCAGCCTGGAGATCTTCCCAGCAGCTGGCCTTTACGTGACAAACTGATGCAAAGCCTAAAGCATTTGCAAATTTCGTCAATCCCGGGTGTAAAATCGCCCATTCCTGTCCCAGCAGCTGAAGGTTTCCGTCCCCAGGGAGGTGAATCCCGGCCCGTTCCATGGGTGGGCTGACTCTGTGGGATTTAGCCACGTCCTTTACCCTTCCCTCCATCCCCTTAATCCCCCCAAACGGGGAAAACACCCTATTTTCACCCACCTGCCCTCCCCAACACCCCCCCTTCCCCTTGCGTCAGATCTCCACGGGGGGGGGTGGGGGTTGGGGGGGTGGACGGACACACAACGCAACGAGAAACCGTCTCCCTCTTCCCTTTCTCCGGGACTGAGGCACGCAAACCACCTTGTTTCTAAGAAACGCTGCTTTTAATTTAAAAGAGCAGGAAAATCCACGAAGCTCCCTGCCGGGTGGGGAGGGAGCGGGGGGAGGAAGGGAGAGAGGGTGGCGCGCGCCTGCCCCGCCCCCGGCGGGGAGGGGGGAGGAGGAGGAGGAGGAGGCCGGCGCGCGCTGCCTGCGGGAGCGCGCGAAGCGCCGCGAGGAGCCGGGCGCCTGCAGCAGCGGGGGCCGCGCGCGGTTGCTAAGCGACGGCGCCCGGGCGGGCAGCGGCGCCGGCCCGGCTGAGGCGCAGGCAGCGGGGATGAGGCGCAGGCAGCGCGGTTCGGGCTGCCGCCGGCGCTGAGCCTTCCACCCCGGGCTTCCCGCACCTTCCCCACCCCCGGACCGCCCTGGCTCCGCTCCGCCACCCTCCTCCTCCTCTTCCTCCTCCTCCTCTACCCTCGCTCCGGCCTGCCCTCCCCCCTCCATGCGGCGGGAGAGGCCGGAGTGGGGCCCGCGCCGAGCCCCGCCGCCCCTCGCCTCTCGCAGGGAGCCGCGGGCGGTGTCTGCAGCCACGACAGCGGGTGAGGCCCCGGCTGGGGGAAGGGGAGCGGTGAGGGGGGGGGGCAGCAGCAGGGCGGGGGTGGGGGGGGTGTCTGCGTGCTGGGCGGGGCCGGTAGGACGCCCCCTGCCGCCCCGCCGGGCGGCCTCCAGGCCCGGTGGCGGTGCGGCCTCCTGCCGCCCCCCGGCCCGGCTCCGCCGTGTGCCGCCCCTTCTCCCGCCCGGGCGGCCTTAGCTGCCCCGTGTGGCTGTCCCTGTCGCCCGGGGAGGAGCAGTGGCTCGACCCGGCGGCTCACTTGCCCCCCTCCCTCCCTCCGGCGTGGCCGCTGTGCGTGGCGTGTGGCGGCCCGCCCCGCGTCAGGTGCTGCCTGTCGGGGGGCCTTGTCGGGGAGACCCGGCAGCTGCGGCGGGAGCGTGCTCCGGGTCCAGGAGGAGGTTGCCATGGCCTGGGCTGTCGGGTAGGGAATCAGGGGAATTCGCTTGGTTTCATGTAGCGATGATTGCGGGTGCCGAGGAGGGATTGCCAAGGCTGCTGTAGCGCGCTGCTTAGGAAGGTGTTCGGGATCTGGCCCTCGGAAGGGTGGCAAGAAACTTGCATTAACGAAAGCCAGGTGGTGAAATAAGGAAATTACTTCTGTAGGGGGAGGTTACCTGGTGATCGCTACTCGCATCCTTCCATTTTGCTCTATAGTGCAAATGTGAATGAGGAGCTGGTCACTTACTGCAGTATACATGAGGTTTGAGATACTTTTACTAATCTGTTCATTTAAATATGTTGTTTTTCATAGCTGTCTGCTTGTCTAATTGTCGTTTAACCCTTTGGAGATGATATTTCACATGAGCTTTGTATTTCTTTTGCAAACTAGGAAACAGTAAAATTGAATCAAAAGCGATATTATGTCATCCTAAGTTGATAAATGTGGGTCTAAATTAATTCGGGTTTATTGAGATATATATGATACTTTTTTACTTTTTTTTTTTTGTTTAAACCTTGCAATGCGTTTCAGTGATTAAGGGTGTGCAATGTGTTTCAGTGATTCCTAAATGGGAAGTAGGAATAGAAAGAAAATTAAAATACTGGTCATTTATGAGCCTCCATTATGCATATTAGTAGTTCTGAGCACCTGGGAGTGTGCAGCATCTGATCCATCTGATTTCCATCTGATTCTGAGTGTGATCAATCTGATTTCTTATGCTCGGTATGTTTGTTTATTGAAATGGATGTGTCTGTCAAGTAGTCATTTTTGTATAGGAGGCATCCTTTATTGATGAGGTACATCTTATGCTTGCCAGATGTTATAAATGGACTATGGTATGTAGAAGTGAAAGGTGTATTTCACAAGGGAACCTAATGTCACTTATAAAATTATTTTTGCTTCTTGCTGGGAAAATGGGTTAGTGGGAACGTCAAGGTCATCTTCACATTTAGAACGGTTTAACTGCCTTTGGAATAGGCCTTCTATTCACTGTTACATATTTTCCATATACTGATCCCGTGGCTGTTGACGTTTTCTGGACCTGTGGTTTGTTTGTCTTCTAAAATGATCTAATACTTAGTGCATTTTAATAGAAGCAATCTGTAAAGCTTCCGAAATCGATTTCATTTGAATAACCTCTTTAAGATGTATTTAAAAAAAAAAAAAAAAAAAAAGAAAATCTATGGCATCCAAACTCATTATTCAGAAAGACTGGAAACAAAAGGTGTTAAGAGAGTGAATAGATACCAATTATGCTTTACATGCAGATGAACTAGTAAGAAAGTAAGTTCTTACTGTCAGCTGCTCTGAACGAGGTAAATTCTGACTTTCTGTTCTTTGATCTTTCTGGATGCCTTTTCCAATGCAAATTATTCCATTGTAGACATCTACTGGTTTTGACTTTCCTAGCCACTTTCCAGTTTGCAACTGAAATGTAATTTTTTTAAGTTACTTATAATTCTACTATAGATCTGTGAATAATAGAAACAAAACAAATTGCTTCTGTCACTTGCATTCTGTTACTGTTTACATCAAGAGCAGAAGCATTGGAGCTTTTGGGAATAAGGAAGGCAGCAGGTAAGTCAGGAATAGAAGCAGGGCTTGGAAAGGTGAAGAAATGTGATTTATAAACTCAGAAGAAGTTTCCAGGTGTTGCCACATTGTAAAGTAGTTTCATATATTGGTTTATCCATCTCATAATGTAGAAAAAATAAAAATGAAATGGCTGTAATGCTACCTAGACATCACACACATCCCTGAGAAACCTATCCTCTTTCCATCATGGAATCTGCTAGACATAAGGAGCTTTGAGGAGCCATGTGTATGTGGCTGGACAAATACATATTTTTATATATACAAACTAACGTTTTTTGTAAGTTTTTTGTAAAAGGGCATTTTTTTCTAGGAATTATAAATGAAAAGCATGTTTGAGACATAATACTGGTATTTTTAAAATTCTTTACATCTGTTAATGTGAGGGTTTGCTTGGTGTTTTTTTTTTAATTTCCTGTGGATTGTCTGTTTTTGTTGATAAGCTCTATTTGATACAGTATATTCACAGTAACACAGATAGTTCATCTGGAAGTAGGAATGCCATGACCGCCTTTACAGACCTCGGCTTTCTATGCCATGGTACATGGTATTGCGTTTGATATATTTCAGATTGAGGAAACACGGAAGTGCAGAGCTAGGCAGTATAGCCTCTCCGAAGAGGTAGTTTTATTGTTCTGAGGTGAACAATTTATTCATGAGATTTGCCGTAATAAGAAAAACCCTTCATCAGCTGGTGGTTTTGATTCAAATATATATGTTCTTTCTATATTTAAACAAGTACTTCAGCTAAGTGTCTTGGAGTTTTAAAGGTAGCTATTGTATTTCATTATCTTATATGAGTTATTTTTGACATTTCAACCTGCTTTGCTAGCAAGCATCACCGTGTCAACATAAAACCTAGGCTTTACGTGGTTTGTTGTGGGCCTTTTCTGGAATGACATTTGGATATCATGGTACGATATAACTAAAGCCTTTTAAAAATCCTAGCATAGGCCAAGGTGCTTGTTTGTTACGTAGCTTAAATATAAGAGCTCCTTTTCCACATTCAGTCCATCTGGAGAGTCCCCTCATCAAGATTAATATCTGTTCTGATTATCTGAGTCAACTTCTATTTCATTTGTCTGGAGAGGAATGCTGTTACAGTGACAGTGTATCAACCTTAGACTAAAGCCAAAAGTTTAGACTCTAATTGTTTTTAGTAAGGACACCCACAAGAAATTTGTGGCGATTGCCCCTCTGAGACTATCCCCCTTTCTTTTATTTTCTTTTTTCTTTTTTCTTTCTTCTTTTTTTTTTTCTTTTTTTTAGATCAAACACTGGTTTCAGACTCTCTGCCAAGTCTTCCCCCTTCTAGGTTGTCCAGATACAAAAAGCAAACAAAAAAGCCACCCTCTAAACCAATCTAACCCACCACACCAAAAAAACTTCCTCTCTTAGCCCTAGTCCAAATATAGATCTCCTTTTAGAAAGGGAGAGATGAAGTTGCTGGAGAATAGGGATTTGTTGTTTTCATTTTCAAAAGTAGAGCAGTAGGCTTTTTCTCTTCTTGAAGATGACTTTTCAGCTTCTTCACCTTGGAAATGAGCAGTGTTGTCACGATAAGAATGAAGGAATCTTAGAATAAAAGAAAAATCAGTTTGGATTGGACTTCAGGAGGTTATCTAGACCAACACCTTGCTCAAAGCAGATCTAATTAGCAATGGACTGCCTTGTTTTTGCAACAGCAAGGTAACAGGTGTGAAAATCTGAAGTCACAAGATGCCTTTAAGTGCTTCTTGCTGCTTTCTAAAGGTACAAACTTTCTGTAAATAATGAACTTTTTTGATGCTTACCAAGTAACGTGTCTCTCTCTGCTTCCGGCATTTTCTTTTAGTAGCTTCTAAAGGGTTGTTTCAGTTTATGAGAAAGCATGTGTCCTGAAAAGCTGACTATACATCCCACCTCTCATTGGATGGTAGAGCGTGTGAGGGTCCACCCAGTATATTGAGACCTTTAGAAACCGAATACCCTTTGTTTTTCACGTTTCTCAAAGACTGCTTCTGGATGAGATATTTGGTTTAGTCCATCAAAGTAGACTTCTAAATACTCAATTGCAGAATTAGAATGAGTGTAAGTTAGGATGATAAAATACATCATGTTCTTGATATGTCTCTGTCTTAGCTGCAATCACAACTTCTTTTCTTATTTGTTTTTTGTGTTTCCAGAGCATTAATGAGTCATTTAGATCTGCAGAGTAGGTAGTACCAAACGGCCTTCTATCAGAACACGGATGAGGAGAACCAGTGTATTGCTTTGGTTTTAGGACTGAATGCATGATCTCAGTTTATAAGGAATTGCTAACCAGTAATCTTGTATAGGGTTAATGCTCCTGCTCCTATTTTACATAATGATGTCAACTGAAGTGTAAATGTTGCCTTGGTAGGGACAACAGACATTGCAGGTGTCAATAATGCTGTCTGTAACTGCTTAAGATTATTAGGAAGAGAAGATTGGTGGAAAGAGGTACCATATATGTTATTGTTAGAATTTTTTTTAATTCATATTTACTGTCTAGTTCTTTCTTTTTTTTTTTCTGTCTTGGGAAGTATGGTTGAATACCTAATGCAATAGAGATATTCCATTTGCTTCCCTTCAGATGTCTGGCCTGTATTTTATTACTTGCCTTCTGCTCAGCACTACCTGTTCTTTCTAGGTCATGAAATTGGTTAACTCCACACGCAAATCATATATCTTTAGAAAAAGTTAAAATGCCATTTCCTCTATTTATCATTCCAACCATATCCATCCTGTTCCTTTGAATTTGTACTTATGAGTGTGACTGAATGCAATTTGAGGTAAGATGCTTAAATTCTATACTGCCTTTGCATTTCTCTTCGGTTCATACTTGATTTGTAGTGGACTACTTCACAAGTGATTTCAAGTCCTCTATTTATGTGACATGCTAGACACAGCTTTTTAATACTAATCAGTCTAGTACTGATATCAGTGGTCATTTGAAGTATTTACTGAAATAAATTTGAAGTACCTCAAACATCGAGGTGATATTGTAGTTTCTTAGTACAATTTTTCAGTTTAACAAAACTCCACAATATGCTAAGAATGAGGTGAAACCAGGTTTTCTGTTTTGTACTATTTCTATCATATATTTTTAATTAAATCCTGTAGTCGTCACCAAAGCAAAATGACTTCTCCACAAGTTTAGTTTTGGTAGAGGCTGTAGATTTAGGCCTAGGGATTGATTGTGTATTTGCACAGCAAAGAATACATTGTTCTATTTAATGTTCCAAATCTACTGTGACCTTAGCTTTTAATAGGTTTTATTTTGGATTTTCAGAAGTGGCCATGGTTTCTCAAACTTCTAGCTAATCGAAATGTTTTTACTGATTTTCCTGTTGTCTCTTAACAGGATAATGTTTTTCTTTTCCTGGCATTGTCTGAAATGGTCTCTAGGTTAATTTCTGAATGCTTTATGAAAGGTGAGGCATCATCATTTGAGCCAACTGTGGTAAAGGGATTTCAGGGGCAGCATGCTAGAAGCTGGTGAGGAAAAACAACTGTGTGACTTAAGTTTTTGCAGCATTTGGGAAGGAAGAACTCTATTTCACTATTCTAAATTGGTCTGTGAAATGTATCAAGTGATACACTGACAGATTGAATTTATGTATATATATGCATGTATCTGTCTATCCATGTTTGTGTGTGTATGCAAATGGTGGGTTTTTTTCCATCGCTGTTCTGTGTAGACAGGACACACGTAGGCACAAAAAGATACAGAAGGTCAGAAAGGTCATTGCTATTTCTATATATTCTGGTGTGTGGATTCCTCAAACTCAGTCCTTTCTGCTCAGCTAAACCTCTTCTACCATTACAAGTGTTCCCTCAGCATTTTGTTAAGAAAGAATTTCCCCTTCAAGGTTGAGTGGTGATGATGATTACATTCATCTTAACTGGTGAGTCAACGCTGAAAATCTTCCTTTGCTCTTTGCCTCTGTACCAGAAGTGTGCTAAGTCACAGTCCTTATTGTTTTACTTCAAAGGTAGTTAAGGGAGGGGGAGAGAGATACAGAAACAGAAATGGCACATTTGTTTTTCTTTTAAAATACATCTCAATTGACTCAAAGGCAGAAGGTTCTAAATTAAAATTACTAACCATAGCCAGCAGGCTATTTTTCAATTGTGATTTCAATATTAATTTTAAGGACAAGACGTTCACTACTGGTGTTACCTGCTAGTGCTTTACTTTAGACTTAATGGATATCAGTGTTTCACTTCAGAGAAGTCATAATGAATAGAAAAAGTGTTTTTCTTGATGTTGTTTTGAGTTTGGCTTGATAAAAGACTATACAATATTAGGCCTTTGATTTGCTTAAATTTAAGGTTTCTCTGTTCGTCAAAATGACAGTGTTGAAACTTCCCATTAATGTGTTGAGACTGACATTAGATAGTAAGATAAGAAAAAACCCCATTAAACTGAATCAAAATGCTGTCATTTATATGGCTCTAATTATCAAGGGACTAAAAACTCTGATCTACCATTTTAATGCTTCTGTTAAAAATGCTATTTGATTTAGTGCATACTCTGGGAATAGCGATTATACATGTCTCTAAATGTATAAATGAGCTGCAGATCCGTGCTCAGGTCTTTGGTTTAAACCATCTCTTCTAGAATGGGGAAAAGAGTTGGTTTGATTTATTAGATTAAAAAGTAGAAAAAGTATTCAAACATAGTTTCATTTTAAGTATCTTAAAATAGGAGTATTCCTTTTTAAATTAGGACGATTCCTTGCTCCTCAGCAAGCAAGGTAGGATAAGTGATGGAAATGCCAGATGTTTGCACGAAAAGCTCACTGCTTTTATCTTGGTTAAAGCTTGATACACTTCCTTCACTGAGTGACTGTTAAGTATTTTGGTCTTTTTATGGAAGTTACATCATCATATGTATGCGATACATCTGTCAATTACTTGATGCTTATATGACTGCTGTTTGCTAAGTACAAAAGCTCTTAGGACAGTCTTAAAACTATGCAAAATAGAGTTTTAAAAGGAATAAAAGGGCAGAATTCTTTACTCCAGGTTCTGTTAGATAAATCCAAAGTGCTTGGTCATATAATCTTGTTGACATTACTGAGAGGTGTACTTGAAATTGACTCTGACTGTATTTTTGCAAAAGCATCACATTTTAGAGTCACTTTAATTTCAAAATGGCCAACTTAAATAGGAAAATTTTCTACATAGATGATTTTATTCTGTTTTCCTATGGCCTTGCAACACTTGACACAGTAAATGAAAATTAAATTTGCTAAGCTACCGCGTTTGTTACATGCTGAAATTAATTCATTCTAAGGTTCAAAAAATAAATCAGTAAAAGTGATTAATTCCTGTTGAATTGCAGTATATGTATTATTATGGTATGTGTGTGTAAGCTGTAACGTATTCCTGTTATCTCTGTTTAAAATAATGATAAATATGGAAATCTAGTCATTGAAGGTGTATAAACAGAGGCAAATAGCTACAAATCACCAACCCTTTTCCTTTTTATTAAGGACAAAAGAGAATTGCACATAATGTCACGCAGCACAACTTTTCCAATTTTTTAATCCATTCCAAAATAGCCAAATGTTAATTTTAGAATATTTTCTGCTTTTCTTCAGTTGTGAGTCCATCCCAGCAGATGTGTACCACCTAAATGTATGATTAGAATGAGAAAAACCTACCATTTTTATTTGTGACTCATATACTTTGTCAGCGTTAAGCGCTTTCTCAGTAGATAAAATAGCTCACTACCTCAGAAAATATTCAGAGCAGCAAGCAGTGAGGTGTAGTATCTGTACTGCTCCTGAAATTAGAATTCAACAAGAACGTTGTGTCTTCCAGTGCTATGAAAACACCAATATTGAGTTGTGTCATTTTTTTCATGAGCACTGTAGAAATGCAGTTTTCAAAATTAAGGGCTGATCCCAAGCCCAGTGCCATCTCTGCATCTTGAGCTGCTCTTTGGCTCGTTCTGCCAATACTGCTTTGTCACGTTCCTGAAGACTGTGTGTGCAATGCATTTATTTATTTATTTATTTATTTTGCTACAGGCTCAAACTGTAATGTCTTTAAAGTGGCAATTAGTCCCGTGCTGGAGAAGTTTTTAAAGCTCACAAAAGCATAACTCTGAGGACATGTCTTTAGAGAAACCTCTGGTCTGTGCTGTAGCATCCTGTTGGATGTGGCGTCTCTGACACCTGAATATTTTTTAAAAAGACTTCTCTTTGTCTACTCGTATTGTTTCCATGGTTTTAGACTCTTAATTTACCATGTGTGTAACCAGGAAATTGTCAGCTTTTGTGTCGGGATGCTTATACACTGTGTACACTGCAACCACCAGGTGTAGCTGTAGTTGATCTATCGTATAGCAGCCCTGTGTGCTGTTTAGTTGTGAAGGTGATAAAATGGGGTTAATTCCTTCATGTGTTGTAAAACAAGTAATCTGGGCTCATGCTAGGTTTATGCAGTTTGTGTTAAATTCCATGTTGTTATTACTTGGCTGCTCTTAATGCCTGAGCTAACTACATGAAAATTAGTTTGGATGTATGTCTCTGTGTGCTTCAGTCAGCTTCTGATGCTGTAAAAATCGCCACAGGAATCAAAGACTTGGCTAATGTTTAGAACAGCCTTTTTCTGAAAGATGCCTCTTCCCGTGTGCCTATCTTACAGAGAGGAATCTATACAGAGGAGCATGCTAGTGACAAGTTAGTGAAATAAAGAGTAAAGAGAGATACTTCATGATGAAGTGATGGAGGGAATAACTTCATTTTCTTAATTAAAAACACGCTAGGTTTTTAAATTCTTGTTAAGATGTTTGTTTTACAGTTTAAGAAATACAAAAGGAGAAATTTGCAATATTGATTCTTCAATGTATGGAACTCCCCTAGATGTTACCATTTCATATGTCAGTATTCAGTTAGATATTTTTTTTCTTGCAGTGTTACCCAAAAAAGTTACTTATTAACTACATGTATCTCAAAAATATACAAGGGAAAACAAACAGTCCTCCCGCTCCTTAAAATAAGCACTGTAGAATCATTGTCATCTGTATTTATTATCCAGGTGAGACAGACATTTGAGAAAATACTTGTTTGGTTTTATTAATTTTGTATTTTAATATCTGCAATGACAGAAAACTAGAGCTGCTAAAAAGTTGATGAAAGGAGTTAATTAATACAATAAGGCTGGTCCTCATAATAGATGTGTGCATCGTATAATTGACTTTGAAGGGCACACTTAGGTGGCAGAAAGATAGTGTCATAAGGGACCAAAAGTTCAGTCCATTCTTTCTCCCTGTCTTCTCTGAGTCTTTTGGTCCTGCTGAAATTAACAGGCTTTGAATAGAGTATTTCTAGCACCGCTCTTTAATAGCCATTATCATTTGAATAGTAATTGTTAAATAATCCCCAAGTGTTTTCCATAAGTATTGCAGTATTTTATTACTAAGCAGATATTTTCCTTCTGTTTTAATACCAGCAAAAGTAAATAGATGCTTTCTGTTTGGTCCTTTATGAACAAAATTCAGATAATTTTGCCTCACTTTTTTCTCTGAATCACATTATCAATTCTACTAGTCAGTCGTGACTGTGCTGAAAGAGGTGTTTAGTAAGAAAACTTGGTTGCTTAGCAATGAACATCATGAGAATTAAAATTTTAAAGCTGTAGTATATACATTTCTGAGTTACAGTATCTCTAAATCATAAATTGGTAATAGCTCACTTTTCTCTCCTTAAGGGTGTGTTCATATTTTTCTGTCTTCAGAGAGAATGTAACTCATACTAAACAAACACTAACATTTCAGCGACACAGAAAATTTTGGGGCATACTGACTCATAGTCATTTCTCAATTTTGTAGTTACCAGGAAAATCAAGTATTGCTCAAATTATTTATGTTTTTTAATGTTTGTTCTGTTTTTCCTTGTAGTGGATTTTTAAAAATTTATCCCTATATAATAACTCCTGAATACATCTATATTAACTTTAAAAAGTGGACAGTATAAGCGGTAACAAAATAAAAAAGTGGAACATTATCTGCAAGGATCATTCTGTAAACTGATTATTAGTGCTTTTTTCCAGTAACTTTTTTTTTTCTGTGCACAAATGGGCAAAGTGAGCATGAAGGCAATGAGGGGGGAAAAATAATATTTTTGCACATACTTTCTTTTTGACTATATGTGTACAAATTATGCATATTACATACAGCCTGCCACTTTAAAGTTCAAATATAATCTTTACTCCATCTCTTACTGTAGAAAAAATTAGTGGTGACTTGGCCAATGCAGAAAATAAAACATGTGGGACCTGATGCCATTGTTAGAAAAGAAGTTGAATATACCTGGCTTTAGCTGGTTCCTTTACAAAAAATGGAATTTTGAAGGTTTAAGTGCACCACATGAGATGCCTGTTTTCTATAGTTATTAGTAGCAAAGAGAGGCTTGTAACTCCTTTACATTAATTCAGATGTATAAGTTCTTTGCATTGTATTTTTGCATTTTCTACTTTATTAAATAATTTTTTAAAAGAGCTCAAGGCAAAATTACAATGTTTGGACAAAGCATGATATTTGAAATGTGTGTAATATTCAAGTAATATTTATCTTAATTAAGAACTGCAATGCAGGTATTATATATATATAAAGAGTTTAGTACTAGATCTAGCTTTCATTGTTTGAATGTTTTCTAATTTTTTATGTATTGCAATGCGAGAATATCATTTGATTGTTCTCTCAGCCACAGTTCATTCAGCTGTATGGAAAACATTCCAACAGAAATACAACAAATTACTTAGAAAGCTCAAGTAGTGAAAATGTAGGTATTTATGTACACATAATAATAATAAAAATGCATCTTGCCTGAAACGTTTGAAATATGTGTGTGATGAAAAGCTTCTCGCCACAACCACAAAGGAGTGTGGGATCACAAATCTGAACTGTTTCTGAAACAGAACCCATAGTTATTTGGTACAGTATATGGCATCTATTTGACAAGTGATAGTTAGGAATGCAGTAAGCAGTGTGGGAGGCAGGAAACAATGCTAGCAACTATAAATGCTGTTGTGTTAAAATTAAAAGTGTTAAAATTCTTGGTTAGGCTTCAGTGGCAACAAACAGTGAGGGAAGGATCTAGTTGAAGAGGTAGTGAGAGAAAGGCAAGAGAAGCTACCTATAAAAAGCTTAATAAAACAACCTACAAGCTTAGTAAAAAGTCCAAAACTTGCTCAAAAATGTACTAGAAATTGTAAGAGCAGCGAAAAACAGGGGACTTGGATTTAACATCAAGATAAAATGTTAATCTTATATCTGCTTAACACCGTTTCACCTTTCCTTTAAGAAGGTATAAAAAGCGGTGGCCACTACTCTTCCCTGGGCCCTTCTTGAGGTAGCAAGATAGAGTCTGGTCAGTATTTCACTCGTTCTTTATTTCCTGGCAGCATCAAGCTTCTTTTAAATGAACTTCACAAGTTCCTACTTAAAGTTTGTAATCAGCAATTTCTTTAGTTTGACTATTGCAAAGGAAATAGCTGAACTGTTGAGAGAGGTGGTGAATTCAAGTCACTTAAATGCTTTGAGCATACACAAAACTCATTTCCCTGAGATGCCTATGTAATAGATGACTCCTTTATTTGTAGTAGAACCACATGGCCCGCTAAGAAGGGATAATATTCTGAATGCTTGCCACGCTGTAGGTGGAGAGGTAATGATAGCAAGTATCATTACTTAACTGGAAGTCAGAAATAAACTGAGACTGAATAGAGTTTCAGACATGGAGTGGGACTGAGCAGAGAGTTCAGCTTTCCAAGAACAGGGCACCTGAGCATTTTCAGAGCAGTGGCACTGATTATGTCTGGATAGCTGGCATTAAAGGTGGTGATTGACAGGCTTGTTAGGTCAAAATACTGACTGACTGAAAAGAGATACTGTCTGTACTGTAGTGATCCTGGGTTCCGGAATAGGTTTCCAGATTTACTGAAAAAAACCCACAGCTGCAATTTGAGGACAAGTAGTAATCGGTTTCTGTAGCTGTGCCTTTTCTTGCTACTGAGAGCTGGCTTGCTTAGGGACAGGGGTCTGGGTCGTCGTCTGTGAACACACATAGTAAATCTATAGTGATATCTACAGGGCTATAGGTAGCTCCAGGGGTTACAACAGGGTATAGTTTGGATTGTTCAGGGCTGTGAAAAAATGAGGGAGAGGCCACAGTGATGTTTTTGTAGCTGAATGATGGTATTACGAATCTGGTTTCTAATCCGGAGGGTGTGAAGAAGGGTGCTGTGTTCAAGTAGTGGTAGTTGCTGATGCTGCTGCTCCTTTCTCCTGCTCAGTTCTTTCCACTCTGTTTGCTGGCTTAGGAGCAACACAGCACTTCTTCCTTCCTGGGTTCCCCTTCTCGATGGTCAGTGGGAAAACTTGGTCCTGTGTTGTAATATTTTTGTAGCTGTTGTTTTTTGTTGTTGTTGGATTTTCTTATTTATTTGTTTTGGTGCTTCTGACCCAACAATGAGATGATCCTCATTGTTTGAGAATCTTAACATTATGCATTTGGGAATAAATCCTCCTATGTCCCAAGGCTGTGGGTGCTGGGAACAGTTCAGTTGCACAGATGGGGCGACTGGCTAAGGGTGGAGAGGCTTTGGGGCAAGCTGACTTGTTTCCTGGGAGCTTTTTGAACAAAGTGTACAGGGTTGAAGAGATGGGCTCTGGAGGCAGAACTGCCTCGTTTTCTGTCAGCATGACAATTGATGCTAAATCAGGTTATCTAAACTATTTGACAAAAGTTGCCTCTTCATAAATTGGCTCTGCTGGATGTTTAAAGAAAATGGGGAAAACTCCTTACTTTTCCAGAAGTTACAATGTCTACATGTTGTATCTTTTTTTGGTGAAAGATCCCTGATATATCTCAGTAAAAATGACTGCAGTTGGTACCTGCAGGACCTGTG
This sequence comes from Gallinago jamesoni, assembly GCA_025769975.1. NCBI lineage: Eukaryota > Metazoa > Chordata > Aves > Charadriiformes > Scolopacidae > Gallinago > Gallinago jamesoni. The sequence goes on along the minus strand of JAOQGH010000062.1, from coordinate 4,848,521 downwards.
GACTTTCAGGGTTTCCCTCACAAGATCCTAGATGAATATGAAAAGGAGATTATTTAAAACAATCTGATTTAGTTTTTATATAGTTTGACGATAACTAGAGATATATTTCTTTTTTAGCAGACTTTTAATTCCCATCTCAAATATTTGAAACATAATGGTGAACATTACGTCACAGACTAAATATTTTCCACTGCTATGCAAGAGAGGGATGAGACAGCTAAATTTCCCTAGTCGGTGGCTTTCAACCAAAGGCTGACATGAATGAAAAAAAAAAAAAAGGCAAGAAACTCCAAGATGAGTCATAGAAGTGGGTGTTTCCATAGAGTGAGCTTTCATAACACATCCACCAATCTATCACTAGCGACCAAAGAATAGTAAACCACAGCACAGGACTGTCAGAGAGCAGTCCTCCTAGATAAAATACTGCTTCCGAACACAGACTGTATATCTGAGCCGTTTTCTTCGTAAGCGAGACAGAAGTGAGTATGCCAAAAGCAGTGCTAGAAAGTGTTCTTAGTATTAAATTTCTTTGTTTATACTTGAAATAATTTTTGAATTTGAAGTTCTTTAGATCTGACTATGATCAACCTACCTTTTGTTAAAATAAGATCTTACTTTCAGGAAATAAGAAATGAAATTTATGGTAAATTGCTTATACGATGTTAAGCAACAGAAAACTAGAGATATGTATGTGGAATAGGGACAATGCAATGAAACAGTGAAATCAGTTTTTATGCAGATAAGATAGCTTATTTTCCAATTAAGAAAGAGGAGGAAAAAATTAAGAGCAAAACTTGTGTAGTTCTCATTTACAAAAATAAACAAAAAACGGATGGTTAAAAAATCTAAATGTGGAAGTAATAGTGTTACCCAGATTATATAATCACTTATAAAAAAAAAAATCATAATCTCTTTGAGTCCAGTTGATTTAATTTCCAGTTGGGAAGGAACATATTTTGCTTGTAGTTTAAACTAATATTTAAGTCTTTGTAAGAGAATGTAAATTTGGTCCTCTAAAAATTGGTTTAAATGGATTACTTCTGGGAAATTCTTTGTTGAAATAAAACCAGTGGAGAAGTTAACAGCAAACTTGAAATCCTAAACAACCTTCTTTCTCCTCATCATACTTTCAAGTCTTTTTTGACTTGTCTTTCCAGTCTTAAGAACCTTTCTCTTGTGACATTTCCTATGGCAAAGGGCTTAGGATTATTTACTAGAGGTGGAAAACCGGGTATGATAAGTTTAACAAAAGCCAAAAACATTCTTGTGACATTACATTTAAAGAAATGATGACAACTTGAGAAAAAGAACAGAGATCTTTAACCTTGCACCAACAGGATCCAACTGTTGTTTGTCCAGTCCCAAAGCAGCACAGGGTCATAAATCTGGGAAAAAAAAAAAAGTTTTACTGCAGGTGTTGTAACATGTTTCTTAGTTGCAATATTTTGTAAACTGAGGGTGTAAACTGTGTTGATAACCTGTTCTTTTAATCTTCCTTGATAATAATTTTTTATATCTTTTGTTTTAGTTTTGGCAAGGTACAAAGTTATTTATCATGTATACATTAATTATCACACTATAACCAAAATCCATTCCAGATTAAGCTGTTACATCTATGTTGGCAAATAATGGAGTTGTAAATATACAGCTATTAGTGTTATGTGAGAGAAGATCACCTCAAATGAAAACAGAGAATGCTGTAGTAATGATATCTAAGTATTTAAGGGGATACTTTTTGTGTAAAGACCAGCAAATACCTAAATATAACCTAAGTCTAACCTAAACCTGACAATCAACATTGGAATTTCCATTCAAATGCAAAGAAACTGTTTTTTTTCCATATTGCATAAAACTTAGTATAAGTTTCTTCTATAGTAAAAAATAGTTTTGATTGACTCAAAACTTGGCCTTTTTTTTTTTTAATTTATTTTTTATATATAAGTGATTAGCATTTCCTGTAATTACCTTGATTTCTTAAGGAAACCAGACTTTTGAACAGTGCTTTCTGCCTTTGTGTGTTTGCGTGTATGTGCATCACAGAAAGAGCATCAACAAGTGAGAGTCATCCCATTTGGCACTGTGTGGAGTGGGAGTAATTCCCTCTTGGCCACTCTTAAGAGGTCACAAGTGAATTGAGCAGAATATGAAAGATCTTTATCTCCAAAGCAAACAAAGCACACAAATAAGATTTCAATCTAAGATATTTACCTAAAATTGCTCATTTGTAAACATATGTATTAAAATACATACACTTAGTAGGTAGGTACTTTCCAGTATCACTGGAAACGTGTGTTGGAGTTGATTGTAGTTTGGATATATATCTGCCATCTCCACCAGTATGTAAATTTACCACAGCCAAGTGAGATGTCTAACTAAAGAGCATAAATCAGCATGAAATCTTGTAGAATGTTACTGTTTGGCCTGTTTCAGGTAATTATATATTACTGTGTAAATGTTTCACAGATTAATAATCTTTGTTTAACTTTGAGACCTGTCTTAGAGATCCTTTGACGTTTTTATGGTTTTGATTATCAAATGTTACCACTCTTCTAGAGCAATTGTTCTCTGAAACACTCTCATAGGCAACAGAAAACCACCATTTCATGTAGGGAAATAGTCAAGAAAGCAAGCTGAGATGAGTGGTGTATCAGGGGCTATGATTTTCAGCATCTTATCACCTAACAATGAAAGGATATGAAAACTCAGAATGAATAAGCTTTGACTTATGTGCACACAGCTCGTTCTTTCATTTTTCTTTTGTGGCTTATAATGCTTTGTAAAATGTCTGTACTGTGTTTACAGAAAAAAAAAAGAAGAGATCAGTTTTTCATTTTAAAGATTATTTTTTTGGTAGTATGTAAGATTTTGTTTCTATGTTTATTATATTTATTTTAAATCACTAAATTAAAATATTCATGCATGTCAGCATTTCTGTTTGCTGTTTTACAGAGGAGAAGAAAGTGGGACCTGCAGGTTTCTGAAAGTAGGCCTCTAACTAATTACTTTGGTAATCAGTTTTCTCTGGTTACCTGCATTTATATCTATTTCACCATTTTATCTAAAACATGCACTTCTGTAGGTGCAATTCCTTTTAAAAACTATTTTTCAAAGGCTCCATGATATCAGTTCAGCCCCTCACAGGTCACTTGAATCTTACAGTTTGTCAGATCTTTCACTAGAATTCTTTGAACAATTTTTCTTCTGGTAGAAGACAAGAATCATGAGAGTCTATCCTGTCTTTCTGACAAAATGGGATAACATCCACTCTTGATTTTTGGAGTTTTCAGTGCAGTTGGTACAGTAAACAGAGCACAAGATGATTGTTGTGTAGAACCTTTGTGCATCCTGTTATTGACCTTTATGCGGCCAGCTTGCAGTAAACTTAGTTGGTTTCAATAGTAAACCCTTACTGAAAGAGGCTGAAAAGGTTTGTGCTAAATTTGATGCGTTTTGGAACTCCACACCATTGTTCCTGATGTAGACAGGCTGTTGGTGCAGTAGAAGGCTTTAGAGACAGGTTTCTAGTGAAAGTGGTGGGTCACCCTTTTCTGTTTTATGGTCTTTAAATATAACTGAGACACTCCATTAATTTCAGCTGTAAGTTTATGTGGGAAGTGTAATTTTTTTTTTTAATGTAGAGTAACTGGGGGAGGTAAAGAGAGTTTAATTTGTGATTAAAGAGACAACATAATTATATGCTTTATTATGATCAATTTTTACACAGAAATGTGAATGACTAGGGACCTCTACTGACTCGTAAACAAAATCATTGTAGTTGAGTATTTCACAGAATTTGTCAAAAGCTAATTTATTTATTTTTTTAATTCTTTTTAAAGGAACTTCATGTTGGTGGTGTTTATGCCAGAACATAGTAAGCAAGAAAAATTAACTCCAGCCTCGTGTAAACTTTTAATTAGCCAACATGATGCGACTGCGTGTGAATTCCAGGTGGCTTTGGAAATGAAGGAGAACTGAGCTCCCTGGCTGGAAGCTGAACGTGATGACGGCCTGGTCTATGGTAGGGAAGCTGAAAATGGAGAAGAGGCACTCCAGAAAAGACAGAAACGTGGAACAAGATGCTGGGGAATGCAGTGCTGAATCTGAGGAATGGACGAGCTCAGAAAGTGAACCTGAGCAACCATACTTCAGAAACACCTGTAGCAATATTCAGTGGAGAGAAAAGGAGGTTTCCACTAAACCACATCGGCCGCTCTGTCGGTCCCCTTGTTTGGATCGCCCAAGTTTTTCACAGAGCAGTATCACACAAGACTTGAAGCTAGACGAATGCAAACCAAATTTGGACAAGGAATACCAAGCTAAAATGGATTTTGCTTTAAAGCTTGGCTACGCAGGGGATCAGATCCAGGCTGTACTAAATAAATTGGGAGCAGATGCGCTCATCAATGATGTTCTGGCAGAGCTTGTGAGACTTGGCAACAAAAGTGAATCAGAGGGACAAAGCAGTGCCAGCAGTACCAGCAGTACTCTGGTGCCAAGAGGGCCTTGCCCAAAGGAAATAGCAAGCCCTGAATTGTCACTTGAAGATGAAGTTGTGGATAACAGTGATAACTTGAGGCCAATTGTCATTGATGGAAGCAATGTGGCTATGAGGTGGGTGTCCGTGTCACAACATTCAAAAATACTAGATCACTAAAATATTTATGAGAAAAATCAATATTGATGGCAAAATAGTTTTAAGTCATGCAGTATATTTACACTGATAATACATCTTTTTTATGGACTCCTTAGTCCAGGCTTTTAATTATGCTGTTACTCCTTTGTATCTGTATATAAAGGAGTATGTCTGTATATAAAGTGTATCTGTAATCTGTATTCCAGTTCCCCTCCCTGCCTTTGCAAAGCAAGTTCTCCCCTCAAATCTTCTGTTCTAGCAATCCAGCTGTAGTGTGCTGTTGTGTGGATGGGTTTAATTTTTTTGAAGTCCTGGAACAATACTGAAATTTATTTTTCTTCAATGTCCAGAGGCAACCAAACAGGGAAGGAAAACTTGGTTCTTTCTAAAATGCCATGCAGTGTATGCTGGTGATAGACAGTGGACTTCAGGGTATTTGTGCTCCTGCTGATCAAGCCTGCTCAGAATTCAAAGCAATTTAGCTGTGTCAATCCAGGGAACGTGCTGACTCCGTAGCTGTGGTGCGTGTAGTTACAGACTTGTGTGTACACACGTGCACTTAGCTGCTTGGGTCAACACTAACTCCAGAGATATCTGTCCTGTGCCACCCTCCAGCATGTCTGTGGTAGCCAATGATTTGTTTTATCACCAAGAAAGTATGATTTTTCTACAAGGGAGTTCTTGAAACAGTCTGTTTAGTGATCAGTAATATCAAGGTTTCTTCAGATAGTGTTTGTACAATAGATTTACTTTAGTATGATTTTTCTGCTCTACTCTAGAAGAATTTGTGATCTGAACTATTGGTTTTTTTCAATGTATTAAGAAAATTCAGATTTTTCATAGGTTTATTGAGCTCTCCGAGTTTTAAAATACATAAAAATTCTATAAGAATATTTCATATGCAGGATTTTCCAGTGCCAAGTTGTGGTTACATCAATCAAAAAGATGTTCCTGAAAAATGACATCACCAATATTAGATTTAACCTCTTTCCGTTTTTTCTGTGCCTCTTGAATTTTCAGTCTCTGTACTGCTTGAGTTACTCCTGAGCATAATGTGGAGAAAAGTGTGTGTATACTCATACTTTGCATAGTGTGGACCTGATGCTCCTCTTATAGAATCATGGAATGATAGAATATCTCAAGTAGGAAGGGACCCAAAAGGATCATCGAGTCCAACTCCTAACAAGCCGCATATTCAGCTGAAAATTTGAAAGGATATTAAATTCTGTAGAATCTGAAATGTACAAAAATCTGAAGAAAAACGCTTTAGGAACATTGCAGCTCCTGTATTTGTTATTTAAGTTGCAAGGATTTGGACTATCTTGGTGATCTGTAGGCCTTCGTTAGTTATACTGATGGGATTAGACCTGTCTGACTTTAGTCTCTTTGAGTGGTACTTTACATGGCATTTTTAGCCCAGGAAAAGAGTACATTTTACTAGGGTCCAGTCACCTGTGATGTTGTTCTGTAATAATAACAGCAACAGCATTGAAGTAAAATTTGGAATGATAATCCATAGAATAATGCTAAAGGCAATTTTTATAAGATGCAAATATCTTAATTATTCTGCGTCTGCTCTACAGACTGCGAATATCTGAAAAGTGCAAGGGTTGTACACTTCTCATGCTTAAAAATAGTGCAATTATTGGTGATGCAAATGGAGGCCTTGCCTTTAGGGTAAAATATGTATGTTGTAACTGGAAGGTGGCTATATATGGAAAATGGATCTATTTCCATTTTCAGTATTGAAATTTTCTTGAAGTAAACAGTTCTGGGAGACGCTACACAGAACTAACAGCTTGGAACAGCGTGGTGCAGCAGCTGGATGCCGCTTTGTGTACAAACGCCAGCTGGTTAAGTAGAGGGGAGAAGTTCCTACCATTATATAGCCTTAATTACAGCCAACTGCTTGGACTGCCCACGCACTTCAGGGCTGCTATCACAGAGTCCTCTCCTGTGTTTTCTGCCCAGCGCTGCTCTCTGGGCCCTTGGGGTTTGTTTTTTTTTAATAGGGATCATCATGGGTGCCCTTCCAGCATCCTCCGACACAGCCCCTCAACCACTTTCTCATGGGGAAGATCTTGCTCCTCAGTGTGGCATCACTGCTGTGATTCAGTTAGCGCCTTTAGCAATGGATGGAGTGGTTTGAAGAAATTATTTCATTTTCTTCACAAGTTAATACAGAAGTCTTCAGAAATAATGACTGGTGGATGGCAAACTAACCAGGCGGCATCACTCCCATCACAACTGATGAAAAATTGCAGTTGTGTTGAGAAAGGGGGGTAAAATGGAATTAATACATTTTGAAGAGTGTGCATCAAGGAGCATAGCATTGGCCTATGAGTCTGCCCTTTTCAATTGCAATTTTGGAAGTACTTTGCTGGTCAAACTGAAGCATAGCTAAGAGGGTTGTTTTCATTTGGTTGGTTTTGTTTTGCTTTATTTTTAGTAAAAAGGGCAGATCAATTTTTATTTATTTTTTTTCACAAGTAGTTACAATATTAATTGAAAAGAACCAGAACCCTTAGTTTTTATTATCCAAATATATGGTGTAGCAGTAATAGATGTGCTGTTTTTTCAGACAAAGATGATGTTGGCTTGAATCCAAATATGAAAGCCAGCCATAATGCAAAGATCTGTGTCTCTCTCTTACCTGTGTAGATGAATTACTGAGGATATCATGATTAAATGTTGTCTGTGT
>JAOQGH010000062.1:4773818-4841087 GCA_025769975.1 Gallinago jamesoni | reverse complement strand
GACCCTGCACTTGGCCTTATTGAACCTCATCCCATTGGTCTCAGCCCATCCATCCAGCCTGTCGAGATCCCTCTGAATTACTGAGGATATCATGATTAAATGTTGTCTGTGTGCACCTATGTACTATTCACGTATTCCTAACTATTTCCTGAGAGGATTTAAAACCTGATTCTTTAGCCTGCTTTGTGTTTAACAAATCAAGATAGGTGCACCCAGGGGGTAGGCTGAATAAGATTCTACTTAGTTTTTATCTAACCTCTAAATAATTTATTTTTTTCCTTTGCAGAAACTTCTTATGCCTTTTTAAAAATTAAACCCCTCTATCCAAATTATGTGCTGTTCTAGAGACTCCCATGTCTTTCAGAAAAGATGGGGGGCAGACCTTAAACAACTTTGAGTTATTTCTTAAAGAAAAAGTCCTAATAAAAAATGCAGACCATTTAGACCAGAGAAATACATGGGTTTTTTTAGTCCAGATGTCTAAAAGCACCCCTCACCCGTGACAGCCAACATTGTTAGTTCATTCCTTTTTTGTTATTGATAACTTTATGGTACTATTTAAGGTGAGCTCAATTTGTTGGGGGATGTGGTATTTTTCATCAGCTCAGCTTATAAAATGGAAAAGCGGAAAACTTCCTGTATGAGGGGTTTTTTTTTGCATTTGGGATAGTGAAATTTCACCATTTCTAGGGTTTTTAGTAGCAGTGTTGCTGTAATCTGCTGGCTGAATAGCTCTGGACAGTTGTCTCTTTCTCACTACGTGAGCTGGTCTAAGGTTTGCCTCTCTTTACAGATATATATTATTCCCTTATATCCTTGGCAGCTTTAAGAGAAAAAAACCCCAAACACCACCACAACAAAAACCAAAACCAAATGTAACTTTTTGCCCTTGTTGTTTCTAAAACTTTTGTATGTTTTTCAGCCATGGGAATAAAGAAGGATTTTCCTGCCGGGGAATTCAGCTGGCTGTTGATTGGTTTCTGGAAAAAGGACATAAAGATATCACTGTGTTTGTACCTGCATGGAGAAAAGAACAGTCTCGACCCGATGCGCCAATTACAGGTAACAGATCAAGATTTTCTTTGACTCCTTGGTTAAAAAGAAAAAAAAGAAGTATTGCATTAAGACTTTCTGATGGTACTATGCACTGTGGATGTGATGTTGTATGATGAGGTTGTGCTCAACTGTTTGAAAACACAACGATTTCCCTGGTGAGGAAACATGCATTTAAGCATCTGCACCTGTAAATGATGCTGGTTTTTCTGACATCACTGGATCTTTTCAATGCTTTGGAGAAGTAGTAGTCATAATTTTCCCATTAGCAAATATTATTAAGCACATAGGAGCTGATTCTTAGTTGCTGGGTGAATAATAAAATAAACAGTATCAAGTCAGGGACTTCTTTAGTAGGATTATCTTGAACACTGAAGAGGCAGCATGTGTTTTGACCTATAGAAGGTACTTAATGTTTTACTCTGGGCTAAGAAGGCTGTTGTAATACAGTAACAACAAAGTTCTTGATGTGTTCGGGAAGGCTGAGTAAAGGTACATGGTTGTTTACAGAGGAACAGAGTGGTTATGAAGCTTAAATATTGAATATTTACCTAGTTTCAAAAACCTCAGAAATAAAATGGCACTCTGCGTCTAGGTATATTTTAATGATAACGGGGACTTTATATGAACATAATTACAAAATACTTTATCAGAAAAGAGGGCAAGAAGTTTCATATTTCAAAGGCTGTGTTTCTTTCTCTTAAAACCTTTTTAAAAGCTGCTCAAATAAAATTCTTTTACAGATCAAGAAATCTTACGTAAATTGGAGAAAGAAAAAATTCTTGTTTTCACCCCATCTCGAAGAGTTCAGGGAAGAAGAGTAGTTTGCTATGATGATCGATTCATAGTAAAACTCGCGTTTGACTCTGATGGCATCATTGTATCAAACGACAACTATCGGGATCTTCAAAACGAAAAACCAGAATGGAAGAAGTTCATAGAGGAGCGGCTGCTCATGTATTCTTTTGTGAATGACAAGTATGCCTTTTTCTTCAAAAGTACGGGAATTCGCTAATTCAGAATCCTCAGTTAAAACTGAAACTCACATTTCATTTCTTTCCCCTTAGATTTATGCCTCCTGATGATCCTTTAGGACGCCATGGTCCAAGCCTTGAAAATTTCTTAAGGAAAAGGCCAGTTATTCCTGAACATAAGAAGCAACCGTGTCCTTATGGTAAGTGCCTAAGTCAGATTGATTTACTGTATTCAAAGGTAGGTGAAGCAAGCAATTAATTAACATTTTGTCATTACTGGCAGGGGAAAAAAAGCCATTTTTTGTGTTGCCATCTAAGCACTATATCCGTTTTTATACCCTTCATACACATATTAATAAATACAATGTAGCAGAAAATGAAGGATTTCCAGATATACCTTGTGGATAACGCAGATTTTTGCTATTGTCTTCTGGTTTGTATTCAAGGAAGGAGATTCATAACTATACAAACTGTTTTGTTTTAGATAGGATTGAGTATGTTGTCAGTATTGAAATCAGGTACCAGTAGGAAGAAAAGTGATGTGTCTTGTCCTTGATGCAGGGGATACGTGTGGATACAGGTAGCAGAGTCTGTGACTGCCTGTATATACAATATATATATAATTATTCCTTAGGGGTTTAATTTAGAAATACTACTATTGAGAAGTGGTGACAGATATAAAGAAAAAAGATAGCAACTAGCGATATCAATTAGTTTTTGGTTTATTTAACATGAAAATGCTTTTCTTCCAGGTAAAAAGTGCACCTATGGGCACAAATGTAAATATTACCACCCAGAACGGGCAAACCAGCCTCAAAGGTCAGTAGCGGATGAGCTTCGAATAAGTGCCAAATTATCTGCTGTGAAAACTATGAGTGAGGGAGCCTTGGCCAAATGCGGCACAGGGCCGTCCAGCTCCAAAGGAGAGATCAGTTCTGAAGTGAAACGCATTGCCCCAAAACGTCAGTCAGATCCAAGCATTAGATCAGTAGCTGTGGAGCCTGAGGAAAAGTTATCGGTGGCCCGGAAGGCCGAGGCCAGCTCTGTCCCATCTCTGGTTTCTGCATTAAGTGTTCCAACGCTCCCTCCACCAAAAAGCCATGCAGCTGGTGCATTAAATACTCGTTCTGCAAGCAGTCCGGTGCCAGGTTCCTCACAGTTCATGCATCAGAAATCCTCACTGGAGCATATGTCCAGTGTGCAATATCCTCCTATACTAGTCACCAATAGCCATGGCACCTCGGTTAGCTACGCTGACCAGTACCCCAAATACGAGTCGCTGGGGGACCATGGCTATTACTCCTTACTCAGTGATTTCTCCAACTTGAGCATAAGTAGTATCCGTAACACAGATTATTACGGGGCGGATATGGACCAGGGGATGTATTCTAGAAACTCGAGCCCCTGTCCTGACAGTTGCTTAAGCCATACGAGTAATGATTCTTATTCCTCTTACAATGACTTGTATCTGGGTGTAGCAGATGCCAGTCCAGAAGACAATGTGAAGATCCACAGACTGCCATCGCAAAATCGTGTTCCGCCTTTTTCCCATGGTTACCATGAAGCCTTAAATAGAGTCCAGAGTTACGGACCTGAGGAGCCTAAGCAATCCCTTCGCAAACAGTCAGTTTCCCACTTAGGCCTACATGCCCAGCATCCGGTTGTTGGAGCGCGGTCCAGTTGTCCAGGAGAATACCCTGTGCCTCAAAATGTTCACCCATCAACTGCGCAACCAAGCCGTGCCTTGGTCATGACGAGAATGGACAGTATTTCTGACTCACGGCTTTATGAGAGTAACCCTACGAGGCAGAGGAGGCCGCCGCTGTGTCGCGAGCAGCACGCCAGCTGGGATCCCTTACCCTGCGCCTCCGACTCCTACGCTTATCACTCCTACCCGCTGAGCAACAACCTCATGCAGCCGTGTTACGAACCCGTAATGGTAAGGAGCATGCCCGAGAAGATGGAGCAACTCTGGAGGAATCCCTGGATCGGGATCTGTGGGGAGCCACGGGAACCGCACATCATCCCAGAACACCAGTATCAAACCTACAAGAACCTCTGCAATATTTTCCCTCCCAGCATTGTCCTTTCTGTGATGGAAAAGAACCCCCACATGACAGATGCACAACAGCTGGCAGCTATGATTGTTGCCAAATTAAGAACAGGGCGTTAAAGCATTACAGCCTCTTTTGGATAAATGAAATTCTACGGTGTAAAGAACCCGGAGGAAAGCTTACATGAAGAAGGAAGGGGTCAATCTATTGTAAATATTTTCTACTAAGTATAAAATTCTGTACACAGTAGCAATCATATATATACATATATATATGCTGAGGCACAATATAAGAGTTGATTGTATTGTAAATTTTAAGATTTTAAATATAGGGATTTTTAATAGTATTTTATAGGAAATGCATACCTTGCTGCATGGATAGCTCATTAAGAACTATGATGTCACGTTCAGTGTCTCAAAGCTGTTACTACAAAATTATTGTTAGCAATTATATTGCATGTATTAGTGTACACATTCAATTTGCTTATAAATACCTAATTGGCCTTTAAAAGTACGGTCTACACACACCCGGATGACTTCTAGGGTTTCAGCTTTGTCATTTGACACTGCCTCCTGGCATATTAAATATCACAGAAAAAAGTAAACGACAAAAATTAAGAGTCAATTTGTAAAAGGAAATAAAAAAAAAACAACAAAACTATTTCAGCTTTTGGACATTAATATTGTTGTTGGTTGGTACTTAAAATTCCAAAACGGTTCCCCAAGAGTTTGAGCATTTATTACATTGGCCAATCCAACAGAAGCCGAATATTGTATTAAATTAGGACCAAACCATTAAGGAGCGTGAAGGCGTCAGCGCCATTCAGTAAACGACAAGAAGTTGAACTGTAGCTTCTCTCTTCAGAATCACCTGAATGAGGAGACAAACTGAAAAGAAATGGTCAGTTTTATCTAAATGGGATTATTCAGCCCCGAAGCGCTAGAAACTGGATGTTACAACAGTAACTACAGCCCTTCCTCCGGGGGCTGGGATGGCGTCGGAACCCGGCCCCACATTCGGGATGGCTGCACGGGATCAGCTGGAGAAAGGGGGCTGAGGGCAAGGGGGGGAGGCGCTTCTGGAGAAGAGATGCTACAGTTGGGGTTCGTGGCGAAGCTGCCCCGGTTTTTGCTCTTCAGCTCCACGCAAAGGTGTGCATTTGCCTCCTGAAGGCTTTTAGAGTCCCTGTTTCGACAGGGGAGATAATTTTGTGTGGCATTGTTTGCGCAACCGGTATCTTGCTCAGGGTGGGAACCTTTGTAGCTAAATGTCTCCAAAAAGAGGCGTTTATTGTTTTTTAAGCTGCACTGACTGGACGCCCTTTTTTGAATCCATTGTATATTTCAACATTTCAAACCATTACTAACTCGATACGTCTCGAGCTAGGACTTGTTGACTTCTACTGTAGTTTTTTTCATGAAAGTTGAGAAGGCCTGGTTTATGGCCTTTTTGTTTCTTCATGAGAAGGTGTGACACTGCCTAAATGTTTCTTACTGTGAAACACACGGAACGTGAGGCTGCAGTCAGGGTTGTTTCTGGTGTTTTGATAAGGGCTTGCATGCTGCTTCCTATTTATCTGTTTGTCTGGGAACAAAGCTCTCTAATTTCTTCCACTTGTGTTACCGTAACAGTTGCTTTGATTCAAAATAACCTTGTGGGCTCTTTATCACATGCAAAATCTGTTCCTGTCATATTAAAAAAAAAACCACAAACCCAAACAACCAACAATTACAGGTGCAATGACAGTTAATTTACTCATATTTGATGACCGAAGCATTTGGCACAGAGAAATCTTTCTGTGTTGGTAGAGGTAACATCTATAATGACATTATGTGTCATTATAGATGTCATATATGACATATATATGTCATTACAGATATGACATTATATAATGTCATTATATACTTCAAATGACTTAACTCGAAGGCGATTCTGTATTTACACTTGGGTGTTTAAAAATAATCTTCAAGTTTTAATTAGTTTAACATCTCTGTTAGTGGTGGGCAAAAAGAAATCTTCAGACATTTATAGTAGTTGGGGAATACAGATTTAACTCTTGACTGATTTTTCTAAAACATTTCTTCCCGACCAGCATTTTATATTTTTAATTTGTGATTAATTCTTATTCTCTTCTCTTGCATGGTATAAGCAGCTGAGAGCAATGCCTCAAATAACCAGAAATGACCTTTTGTTTGTTGATACAAATTGTATCTCTTTTTCTTGATTGTATAAAAACTGTGTATAAAAAAAATAATAATATAAATCTCTAGATTAACTTCAGTATTAACATTTTCACCACAACGTTTGTGACACCGTGTGTCACAGGGAAGTAGCCCATGAGTAATTATGGATCTTTTTTTATTTAAAATGGGCACTTGTAGTTTATAGACAAACAAAGGACAACTTTTCAGAACCAGTTTATTACGTGCACAGGTACTGTGTGTACACCTCGAAGCATTACATAGTTCTCTTGAGTCTATTTATTAAGCAGATACATTCTTGCACTAAACTTTATGTAAAAAAGAAAAAAAGTTGCTGTTGACTCATCTGCATGTGTTTAAAATGTGACGGTAGAATTGCTATAGAGACTTTGCTTTATTCTTAACGGATTAATTTATGAATTATTTAGGTATAAAATGAAGTTTATTGTGCACTCACATTTTTCCATCTTGCATGGAATTAAATATTTGTATGTAGAAAAATGTTTGTTCCCTTTTTCTCCAACTATAAAGCTAAGCTATTTTAAGAGAGGTTTGATAGGTGTTTTTGGTGTTTCCTAACATGGAAAACTGAGCAGAAATTTCTGGATGAAGCGTTGGGTGGTTTACGGCGATACTCATTTTTGTAGGGTTTGTCTAGTCGTTTTAATTTTCACTAACTTTTGTCTTGCTGATAGAATAATTCACTTTTAAGCAAGGGGGATGCTATGCTAATCCAAACCCTGCACACTATTTCCCTAAGGCACTTGGAAGGTGGATGGGCTTTTTCTAGGAAGCTCCGGCCCGGAGCTACAGATGGGGCAACAGCGCCTTGTAGAAATAATTTGCAAATTTTGTGCTTGTTTAGTCCTCCTCAGAGGTAACAACACTTTTGTATGCGGTGTAGTCGTTCCTAAGCGATAATTCAGTTGTTCCCCGTCTGTCTTCAGGTACGTTTACAAACCAGTTCAAACCACTGACCCACCCATTCACCTTCAGCGCATAAGCTCAGATTTCTTCTGACCTGGAAGAGTTGATCTTATTACCTATCACCTGCTCGTAACTGTCTATATTGTAAATAGGAGACTTTGTATAAATGCTCTTTTTGAGAGCATGGTATTTAAATGTTTTTAAAGCTGTAACAGACCAGTTCTAGAAACTATATTTTAATAATAATCCACGAAATTACAATTCTAGGTGAGGGGGAGGGGGGGGAAAAGTAAGTGGGAAGGTAAAATCCTGGCCCCTTGGATTCCACAAGGGTCAAGCTGTGGAGCAGAGTGCTCTCCTGGGGCCACAGTGTTCTCCAGGAGCTTTGATTTCCCAGTCTCTCATGTTTAGCTGTATTCCTTTCACATCATTTGTCACTTGCAAGCGTATAACCTTCAATTCATGAATCAAAAACGCTTTACAAGATGTCTAAGTTATTTAATGTTGTGGGTTTTTTTTTTTTTAAAGAATTCCATGTCATTAATATATTAAATTGTACATAGAGATGCTTTCACTACTGTTAGTCCTGTTGTTGTCGTATTGAGCTGCAGTAGTTGGCTTTATTCATTTGTAGAATGAAACATTACTGTTTAATCGTTGTAAAATTTTATAAATCTCTTTGGGTTTTTTTGGTTGACCCAAATATAATGTAAGTCTTAATGACAAAAACAAGTGAAAATGGCTGTTAAACCAGTGTGTGGGTATTCGTCAATCTCTGTAGTAAGAAGCGTGTGCTGCTCTAGTCGCTGCTGCATGAAATTCATCCCCTCCCACCAGTCTCTTCAGCTGCTGTGAAAAAAACGCTTTAACTGGAAACTTAAAAAACAGGGGCTGTGGATGGGGTGGCTCAGAACAAGCAGAAGGATCCTTATTTAAAAAAAAACAACAAACCCCAAACCCAACTCCTCGATCTCGGCCAGTTCCCCTACGTTCTTTTAATGCCGGTTTGTCTCAAAGCGTGAATTTTGGCATTTTGAAATTCCTAATGATAGAGTCAGAACAGGCAGCGAATTAACAGCCAGTGACAGGCATTTATACCCGTGGTGTGTGACCAAACCCCGGCAGGAGCAGGTACCAGGGACACCGTTTGACCACAGTGAGTCAGTTTTACCAACTCCGTGCTGGAACGGAACCTGCCTCATTTCTGTCCAACTTTGTTCCAGGCGGTTGAAATATTACTTTATTTTTTTTTGACTTGCCAAAAGTTTACCTGAAGTGCTTGGTACTGCGGGACTCGGCGTAGTCAGATGACTCGATCTGTCACTGGCACTTCTTGGGCGAGTGTCCGGCTTTAACGCTCCTCTTCTGTCCCCAGGGCCTGGCTGGGGGGGACAGCTCTTCTTATTAACTATTATTTCTTGCAATATTTTAACTGGAAAAATACAAGTGCACCCTCACTTAACTTACCCTCATGCCGCTGCTCGGTTGGTTTTTGAAGAGCTGTTGTACAATATCTGTTAATTTTGGTCCGTGGTATTTAGTATTTAAAGTTTGTAAATGTATTAAAAGAAATGAGAGAAGAATCTAAAAGGAATATAGGCTATTACCTGTCCCCTCCCCCCCACTCTGTGTGAAAGGTTTGCACAATTATTTAATATTATGAAATGTGTTATACTTTATATATATATATATATAATTGCTTATTTAATAAAACTGAGAGCCATTGGATCATTGGTTTCTGGCTTTTGATTTTGTAACCCTCTTCAGGCAAGAGCCCCCAAAAGCTGTTTTGTCCAAAACAACCATTGTGATTTGCCTGAATAGTTTGTCAGTATTTTTAGTTGATTTTTCTGAAAAATACCCAGATTCTGAAATCATACATAACGCTCAGATTTTCCCCCTGCGCTTAAATCTGCAAAGACCGGGACAAGAGTTTGACTTTTCTTTAAAAAGCAGAGGAAAAAAAGTACTATTTAGTCCTTTGTCAATCTCTATTGCACACATTTTCTTTTGCTGTTAAAACGCCTCATCATTTCCCAGCCTGTGGGGCAGGTGACACAGCGTCACTTATTGCCATTGTTTTGACTCAAATGGCTTTAATTTGGGGCAGGAGGGGATAAAGCAGACAAAAGGAAAATGATGCACAAAGCTCATCTCTCTTCTCCCCATCACCGCCTTTGTTCTTAGAGGGGCCAGGAAGTGGGCAATTCAGAGGATGGCACAAAACTAATCAAAATCAACCCAATACCTGTATTAAAAAGCTTGCTTTTTCCTAATTCCAAGCCGTTTATGCTTAATTTACACCCTTAAGTGTACTGCTCCTGAAAAAAACTGGTAATTAATTAGATTCCACAGTTCCAATTTTTTCTCCCCAAACCCGTAACCCCTGGGTAGAGCTGAGGTTCTTCCCAGAGCAGCTGCCTTTGGGAGTGAGGAAACGCAATATTAAAGACTTGGAACAGCCAGGAAGAAATTATCCCAATGAGGTTCCACTGCTCTGTCCAACTACTTACACGGAAAATAAATTAAAAAAAGGGGTCCCAGGCCATAAAGCAGTGGCCCCCAGCCCTGAACTTCCTCTGCACTTCCCATGGGCAGGATTTACTCCCTATAATCCTGGCTTCTATCCCCGATACTTTCTGTAGCGTCCCTTCGGAGAGGTTTGGGGTTTTTCAAGCCAGTGAAGGCCTGTCTGGGGAGCTCGATTTCCCTTCGGGAATCCCTGCCCAGTGCAAAGGAAAAAATCAAGTGTTTTAGGAACCTGTCACCACTGCCTTCCCTCTCCCTGCCCGGAGAGACTTTCTCTCTGGCAAAGAAAGTCATTAGCACCTTGGAAAACAAATTTTACTGAGTAAACTTTTGATAAAGAGGAAAAAAAATAATGCTATGGAGCCTGTATTTTGCCAGCATCACCCTTTCCTCGTTGAGCTGTCGCTTGCATTGACAGCCCTCGGCTGTACCAAACACACCAACTATTTACCAGCTTTTGAAGTCCCTCTCTCGGGCCAACTCTGTTCAGATTATCTGCGCCTTTATACGTGTTACTGACGGTAACACCGTCATTTCCCAGGGGAAAGTAGCTACAAAATTGTTCCTCCTGTGAATTAATCAGATCAAACAAACACTGAGCTTCCTAATCCTCAACAAAGCAATACATAAATGTCTCCATTTTACACTTTTGTTCTTTTAGGAGAAGCCCTTTTGTAAAAAATCTAAACATTTCTGTTCCCTTTCTCAGCTGTTACTGTTTTCTTTGCTTTTCCTTTGTTTCAAGCTTGCCCCCTCCCCCAGTAACAGTTGAGGAGCTGCTGGGTAAAAGGAGACATTTCTAAAAATACAGGAAAGGGGAAGGGCTTACACAAAAAAACCCTCCTGACAGAGAAGTTTGTTTTCTTTCACGTTAGCGCTACTCGTTTTTAGAGAAGGAAGTGTACAATGTATCCCCCATTTCAAACAACTTTGGGTCACCTGGTAAAGAGCAACTGCAGTGGGACAGGATGACAAAAAATCAGAAGAAATAAATAATACTCACATCAGGGACCTTTAGCTAAGCCTTTCCTAGAGACACAGCCCAAGGCTTCCATGGAGCTGCTGCTCTAAACTTGCAATTCAGTCCTATCCAATGGACTCCTAAAATTATACAGCCCTTTTTTGTATCTCTTTCTCCCGAAAATGAGCACATAACACCAGCAGAAGCTCTAAAGAATTAAAAATACCCCGTTTCACAATCCTGCACTGACACGGTCCTGTTCAGTTTGTAAATACTACAAATTATTTGACTCGGAGCAAGGCTCTGTCTTACCCTGTAGCAGATACACTCCGACAAATCCTTACTGAGGAGTCCTGCCAGAAATAGCTGCTTAAACTTCTAATTTTTGACAGAAAGCCTCCAATTTCCAAGAACCTTTAATCCAGGTAAAAAAAACTGAAGTTAGGAAAAAGGAGCTGGAAGTCCTTTCTCTCAACAACTTTCCAACACGGTGCTCAAACCCATCTCTGCAGGAATCCCACCAGCCCTCCCACAAGTTATCAGCCTCAGCAAAATGATGATCAGGCAGAAAACTTTAATTAAAAAAGAGAGAGTAATGGCCTCAAGATTACCGCGTGAAAAAAAATGGTGAGAAAAATAATTTTTGAAGCCATTTACGCTCTAGAGTGCGCTCAGCCAGGCTGTAACTGGGCTGGGGCCCTGAAGCTTGACGTGAAAAAGGAAAATGGTGGCACCATCTTCTCCTCGCACAGTCATGCAAAGTCGTAAGAGACAACATTAGAATCACAGAATGGTTTGGGTTGGAAGGGACCTTAAAGATCATCCAGTTCCAAGCCCCCTGCCCTGGGCAGGGACACCTCCCACCAGACCAGGTTGCTCAAAGCCCCATCCAGCCTGGCCTTGAACCCCTCCAGGGATGGGGCAGCCACGACTTCCCTGGGCTCTAGAGTCACTGCAACAGGAAGGACTCAATAGTCCGGCTAACGAGGACCAGGGGAGACTTTTCCAGAACCCCCGAGTGAAAAAGGAGAAACAGGATCCAGCATGGAGGTTTCCCTTCAGTCGGCTGTATTTATTAACCATGGAAAATAAAATTAGGGAACGCTGAGGGATTCCCAAGTGCTCCCCCTGTGTTTGGCAAACATCAACCGAAGTTCACGATAGTGGTTAAGCAAGACAATGGTTACTACACATGGAACTTAACCCACACACACACCTTTACAAAACAGTCATTTTACAAGGTGAAAAAAAAACAAACAGTAAATCTTCATGAAAAAAAAATAAAATCCTGGAGTGGCTATTTCCCCATCACCATTAATTCTTCCAGGCCACTTATCTTGTGCAACGCTGCGAGCCACAGAGTTCTCTGCTCTCTCAGAAAAGTTGAAGGCCGCTTTTTATTTTATGGAAGTCATTCTGGGTCCACAGCAATCCTCCTGTCCCGGGAATATTGAGTTCTGCAGTGCTGCGGGAGGAAGAGACATAAAGCACGTCAGCACCCAGCTGATGTAGAAACTCACATCACCCAAGTCATTTCATTTTTAACTTTGTTTAACTTTAAACTTGTTAAGTTCTAGCTCCGAAACAAAAAGTTACGGTGCCCACAGATTCTGCGCATGGAAAGGAGCCGTTCCCACCGCTTGGCACAGAAACTGGTGGGTTTGCAGAGACTTCAGGGGAAGCTGTCGTTTGGTGACACCCGCAGCACGCAAAGGAATTGCTAATTTTAGAAGGTGGGTCACTCAAACAGGCGTAAAATCCCTTTTCGTTGGGGAAGTCGCCCAGCTCAGGCTGAGCCCCCGGAGATCCCCCAAACGACGATGACTTGCTAACGCCGCGCACAAAGGGACAGGTAAGATTTTATACCGTGTCCCCGGGCACAAGGCGCTGTCAAACATAAGGCTCAAAGAACAGAAGATCAAATGTCAACCCTTCTCTACCCAAAGTTTTACTGTTTGAGGGAACTTCAGTCACTCCCCTGTTGTTTGTTAAGCAGGTCAGGTGAGGGTTTCACAGAACCACAGAAGGATAAGGGGTTGGAAGGGACCTCTGGAGATCATCTAGTCCACCCCTCTGCCAAAGCAGGTCCACCCAGAGCAGGTTGCACAGGAACGTGTCCAGGCGGGTTTTGAATGTCTCCAGAATGTCTCTGGGCAGCCTGTTCCAGGGCTCTGCCACCCTCAAAGTAAGTTCCTCCTCATGTCTAGATGGAACTTCTTATATTCGAGTTTGTGCCCATTTCCTCTTGTCCCATCTCTGGGCACCACTGAAAAAAGCCTGGCCCCATCCTCTTGACACCCACCCTTTAAGTATTTACAAGCATTGATCAGATCCTCCCTCAGTTTGTTTTATCATTTTTATTCATTATATGAGAACAGTGGAGGTAAAAGCTAAATTTTATCAATTAAAACAAATCTTGAAACCTGCGATCTTATCCACTCGAAACCTGGGATCTGACATTATGAAGGAGAAAAGGGGAAAAATCAGGTTGTCTTGTGCATGTTTTTCATTTTCTCTACTCCTTATACCCAAGCAGAGCTCACGCACCCCGAGCTGCAGCCCAGCATCCTGCAGGATGAGAATACATTCCCTGCCTACTCACTGTCGTTACCCATCAGCAGGGATTATCCATCCCTCTCACCTACCTGCTCATGCATCTCATCCTCAGGACAACTAAATCCGGTCATTATCCACAGCCGTTCGGTGACGAATCCCCTTTTGAAAATGCCAGCGCAACTGCTTGGTGCAATCCCTAAAGCAACCACACCTCCCCAGCTTCACCCTCGGAAAACTCCCCAAATAGCCTTTAGTTGCCCAATTTGCCCCTGGTGGCAGGTAAAACCGACCCCGGGAGTAAATAAAAACCACATATGCCTATCACAAAAAATAAAAACTTCTGCCCGAGGGTGAGAGCAGCTTTTCCAAGCTTCAGAGGTTGCCACAGCAATGCTCAACACAAACTTTGAGAACACACATCCCCCAGCACACACCAGAAAACCCACCACAGAACACAACCGTCGGGGGTCAGGGAGGAACTGCAAGCTTTTCCAAGGTATCTAAGCTTTGCAGGAACTTCTGCCTCACATTAGAGCAAAACCCAAAAACATCCAAAGACAGAAAATAACTCCTGCAAACCAGACTGAGGTGTTTGGAAAGGCTTATTTCTACAGCAGCTTCAAGCTACACAATGAAAAACTCAACATCTTTTCCCGATGGCCAGTGCTGGAATCACTGGCTCTGGAGCAGAGGGTGCTCCTCAGAGATGGATAATTTCTCCTCGAAGGTCAAAACGCCCCTTAGACACCCCCCTGGTCAGACAAAACCCTGGCAGAGGCCTTGCAGACAGCACTGACACAGAAACACCCCAGTATCACCCCCAGTGTAACACTGTCCTCCCTCTGGCTGCTGGAAACCAGCCTGAATTCAGGGGAATTCTTCCTCCTGTGCGGCGTGTGCTCCTCCTCGTTCCTGACTTCACCGGCCTGTTGTCACTCCCAGGTCAGGGACAGACACTGACATCATCAACTGTGCAGCGTGAGGGTTGCCAAGAGCAAGCCCATCCCAGCAGATCAGCTGCTTCTCAGTCTTGCCAAGCAGAGAAAATAGCACTTTATTACCTGGGATTTAAGAGAGAAAGTGCCTTTTCCATCCTCAGCGCTACTTTGTCCTCCAGCCACTTGCCTGCCACTAGGTTTTTTTTCCAGTATAGCTGCAAAGACAGCTAAATGTGTGACAAAATTCCTTGGTTTGTGCTGGATTCAACTCTTTTTGAACTATTTTCCTTCTCTGAGATTCAGGGTATTCTGTTTTGGAAAGAGCAGGCTTATCTTTGGGAAGATCTGACGGCAAAGCAGAGAAACTGTGCATAAAGGGTTCCACAAGAGGCCAAACCGTGTGATGAGGGGCAGGGATTAAAAACAGGAGCAGGGAAAAGAACAGAAAATGACTGATCCAGCAGCCTCGTGAGGGGAAACTTTGTGGATGGCCAGGCTGCTGCCTTCAGAGCAGGGGAGGCACTTTCTCCAATTTTCTGAACCTCCAGAAACAACAACAAAAGCAGAAAAAGAAGTGAAACACAGGAACCGAGATGAACTCTTGATTGTCTCTCGAGAATGAGTTTATCTTTAAAAGGGAAGGAAGGTTGTCAGCTGAAACCTGTTTCCCCCGGTATATAAATCAAGTTTAGCTACAGATTCATAGGAACTAATTAGTAAAAAGCCCAAAGCTCAAACAAGGCAGGCAGAACTCAGGCAGATGTTGAACAACATGGATTAAACGCGTCCTAAGATTACCAAGTGCTCCATTCTCACACGTGGACCTGGTGAATTAGGGCTGCAGCAAGAGGTTCTGCTTCTCCAAAGCCCTTTTTCTAAATTTATATCAAACTCCATGCTCCAGGAAACCCTTCCTGCAGCTCATTACCTTCATTTTCTTCAAGTTTGTGGAGCCAGAGAGAAAGACAAAGATGCCACGGCTTTCAGAAAGGACGTGTCCCGTTGCCTACGCTGCAGATGCTTCTTCCAAGCATCTAAAAGATATTTTCAAAGTAAAGCATCAAATTTTCACTATCTCTCCCCCCATAGTGGGATATCGCTACAGTGAGCCTGGCAGAACAGCTTGCTGCAGGCAGAAAAGCTGGAGGGAAGCATCAAATAAGAAATAAATAGCAAACATCCCTTCTGGAACAGCCCTTACAAACCCAGTTTGAAGGGGAAGCGGAAAACCCTCGTAGCTCCAAAACAGCAGACAAAGTTTCTACACGAAAAGCAGCCAAGAAAACCTGCTCTGGGCAACTCAGAAAACCTTTCTGACGCCACATGGCCCATGGCAAAGGGAGAAGCCGCTCGGTGAAGGAAATGAGAAGAATGAACAAATTGCTGTCGTAACGTTCCTGACGAAACTCGGCTCGTTTCCAGGCGCAGCTACAGGAAGAAATCAGGGTCTGCCCCTTTCTATTTGCGCTAACAACAGGTTTTCCTCGTGTTTCTTTCTGAGCCTTCTCTCCCTGGCCTCCTGCCAGGCTGCGTTCTGGGTGGCAGAAGCTGTTTGCCCCCCTCACCCACGCGCAGAGATGCAGAAACACATCTTACTTTTGGCCTGCTCCGTGCTTTTTCATGTTCCACGCGGGTGTTCTCTAGTAACACGAGCTGCACGACGCATTACACTGTTCCAAAAAACAGCCAACTGGAAGCAGCAGAGGAGCAGAACAAGAAAACCACCTTCTTGGCTTGTGAATATAGAGGAAGCTCTTGCAATTGCTCCTCGCTGCATCTTAAGCCACGTGAAAAGCAATTACTGGGGGCAGAGA
Source organism: Gallinago jamesoni (assembly GCA_025769975.1). Taxonomy (NCBI): domain Eukaryota; kingdom Metazoa; phylum Chordata; class Aves; order Charadriiformes; family Scolopacidae; genus Gallinago; species Gallinago jamesoni. Next base: position 4,825,080 of record JAOQGH010000062.1, on the reverse strand, counting down.
CTTTCCCCTGGCTTTTTCCAAGGAAGCACTGGAATCCATGCATCTGGCTCACAACCTTTTTGTCTGCAATCAATATCCCATCTGTCCTCCCCATCACCAAATCGTATTTCAAAATGCAGCCCAGGCATATTCCTCCAAAGGAACTTAGTGCTACTGATAAGGGAAGGAAGCATTAATTGGGCAATTAGTTTGATCTAGACTGCATTGAATTTGATCTGCCAACAGGAGAGACGGACTTTTCTTTTGACAGACTATTTGCTGCTTGTGACCCGCTTGCTGGAATGGTTTTACTGGCAGGCCTGGAAAGAACAGAGGTGAAAGGACAGCAGAAGACTCACTAACCTATAAGAACTGTACCATTTCATGAAAATAAAAAGGTATTTAAAGACTTTCCCTCCCCGCAGTCAATCACAGATTAAGAGATTTGCAGTTCTGAAGCCAGTAAAGAAATGATCATCCTTTGAAATGAGAAAAAAAGAGCCATATCTGTTTCTTTTGTAGGCTGTAAGACTCCAAGCCCTGTTGGGTGATCAGAAGTTTCACAATGAAATCAAACCCACAACCCAAACACTCCCATATTTGCTCTCTGAGTACCCAGAACCGGGCGATCGAGACAGCACAAAACCAACCAGGAACAATAAAATGTATGTATTAAAAAGTTGCTTTTTCCCAATCCCAGGCCCCTCGAGGTTAATTCATATGCCCTCAAATATACTCCTCCTGAAAATGAGCACTAAATTTGACAAGAGAGTCTGACTGTTTCTACAACCACCTCAAATTAGTTTGACAACTAGTTGGTTTTTTGGACAAAAGTGTTTTCATGTGGAGGCTTCTTCTCTGCGAGTTTCTAGGTTATCACTACTTTTGCCATTTATTGCTATTATCAGCTTTCATTGAGAAAGCAGGAAGAGAAAGGAGCAGAGATATTTTCACAGAATGACAGAGGTCGGACGAAACCTCTTCGGACTGTCCAGTCCAAAATCCTACCCAGCTCATCCAGACCAGGCTGCCCAGGCCCACGTCCAGCTGGGTTTTGAATGTCTCCAAGGATGGAGACTCCACAAACCTTCTCCAAAGAAAATTAACCCCAAGCTGAACACTAATTGCTTCCACTCAAGGAAGGGACCAGCAGTTCTGTTCTGGTAGCACAACTCAGCTTTTGTAGCACGTCTCACCACCACTCGCTTGAAAAGACAGTATTAAATCTGTATTAAATCTGTGAGGGTACAAAGAGTGGAGGCAAAATCCTGCTGCGGGCTCAAACGACCATGGATGTTTAGAGAATGTTTTGAGTCCAATCTCAGTTTATTTGCAAGTTTAGGGACAGACAGAGCTTAAGATCAAACCCAAAACTTTCTTGCTCGATACGAAACAACCCAGGGCAGATAGAGCTGACGTAGGTCACACCCCAGCAGAAGTGAAAGGAGGAATGAACCTTTTTACTCATCAACTCATCCCTATTTTTCTAGTATAAAAATTACCCAGAGTGCCATGCTAATTTCATGTATTGCCTTGAAATAAGCAATAAAGTTCTAGGTCTTTCAGATTCTGTTGCAACTACTCCATCCCACTCTCCATCCCCACATCTCTGGCAATTACAGGACAGAGGATCGTCCTAAGAAGTGGTTTGTCAGCTCTCCCTGCTCCTGTTCATGCCTAAATGCGAGTAAACCTGCCTCCAGCCATCAATCCATGCTCCTTTTCCACAGGTTTGCTTTTTCTCCAGTATCAAAAGCAGTTAACAACAATAAATTAAAATTAATCCACCTTCTGCATTTGCTAGTGGGGTTTGACTCCTCTTTTTTTCTTTCTTGGGGGCCAGAAAAACTCTTTGAAGCTGTACCTTTGTGCCACAAAGCCATGGAGGTCTGAAGAGGAAGAATCATTTGATTTGAAGCGAAGCCTCAGGTTCTTTTGAGGCATGTCCTGGACAACAAGGTGTTTTAACTGACATGAGAGTCATGTAAAAACAATTATAAATCTTGTCATTGACATTATTTAAAATGAAGTTTCTTCATAGATGTCAGCAGCAAATTCTGATTAAAGCAAGTTTCAAGACAATTTAGAAAATTCCTAGAAGCAATTAATTATATCTCTATGGCAATATCACCATTCAATATAAGCTAAAATAGTTTCATATTAAAACATGAAGAAGAGGCATGCAGCAATCTGTGCAGAAGACTATTTCCAAGACAATATGAAAAGAAAAGCAGTCTACAGGGAGAAGAAATTGCTGTGACCTTTGCTATTTTAAGCTTCCAGGATACTGCCTTTCTGCTCTGCTTGTCTTAGCTGCTACCATATTCCATCCAAGAAGTGGCTGAGCTTTGAGGCTGGCAAGACGATTCCTCATGTGCCTGCTCTGCAGATTGCCTTGAACTCTCACTGCAGAGAAAATCCAAGAAGCACAAGTAATTCTGTGCTCCACGGAAGAGGCAACACACTCTGTGCAGGTCTGCAATGCAGCAGTTCGTGGGGACTCATTCTGCTCCTGTAGCACAACCACGAGGCGCTGCACTGCAGCAGAAATCAGCTCTTATGCCACTTCCTCGGGAACTCAGCTACATCTCGTACATCGTCGCTTTCCCTCTTATTTCTACGGTGCACGAAGGGAACAGAATGCTGTTGGCAAAAAGGGAATGATACCCTCGCCCTTAAACAGCAAGATATTATGGCTCAGGCCTCCCCTCCCTTTTTAAAAGCAAAATATAGTTTCTAAACCAGCCCGTGCAATTGGTTTCACTGATGGCTACTTCCATGGCAACACGAGTGTAAGCCTCTCTGCAAAGCGCCACCATAGAAATTCTACCCTTGCCCCCAGGACAGGCACTGCAGAAAAGATCTAGTTCTCTCCAGGGCAATCTCCTGCTTTGCACTATAAAATGAAACAGCAGCTTCCTCCCAACCATAAAACTGCGAACAATCAATCCACACCAACCACTCTGTCAGGAATTCCTTAATGTCACATGTTTTTTCATATCCTTACAAGCACCAACTAACTCAGCGTTACGTACAAGAAAAACAACAAAGAAACTGGAAAAAACCCAGGTCCTTCCAGCTGCCCATTAGCAGATATCGAGAGGAGTGTTTTGGCACACCTGAGTAAGAATTTATAATGCAAATTATGTTTGTCTCTTCCAGGAAGAGAAGAGATGTGTGCCTTGGCAAACATTTCTGCTCTGGTTACTGGCAGCTTAATTCTCCAGGTCAAGGTAGGGGCTATGGCCAAGTGTGTAAGCAAATACTCTGGCACACAACATGCTGTTCCCTGAAGATAACCCATCTTATTCCAAGGTTCTTGCCCCTGCTAAGTATTTCCTCGAGGGATGTGATTCTGCCCCTCTGCTCTGGTGAGACCCCACCTGGAGTACTGTGTCCAGCTCTGTGGCCCCCAACACAAGAAGGACATGGACCTGTTGAATGAGCCCAGAGGAGACCACAAAGATACTCAGACAGCTGAAGCCTCTCTGCTGTGAGGACAGGCTGAGAGAGTTGGGATTGTTCAGCCTGGAGAAGGCTCTGGGGAGACCTCATAGCCCTTTCCAGTGCCTAAAGGGGGCTACAGGAGAGATGGGGAGGGACTCTTTACAAGGGTATGTAGTGATACGATGAGGAGTAATGGCTTCAAACTGAAAGAGGGGAGATTTAGATTAGATATCAGGAAGAAATTCTTTCCTGTGACGGTGGTGAGACACTGGCCCAGGTTGCCCAGAGAAGCTGTGGCTGCCCCATCCCTGGAGGGGTTCAAGGCCAGGTCGGATAGGGCTTTGAGCAACCTGGTCTGGTGGGAGGTGTCCCTGCCCATGGCAGGGGGGTTGGAACTGGATGTTCTTTAAGGTCCTTTCCAACCCAAACCATTCTGTGATTCTACTATCTTTAGCAAAATTTGCTAATACAGTTACACGAGTATGGTACAGAGCACAAATTCCTGGAAATTCATATGCTTCAGTTAAGCCTTGAGCTCAAGAACCCCTCTGAAATCTTTAACTGTCTGACAGGTTTCTCTATTCTATAGCAACGTATTTGACCATCCTCTGAGTACACACAGGTTGAATTCCCATTTCCCCACAGCCATGTCTGTTCTGTGTGACTCACTGCCTCTTTTCACACACCCAGAAGCAAGGATCACCTAATTCTAATTTGTTGCAGGCAATGGAATCATAAACAAGTCCTAGAAAGTAAAGCCTAGAGAACATTACCTGGATATGAATAAGTAATAGCTCACCTGTGGAAAATCATTAAACAGTGCATTCCAAAAACAGTTTACAAATAAAGAAAATGGTTCATTTGTAACTATTAGAATCTGTTTCAGTATCTAATTAGCAGCATAAATACTTTTCCCATTTTGTTTTAAAACTAGAGTGACTCTATGGCTATGCATTTGGTTTTTTTTTTTTTAAACCTTCATGTTGTAGGTTTTTTTTTAATGACCAAATCTGAGTTTCTAATACTTTTTACAGGACAGAGAGGTGAAAAATATCCCTGACAAGTTCATTATGAGAAAGAGGCCTTTAAAAAAAGCCATACCTATTTCCTAGACTATTAACTTTCAGGGAGAAGGGAGGATGAATGCATCCAAGGAGATCTTCCAGAGTGTGCATCATGCACTTAGGGTCCAGATTTAGCTGCACATCAGCTCCAGTACATAGAAGTGTTTGCACCAGCTGAGATCAAAGCTCTGAGTTGCCTGTCTCCAACTATGTTCAAAAGCAGAGGCACAAATAAGGCCAGGAACAGAGAAAAACAGTGTTCCCAATTACCCTCCCACCTGCCAGCAGTTGGTGAATCAGTCACTGGCTGAGCCAAAGGTCAGCCTTGTGTTTTGATGCACTTGTTGATGTGTGGGTGTTTGTTTTGTGTTTGGGTTTGTTGGGTTTTTTTTTTAACCCCCTCAAGATTCTTTAAAGATGTGTCTTTGCAGACTATTGGAGCAAGAATCTCAAAGCATCATCATGGACATCCGAACTCCCGGAACCACAGCTCTAGCTTCCATGTTAAGGACACTGTGATGCTTTGCTCTCGAGACACGATAAGGAAAGCAAGTTTGGGAAACCCAGAAATCTTACCCATTTTGGACATCTAATGGATTTACAAAAACCCTAACAAGTTTTACCACCCAAAACTCTTTCCTACTACCCTTAGATGCCCTCCAAATCCAAAGAATTAGATCACATTTATTCTGAAGTCACCGGAGGTGACATTAAGTCAGGGACAGACTGGAAGCTTTACCAAGTCACGATTTAATCATCACGCTCAACTCCTGCTTGCTCGTGCTGCAAAACTGCTGAGACGTGGACTGCTTCACATGACTCACAGCAACAACTGCACATCACAAAACCAGCTACAAATGTCAAAGTTAGATAAGGAGGAGAAAAGAACATAACACTGAAGGTGCAGCAGGACCAGGCGCACCCAATTATTGCCAAAAAAGTTCCCAAACCGCTGCTGTTACCACCTAAGGAGTGGAATAAAAGCAGCAAGAATAAAACATTGGTAAAGCACGTCAGCTGCAGAAATAGGGCAGCACCATAGCAGTAGTTCCTGCTTGCTGTTTTCTCTCCAAAAATACTCACATTTCTCAGGAATCCAGAAATAGAAAAGCCTGGTGGCTTTTTTTTTTTTCCTCTTCTGGGGGTCTTTTGCGCTACCTCTCCCTCCATCAAGCTTAGCCTATTAGATAAGAGGAATTTGGCAAGGATGGAGTTTGTGTAAGTTTGGAGTTTGATCCCTTTCCCACGGAAGTTTGGACCAGATGATCGTTCAAGGTCCTTTCCAGCCTGGGCTATTCTATGATTGTATCACAATATTTGGAATGGAAGAGAGATGCACATGAGATGACTTACATTCCATGATAATTCAACCAAAATTTTACATTCTTAATTCTATTCTTAATTTAATTTAACAGAGAAGTTTCCACACTCAGAGTAAAGCTGTAACTAATCAGACTTCAATACTAGCACTAACTTTAACTCCTGCTGACACTAACAAAGATTTTGTTGATGTCCAAAGCAAAATGACAAAAAAACCCATTTAATAGCAATTTTAGTAATTTTTTTTTATTAACAAGTGAATTGAGCAATATGTGCTGTGGACTTTCCGACAGCAGACTTTTAGCATGGCCAACTTCTAGCTCCTTTATGATATGAATTTCTATTGAGAGGAATTCCTTTGCTTGTACAGCGGAGCCTGGAATCATTAGGTGATTTTTTAAATTCCTGTTACTCTAGAAACCACTCCAAGAAATAGACTGGGCTTACAGAACACCTGAAGCCTACAATACACAAGTCAGAAAGGGCACACACTGCAGCTGGTTTCAAGCAGCAGCTTACAACCAGCCAGAAGTGAATCATGCTACTCCACACACACTTCATTACAGCCTCCGTAATGATGATTGCAGCTACTGTGCACGGAAAAAATCAACTGAGCCAACCAGGATCACATTAAGAAACCCCCTCCCACCTCCTGTCAGAGCCCGCTGACTAGACACCAAATGGTACTGATTACTGCAGGCAATTAGAATTCTGCTGCAGCTCCTTATTCTTATCAGTGATCTCTCCTACCTAAATATCCAGTCAAACAGCTTTACGTTTAAAGTCTCTGAGATCAAGTATTCTATCATTTGTAGCTACAGTGGGAGTGCCGGGGCTCTGCAGACTAGAAGCAGAGCTGCAAATTCCAGGAATTTGCCTTATTCCCAGCATGGAACATGTTGTAAGAAACATGATTCATGGTTGGCTGACACCAAAGGGCTCCTGTGCTGATTCAAAGTGGGGTTTTTGCATCTAGTATAGATTTACTCTTCTTTTTGGGATGATAAACTATCAGAAAACAAATGGTTACCTGCTCTCTTCACAGTCTGAAAGGAAATTCGTGCAGTGCTCAAAGCATAGGTTTTATCAGTAATTAACATCATTCAAGAGGACTCAAAAAGGATAACTCATTTAACCTCTCTTTATAAAGAGAGGCAGGTTTGATCCTGTCTCTCCAAGTGTTGGAAACAAGGGCTTCATTAAGCATTTGGACCATCAGGAAGAGGAGCAATAGGAAAGTATAGTTTCTTTTTGATTACCTAGCAATCTCTAAGATGCTAATTTTACATTTTGATTGGATAAATCAAGCAGAAACGACACCCTCCCAGCAGGCCTGAGCTGACAAAAGAGCAGACTAGTCCCAGGGAGGATGACCAAGGGGATGGAGAAGAATGGAAGCCTTGCTCTTTAGAAGGTTTGGAACCGGAAGCTAATCTGGAGACAATTCTGAACACATGAAAATATGAATATGGGCAAGAGCACATCTTCCCAGTGCAACACACCAGGCTGCACGACTGTCACTAATTCATGTTTTTTGGAAGCTAGTAGATTGCACCCATCAACTACAGGGAAAGAATCACTGATCAGGAAGTTATCCCATCAAGTGTTTAAGAAAACAACTGCCATTCATTTATATTCTGAAGGCTTCCTTGGATTAAAATACATATAAACCAGCCTCCTATTGTCTGCGTGTGATGAAATTGATTTGACATCGTACAGCGGTCAAGTTCCTTTGACTTCAAAGGGTGAAATAATGACCCTATTAAAACGTCTTCGATGGGATGGTTTAACTGCATAAGCTTCATTTAGTACCAGAGGTGATCTAACTAGAGCTTTACAGAATGCTACCATTATTTCCATGACAACCTCTATTTCTTTACTGAGGTTAAATTACCAGCTGCAGCTCTGAAAAGGTCACTGGGCAACACCATCACACTGTGGCTGACGATCAGTTCATAGAAACTGAGTTTTCAAGCCTGCTGAGGCTGTGCTGGTAACTTCCAAACCGCTAAGCAGTGGTATCTCACAATCCTTGCAGTGCTTTCTTGTAGAAAGAGCAGGAGGAGAGAAGATGGTAGGATGACAAGCTGGGCTTCCTCAAAGGATACCTTGGAAATCACATTTTTGATTGCCAATTATGAAACTGCATGTAACTTTCAGACAGTGCAAACAAAGGGAATGAGAACGGGAGCAATTACAAATAGCAGCTCTCAGACTCGATGATGGGAAAAGATGAAGGAGACAAACACAGAGAGAGGGAAGTGTTGAGTGTATTCTTTCAGCTTCGAAGGATGACTGCTAGAGCTTCACTGTGATGCTGGTGAGTTGTCACAGCAATACAGGTAGCAATAACTTCTGTCTGACTGTGTCCATCACCAATGAGAGCTTAGTGTCAGACTGAAGCAGAAAGAGTTTCCTTTCAGTGGGACAGGGCAAAGAGAAGAGTTGTCTCAGGCTGGATTAGCCATCAGACAAGTAACTGGGACCGCAGTGACACAGACCTTACTCAGGAAACGTACTATAGTCTCCAATTCAAGCACACAGAAAGGATTTGCATTCACTGATGAGAAACTCTCAGCATATTCACCACCATGGTTATGTACAGGCAATTCCTTCCTCAGGCGTTACAAAAGTAATTTGCAGTCAACAACCTCCTGTGTCCACCTTCTCTCCTCAGCTTCAGGCTTTCCCACTGATGCACGTCAAAGTGCTTCAGCAAACCACTATGCAATTTAGAGGTGCTCCTCCTCCTTATACAGGATTAGGCAGTCTGGGAAAACTGACACTGGGAGAGGCTAAAGGACATCCAGGGCTTCTAGTCCTGAACACTTTAATGGGAACAACTGTGGCCTTTGCAAATAAAGTCATTCATCCCAGCAGCATCCCCAGGCAGATTCTGAACGAGCTTTCACTACCTCGTTTTAAAAATTCTGCACTTTCAGACTAGTAACTCTAAGGGATCAATAGACTCTATCTTCCTAATAGCTTCAGACAACCCTGAAAGTTGACAGCACAGTCTGAAGAGCAGATTGTTACTCTATTACACCAGCACTGCAAGGGTCCTTCCACACATACATCACTTGAAAAATCCATGAGAAGCGCAGTCAGTATATATTAGAGGTAGTAGCAGATATTTGGGTCAAACTATTGAATTAAATAGAAGTAAAAAGGAAATCCTTAATTTTTTGCATCATGTAGTACAAGGCACAGAGCAACAAATGCATTTCATGGTTCAGGGGCAAAGTCCTGCCTGCATCATTACTCACGTTGTATTGGGAGACTTCCACTCGTCTCGCACTGGCTGATCAAGCAGGGACATCATGGAATAATTATCCAACATGAGACCATCAGGGTCATCTGTCTGACCTGGGAGTTTCCCAAGAGGAAAGTCTTTCCATCGTATTTCATCTGGGTAAAAACAATACATAAAAAAGAAGTTTGAGCTCCCCAGGGATATTTTCAAAAAACAAAATTTCCCCCCAACAAATACTCTCTGGCATAACTCAGCCATTCAGCAAAAATGAATAATCTCAGCAAAAATAAGTTTGAATTCTAGTTTTAACTACTTGTATTTCTAACCTTACTTATCTCTTCCAAAGAAAGTCACCATAGTCTGTGAGACAACAGGGATACATCTGGAGTCATGTAACATCACACTGTCTGCACAGTGCAGCTCTGCCAAACCATGATGAGACAATGGCCATCAAAAGAAATCCCACAGTTTTCTAGAGCAACCCTCCGTGTTTATCTTCCTCTGTTAAGCATCCTCTCATTTGAAATGTACGCGTTGTTTCACATATGTTAATTTAAAACAATTACTGTGCATAGTTTTGTAAATGGAAAGAGCCATTTGTAGCCATATGAAGATACAAGAGCACCTTTGCATCCAGTAGCTCACTCCTACACTGAGACTGAGCATCAGCTTCTTAAGGACTCGCTGAGATAAGCAGTTGTGCAGCAACAGTGACAAAAGAAGAACTGAAGCCACAAAAATACAAGAGTATAAGGCTGGGGAAGCCTCATTAACCAGTAAAACAATTCTGGAGAGCCAGGTGGGCTGGGATGAGATGGCAAAGAAAAAGAATATGACAATGTCTTGGAAACTCTGCTGTTTGTTTTTAGGAGCACCTACTGCTGCTTCCTCTCCAGGACTTCACATTTGTTAACTTTGGCTTCCAAGGAGGACCAGAAACTGCGCAATGGGAAACCATCCATCACAACCGATAACATCAGTGAGCCCATTCCTGTAGATTGTGGTGCCAAAACTTCAAAGGCTGTTCCCAATCGGGAAATCCCCCTTTAAATTTCATTCTTACTTCACATCCCACTAAATCGAAGATACAAATTATTACGTGTCACTGTTTTGACATTAAGATTTCTTAAGCCTATGTGCTTTTTTGATACCAGAACACTTATTTCTGGAATGCTCACTAGCAGCTCAGTGAAAACCAGCAGACAGAAGCCTTCAGAAGATATGGCACCCCATTGCAGAGAGCCAGCAATAATTACACGGACTATTTGAGACTCCTACAAGTCACATACAACTTGGCCATTTCCTTCTCTTTACCTGAAACTGATTTGGCTTATGTACCTGATACCTGCTTAAAAAACCCAAGTGTAACCCTAAAGAACCATCAGATTTATTTGTTTTTCCTTTTACGCAGTTCTTGGGCATTTAATAGAACAATAGGTCTTGACATAGGATACTGCTCTCTAAGTGCCACTGTTTTACTATTTAAAAAACCAGCAGAAATAGCATTTGGTAACATCCAACGCAGCTGTAAGGCAAATTACCATTATATATTTAAAGGCTAAGCTCTGTCTTCGGGGAACAACCTAGTAAATAGCTGATATATCACATGTTGGCACAGGTTTGTACATACCCACTGGCTACAGTTTTATATTGTTTAAGGATGGTAACTGCACAAATGTTATTCAAACAGAAATTAAGTTTACCCACAAACAACTACACAAACAGAATCTTCACAAAAATCAGGTGGTTCAGGACACAATGTGTGTTCCTTCAACAAAAGCTTTGTTTTATCTGAACCAAAGACACTGAAGCAGAGAACAATTTTGCTTCTGTTCTCAAAATGTCCAGCTCTAACAAGCTGTTCACATCAGCATAACTAAGCAAAAACTTTCCTGTGAGTGAGGTGCAAGAGTTCACTGTCTTCCAATGGCTGCTTTTCTCCTTCTTCCTTCAAACATCAGTTTCTCTCCAACCCCCCTCCAACAACCTCCTCCTCACGTCTTCAAGTCCCTCCATAAATCGCTCAGCCAAAAATCTTATTAGCTACAGAACCTCCATACCCCAACGAGAAAGCACAACTACCATAATAAAGCTAACAAAACACTGGATATGCTGTTTATTCCCTCTAAAAACTTGTCTTGCTCCTTTCTTTTGCTTGCTACCATGTCTTAACAGCTATTTTCCTGGAGCACAGAATTTAAGAGCATATCATCGGTGCTTTCCAGCACAGCCACAACGTGCTTTCAAATACTCCAAGTCTGACAAAGAAGAGTCCAAGAAACATTCATATTTTCTTTGCCATTCATAGCTGGCAAATATGCCGGCCCATCAATTGCACATATTGAAATTTTAAACATAAAAAACAATAATAATGAGGGAATACCAACACGCTCCTGGAAAAAGCACTCACAGCATTTCAAGAGTTTGAGAGAGAGGACTCCTTCACATAAATAGAATTCTGGAAAAAAAAAAACACCACCCCAGTTTTCAGTGTTTTGGGTGTTTGATTTTGAAGCACACTTCAATTCTGGCCAGGCCTAGAGGACTCAGATGCCTCTGCATTTCAATTAACATTTGCCAGTGACAAAGATTATCTTACGAAGTAATTTTTTACCTGCAGAGATCTGCCAGGCGGACCCTTTCAGTGCTGCCCTTTTCTCTGCGATAGCCACCATGTTACCAGAATGAGCAAGTCCTTCCAAAGGATTTGTTTCCGTTACCATCTCTTCTTCCTCCTCCTCCACCTCCTCTACACCATCATCTTTCTCCAGCACATCTACTTGTTTCTCTACAGTCTGCCCTTGATTTTTAACCTGATTTTCTTGCCTGGCCCTCCACTGTAAGCTCTCTATTGTGTAAATTGGCTGTTCGCTGCAGTCTGAAGAAAGGCCAGGACTGGACAAAGGGCCACCTCCTTCCGTGTAAACGGAAGCAAGGTAGAGAAGGTTCTTCCGTGAAGAACGTGGCAAGCGAGGTCTCATGATTGTGAGGATCCTAGAAAAGAAAAGGGCAACGTAAAAGTCCGAAAAGCAAAAAAGATTCCAGATTAGGGTATATCAAGCAAAGCAGCCTTTTAAATGTGAGTTTCTTCCAGGACAGCTCAACTCATATAGCTCCTCTAACAGGGAAATCTGATTATTCCCTGGCAGATGGATGCTGAAATACTCCCTCTTTGTGATGAAAATTAAGGACTTTAACTGAAATCCCATTTTTCAGTTTTCATGTGAAAACGCTACCACCTGTGCTATATTTGTAACACCTGTATGAGCAGTCACACCTCATGACCTCGTTACCAAGTCACTTTTCTTTTGACCCGGCTGCTTCTTTAATACCTCCCCAGACAATTTCTACTTTCATTTTGAAGGTGCAATCCTTTTAATTTCTCCTCCTCCTTCTTTTTGTAGAATCAATGGGGAGATGACCAACAACACACAGGGCTTTATGTGCGCTCACCACAATTTCTACTAGATGTGGAGGAAAGGAAGGGAATGCAGACGTAACTCAGCATATCACAAGGTACAGAGCACTGTTTGCTGCCCCTTTTCTAGGTCACAGGATCAAACTTACAGCTGTAGAAGGTGTGGGGTTGCCCAGCAGGGAGCTTCCAAGCAATTCTCAGTCAGCCTTATCCACTGCAAAGGAACTTTATGGAGGAACAGCTCCTTCGAAGACACCTGCTTGTTACACTGTTGTCTTTTCTTCCCTTCAATGAAAATAATGAAAATGATAAGTTGCTCAAAACTCATTAAAAATAAGCTCTTCATCCTTTTGCATTTTAATTGAAACACTCATCCTCAAATAAGCTGGCATTCCAATCCAAGTCCAAGGCCAGATGCGCCGACCAAATACATCAAAGCTGTTACAAGGGACTTGCCAATGCACTAACAGCCAGATCAGCTCCACAAGATGTTCCTGAGCTGGTTCTGTGCATGCCACCCCAGGCAGGAAAGCCATGAGACGTGTTTGTACAGATTTGTCCCAAATAAATAAAGTATACTGCTTCTGTGAATCGAGATCATTCCAAATAGCACTGCAGTGAGTAGACTTAACAGCTGGGAACTACCATCATCCAGGGATCTTGGTACATAATAGACTGGAAGCATCAGACAGGAACCCATGACCACCACAGATACTGGCAAAACCTTGGTGCAGACTGAGTCAGACCAGAAAAGGAGAGAAGAGGTGGCAAAATTAACCAGCTGGAAACCGCCTCAGGGATATAGTGTATCTCAGTATAAAAGTCCTGTTAACAAGATTCCTGTGACATGCTTCCAATAATTAAAGGAGGCTCTTTTGTGCCCCTGCCTCTGGAGTGAAAATTACAGTTTGCCAATTGAAACAGTTCTAAGGAGTTAAGGACAGAAAACAAAATATTACTTATTACTTTTCTAGAAGTTTAGAAGGCATGACAAATCCTGTGATAAGATCGAAAAATGACAACAAGACTATACAAGTATCTTGTAAAGGCTGTGTATTCTGTGAAGTGAGGAAAGAACTGGGAACAGGGAATTTATAACAGGTTACATAGGATACCTTCATTTGTTATCTGCTACTGTTATTTCCTACAAGTATTAATATCTGGAAAAATAAGGGGGGGGAGATTGGCTTTTCCTGTCTTGAGAAGGCTGCAGCAAAGCTGCCAATAACAATTTCAATTTTTTGCTAAGAAATGCATGACATAGGTGAGCTGCAGGTTGAAAAGTGTAAGAAATTCAACAATAAAAGCTCTACGTTCACATGACAAAATGTAATAATTAGGTTATTGCACTTTCCACCTAAAGGCCAGTTTTCCCAGTACAGAAAAGAACTCTTACTTTATTTTTTTATGTGCTGAAATTCCAGGCATACTCACCAGCGTTTACTTTGGCAATACTAGTCAGCATCTCAGAAATCCAGTTGATCAAGAACTGAGACCGGAGTTCTGAAGGGTCAGAACATTCCTTCAACTCCATAAACATTTTCTCTATTAGGATCTGTGTAAAACTTCGGGAAAGGAGGCCTGTCAGCAAAGGCTGCCAAAAGTAGTAAAATGTCTGAGGAATTTTGAACTGCCATACCTCTTTGTTTGCTGCAATAAGAAGTAAAATAAAAAAATTAAAAAGAGAAGCCAAAATCACTGTTTTGTAAGTTTTTGTGAACGATGGGTGCTATACTTTTTCCAAACTAAAGGAGTTTCTTCTGAGATCACTGGTTCCAGGGTATTTCCTGGGATCCAATGAACCTGGAACTACTACTTTCTCATGCTAGGGAAGTAAAACAAGCAGTAAATTGATAATTAACAGCTCAGTGAAAGCAAAAAATATAACACCTGATTTCATCACATGGTAAACCACAGGAAAATCTACCTGTTTTGCTAATCCCTTTCCAGTTTCAGCTTCTTTCACACATAATGAAGTGCTATTCTGCCTAAAAATATACCTCAAAAAGAAGGCACACTGAGCAGAGCAACATAGGATCAAAAAGTTCCTAAAATTTCACTACTGTAATATAGTCATATAAATTTGAGGATCTTTCTTGGAAAGTTCTTTGGTTGGTGTTTCCAAGAGGTCCCAGGAAAATGGAAAAATTAATAATTTGCATTGCCTCTAAGTACCTAATTGTCTTACAGAAAATCCATGCAACTCTACACACGGGCAACAGCAAAGATCTACAATGCAACTGGTGAATGAGGCTCAAAAAACCCATTTAGATTTGCTTCAAATCTTCAGTGTAGAAAAGAAACTAGTGGGAGTTTATGAAATCAGCAACTACTGTATATAAGGGCAGAGATACAAGCTTCAAAAGAGGTTCTGGCCAGGTAGCATTCAGTGCTGAAAAGCCATCATTCCATGGTAAGAGATTTATGCAACAGCAATAACAGAGAATGGCCATAAAGGGGTCTACAGAAGAGGCCAAAAATGTTTAAGGACCCCTACATATGAAAAATATGCAGGGAATTACAGATTTTAATACAATGAGTAAAGGAACAGATTTGGATGTAACACTAGGTATGCACTTTTTATTTAAGTGGTGCCTAAAACACTGACCTTCATACTTGATATTTAGCATCTTCAGACAGTCCATCTTTGGGATGAGAAAGCCATCACTGAGAAGAGCTTCAGCCACAGTCTCCCTAGAGCAATCAGAGAGTCTCATTAATGCCACTTATATTAAAACACTACTTGGCAACAGTTCCAAAACAAGTTGGAGACCCAAATACCTGAACTACGATGATTTAGTGCCTTGTTGTAAGGCACTAAAATTGTACACCAAATTTGGGCTAGATATAACCCACCAGACTGGGAGGGAACATGCAGTTGTGCAAACTGGAACAGAACCAGAACCTTTTCTGCTTGAGTCACAGAGGCAAATATCTTGGTATTTCAAAAGCACAGGAACATTTATCTGGGAACCCCCACGTTCACTTATGTAAACACACAGATATATCTTTAAGAAAGAAAGAAACTCCACAAGCTTTCAGTAAAAAAGCAATTACAAGCCCTCGCACACTCATTGCTGCTTTGGTAGCATAACACTATTCATCTTCTCAAATGGCATAGTGGAGAATGGACTGGTAGCAAGGGTTGGAGAAGGCAGAGCTTTTAGTGACTTTCTGAAGAAGTAAGAGAATCTGTGACCATTCAATCAAAAACATTTAATGGAGAATTCCCTCTAAAGAAAGATAAATCTGCACTTAAGAGAAACCCCATGCCCTACCACTGTATTTACGTTGCTATATAAAGACCAACGGAAACCAGAGTGCTATAAGGTCTAATTTTCAATACAGTTAACGTGCTATTATTAATAAACAGAAGTAGAAGGTACACGTATGAATCCTTTCAGGGAACCGTTTTTAATCAATTTGGGCTCTCAAAGAAAATGTGTAGGTGGTTCTAAAAAGCTGGATATAGGCGCAGCCTTCCATTAACTATAAATACAACAGCTTGTGTTCTTTAAAAACTACATCTGGATGCTGGAACAAAACCAGCATGAGATGAAGTAGGTGCTCAGGGATGAAACATGTGAGTGAGTGCCAAATCCTAGAGTTCGCTCTGCCATTCCGAGGCTTCTAACCCACCTCAGTCTCCCCCTCCACAAGAAGCATGCACTTGTGATTTGCTCGACTGTTCATCACACTCAGCCAGCTCAAACTGGTCCTTACTGGGATTAAGCATTTGTCCATAAGGACACTTTTTTTTATGTAAGCTAGTCCAGCATTTGTTGAGGTGCAATGTGGCCTGTGTCCTGTTATTACCCTCCAATGAGCAACATAGTGGAAGTTGAAGAGAGCTTCAGTCAAAAATGCAGATTAATTGAAAAATCATTCTCTCTCTCAAGAAAAACTGTATTATCCAAGCGAATTTCTAATGTTAAACAACATCAAGGCCTGGAATAGGTTTCTTTATTAAGCCACCTGCATGTTGCAAAACAAATAACTGTATTATATCAAGATTTTCCCTTAAGAATCCAGGCAGGAGAAGAGGGCAAGTTGGGTTTTCAGATAAAGACCTGTCTGCATGAAGCCAACTCCAAAACTTCCTGAATAACCACACTTCCTATCAGCAGGCTGCCAAGAAGAGGGCAAGAGAAAAGTGGTTAGTGGGATTTTCTTCCTTCCCCCCAGCATCCAGCTCAACTTTCACAGAGTCAGGTGTTTCTAAAAGTGTAGCGAAGGTAGTAATCTCCTCGCAGTGCCAGTTTCAGCCTTTGCTATAATATATATGTTCTTGCTGCAGGGAAAAAGAAAGAGAAAAAACCCAAACTAATAACTGTATGCTTGTAGGTTGGTTTATTTGTTTTAAATAGCTGGTCTGCAGAAAGGACACTCCAGGAAAGTTCAAGATGTGAATTTTTATTGTTTTTGTAAGTCTTAAATTGATTTTCAAGTAAACAATTTTCACCCTGCAGGATTCAAACGAGGAAAATAGGCATAAAGAAGGCTTAAAACAGGGGAAGCATGGCAGCATCTGGCCTCCACTGCTTGAAGCAGAAATGGAGAGTGAGAATGGATAGAGTAGCTCTTTGGTATAACAACAGTCAGTGGAAAATGACTATACTTCAATACCTGCTAAAATATGGTTCTGATGACTGCAGCCTCACATTGAAACAATAACTATGTAGCGGAGCCTGGACTGTCACTCAGATGAAACATTTCCATTACATCACTATTATTCCAGGTACTTCACAGAGAGCATTGCAGAAGTGCAACAAAACCCGTGGAGAGCTACCACGTGATGATGCACAACTGGATTTTGCCCAGGGGCCTGGAAACCACCAACCCCCCCGAGCGGTACCCAGCACCAAAGCTACGCTCGGCACTTGGTTTCCAGTTGTGAAGAATGAAGAAAGCAGAGGTTAAGGGTCACCTATTCGGCTGCAAAGAAAGATGTCAATCAAGTCCCTTGTCTCACTGCTCTCTACGTCCTGATAAAGGAAAAGGAAAGTCCCGAGGAGAAATATTAGTACCAAAACCAGCAGTGTGTAACCTGGCACCCAGTTCTTTGTGCTCTCTGGAGCTACCTCTACTTAAAGAAGCAAAAGAAGCAGAGAGAGAGCCTGTAAAGTAAAAGGAATAAGGGTTGGAAACTCACTGCCAAAGCTGTTCTGATCCAGAAACACATGTGTTTCTGCTCCACAAGTTTAGCCTAAAATCTGAAACTGAGGAACCAGTACTTACTGGAAATAATATACACATACACACACGTGTGCATATAAATAAAAACTTTCTTGCCAAAACTTCTCTCCAAACAGTGAACAAAGGCGGCAGCTAAGAGCAATTGCAAAATCTCTTTGCAGTAGCATCACTGCTGAAGGGTTTGGCTCTCTGTTAGTTTTGCAAGCTGAGAGTTGTGAAACAGCCCCCATCCCTGGCTGCTATAAGCAGGGGATTTCCCCACATATCAGAGCAGCTATTTTGATGACATTGCCCGATCATTAGGAGTCACTCAGGAAACCATGAAACAGCTAACAAAAACGAAACTCACAAGACAAAAACCCCCCGTATTTTTATAGTCATAGAAACCAGGTTCTTCCTTTGTTTTCTTTGTCTTATTTAAGGCTATACTTAAGGAAACCATTAAAATAAATCTTATTCCATGTAGCACAATGCAGTGAAGATAAAATTCTTTTGAAAGAGTTACTACCAGATTTGTTTACTTAAGAAATGACAGATACCCTAGAGATCACAAAATCATATGGGGTTGAAAGGGACCTCTGGAGATCATCTAGTCCAAACCCCTGCCAGAGCAGGTCCACCCAGAGCAGACTGCACAAGAATGTGTCCAGGCAGGTTTTGAATTTCTCCAGAAAAGGAAACCCCACCACCTCTCCAGGCAGCCTGTCCAGTGCTCTGCCACCCACAAAGTGAAGAAGTTCCTCCTCATGTTTAGATAAATACTATACCATCAGACTGTTTTGCTGGAACAAAGGATCCAGTGATGCTGTTTTTCATAGATTCTTGCCCTGTCTGAAGCTTCTTTAGGCCACACCTAACACCTGAGCTTCATACCCTTATCTAAGTTATGGAGCTGGACCTCCAAAGTTCTTAGAAAACTGACAGTGTTTTGTGTCTCAACACAGGGGGTCCTAGAGGCCCTGTAGTAATAGAAAGTATAGAAGAGGCCAAGTATTGCCCTGCAGTTTTGAAGAACCCTAATGGTTACTATGAAATTGAAGTCTACACAAGGTTGTTGGAGAGCTTTCAAAGACATTGAAGATGCTGACGTGCCCTGGGGGCAGCAGAGCTAAGTTGGGGACAACATTTTGGAGACCACCGCAGTAAACATTACTCATTAACACAGATTAACAACTCAATCTTCATAGATGTTTAGGAAATCAATCAATTGCTATCTCCATTATCAGTTAAATGTGAAAAGGTAGTGCAACAGGTCTAGAGGCCCAGCCCTGCACTGTACCCTTTACCTCAGCCCCTTATCAGAGACGTACCTGTTCTCTTGCATCAGGTCTTTGATCTGAGCCAAAATCCAGTCCACTTCTGAAGAGGAATCAGACGACAGCTCTCGAGCCTTCGAGACAGACTGCACACTCTGCATAACCTGAGTGAAGGAAAAATCTAAGCGTTAACGGATAATATGCTCCAATGGCCAACAGAAAGACACTGCTACAAAGAGATGCACATGCCATATGTACTTCTTCAACAGCACTTCTAAAAACTCACAGAAGTTCCTCTTCCTCGGGGTATATTAAAAATTAATATAAGCCATATCATACTTGGACAAGGCCTGAATTAAAAAGGCAGCAGCTCCAAGGAGTCACAGTCCTGGCATCCTCATTCTGGTTCAAAACTTGTTTCTTCCTGACACTTCAGCACAAACCAGGATAGGCTCATTTTGAATCATTAACTCCACATGTGGGGTGAGGATGAGGTCACCTACTCAGGACAAGGTTTTGCCAGTCATATTAAGCATAGAGTAGATCAAAATGCCATTGGAATGTTAGCACACTTTCTCCTTTACCCCTAATGATATTAATCAAAATAAAAGCTCCCTAGTAACCAATATGTAGGTGAGGTCACATCCAAAGATGTTTTAGAGAGTCTGTAACTCAGCTCTCAACACATCTTAAGAGCTATCCCATTATTAAGAAACAGAAGCTGAGCAGAGAGAGATTTCTGGGGCAAATTATTCACAGATCTCAATTGCAGCACCTCAGCCACTGGGCCATTACAAAAATACACAATGGATGATAGAAAACAGGGGCTGATGACCTCTGAATGACAGGTCCTGGTTTCCAGAGATACTGGGACCAAACTAAGCACTATCCACACAGACAAGGAAGACTTGGGATCTCCAACAAGTGCATATCTCATTTACAGACACAAACAAAGCGTTCGCATTAGAAACCATCACTGACACTTCTGAGCAGATTCTAAATGTGGGAGGACACTACAGAGAGAAAAATAATAGGGATCCCTGCAGCTTTATGAAATAAACTCCTGCACAGCAACTTAGTTGTGTCAGCACTCAGGTAAGGCCTGGCCAAGAGCACCAGTTCTTCAGTTTGGGCAAAAACAAAGAGATGATGTTAAACTGAAAGAGGGTAGATTTAGACTAGATATTAGGAAGGAATTCTTTACTGTGAGGGTTGTGAGACACTGGCCCAGGTTGCCCAGAGAAGCTGTGGATGCCCCATCCCTGGAGTTGTTCAAGGCCAATTTGGACAGGGCTTTGAGCAACCTGGTCTGACAGGAGATGTCCCTGCCCATGACAGGGGGGGTTGGAACTCGATGATCTTTAAGGTCCCTTCCAACTCTAACCATTGTGTGATTCTATGATTTTGTAAGACATAATTATTGCCCCAAGCCAGAAATTAGAAGAACCAAAGCTGCTGCTGATCAGACTGCACTTACCCGAAACTGCTCATTCTTGTAGGATATCAGCACATCTCTGACTTTTTCTAGAAATAAATGCAAAAATATAGTTTAAACAGGAAATGGATCAACTATATAAGGTAATTTTGTATTTGGGCAAGTTGCTTAGTTCTGCTGAATATACAATCAAGGAAGACATCAATCAAATGAAGTCCTAAATTTTGGTTCAGAAAACACTCTGAAGACTCTTACAGCTCTCTGACTTTTCCAGCAATATAAATTTTATCAAGTGGGGTTGAACCAAGAGTTCAGTATTTTATCTCTAGCAGTGGCCAAACACAGGGAAGTTGGATAAATCCAGACAGTTCCAAACAATTCCCTAAATAGATCGGTTTAAGAAAGGAATAGTTCCTGTAGGCAGTTCTTGTTCCAATGAGTATTTGTAGTCCTTATACTTGCAAGTAAAACATTTCATGCTACAAATTCAGTGAGCTAATACTAAAAAAGTCAGTCACCCCAAGAATCCACCAAAGAGAAATCCCAAACCCTGAGCTGAAGGTATATCTTTATGCATTGTCAGGGCTAGAAAACGACACTTTTAAACTGCTTTCTTTATTATGGGACATATCTGCTCCTCTGTATCTGCCATTGTTCTAGGGACACTTACCATGGAATTCCTTGTGTTTCTGACAGGCCTCATGCTGTGGCGTTTGAATCTCCCACGCATCATTGTCCAAATCTGCATTTTCTTCCACCCCTTCCTGCTCCTCATCCTCATCCTCGTCCTCGCCTTCTTCACATAAATTATTGCCCAGCTGACGGCTCCAATACGTCTTTCGTAGCCAGTCCAGCACAACATCACAGCCTAAGGGGAAACAGAAAACAGTCTCTTCTCAGTGAGGTTTTCTTTGTTATTGGAAAAAAAATAATATAGACGGCACATTGCTAAATTGCATTGTGAAAGCAAACATTGTCAGCAAGTTATGAACCCTGAAAACACAACCAACTCCATTAATGAAAAGGTGAACGAGTTTAAAAAAATAAAATCAATAAAAAACACAAGAAAAGAACCCCACATCCCAGTATCACAGGCCTGGTAATGCCCACCCACTGTCTTTGGCGATAAGAAAGATTGGACATTGCTATAGTGCTGCACCTTGCTCAAGCTAGGCCAAATTTAAGCAGAAATTAAGTCCCAGCAGTGGTGTTCTGATGAGAAAATAAGTCAATTCTTTAGTTTCACCATTATCAACATATTATATTCAATTATATTGTCTATAACAATAACATTTTTGTGCAGAGACTACACTAGGCATACATTAGATAGAATGGAAAGAAACTCCATTTTCTCCCATCACCATTTCACAACTCAACGCAATCTAAGGATCCTGCTGAAGGTTATTTAACTGGCTCTGCAGTGCTTAACCCAAAATTCCCAGGAATCCCTTCAAACGCCATGAGCTGGTCATTCAGGCCGGCAGTACCTACTGCGTTTCTCCCTAAATGGGATTTAAGACTCTCGGGTAACCCTAAACTATCAGGAAAAGCATTTACCTCTTCCCCTGCAATGAATTTCCCATGCTGTAAAGAAGCAAGAGGGCCCAACTACTGTTTACAGCATTTTTTTCATGGGAAGGAGAAAGTCTCTGAACATCTGCCCTGTGATGTACCATACAGCCTGGAGCCACTGGACACAGTTCTGCCACCCCCACAGGGCAGCGGCAAACCCTCCTGGTGTCTCACACTACAGCTCTTCCCCACCAGGATGAGTCCTCTGCCTGCCCTGCAGGGCCCCAGAAATAGAGAGAGGGTGCTGCTCCCCTCAAGGCCTACGGCTCTGGCACTGCCACCCGAGCACACCTCGGGCTGGGCCCTCCCAATGTCACCCTCCCCAGCAGCACTCACCCTTGCGGCATAGGGCCAGCCGCGGCAGCTTCCCGTGGGTCAGCTCGTGTCGGAGATCCACAACCCAGATGGGGATATCCACCTGGAAGAAGAGCCACCAGCATTACCCCATGGCTCCCACTGCATCACGCCACAACCGCAGGCAGAGGACTTCCACCTGGGTGGGAATGGCCTCTTCTGGGCCACTCCTGCAACGCAGCCACTTCCCGCTTCAAGGGTGGGCTGAGATCCCCTCCTCTCTGATCCCACTCCTCCTGTGGCCTAGGATCCATACAAACTTGGGATCTTACAGTTTAAGTTCTTCAACGTTCCTTGGAACAACAGACATACTATGTATAATGTAATGAGATATTAAGCAACAGAGAAACTACATCTAAACAAAACACTCTGGATGACAGTTTGTATACTGAAGATACAAATTGCATCATATATAATACTCAAATCATACACATTTGTGCAATTTTTTGCAAGTTTCCTAAGGACAACTAACTTTAACTAAGCAAGACCTCTATTTTTAAGTTTGATCAGTTACAAAAGGCAAGAAGCAGCATGTTTCTTAAAAACCAAGAAAAAAAATAAATAAACCAATTCACCGTTCTCAGACAGGGGCCCCAGACTATCCATATACAGGAGTCTCAAATACTGTCTGTTCTTCACTTTCAAACCTTGCTTTAAGACCCAGATACAATGCTCAGTGCAGCTGGCAACAAAGGGACTCAAGCTGGTCCTGCTATGACAGTCACACCTTGAACCTTCCCTCTTCCACGCAGAGGTGGACAAGCTTACCTCAAGCAAGACATGAGACGAAAATCCCTGCAACTGTGATTAAGTGCTTTTTATGTATAACCTTGCTTGTCAAAGACTAAAATCAATAAACCATAGGATTTAGCTTTTTCCGTATCTCAGTAGCTAACAAACAAATCTGTGTGGTGTATGTGTCAAGTGGGACTTTGTCACTCCTAATCTGACTTTAAAGAACAAAGTTTTAGATCTAGTTATATCAAGACTCTTTAAAACCTTGCAGTTGGAAAGAAATGGCATCTATATCTATTACGTTGCTTACAAAAGAATGGCATCTCCCCCAATTCCTTCCACCCAGTGTTGTTAATAAATAACATACATGCTTTCTGTATATACATAAGTTATTGAGTAACTCTTATTAAATATTTACCTCTTTGGCTAATTGTCTCAGAGGAATGCTGACCATTTTCTGTTTCCTTTCTGTGATCAAGTTGACAAACCTGCACGCAGGTTACAGAAAAGATAAATGACTTTCAAATGAGACATCAAGACACTTGGAACCCCAGAGACAAACCCCCCACATGCTGTACCACACAGCGGTCCCAGAGGGACATGAGACAGCTGAATAACACTTTCAGTCCAGGTCTCTCTCTTACAGCACACTGGCCTTCAAGCCCTACCTTACAAGAGCCAGCCCGTAAGAGAGGATGAGTTCATGCGATTTCAGTTTGCCAGACGAATCCAGGACCTTGCATCGAATCAGTTCAGCGGTGCAATCCACCGCGAGAGGCATTTTGGGGCCATACCTAGAGATAAAGCAAAAAGAGGTGAGTGAACCCACAAGTATACACTCCCTCTGCAAAAAACAGGTAGCTTGCTGGCTACTTTTTGTGCTCTGTGACTCCTAACAGCCTGAAAAGTGGTATGCAGAATGACAGCATCTTTGCTTAAAGCTTTTATTTGAAGCAGTGATTATATGGCTATTCCCAAGCCTATGTTAAATGACTACTTAGTGATACTCTATGCACACATATGATACAAGATACCTAGACTGGCGTTGTGTATGGCTGCAGAAGGGGCAGCACAACAAGACCACGACGATTTGGGGGCCCTGGAGATGCTCCCTGCAGCACCCTGCCTGCAGAACCCCCCACCCCGAGAAGCTGCGGGCCCACCTCTGCCATCACCTACACGCCCCGGG
Organism: Gallinago jamesoni; assembly: GCA_025769975.1. Taxonomy (NCBI): domain Eukaryota; kingdom Metazoa; phylum Chordata; class Aves; order Charadriiformes; family Scolopacidae; genus Gallinago; species Gallinago jamesoni. Next base: position 4,800,862 of record JAOQGH010000062.1, on the reverse strand, counting down.
CTCGCTGAGGGACGATGGCGCCCTGTGAGGGGCAGCAGCACCGCCGATCTCCACACACCACCCCGACCCCGGAGCAGCACCGGGGAGCCGCTGCCGGGGTCCCGGCGGGAGCCCCACGGACCTCAGACGGGGGGAGAGGGGAGGAGCGGCCTGGGACGGAGGACCGCCTCAGGGCCGCAGCGCGCTGCCTGCCCGCCGTGCGCGGCCCCTACCGGCTCTTCCAGGCCGAGACGCGGTCCAGCGCTTCCTGCTGCAGCCGGCTGTCCCCACAGTACAGCCCCACCATCACCTGGTCCCACTCCGCCCTGCCCCTCCAGGCCACCACGGTGCGCAACGGCTTGAGCCGCTTGCGGGGCGGCGACAAACACCGCCGCCCGCCACGCGAGGCCAGCTGGGCCCGGCCCGCCATCATCCCGCCGGCCGCCATGCCTCCCCCGCCTGGGCCGGGTCGGGCCTGCGCCGAGCTACCGCTGCCCGCCCCGGGGCGGAGCGCGCCGGGCGGCTTCCGGGGCGGGCGGAGGCTCCGGGAGGTGGCCGTGGAGGTCGCCGAGGGTTGCGGGAGTCCTTGCCCGAGTGTGGTGTCGCGGGGGGCGTCGCCTGGGGGTCCGCGGGGAGAAGGGGAGTGCGCTCCCCTCGGGAGCTGAGGGACGGGGAGATGCGTTTGGGGTGGGGGCGAAGGGAGCGGGGTGAGGAGAGGCGGCCAGAGGAGTTCGGGGCAGGATGCTGATCTTGATGGGACATGGGGACAAGGACCCCCCCCCCCCGCACCCCCCAAGGTGGTCTGGTAATGCGGGGCCGTGTCTGTGTGACCCTGCGGAACTGGGCGCTGTTGGGAAGGTAGGGCCGGGCCCGCCATGGGCCCACAGGAGGGAGGCAGCAGCTCTCCTGGCTAAAAGAACACCTTTCCCAGGTGCTCCCACTGTCCCTCACCTTCCAGCGTTGCCTGCACCCCGTGAATGTAGCAGGCTGGGGGAAGAGTGGCTGGAAAGCTCCTCAGAGGAAAAGGAGCTGAGGGTGTTGGTCTGCAGCTGGCTGAAGATGAGCCAGCAGTGTGCCTAGGTGGCCAAGGCGGCCAACAGCATCCTGGCTTGTGTCAGGAACAGTGTGGCCAGCAGGACTAGGGAAGTGACCATCCCCCCGTACTCGGCACTGGTGAGGCCCCACCTCGAGTGCCGTGTCCAGTTTTGGGCCCCTCACTGCAAGAAGAGATTTAGATTAGATACTAGGAAGAAGTTCTTTACAGGGAGGGTAATGAGGCACTGGAACAGGTTGTCCAGGGAAGTTGTGGATGCCCCATCCCTGGAAGTGCTCAAGGCCAGGCTGGATGGGGCTTTGAGCAACCTGCTATAGTGGGAGGTGTCCCTGCCCATGGTGGGGGGATTGGAACTTGATGACCTTTAAGGTCCCTTCCAACTCCAACCATTCTCTGATTCTATGAAGAAAGACATTGAGGTGCTGGAGCGGGTCCAGAGAAGGGCAACGGAGCTGGTGAGGGGTCTGGAGCACAAGTCTTACGAGGAGAGGCTGAGGGAGCTGGGGGTGTTCAGCCTGGAGAAAAGGAGGCTGAGGGGAGGCCACCTAGGTCTCTACAACTCCCTGAAAGGAGGCTGTAGCAAAATGGGGGTCGGTCTCTTCTTCCACGTGACAGGCGATAGGACAAGAGGAAACAGCCTCAAGTTGTGCCAGGGGAGGTTTAGACTGGTTATTAGGAGAAATTTCTTCACAGAAAGGATGATTAAATAATGGAACAGGCTGCCCTGGGAAGTGGTGGAAGCACCATCCCTGGAGGTATTTAAAAGATGTGTACCCGTGGTGCTGAGGGACATGGTTTAATGGTGGCTTTGTCAGTGCTGGGATAATGGTGGGACTCAATGATCTGAAAGGTCCCTTCCAACTTAGACAATTCTATGATTCTGTGTGTCTCTGCGCTTGCAGAAGATTTAACTGCTCTTTTTTCCACTTGCAATGTTTTACAGGTTTTTACAGTATTGCTGAGTCAATAAACGACCCAAGCTGTAAATCACAATATTCTTGGAGACTTTTTTTTAAAAAAAAACCCTACTCTTTTCACTGATCTATTTGCATAATCCCAGGAATACACTTGAGTTAGAGGTCAGAGGGGAGGTAGAACTGTAACATGGGATGGGAAAAAAGCACTGGAGGTGAGAGTCTACAGAAGCTACTTACACTGGTTTTGCCAGTAGAAAAGTGAAGCCTGTAGGTTTTGGTGCTATCTCCAGCACCCGAAGAGCAGCTTCATCTTTCCCCAGGGCCATCAGAACTTTAGGAGCTTAAGCTTTTTTTTTTCAATATTCCGAAGCAAGATTTTGTGTGCAAAACTGTTAATCATTCTCACCAGCTTTTGATGAACATTCTCTGAAGAAATCCTTCTACTGTACTTGGGTGTTAATAAATGTAGGCCAAATTGAAACAAGGGTTTCATTACTGAAGTGTAAGGTTGAGGGAACAGATTTGACACTCGTTGCCGAACTCCCGCAGAGCCTCATGCAGGGAAAGTGAATTCTCAGAAGATACGAGGCGGGGAGAAAAACTTGGAACGGGGCCCTGTTCTCTGGAAATGGAGTTGCACTTTTCATCTGCTTAAAAAATGTTCTGAAAGGACAAGCTGTTTACTGCAATCAAAGGGTCTTATTCAGAGCATAGGAACACCATGTGTCATTTCACTTGCCAGATTATTCCTGGGTTTCAGAACCCAGCTGCAGTGCAAAAGTTGTAAAAAGGCAAATGCTGCAGTGCTGTGGAACCGATGGGATACATCAAACTTGATGATCACCTGCTTCCAGAACCTCAGAGACATATAAAATTAAATTAAAAGGAGTATTTTCATTGTTACTCTTTGTGGAGAGAGAGGAAGATGTGATGGGTTTGGTGTCTTTTATGGAGATGGAAGGGAGCAAGGAGTGAACCAGCAGAAATTTCACCTGCCTTGTGTGCTTTCAAAGTCTGGATCTCTGGGGAATTAGGCTTGTGCTGTGGCTCTCCTTGTGATGTTTGGCTACAAGGTTGCTCGGTGCAGAATTGGGAGGGAATTGGCAAAGATGGCTCATCGCCCAGAATGTCCCCCACAAGATTGGCAGCAGTTTATGCTGTGGACCATTCTAGTGTCCGCAGCCTTGCTGTGGTGGTGGCTGAGAGAAGAGACCAGGGTTTTCTGTGGTGTCCCTGCAGTACTTCAGGAATCTGGGTGGTTTGGGTGAGTGAGGTTAACTTGCACCTGCAGGTGAAGTGGCGATGAGGAGCGAAGAGCCAGACTGCTGTCTTGGTAAAAGGCCTATGTGGAAAACCTATTTTTTAAAAGAAAAGAGATTTCAGTGTGGCAGGGTAATGGAGGTAGTGGATTAAAATGAAAATTCCAACAGGTGAACTGTGATAATACCTCCTCTAGAAAGACATGAAAGACCTTTCATTTGTATAAGTGAAAAGGAAGCCCCCAGAGCCTCCCCAAATAGTCTTGCTTTTGCTGGGAATAGGAAAATTCCTTTTCCTACTGTCTTTTCAGCGAGTTTGAAGTAAGCAGAGGTGATACTTGAAAGGAGATTTCACATGCAGCGTGCTTTTCTTGACTGGGATTAACAACTATGTGCCAACCTTCTCCCTGTATCGATCAGTGACAAAAAAAAAAAAAAAAAAGCTTTTAAAAACAGTGGGTATAAAAAATTAAGCCTTGGATCTTCCAGAAATGAAGACAAAGCCGTTTAAACCAATGAAGCACAGAGTGTGACAAGAAGATGGGATGTCTGGTGGGGTGGGGTTTTTTTTTGTTTGTTTGTTTGTGTGCTGCTGCTCTTTTCTATATTATTTTTTTAACTCAAGCTTGGGTAAGACACGGCAGTGCTCTGTCTGCCTTTCTGTGGCTTGGTGGTTTAGTCTCTAATTGGTCCTAAAGCACTTGAGCTCCATGCTCTTTCCCCAAACGCCATGGCCCTTTGGGGTTGTTAGCAGAGCAGCGGGTGGCAGGGTAGGCAGAGCATATCTGGCCTGGCAGTTTTTGCCTTCTTCTTTGAGTTTTATTCCCTGGAGTGAGGACAACAGCTGCTGATAGGGCAGAGAAGAAGGGAGAGGGGCCTCTGCATCTTTTCAGTGCTATTGGCTGGTTTTGTTTTCTGGCATCTATGAGACTTGAGCTTTGGAGACTGGCCATCGAACATCCTGTTTGCACTGAAGTTGTCTCTGTTCTTCCCCGTCTCTTCTCTTTTCTTCTGGTTGCAGAGTTGCTGCGAGAGCACCAAGGTAAGAATATGAAACGGCACTTCTGGGCTCATTTCTCACATGGGGGTTGTTATGTTTTGAGCAAAAGCTATCCGTCGTTCTAAGCAGATAGAGGCAAATTTAGCTGGGATCTCAAAAATCACCGTGCTCTTTAGAGAGCTGGGCAGCAGAGGTTAACAGCGTAACTCCAGATTTGCTGAGTGCTGAATTCATCTAACCTGCTTAGAATTGCACTGTGTGGATTCCTGTGCAGCAAGTACTAAGCAGCACGCTTTCAGTCCTTAGCCTCAATCCTGCTCCCGCTGAAGTTAGTGGAAGTTTTAGGGTGGAGCTGCATCAAGCTTCACAGATGTTGGGATTGGCAAGGATTCTCTTGTGCCATGAGCGTGCGACCAAGCTGCAGCTTCCAGCCCTTTCTGATAAAGCTGAATGAGGTGCTGTAGGTTGTTCTTTACTTCTGGGAGCCTCCTCTGGTGCAAGGAGGGTTGGTTTCCCTGCTGATCCTAGATGGAAAGGTTTGATGCAGAAGTGACCCGTGATTCCCAGGCTCAGCACTTTCTGCAAAAAAAGGGAGGAAATTGGAACAACTGGAATTTCTGCATGCGTGGTCTCAGCACACTGAGCAGCCATCTCTGGGTAGGAGAGTCCCAGCAAGAAAGAGAAGTCAGGATTGCTCCGTTACAACAAGAGAGGGGGCAGAACTAGAAATGTGGGGTGTAAGAGGAGGTTGGGTGGAAATGTGTAGAGATGGAGGAGGGGAAATGGGATACCATCAGTCAGAAGTTGATACACCTGGGTGAAAGGCAGCCCAATCCACTTTCTCAAGAACATCTTGCCCCTATTCTGCACCTCTCCTTGGTCCTCCTGAGGCTACAGAAATCCTTGGTTTCCCTCCCTTCTTAGAATAATGTTCATAAAGCAGGGCTTGAGTTTCTCCCAGGTGTGTTGGATTTTGAAGAGCAAAACAGGGGATATATTACAGGAAATAAGGAACTGAACATGCTTTCCAGTGCCAGAGGCCTTGGCAGCAGGTTCTGCTGCTATTCTGAGATGTCAGCCAGCCCTGAAGGAGGAGTCAGTATATTGTCCTGTATTTCTATCTGGTCCAGGAACCTTGGATATAGATTCCAGGTATGGAGCAGCTCCCTGCAGTGGGAGAGGTAATTGGCTCAGTGGGATTCTGTACAGGGAAGGCTCAAGGAAAAAGCATAACCTAAATATTCCCACCAGGCAGCAGGGTCTCCCGTGAAACTTGTTATGCCGGCCTCAACACAGGAGATTATGTTTAAAGACTTGTTTGGAGAAGAAGCTGCTGATGACTGTTTTACCTCTTTTGCACATGGAAGTCTCCGTAAGAAACTGCATTTGGAGACAGAAATTGGGGGCAGAGATGGAAGAACTAGATGAGAGGAGGGATAGTGGAAGGAATATCTTGGGAATGGGAACTTTGCCTCAAATGAGTTTATTGCAATTGTTAGTTACAGTATGTGAACAAACATGGTGAGACAGACTCTGGACTGCATGCTCTGTGCCCACGGGGAGAAGCTGAGAGGGAGGGCAATGCAAACCAGATGTTTGTCATTTTGTTTGATGCATCTCCTGAGAAGTGCTCAGACAATATGGTCCTGGAGCAGAGTCAGGCACTGAACATGATGGGGAATAGCAGAAGTGCCTTCCTCCCTATAGGAGACGCGGTTTTCAGGTACAAAATGTGCTTTAAAAGAACTGGAATGGGGTACCCTGGAAAACCTTCCTGCTCCAAAACTTGCTTTACTTTGCTGCTTTTAATTTGTGTTCTTCTCTTTTTGACTGCAGATAAACAAGAGCCTATGAGGACTTGCACCTCCCTCACAGATGGAAGGCTCCAAGGAAAGAATCATCCTGAATATTGGGGGAGTGAGATTTGAGACATACAGCAGCACCCTCCAGACCTTCCCAGGGACCAAGCTGTGCAGTCTAACAGAGCCCCACGCCCCAAGCATCTACGACTATGACCCCACCACCAAAGAGTTCTTTTTTGACCGGAGCGCTGAGATCTTCAGCTACGTGCTGAACTATTATAGGAGCAAACATTTCCACTGCCCCATTGATGTCTGTAGGTCAGTCTTAGAAGAAGAGCTGGCTTTCTGGGAAATCAATGAGACACAGCTAGCGCCCTGCTGCTGGCTGAAGCTCAATAGCAAAGAGGTGCAGCCAGAGGAGTTCAACATTTGGGATGAAAATGAACAGACTGATGACCAGTGCCTCATAGTCCAGGCAGAAAGAAGGGATTTCAGCTGGCGAACCAGGTGGCAGCCAAAGATTTGGGCTATATTTGAAAAACCCTTTTCCTCTTTCAGTGCTAAGGTAATGCTATATGTGTCCTATACAACCTGTGTCCTCTGGGATTACTGGAATGGGTCCATGAAAAATGCTAATGGCTTCATAGCTTTGATAAGTGTGCTTTGAGTTGCTGATTAAAAAAGAAAATAAAATTCTCTCTTCTCATTAACAGACACCTCCTCCTTCTCTCCTCCTCTTGTCCACGTTCTCTGTACAAAATGCACACCCCGTGCCTCTTTAAAATGTCAGGCTTGCAGAGCAACAAACACAGGTCAGAGATTGCAGAGGGTGTTTTCTGTGCTGCTGGTGTTTCTGGAGCCAACATTTAGTGCTGAAGAGGCCCTCGGTGTGAGTCTGTTTGCGTTACTCCAGCTGTCAGACATTTCCCCTTCCTTACAACCTCTGAGATAGGAGTTCAGGTGGCCTTTTTTTTTTCCTTTGACTCCAATCTTCTCTATTATTTTTCAGTTCTGAGAGCAGAAAATGCACTCCATGTGAGTGAAGCAACGGTGATTTGAGAAAGAATAGTCTGGGATCGTGCTGTGCCTGTGGAGGGGATTGTGGGGTTGTGGTGGGGCTGTGAGACTATGCGATACTTGTTTGTTGAGCTAATTGCACATCTGCCCTTTCCTCCCCCTGCAGTGCTTGGCTTTTGTTTCTCTGCTGTTCATCGTTGGAATTGTCATCATATTCTGTGAGGAGACCAAGGCACAATTTGAGTTCTTTACTGCTAACTTCACCTCTGTCTCCCACAACGACCATGAACCCTATTACCACCAGGCTGCCTACTTGCTTCATCTGGAGCTTTTCTGTGTCCTCTGGTTTACTTTTGAGTTCTCTGTGAGATTTTGTGTCTGCCCAGACAAGAAGTTGTTCTTCCAAAATCCACTGAACGTGGTTGACTTCCTCTCCCTCTTCCCAGTTTACATTGAACTATTTGTGGCTGGGCAGATTCGGGGAATGCCAAGCCTGGGGCTTTGGTTGGGCTTCGTTCGCATTGTCTATCTCCTCAAACTCCTGAAGATCTCCAAGCTGATAGAAACGCCACTGATCCTCAGGGTTCTGTGCTACACCTTCAAGTCTATCCTCAGAGAGATCTGCATCCTGCTGATGATTTTGGCCTTTGAGACCCTCTTCTTTGGCTCTCTCTTTTTCTACGGGGAGTTGCTGGGTAGCCATCCCTCGTACAGAGGGGAGCTGTACTTCACTGACATTCTCATTTGCTTCTGGTGGGCTTTGATCACACTCACTACGGTGGGCTATGGAGATATTATCCCTCTCACCACAGCTGGCCAAGTGATGGCAGCCTTAGCTGCGGTATTCGGCATGTTAACTATTATCATTCCAATACCCATTTTCTTGGTGAAATTTAAAAGCTATTATGACATTGCTATCTTCAAACAGAGGCTGAAAAGGAGCAAGAAGCACTAACGCTTCCCAATCTCTGTTTCCCTTTGTCTTTAGCCATAAACCTTCAGGATAGTTTATTCCCTTTGGTGGGAAGGGAGTGCAAATAGTTCTTACTGCATTTACTTGCTGCCTTAGCACAGCTCAAACCATTGGTGGGGCCTCAGGTTGCAGTATTTGATCCACAACTGATCAGACCTGTCAAATCCCATGGCTCTTTCCCCTATTGTACTTCCTCCTATGCTTTTTTATATGCTGCAGTTTCTCATCCAGCTGTTTGCAGACAGGCTGGGGTGCTGCTTTATGGCCTGATGTGTACGGCGTAGCCCAGTTCCATCACCTGGGGCCACTGCATATGCCCTCAGCTGGTGTATGAGCCATGATGCTAGCTATGCCCTCCATCGCCCAACAGACCATCATCTCATTTTGCATTCTGGGAGAGAAGATCTGTGCATGGTCCTGCTCTGAGAGCGAGAAGAAAGCATGTTTTTTTTGGTTTGGGTTTTTTTGTGTGTGTGTTTTTGGTTTGGGTTTTTTTTTTAAACAATGTTCTCTTTCCTTGTTTGACCTAAACATGCCCGTACATCCGATTTGCCTGCACTCACACACGGATGTAAAGGCTGAACTGGATATCCGTGGTCCTGGGAACCGTTTGATAACCCTCTCTGTGGGCTCACAGGAATTGCCGTGGCATTCGGGTAGCAGCAAGGGAGCCCTCCAACAGCGAATCCTTTTCTGGCTCTGCTGAAGTCAGCGGCAACTTTTTCCTTGACCTGAGTGAGATCAAAATGCCATCAGGCTCTTCCAGTGGATCAACACATTTCAACAGTTTCTGATTTTTGTGTAACCAAGTCACTGAGCAACACAAAATATCTGTATGGTTTTTGCTGTTCAAAAGGAAGAACGTAACCTACAGCGCTCAATATACTTTTAATGTCATTTACTTTCTTAAGGCATAGATATAAACTAGGAATATTTGTCTTTTAACTGGATAGCCTTAATTGTTACCTATGTTTAATTTTGAAATAACAAATATTTCTGAGGTACGAAAATAGAACACATCCCATTGTTTATATAGCAGGATTATGTGCTAAGATTATTTTGTTTAGTAACTAAAAATTTCTGTATACAGTAACATTTATGTATTTGAACTTCATTAAGGCTGTTTTTTAATTGCAATTTTGATTGTTTTATTTGTCACTATGATTTTTCTGTTCATTTTAATGCTACAGAATTGCTGGGGAGGGTACAACAAAGGGCTACGAAGATGATTAGGGAACTAGAACATCTCTCTTATGATGAAAGGCTGAGGGACTTGGGTCTTCTTAGTCTGGAGAAGACTGAGAGGGGATCTGATCAACACCTGTAAGTACTTAAAGGATGGGTGTCAGGAGGATGGGACCAGTCTTTTTTCAGTGGTGCCCAGTGACAGGACAAAAGGTAACAGGCACAAACTTGAACATAAGAAATTCCATCTAAACACAAGGAGGAACTCGGAAAGGTGGAGTCTGCTTCTTAGGAGACATTCAAAACCTGCCTGGACAAGTTCCTGTGCAACCTGCTCTGGGTGGACCTGCTTTGTCAGGGGGTTGGACTAGATGATCTCCAGAGGTCCCTTCCAACCCCATATCATTCTGTGATATATAGTCTTCTTAGAAATTCATATTAATTGCAACATTCAACAGAGAGCTACCAGACTGTTCTTGAGTTTTCCTCAGTCTGGGAAAGGGTCCACAATATAATCATAGGTCACGACCCCGTTTTAAGAATCCAAGACAAATCCACTGGAACACAACATCGTACTGGCTGTGAAGTTAGGTGGTGGTTTGGAATGCTGCAGAGCTTATTTCTGTGTTTACCCAGCTCTGCTGGTGTACACCCCTTTTTCAGCAGGTGCTCCACAGTAGATAAGAATTTCTGCAGAGGGCATGGCAGGCTCTTCCTGAAAAAAAAAGGGAGAGGATCTGGGCTTTGACAGCAGACTCTGAAAAAACCTGTAGCAGATTTTGGCATTGAGAAGGCTGGGATTCGGAATAGAGAGCAAGAGAAACTGGTGGCATTTTACATCAGTGGACTGTCCCCACCCAAACTTTCTGCTTCCCAGTCACTAGAGCATTGGACATCACCAGGACATTCTTTGCTACAGTATTAATACTCAAATGGGATTCAGAGAAGAGGCTTCCATGTACAGTGAAAATGGACTTTGTGAGGATTCCCATCTCAGATGGGATCTCAGCAGTTGGCAATATGTTGGGTTTTTTTTGTACCAGAATAAAAAGTCAAAGCCTGGGTATCTCTTCAGAATCAGATTGTGAGGATGCAGGGTGGGGCAGTGGCTCCTGAAGGGTCAGGGAGCCAGAAGTCAAGCCCAAAACCACAACCACCAGAGCAGGGTCCCTGTCAGGCAGGACCCAGTTATGCAGTACTGAGGTGAACTGGGCAGACCCATGGATGGAGCCAGATTCAGCCGAGACTCCTGATCATGGGGCAAAATTGTGGTGATAAGAGGTGAATCTGCAGACCAGCATCAGGATCACATCCAGTAACAGTTACCAAGGTCTCCCAGCCCAGTGATCACCAGGTGGGTCCAGAGTGAAACAATCACTTTGAGAATACCAGATTGTCTCATTTTGATTCGGTAAAAGCACTTGATTGCAACAAAGGCAAAACAAGAGAAAACACCTTTATGTGTCCAACATGCAAACACAATAATGTATTAACACAGATGTAGTGTCCAAAATAAGAAAGATGAAATCAGGCATTTTTAGGTCATCGAAATCCTTCCGTCTTTATTGATCAGAAAGTAAAAAAAAAACCAAACCACTTATCATAGAATCACAGACTATCTCAAGTTGGAAGGGATCATCGTGTCCAACTCCCTGTTTCACACAGCACTACCTAAAACGAAATCATATGACAAAGAGCACTTTTGACTCCTTTCCTGAAAACGTCAGTAAAAAGAACACGTTCCTGCAAAACAGCTTAGTCTTTCCCACCCAGCTCACGCTGACCAGCGCTGCTGACTTGTGCCCAGTGCTCCCCAGTGTGGAAGGATGAGGAGTTGCTTGTAACTGGGAAACTCCCCGGCACAGCTTCACAGAGGGCAAAAGCGATGGGGAAAAGGGACCTCTTCCTGGAAGGGCAGCTTTCCCAAAGAAGAGGTGTCCCTTTCCCTCTCCAGACCACGCTTCTCTCTCTCTGTGGAGCCTCTGAGGTGCAGGTTTCCCGAGCATGAGGAGCACAGGGAGGAGTTGTGCTTTAGGGAGGGATAAGGGAAAAAAGGTCGCTGTTATCCATCGCATTCTGTGCGACAGTTCCCCGATGACTCCAGCACAGCCCAGAAAAGGAAGGGGGCAGAGTGGCTGGAGCTGCCTGGCAGAAAAGGACCTGGGGGTGTTGGGCAACTGTCAGCTGAACAGGAGCCAGCAGTGTGCCGAGGTGGCCAAGAAGGCCAACAGCATCCTGGCCTGTCTCAGGAACAGTGTGGTCAGTAGGACTCGGGAGGGGACCATCTCCCTGTACTCGGCTCTGGTGAGGACCTACCTCAAGTGCTATGTCCAGTTTTGGCCCCCTACCACAAAAAAGACATTGAGGTGCTGGAGCGGGTCCAGAGAAGGGCAATGGAGCTGGTGAGGGGTCTGGAGCACAAGTCTTGTGAGGAGAGGCTGAGGGAGCTGGGGGTGTTCAGTCTGGAGAAAAGGAGGCTGAGGGGAGACCTTATCACTCTCCACAACTACCTGAAGGGGGGGTGTAGAGAGGTGGGGGTCGGTCTCGGTTCCCAGGTCACAGGAGCCAGGACAAGGGGAAATGGCCTCGAGTTGTGCCAGGGAAGGTTCAGTTTGGATATTAGGAAAAATTTTTACACCAAAAGGGTTATCGGGCATTGGAATGGGCTGCCCTGGGAAGTGGTTGAGGTACCATCCCTGGAGGTGTTCAAAAGACAGGTTGACATGGTCCTCAGGAATATGGTTTAGTGATTTTTATTTCTTATTTCTTATTACTTTTTTTTGTCAGAGTTAGGTTGATGGTTGGACTAGATGATCTTTAAGGTCCCTTCCAATCTAGACAATTCTATGATTCTATGATTCTTTCCTGTTTCACTTAAAATATTTACCACAAATTGTCTCACAGTGGGTTAAGGACCAAACTGCTTCTGATACCTTGCATGATAAATAAATTTGTGGTCATGAAGTCTCTGCTAGACTCCCTCACCCTTTGGCACTTCCATGGGACCTTGGTTTCCAGGTTGGGTTTCTAAAGGAGTGTGTTTTGTGGCTGGTCCCCATCCCAGCCAAGCGCTTTCAGACTAGCGTTGTCCACTCCTCAGGAGCAGCAGAGAAAGGAAGAATAAGACAAAATGGGCCATCCTGTTATCAGTTTTCTTCATCAAATGTGATTTTGAGGCATAATTGCCCAAAGTGAGGTTCTTTACTGCCACTGAAAGCGGGAGCCAAGTGTGCTGTGTCCCACACCCTTTTCTTGCATTGATTTGCAGCCACTTTCATGCTCCAGCTCCCTACCCCTTCTGCCACAGAGTGGCAGCAAATTAGCTGATATACTAATCTCATGTTTCTGGCACAGTTGCAGGGCTTGTGAGGTGAGCAGGATTCAGGCTGAAGTAGAGAACTGCTCGTGGTGGCCATTCGTCACTGGTAGAGAATATTAACTCCTACTTGCTTCCCAGCTGGTGACAGCCTGAAAGTGGTTAAAAGTTATCTACACTCGATGGGCTGGATTTCCAGTGATTTTAGCCATTTTATCTCCGTAGCATCCCCAAATACACGAAGCTTGCACCTGTGCTTCATGGGGTTGTGACAACTCCCTGCTCCCCGAGCATTGAACGTGGTGCAGCTATTGGACCCAACCTGCCCAAGGCTGGGACGGAGAAGCCATAAACTCCTTGAAAGAAATGTATTGGGCAAGTGTGTCATTATGGTAAGGGCCAAACCCCATCCACTGCTTCTCTCATCCCCTGCAAAAGCTGTTACAGAGAAGGAATAGGATGTCAGATGTACTGTGCCCATGAAATGGATGTGAAGGGCCACCGACACAGCTGAGGATGCCTTCAGAAGAACAAGCCATTTCTTGGCCACCCTCAATAGTGCCAGCACCATGACTGGTGAGAGTTTGTTGTGCCAATGAGGGCAGTGACTTTCTTGGTCCCTCAGGGCATGGAAAATTTAGGGTCAGGAGCAGCACACTCCTGCAATCATCCAGCCTGGGCTTCCAGGGCACCTGCACGGCTTTCTGTGGGCAGTGACTCAGCAGTAAAGGGAAATTCTGGTGAAGCCCCAGCCTCTGACTCAGAAAGCAAATGAGTTTGACATATGCGGGAAGTGAATGCAGTTCCCAAATCTGGGTGTTTCTCAGGAATCAAGAATAAGCACCCTCAAGAGATAATCGTGCTATTAAACTTCTGCTCACTGAAGTGCAAGTAGTGCCCCTTGCAGATATCGGCCTTTTTGCGTTTCTGTGCAATTGTAGCACTGCTCTCCTGCACATATTTAGATTTGATGTTGTTGTACTTGTCTAAGAAGATTTTCATTCAGATCCCCAAAGTTTGCCAAGAAGTGATGGGAAATCCGTGGTGACTGAACGATGGGAGGGGGTGTGTGTGTTTGGGGGGCCCTGTCCACTGACTGTGCCTGGGCAGCTTGTAGCCACTCTGATGCTACCACATGTTGAACAAACCTGTTCTCAGCCTAACGGCTGTACCTGGAAAAAACAGCTGGAAAAACAAAACAGATTTTATGATTCTGCGGTGTAGCAAGGTAGACTTTAACCTACTGCTTGCTTGGGTTTTTCTGAAACAAATCTGCATCCCACCGTTCAGTTGGGAGCAAAATGCAAAGTGAATACCCTTCCCTTGCACGACATTCACCCTCGGTGCCCACTGTGTTCGCAGCGTTAAGAGAATCACATCCACATCTATTCATGTGGTTCTTGGCAGGCAGTATGGTTCCACGGAGTAGACCAGGCTGTAGTTTTAGGCTATTGCTTTTTGTCTGTTACAAAGCTTGTGATGGAGTGCATGATGCTCTCCTTTCACATTGCTGCCTCACAGGGATATTTAATAATAATAATTAGAGTGCACAGGACTCTTCATCTTTAAAGTGCTTCCTAAAGTACTTTAAAGTTCTTTAGGAACGTTTTGCTTTTTATTATTCCACATAACTTACCAGTGGGTGAACCCTTACAATTTGCCTTTGGGATTACTAGAGAGAGGAAAGCCTCAGCCCCTCATTCAGCAAAGCATTTGAGATTGTGCTTTATTTTAAGTGGGTTTAAGATCCCAGCTACCTGCCTGGGGCAAAAATTTCCTATTTATTCTGGACTAGGATAGATCCATGGTGGAGTATATTGAATGTAAGAGCATTGCTGGGATGGTCTTTCCCTCACAGCCCTGATTTACTGCCTCGGGTAATAACATACAATTGGTAATAACATTGAGGACATAGCACCAGTGGCTTTAATGCAGTTTGTATCGGCTCTTCGCTGACCACAGATAAGTATGTGAGTAACTGAAAGTGGTGAAGTCACATCTTCATGGTTCCTGTTCCTCCCATGAACTGCTGCAAACTGCACTTCACACTTGCAGCAGAGATGCAGGGTGTAAGCACCTCCGGCTGTATTTTTTTTCTGAAAGGTTTTCCTGCCTTTCTGCTCTTGAGCTTTATGAAGTGGAGATGTGCAATTTCTAAATGCACCGAACAGGGCCGTGGTGCTCTGAGAAAGGCTTCCTCACCCTAGTCGTTTTGCTGAGTGGCTGTCTCAGGGCTTTTTGCTTTTCCATTTGGGAGGTTTCTTGGCATGATTTGAAGCTGTCAGTGTTGCTGTTGTTGCATGAATGGAGAGAAACAGACAATAGAAATAAAATTCTTTTATTTGCTACTGTCTCCCTGCCCTCTTCATGTCTAGACCTAGCAGGATGAGACCAGAAAGGAGTGGGGAGATAGAGCAGAAAAGGGAAGAACACAGTTGCATCAGCCAAGCCTCTACTACCTCCATCCGCTGGGACAAGCGTGGCCTCAGCTTTTCTTGAGGTGTGCTCCTTTTACACATCTTCCTATACAGAAAACTTCTCTAATATCTCAGACTTTCTTCCACATGGCTGTAGATGACCCGTCTCTTCATACATCTCCTTCAGCTCCCGCAATCCTGATGTCCGCTCTAGAGTTCCCCACCCCTGGCTCCTCCTCATTGTCTCCCAACTCCTAGCTGCTCATGGCTGCTCTGCTCGCCCAGGTCAGCAGCGATGAGCTGGAAGGATGCAGTCTGGCTGCATCCTCCAGGGAAACACAAACTGCCTCAAAGTCAATTAGTCTAGCAGTGTTCCTCTTTTTCCTAATTGGAACCCTTTGTCTTCTGGATACTTCCTTACACCTTCCTTCCCTCCACATTAGCAAGAGGGAAAGGACATTCATGCTGGGACATGAAAGGACATTGGAGCATCCCTGCTCCAAGCAGTGCCTGAAACCTAGCCCAAACCCAAAGCACCTTCATGCGTCTCCGACTGAGACCTGATGTTGGCCTCAAAATTGTGGTGCAGTCTCTGGGAGAGGTTCACTTGCATCCTTCTTCTGACCCAAGCCCTGAAAGCGTGGTGTGCTCCTCCTTGCCCTCCAGCAGCTTTCTGCCATGTGCCTTCAGAGGTGCCTCTGCGGCTCAGTTTCCCCAGCCATGGGGAAATTCAGAAGCAAAATTTTGTCGGGGAGATCTCCTCCGTGACTCATCTGTGCTAGGGAGGGGAGAGTTTCTTTTTCATTTCTGCAGCCTGGAGAGGTTCCTCCTCCCCTGCCTCAGCAGGCCAAGTTCCTGACTTGTCTCTGGGCTGCCCTACTGAGTGTGCAGGGCTGGGGAGGGGGGAAATTGCACTCTGTGGGAGTGATACGAGGGGGAATCATCCTTTGAAAATACGCCTTTCTGTCTCCCTCCCCCACTTTCCTCCTTCCTCCTTCAGGGTTGTCACCTTGTAGTATTTTAATCGGAGGAAGCAGATCTATCAAGGAAGTCAATGGCAGGGGCGAGGTGGGCGGGGGGGGGGGGCAGAGAGGAAGAGGAGGAAAATCACATCACAGCCCAGTCTGCCAGTGTAAACACTTGATGATTTCCTGTTATTGTAGCCTAAAATGTACCATGACATCATTTGCGGGCCTCCCAGAATCACCCAGAAGGAGGAAAAGCCAGCATTCCCAGCCCGCCCCCAGCGTGAATCCAGGGGATTCAGACCCTATAAGGCAGTGAAGCTCTGCGAGCAGCAAAGATAAAGTTTCGAAAGCTTTCGTGTTCTTGGCAACGGGGAGATTTCACAAACAGGAAAAACTGCTTTTACTTTTCCTAAAGGGGAACCGTTTATGCCTCATGAAATATTGATGCCTCGAACCTTCAGAAGCAGAGCTGAAACACCAGAAATGCTTTTAGCTGAGGACAGGCACAGGGGAACTCCTCACCAAAATCACCTCGGTTCATTGTTCCCAAACACCCGCTTTTTTATAGTACCCACTTTTATTCCAAATCACTCTACAGAAAAAAAAAAGATAGTTAAGTCAAAAGCTGGGGATTACATGAAATAGTCCAATATGGAATTAATTTGGTAAGTCTGAAAGGCGAAGCTCGCCCTCAATATCGCAGAGACAGCCAGTGAAATGTTCTTCCTCCTTTCCTGAGCATTAAATCAACAGAGATGTTCACCCAGAAAATGAAGAGCCGAGCTCTTTTGAGCCTGGAAACACAAACTATCCTGGAATTTGACCCAACGGGTCAGATTTGTGTCCTAGTTACAGTTAATCCTGCATCACTGCACTCACTCTGCACCACCGTGAGGAAGAAGGGAATCAGGTTCCCAGAAGTGGGCTCATAACTTTTCTGAGGGATAATAACTGGGCTGTTTCCACACCACACCCTTCAGCTACACTCTCTTTGGGCAGCCTTTCAGATAGACCGCAGCGGGATATCTGCAAAATTAGGGATTTTTTGCCTAAGCAAGGTAACAAATTTCATAAATACAGTGCTTTATTTGTAATCACTTGGGCTTATACCCTCCCTTGCACATCTGCCAACTGCTTGGCAAACATCAGGAATTATAGTGTAACTTTTTATTCCTGAAACAGGAGAAATGAGTGTTTTCACATTATACATAAAGAAACTGAGGCACTGAGATTAAATGAACCACTACCTTAGGGAATAGAATGTATTCTCTTAAAGTGGGCTTAAACAAATCCTATACCTCCAAATAGTATCAGAAAATGAGATTTGCCTTACCATAAAGTAGACTTGAAAAGTCTGAAGAGAATCACTCTAGAGAAGAATGATACAAGCCGGTTCTAGTAAATAAAGCACACTTGGGATTGACATTAAAAAGAAACAGAAATGTCTGGCAGTTTACTGGACAAAAAATAACAACCACATATAAATTTTGCCGTTACTCTCACTTGGGCTTGCTGGAATACAGCAGTGGGTTGTTCCCCATGAGCTATTTTTGGATAGCGGAAGGGAGCCATTCAGTTCTTCACCACGCCGGGCTCTTTTCAAAGCTCTCTATATACAAGATGACTATCACTCGTTAAGGAGTTTGCTCTTCGTCCCCAATGCTGTAGGGTGCAGCACTGGCAACTGAAGTGAGCTGAAATTTATGCAAAGCATGTCAGGACCCTGCACCCAATGAACTCAAGGGGTAGGTTCTGATGACAGCATCAGGAACCTGCATATTCATGCCCAGCCCCGCTGTGAGCAAGGCACCAAGAGAGCAAAATGGCTGAGACACCCCTGTGGTCGTTTTAGGGTGTTGAGGGCTTGAATTGACTTCTATTATTCTGTATTTCATCAGGGCACTGGGGTTATCGGGTGGGCTTGGGAAAGGAGGGGAGGAGAGGAGTTCCTTCTGAGTGCTGTATTTGCCAGATCTAGGGTGCAGTTATTCTGTCTCTGGGATTTTTGCTGAGTGGTGCCAAAAAACACGTGGTCTGAGAGGGGAGCCAGCAGCAGGGCCGAGAACCTGGCAATGGATGGATGATTGAAGTTCTGGTGGAGGAGGGACACACACGATTTTTTGTGTGGCCTGAATGTTCGTCTAAGATACTGCCTGGGGCTTTTCTAGGGTATTGATCCTTGTCTGTGCAGGAGAAAATTTGGGTGATGTGCTGAGTCTCTCTTGTTTCATTCCCACAGCATGGGAATGGCTTCCCCACACAGGACCACTCTTCCCTTTATGCTTACGCACCCCAGGCTGCTTTGGCTCTCTGCAGGGCAGGGCAGTGCCATGATTTTTGAGGTGGCTGGCCTCTGATGCTAAATATTTCCCATTTCGGTTATATGGCACGATGTGACGCCGTGTTTCCTGCGTATGACAAAGATAAAAATAGCATAGTACTGTGATGTAGGACATGACTGGGATTTATGAGAATACTCCACCCCTCGTGACGAATATCGAGTGGTGTGGAGAGAAAATCAGTAAAGATGACAACGTAGAAATGATAGCACTTTAGGTTATGATGACCAGTCTGGGGGAGCAGCAAGGTGCATTTGATTCCCTCTGATTCATACAGGATTATCTCTGCTTATAGCCAGGATGAACCATCCTGGAAAGTTTGACTCCATCTATTCTGGAAAGCTAGGCAAAAAAAAAGCGGAAGAGAATCTGGAAGAGCCGTCATTCATCAGAGCAATAAATCCAGGTTTAAGACTCTTAAGTGTCAGACCAGAAATACATTGGCCTTCTGATACAAGGATCCCCTCCGGAGGTGGATCTTTCTTCTGATTAAAATTTATCAAAAAAACATTGCTGAACTTCTTTATCCCAAGAAGATGGATCAAACACCACGCGTCCATGCCCCTATATATATATGCCAGATCAAATCTCATCTCTGCTGAAGCGTGCTAACATTAAAGCATGAAGTCAGCAAAACTCAAAATGACCTAGCTAATCAGACAGAATTGCCCTTGCCTGCTCCTGATGAAAAGTTTACTGTCAGCGATCCAGAAATGTGTGGATCCTGTATTAATCTTCACAGAAACACACTCTGTGTGAAAAGAAATCTTCTAAAAAGAAATAAATACCTTATTTGTGTTTTGTTGGACTGCTTCCTCCAAATGCTGTGAAACGGAAACTGGAAGATAATGCAACTGGACGGACAGTGGCACACTTGATGTGTACAGTTTGGTAAACCAGAAAGTACTAGAAAGTATTTAATGTACTTTTTTTTCCCAAAGAGTTAAAGCTCCTGGTGAAAGATGCTACCCCAGTGTTGCAGATGTAATGATGTGACATGGAAAGGACAGACAGCTTCTTTGGGTTAGGGCAGAGTTTGGATCAGCACCCAGAGTGATGCTCAGCACCTGGAATATACTACTGTTCCAGGAGGACCAGAAAGAAAGGGATTCTGCCTGATAGCATAGTATTTTGCTATTCTGTTCTACCTTACACCATCCCATTCCTATACATCGGAAAGCATTCAGCTCCTGAAATGCATCAATTAATAGGGATAATAGAAGTGGACTATTTGAGAGACCAGGGATGGACTCTCAAGAGGTCACCTAGTACATATTCCTGGCTTTAAAGCAAAGTTAATGATCCTACTCCATCCTTCCTGACAGGGCTGACCACGCTGCAGGAAATGGAATGCTGAGGCCGGTGAGAGCACAGAGGAAGCCCTTGGAGCTCTGCAGCAAGCAAGTTCAGTCTCTGATGCTGTCCTCCACTCTCCTGGGTGGTAGCGACGGGAGCAGCGTGCCAAGTCCAAGACAGGGACATGCCCTAGTTTCAGCACAGGACTGAAAACCTCTCTGGAGCAGAGCGGATGTGTTCACACATTGTGCCGTGCCCTTGCCTTCAGGGTAATGTCCATGTCCAGCTTTCCTCACTAAACAAAACGGTGCATTTTGGATATACACCAACATTTTGACAATGCAACTCTGTGTGTGTGCGAGAGACAGAGCGTGTCTAAGGTCAAACTTGGAGCACTCCAGCATCTCTTTGTCGACCAGCCTGCCTTTGACTGTAGGATGGACTCTATCACTACGCTTCGCTTTTCTCTTCTTGGACTGAAAATATTCAAGCCCAAATTCCTTTATAACCTTCCTGCATCCTCAGAGCTTTCTGCAAGATGCAGATCCCATGCAGAAGCGGCTCTGTTGCCTGTGTGGCAAGCAACGTGGGCATCTGTGACGTTATGCAGCCCACCAGTGGTCCAGAAAATGCTGGATGATGTTTTGAGGCCATTTGTAAACCTACTTCCTCTGTTCCCTTGACACTGCAAGAGGAAATAAGAAAGCTTCTTCCTGCAGGTATGGAGGGGAAAGAAGGTCATTTACTCCTGTAATATACAGCTCTTCTGTGCATCAAAGCAGGTAAATTTATAAGTCTCCTCTGGGAACACTATCAACCCTCTGGTTTTCTTATCTCCTCTGAAATGCTGTGGGGCAGCCCACTGAGCATCCACTCGTACCATCAGCAGTTCCCACGGCAGAATAATCTATGGCAAACAGAACTGTGTGGGTGAATGCCAGTAAACAAAGAAAAATCTAAAGGGCTGTGGTTTCTGCTCTCCTTACTATTGATTTTTCTGCACTACAGCCAAGTAAAAAGGAAAATATCATTCTTGTATGGTTCAGCTGTGCAATTTTAACCTTGCTAGTGTAAATCCCCTGAGGAAACAGGCAGGATGGGTGTGACCTGAGGGAAACCCTATAATTACAGCTGCATTAGGGTTTCGCTGTGGCCAAAGGCAAATAAGTCCTCATAAAGTTTCTTAGCTCTTTATCTGTCAACTCAAGCAGAAGATGGAAATTTGTCACAGTGGAGGAGGATCAGCCCAATAAGCTCCTCTTATTCATTATTCAACTCCTAGACAACACAGTGGAAACCTTCTGATTAACAATTGGAAGAGGTGAAGATAAATTGTTCACTTTTCTGCTATTATGCTCTGAAATAGAAACCTTAAACACCCCCCTGGTGGACTCCCATGACCAGATCAGAACCTCAGCTTCAGTTTTGAAAAAATAAAGTTTTTCATCTTTATAGACATCTCACACTAAAGTGAAAATGCCAGCTAGCAAATGATATAATGATTAAAAAAGGCAAACTTCATGATCTATGAAGTGCATAAGGGTTTACTGGAGACTGGCTTCTTCTTTTAGAATACTAAATACAGCTAATAGTATGGTTCAGGGACAATATCTAATATAGCATAAAGCTTAAAATTAAATTTTAAAGGAGCGGTAGTTTACTCACAATCAGAGATAAGGAGCCAAACGTTCTGTTATTGTAACTCTGGAGCTGTATCAGTAGAGAATTTGACCTCTATTGGGTTATATGAAGCAACAATTCCAGCTTTCATGATTTAATCTTGAATTTTTAATATCCTCAGCATTTTTGATGAACCTGAGCTCCTGGAATTGGATGTGTGGGGAACTGTTGGAAGGCATTCTCCCTCTTTGTCTTCATACAGAGAACTTCTGATATCTCCTGTGCTCTTGAGAAGCCATCCTTTTCCCTTAATAATTATTTTTAGCTGTATGCTAGCCTTTCACAGAGAGGGACTTTGGTATCTTGATGGCTGTGTGGTTTCTAAAAGATAATTACCCAGAGACCTTTTGTGTTTTCAAAGCACTGTACAAACATCAGTAAGATAATCCTCCCTGACCCCAGGATTGCTGAGGATGGACGTTTCTGGTGGGGAAGGGGAAGGTTCCTGGGCTTGGAGATCTTTGCAAAATATGTGTTTGGGCTTGAAAAACCAGTTTTGACATGGTGGGGGGGCTTTTTTCCTTGTCATTTTAACTGACAAGGGGATTTTCTGTTCTTAAAAACAAACAAACAAACAGAATGGACGGAGTGAGAGAAAAGAATTCTAAGACAAAGGAAAAAAAGTTATGGCTATGTTTTAAAAGTGGAAGTCTGTGTTGCCTATGAAGATAGAAAAATTCTCCCGAAACAGAACAGGAGGAATTGGGACTGAGCCTCTGTGTTTCTGTCTCCTTTGCTGAAGGCAGCCATTCTGGGACAGAGGACAGCTAAGAACACAGTATGTATGTCTGTATCTACCTCTGTTATCTATCCCACCTATCTATTCCTTTTTTTTTTTATAACCTATTCATTCTGCTGGTATCCTAAATCACTTAATGCCTTAATTCTCTGCATTTTAGGATGACAGATATCATGTCTTTAGTAAAAACCTAGGAAAAATAAACGATGCCATCTATCAGACCCATGTCTGTGTGTGGGGAGGGGGATGTGGAGGGTGGGCAGGGTGTGCTGCGTTGTGCATGGGGGGAAGAGAACTGGATGTGAGGTGTGGGGGGGGGAGTTAGGGTTGCCCAGGGGTGCACGTGTCTCAGAGTCATGCAACCCCAACTGGAAATCACACCGTGTACTGTTAACAAGGTGGGAGGGAATTCCCTTCCCTTGCCAGTGAATCAGCTGGGTGGGAGAGGTAGCATGAACGTCCCCAGATTAGAGACCTGCTCTAGGCATCTCCCGCACAATAATGTTCTGGGTTTGGTTTTTTTGGTGGGGTTTTTTTTTTTTGAGTCTGCTTTGTTCTAGCCCACAAACAGCTGCAAGAAAACATTGTCATGGGTCAGGGCTTGGTGTTCACCTGGAAAAAAAACTGCTGTCTGAGCAGGAGCCAAGAGTAATGTCTTCAGTATATAATGTTCCTGTATTGGAATAAAAATGGCTGGCAACTCCCTGTATATTTTTAAGGTTTCCAAAAATAGGTCTAAGTCTCAGGCAAAATGAATGAAGCCAGGACTTAGATGGAAAGAACTGGTAAATTCTGAAACGGTTAGTGCTGAGATCATCTTCCACATTATACGCCACTACCTGGAAACAAGGGCCAGTTTTCTTTCCCTCTTTACGGCTCCCTGAGCCCTGTGTTCCAGTGCATCGATACCCTTGACTGGGTTTCACACAGTGGGGAGAACTGACTTAATGTTAGTGGCGAGACCGAGAGCTTCCTCCCTGCCCTGCTCCTGCTCTGGAGGAGCTGGAATTCCTGGAGCACCGAGTCAGTCTTGGAGCCCTGGAGAAGCAGAGGGAAGTGAGATTATAAGCAGCTGCTCTGTGTATGTGAGGGAGAGAAGGTTTTCTAATCCCAGTGGCAGGCGAGAGAGAAGGTCGGGGAAGAGATGAGTGGGAGAAGGCGTGAACTGGAGGGTAAAACCTCCAGGCACACTTGTATTCCAGGAGGAATTTGGTGTCAGTGAACCCTGAGTCCATAGGTGTCCCCGTGGAGAAGGAGAAGGAGAATTTAGGAGCCAGCTTCAGAAGGGCAGTTTGGTGCTCAGGGCTAGCCTGGCTCCCAGGGATGGCTCAGCTGGCCCAAGGCTGAAGGTACTATTCTGGTTGCATTTGAGACCATCATCCTGGGAGGCTACTGTGCCCATAGAGGTGCCAGTAAATCTGCATGTCTCCTCGCTCCCTAACTCAGTTCTGCCACTCAGGTTAAAGTCCATCCTGCTTAAAAATGCGTGAGCAGGTTGAATAGACACACAAGCAAGCATGGGTCACTGTAACAGGTGAGCATATCCCCATTAACAGGTAGTGTGGTGTCACAGGAGCAGATCTGGAAAACAAAGGAGCTGCTGCTGAATATTTGACATTCACACTAAACGTATTTTAGGGGAAGCTTATTTTGGACTTGCTCTATTCTGGTCCAATGAACTGAACGGTTGCCACTATAGATGGACCCTCAGATCCACATCTTCTGGCTGATTTTAATCCAAGGAGAATTCAGTCCAGCAGGTATGAGACTGCACCATGGACTAGATGATCTGAAAGGTCCCTTCCAACCTGGGCAATTCTATGATTCAAAAATGCAGTGAATAGGCAATTCGCTTCAAAACCAAACTTCTGGTCTTAACTAAAAAGCTCCTGGAGATGCAGCTTGCTCACACAGTTCGGTGGCTGCGGAGAGCGAGACGTGGTGATGATGGGGGGATGTGAAAACTGCTGAACCAGCCCAGTTACAGCTGGAACACCACACTGGGCTGCAGCTGAGGGCACTGCAGCTCCAAACCACCACCCAGGGATTTGCACACGATGTATTCACTGGCTACTGCTTCCAAAGAAATAACTGCTAGTTATGATTGACAATTCTTGGAGGAATAATTCTGTTCCCTCTCCCACAGTGGCCATAATGCAAAGGGGAGACAGGCTCAGGCTGGGAATATTGAAGGGATGGGACATCTGCTGCTGCCCCAGGGCACTACACGCTTTGCACCTAAAGAAGAAAAGGGAGAACTGTCCAGGAGTTTGAAGGGCTGTTTTTTTTACCGGGTTTAACATAGACCCTGACCTCATCAACCTGCAGCTCTGTGCTGAGAGCTGGTGACGGTATGGCAACGGCTTATTTACCGGTCTGTAGAAACTGTTGCTCTGGTTGCAGCAGGCTCCTCCTCTGCCTGGCTGGTTCTCTGATCACCCCCCCCAGCCCCATCATGCACACTCAGGCAGCCCAGGGTGCGGTATCCTGCACCCCCCCGGGGGCTGCTGGCACGCTCAGGTGGGAGAAATGCCAGGATCTGATTTAATTTTGAGCCTTGCAAGGAAGCCTTTAAGCCAAGAGGCTGAGCCACAAGCTTCCTATGATGGCCAAGGCGCAGAAGTGGATGTGCCGTGACGGCGAGTTGTTCAAATCCTGCTGTACAGTGCCAGAGGTGGATTTTTACCCGTGCAGAGTGAACTGCTCAGATACACGACCCTGCCTTTCCAGCTGCTCTCGACACCCATGCGCAGAGGCTCTTTCCACCCGTTACCCTGCCCAACGACACAAAGCACTAAGATGTGGAGAGTGAAGCTCCGTAACCACCGGCAGCTGTCATGCAAATTTGCAGTTGGTGGGATTTGGAACAGGCTCTTGTGCAGTTTTTTCCCCCCTTTTTCTGTATCACAGAGCCTGGACAAGAAAAACAGCTGCTGCTCTCGTCCTGCCATCGGCCTCTCTGGTTCTTGCTGTTAGCAGTGCTCTGAAGTGCTTGAGCTAGAAGACCTCAAAAGACTGCAAAAATAAACTCTTTGCATTGACAGCTTCAAAAAATATCAGGGAAAAAATAATTATTTTCAAATAAGAATTTAGATAGTATGTAGAAACATTTATTTATAAATAATTAACATGTAAAGAATTTGCACTCTTGCCTAAAACCCTAAGATGACAACTTTGTCAGTCCTCTCTAAGGTTATTATCATTATATTGCTTTTATAGCTGTGTTAACCAAAAAAGAATATAAAATAATCCATTCACCCTTTGGCAAAGCTCAAAGGACCAAGAAGAGCTATTTTCAACTCTCTGTCCCTAATCTATAGGATAATACTTTAACAGCTGATTTTTTCTTAAGCTGGGGGTTGTGGATTTTCAGTGCCTCATCTATTTTTACTTTGCTCATGAAGAGGCAAATTGAACAGGCATTTTTATAGGAAAAAGAAAGCCGTGATGTTTGAGCAATGTAGGCAGGTCCTGCACTGGTGGCAGTCCCAGGACTTCTGAAGAAATGAGGTTTGTTATTGCTGTCGCTGTAGAGCTCTCACTTTCCTGTTCACTGCTTTCCACCCCCATAAAACAGGCTCTTCATTTCCTCTTCCACCCATTCTTTCCTTCTTTGCATTCTACAAGAACACAGAATGACTTACTGGTCAGAGATTCTCTTTGGAATGTTTTTTTTGAGAATATTTTCATGGCTGCTGGTTGACGAGGTTTAGGGGAACACCAGAATCCAGAAGACTATTTGATTGGAAAAAACAGAGGGATAGGAATGTATAATCTACATTGGCTCTTCTTTTAGAACATATTTTTGGAATAGACATCAATCCCTAGGCAGAGTCCATTTTGCTGCCGTCTCAGCCCAGATTTGCTACCTAGTTATTGGTAACAGTCTCCTTGCTTCAAAGTCAACTGCAAGTAACTTTTAATAACCACTCTGTAGCCAAAACAGCGATGGTCTCAACCAGGCTGGGTTGACAGATCTTTCCTTCTTGGGACCAGCATCACAGAATCACAGAATCACGGAATATTCATGGTTGGAAGGGACCTTCCAAGGTGGCATGTAGACGACTGGGCACTCATATTCAATTTGAACCTTTTAAACTCCTTCAGGAGTGAGGCTTTTGTGAGGAAGTATCTTGGTGATTCACTCATCATTGTGTGTCAGGTCCTTGGCTGAAGTACTGAGCCAGGTAAATACTGAGATCTCAGGTAAATACTGAGATCCCTCAGCTGGTGATGACAAATTTGAAGTTAAACAGACTTGCTTTTCTTTTTTTTTTTTTTCTTTCTTTTTTTTTTTTTTTCAGAAATGTAATTATAGACCAGCAGAATGGCAGGATAAAGGATGGGCAAATACCTTTGACAGCTTTCCTGGGTGACAGGTAAGGAATTGGTTATAGCTGCAAAGCTACAAAGGCCATTGACATTTTGTCACAGAAATTGTTGGGCACCTTATGAAAGCTCCACAAAGACTATCAGTCCCTGGTTATAGTCAGTAAGCTTCTTTCCCTGAGCCAGGGCTGGCAAACTACTGGCCCTTGTGAAGTGTTATTACTTTTAATAAATTTGGAACCGGTTGCCAAAATAATTTGCCGTCGTTTAATTATTTTCAGTGGGACAAATTCAGCCCTAGTACAATTCCATTGATTCCGCTGGAGACACGAGATAAAGGATGAACGTATTTTGCAGGGTCTCCTTCCTCCCTGATTGCAGAGCTCCTCCTGTGTCACCCCAGGAATAAAACACAGAGCCCTGCCAGTCCCTACAGCTGTGCATGGACCAGAACCTTCTAAGAATTTCCACCCAAACATGTGGAGGAACTTCTTTCCTTTGAGGGTGGCAGAGCCCTGGAAGAGGCTTCCCAGAGAGGTGGTGGAGTCTTCTTCTCTAGAGACATTCAAAACCTGCCTGGACAAGTTCCTGTGCAACCTGCTCTGGGTGGACCTGCTTTGCCAGGGGGTTGGACTAGATGATCTCCAGAGGTCCCTTCCAACCCCATGTGATTCTGTGACCTGAACATCCCTCTCCAAACTGGCTTCTCCCAGGTTTCTGATCAGTAACATTCAGTTTGGTCCTTCTGTGGCCCTTTTTCACCATCTTGGACTG
>JAOQGH010000062.1:4737988-4773718 GCA_025769975.1 Gallinago jamesoni | reverse complement strand
CTCTGGGTGGACCTGCTTTGTCAGGGGGTTGGACTAGATGATCTCCAGAGGTCCCTTCCAACCCCATGTGATTCTGTGACCTGAACATCCCTCTCTGAACTGGCTTCTCCCAGGTTTCTGATCAGTAACATTCAGTTTGGTCCTTCTGTGGCCCTTTTTCACCATCTTGGACTGACTCTGTGTACAATTATTCTTGATTATTTCATGTTGAAGCCTTCAGAAACCCCCAGTGTAAGTAAATGCATTCCTGATGGATTCCTCTCCAGTGGTTACCTGTATCAGAGCCGTCTGGAGCCTGGTACTCAGTCCAGAAGGCTGGACTGGGCACTCACATTTGCTGGCAGGCATGGAAGGAGATGCCTGGTGGCTTTCATTCCAGCCTCCACGTTCCCGATCTCTGAGTCAGAAAGGCAGTGGCCCTACATGGTCATCACACTAGTACCATCATTTTGGCTCCACACCAGCCATCTGAGGAGGAGGCAGAGCAGGACAGAAGGAAGGAGAGAGAAGAAAACTCCCAGAGAGCCTGTTTCTTTGGGGCACTGAAATGGTGAAGATCTTTCCTGAAGACCCCAAGTTGCCTCCCTGTCTGCGGTAAAGTCTATTGGTGTTGGGTGTAAGCTCTTGCTGGCCTGAGTGTTACTGAATAAAAGATTTGCTAGGCGTTATGTCTACAAAGCTTTGGATTGTCCTGTTAAGAAAGTAAGGTGGATGAAGAACAGAGCAACAGGTTTTGTTAGATTTTTTTTGAGCTTTAATTGGTTTTTCTGTCATGGTTTATTTACAGTGAGGCTTTGCTGGTCTAGACAGCTCTGGTGTGTGTCCCACAGGCTTTGTGGACTGCCTCAGGAGGTAAAATGCAGTGGTAATGTAGTATTTTCCCTCTAGCTCCCTGCTTCCAGTATGTTTTCAGTTGACCATGACTACTGTAAACGCTTAATAGCTTCTGAGAAATATATCTGAGTAAGCATGCTTCCTTTCGGATGCACATCACACCATCAAACCTCTCAGAATAAATACCATTGGAGCTACTTTTTAGATTGGATATCTTTTCTAAAACAAAAAGCCCTAGCTCGGTTCCTTCCATCACCCACGGGAATAATTTGTCTTCACTAGTTTGAGATGGAATGGGGGGAACTTCCCACCCCCCTCCTTCCTTGCTCTGAGGAGAAGGAGCCAGCGTCAGTCTCCAAAGCTCACATTGTTCCAATCCTGCACAGATTTCAGAGCATTTCTACACCAGTACCTTTCACCCAAACTAGCAAAATATATCCCCCGTTCATTGTTTTGTCCTTTCTGGTTATGTTATCTGTTATTTGGGCTGTAAATATTTGGAGTGAGGTCCTGGGATATCCATTAGATTCCCCTTTGCTCCCCTCGTTGCTGCAGCAGCACAAGGTGCAGAATGCAAGCAACAGATGAGCATCTGCTCCCGTATGGTACATAGAAAGAACGACTGAAGAAGAGACAGTTTTCGGCAAAGGGATAGTTCTTACTTTTTCTTTTTCCTGTGGTCGTTGCATACATCGCACACCCTTCGTCTGGTTTGAAAGTCTCCTCTTTAGTCTCCTCTTCACATGGGTTCCCAGGCAAACACGGCGTATCCCCAGATGCACAGGGTGTGTTGTGAGCGGCACGGGCCATACAGTGAGTCATTGTCCCTTCCCTGCCTTCTCCCTTGCTCCTTGAAGGGCCCTCATGGGCGGTGAGAGACTTGGGCTGGAGGGAACTCGATGGTTGGACTCGATGATCCCAAGGGTCTTTTCCAACTGAAATGATTCTATGATTCTATGAACTAGGATCTAGGGCTTTACAGAGCATCTGGCAGACTCAGATCCCTGGGAGATTTCCAGGCAGTTCCAGCCCTGGGGAACGGATGACCAGAAGCTGGGACCATACACTGTAATGAGCTCCATTCCTGGAGGCGGAAAGGTCAGAGGAATGGGGTCGCACCTCCAATGGACCTGTCATCTTCTGCCCTGTCCCATCAGCTGAGTGGGAGTAGAATTATTCTCAGCCCCTTTGAATCCTGCCTCTCTAGATGTGGTGTGCTCTCCCTTTCCTTTGCCCCTGTCATCCTCCTAGCTTGAAAATCACTGCAAAAGATCGCCCTGATGCTCAAAGTACAAAGGTGTCAACGAGGCAAGGGTGTTTGGAAGGAGTGATTCTGTGTGTTTGGGAGAGAAGATGCAATCAAAGGCATCTCACTGTGAACTTGCAGGCACTAATGTCTGAGCAGAAGGAAACTGTGCGAGCAGGAGAAAGAAGCTTATCTGCTCTTCAAAGAATAGCTCATAACCAGACTGGTTAATTTTAAATAGAGGACAATCCAGGACCGCTGTGTGGTGAAGGTGTTGTTCTCATACTATGGTAACAATTTCATTTCGTGCCCCCCTTTTCCTGTGTGAATCAAACTAAATTTCTTTCCCTCCTCTGAAATACACCTTCTAGTATGGAACACCTTTCCTTTGCAGTTGTTTGTTTGATTTGTTTTTTTTTTAATTACATTGCAACAAGCTGGATGGAATAAGACTTCTGTCTTCTGTCAAAACTATGTAAGGAGCAGTTTAAGTTACCCAGCATTAGTCCAAAAAAACCTATACGCTGATGAAATGGCCCCTTGTTGAAGTGCTCATGCTAAATAATTCTGGAGTTTCAGACCAAATAATTTACATGCTTTTTCTGCTTAAAAGAAGGTACTACAAAAGGTTTGATGTAAGTGAAACCAAGACAATAAATCCCCAGTGAAATACCAGACCTCCTCCCAGGAGAGTGCTTAATGTCATCCTGGCCTAATCTAATTCTGAAATACTTTAATATTATTTGGGCTCTGAGCAGTCTGGAAATAACAGCATTTTTGAGGCCCTGGGTAATGTTACTCATCTCTACAGCCTCCTGCAGGGAGGATCTTTAGTCAGCTGAGACTTTTACCCCTTGGAATCTCACCCTGCAGCCGGGGAGGAGAGATAACCCCTGCCTGAGGATCTCCAGGAATCCACGGATGTGCTTCTTCTCACACACGGTCAGGCAGGGAGGGTTGGGGCTGTTGGATACCACAACCCCTCCTCAGCGCCTGGCCAAGGAGAGGTCCAGGAGGGAGGTGAGATCTCGGAGCAGCAACCCCCGCAGCAGGGATTCCTCACCACCACGCTGCAGCTGGATGCACCAGTTCCGTGGGTCTGAACTGAGTTTCGATGAGTTTCAGCTCAGTTCCAACGTTTCAGATGTCTTGTCCTCCCCCTCCACGGGGAAGGGGAAGAGGAAAGGAAGAAGCAGGAGAGGAAGTAAAGCAGGGAGACTCATGTGCCTGTCACAGGGAACGCTTGTCTTTCAAGTGGCATGAATGGTATTTTGTTTGGTTACTGCTGTAAGAGAGAAGAAAGACAGGAGAAGTGGCTGGGGTGAGAAAGAAGTATCTGCCCTGCTGCAGGATTCCCTTTGCTTTGTCTCACAGAAGACTTCAGGCTGTTCGTAGGGTGTTTGACAGGCGGTTCATGAGTTTCTGAGCGGACGGGCGATGCCTGGCACACCGTGAGGGGGAATGCGGATGCTTTGGACTTGATGTCTCACTGCATCCCGGCTCCTGTCCTTAGCGCTGTGAAGAAAACGTTAGGTCCCTGGATGCTAAACTAAGGCTCCTCACGTTTGGCAAGGAAATAGCTAGACTTTTATCCAAACAGTTTATCCTCCAAACAGTTACCTCAGTCTTATAAAGGAATGTTGGAACAGAAGTCCCAACAGAAGCAGAATTGGGCTGTCCCCATCACGTAGGATGTTGAGTCTCCACAGAGCCACTCGAATCCAGTGAGAAAGCCCACACCTAACATTCCTGGGTCCAAACCTGGCACCGTGGGTGCCCTCTGTCACTAGTTATAATCATGAGCAAGTGCCTTTGTTATTCCAGATTTCTTCTGCCAGTATCCATTTCTGCAGGAAACAAGCTGAACCCTTTCATAAAGCAGCTTTGTTTCATCTAGTCTAAGGAAGTCTCAATGTAAAAATGAGTCAGAAAGGAAGAAAACTTTGTAAAATAGGCTCTAATGGACCCTGTGACTTTTTGGTTTCAAAAAGTTACACCAATTTACATCAATCTAATGATATTGAAGTTTTTTCCTGTGTAGACACAGCACAGAGATTCTAGTTTATGTGAAACCTGCATATTCAGGTGAAGCAAAAAAAGCTTATGGACCCATTTCCACCTCCTCCCAGATAGGCACAGGAATAGTTTTATTACTCTCTGTAGTATTACTCCCAGTTTATTCTTGGGTAAGACAAGGCCTTGCCTTTTACAAACTCCATTTTTCTTCCTTTTTTTT
Organism: Gallinago jamesoni; assembly: GCA_025769975.1. Taxonomy (NCBI): domain Eukaryota; kingdom Metazoa; phylum Chordata; class Aves; order Charadriiformes; family Scolopacidae; genus Gallinago; species Gallinago jamesoni. The sequence continues at coordinate 4,769,402 of JAOQGH010000062.1, read as the reverse complement.
TTTTTTAATAGGGTGAGAACTATTCTGGATTTTTTCTTTCTCACATAACTCTGCATGGTGAGGAAACATCACATTGAAAAGCAAATCAACACATTTTATAAGCCTCTAGTTTAAAAATTATTTGTGTTATATTACATATACTGTTAAAACGATATTATTCCTTTGGGGAAAAAAAAGAGAAACTTCCTTTCTGCAGACCCTGAGGATTTAATTATGGGTATTTACAAGGCAGTTTGAGATCTTTTGAATGAATTGCAATTTTTAAAGATGTCCAAAGTGTTATTACGAATCTGATGTCAATTCCTACCATACCTCAGTTTAATATTAATCCCAGCAGAATCCTCTAATCAAATTAAAGAAAATAGTTTACTCAGCAGGAGTCTGTGCTGAACTGCCTCATAGAGCTTGGCTTGCTCTCCTCCTATTCTATATCTCAATTTATGTGTTCTCATATTAACACAATCTTCATTTATTCAACATGCTGGAAAAAAAGAAGTAGATCTGAAGTCCAGCTAGTCTGCATGCTCTTCCTAACAACCAAGCTGGCTTAAAAGTATTGAAAATATTTAGCAGATTTGACAAGAAGATATAAATTTAAGAAAAATAGGAAGAGAGTTTTCTACTTTCCTTAAAGAATAGGATGTTACATTTATTGAGAACATTTCATTTCCTTCTTCTGGTTGCAAGTTGTTAACTGTAAAAAGAATGACTTTTTTTTCTTTTTTTTTTTTTTCTGGGAGAAAATAGGACTTGGGTCACTGTTTGACAGTTATGTTAGAAGTCAAAAATATGATGAGATGGCTTTTTTAAATCCCCCATGAAAATGCTGGACCTTGATTCCCTCCATCAGAGGTTCCAGAACACAGATGGCACGGGAAGCTCTGGCGAGTGATCCTTGAGCTATTTTCATCCATGCAGTGGATGGGGATTATGGTGGTGGCCGCTTAGAAGGTTCGAAGACCAGAGGTGATTTATCTGCCAAGCTTCAGGGAGCCACAGCCCCTTGTGCTTTTGAAATACCCGGGGCTGGATGTGTGCTTTTAAAGACAGCTCTGAAAACCTTGTAGATGACAGCATCCTTCTCTGAAGGTGCCAAGGGCTGAGGAGACTGTTGGCTGAGCACCACCCCTTGAGCTGCACCCCAAGCGTGACTCAGGCTGAATGAGAGACAAAAGGAGAGACAAAAGGATTGCCCAGGGAAGCTGCGGGTGCCTGTGGGGCTTTGGGCTGGGATGGGCACTGAATGAACCTCAGATGCTCCCTTTACCCCCATCCCTGGAGGGGCTCAAGGCCAGGTTGGACAGGACTTTGGGCAACCTGGTCTGGTGGGAGGTGGCCCTGCCCAGGGTTGGAACTGGATGATGACCTTTAAGGTCCCTTCCAACCCAAACCTTTCTGTGAGTCTATGACCAGCACGTGTCAGTGCTCCCTGCTTTTACTTCGAACAACACAACCGCCCCCCCAAAATAGCATTATTTTATAACAATAATGCTTTTTTGGAATGACCAGCAGCGCCCACGACACCTGATATGCAGATAAACCCCCGCGCTCGGGGTTTTCGAGGCGCTTTTTGGGCCGTTTTGGGGCCACGGGGGGCTTGGGGCCACTGGGGGATCCCACCCAAGTGGGACTTTGCCCTTGTCCCCTCAGACAGCGGACCCCTCGCAGGGGACGGGGACACGGACGGCTCCGACGGCGGCGGGGGGAGACACAATCCCTTCGCCCCCCCCCCTCCGCCCCCGGCGACGAGGCCTCCCGGAGCCGGGTCGGCGAGGCCCGTCCGGGCCATGCGGTTCGGGAAGGCCGTGGCCGGGCTGCACCCCGTTAAGGGGGCGTCCGAGGCGGGGTCGTCGCGGCTCCAGCCCCGACGGGAGGTGACCGGCAAAACGGGGCGGGCCCGGGCGGGGCTTACGGCGAGGCGGGCGGAGAAGGCGCGGCGCGGTAGTCCCGTTAGAAGCAGCGCGGAGCCCGCCGAGAGCCCCCAACCGGCGCAGGAGGAGCGACCCGCCGTGCCCTAGTCCGCCGGGAAGATGCCGAAAACGGTGGGTGCTGGGGTTTGGGGGGCGAGGGAGGAGGAGGAGGAGGAGGAGGGAGCCCCGCCATGGCGGCCGGGCGGGTGTGGCGGCGGCCGGGCCTGACGGCGGGAGGGAGAGGACGGCGGGGGGGCTCTCCCCGCCCGGGAGCGGCGGGGGCCTGAGAGGCGCTGGCGGAGCCGGTGGGCGCTCCGGAGGGGGAAGGAAGGAAGGAAGGAAGGAAGGAAGAATCGCTTGGGGAATGTAGGGCGGGAGGGGAGCGGAGCCGCCCGTCCCCTCCATCTTGTGCTTCCCCGCCGCCGCCGCACCCCCGGCCTGAGAGGGGCCGGGCCCGGGCCCCGCTCGGGGCAGCGCCCCCGCCGCCGCCCAGATGTCCGGTGGCGGAGCGGTGCCCGCCGCCCTCCCCGCCCCACGCGTGTGCCCGGGGGGAGTAAGGGGGGGAAGCTCTTCCAGAGCATTAATTCCGGGCATTAATTAATTCTAAGGCCGCCTCTCGCGTGCTCTCGTGCTGAGGAGGAGAAGCTGGGTTTTTCTTCTTTTTTTTTTTCTTCTTTTTTTTTTTTCACAACTCGTAATTAGTCGGGTTGAGTTGCTAGGGGAGCCCTGTCCCAGCTTGACTCGAAGTATTTCTTGGCTGGAGAGATCTCGGTACTTCAGAAAGTCTGGTCAAGCCCGTACTTGACTCTCCCTCCCCCGGCAGGAGCTCGGTGACTAATGAGGAGCGTTGGGGTTTTTCCATTTAATTTCTCCCGGTTGGAGTAAAAGAATTGGTCCGAGCCCTTCATTGATAAAACAGGAAGGAGCGGGCTGGAAAGCTCTGGATGTTTCCTCCCTGGGAGTGATCTGAAAACGGCCTTAAGAACATCTAATGTTTAAGCTAAGAGTCTCTGGTTTACATAAAGGAGAGAAAAAAAATCCTAAACAAAACCCCACCCCTCTAGCAAGTGGAAGTTGAAATGGAATCCACCCTGATTTATTTTTTTTAACAGAGGGTTTAATTTTATTACTTTAAAATAGATATCAAATGCCTGTTTGACTGACTTCTGCTTTTCCTGCTGTCTTAAGTGCCAGCTGTCTGAGACAATAGCTGGATTATTATTATTATTTTTTTAAAACATCAACATCTTAAAAGGATATCAAACTCAAGCCACTTAAAGGTTAAGACAGTATTTTTCTGAAGCTTTAGAAAAGCCTTTCTTTGAACATCAACGATGGTTAGTGAAGAGTTAGTTGATGAAAAAAAAAAAAAAGTAAGATTGAGTAAGATTAACAGAAGTAGCTCAGGTTAGGGGACTTGTGTGTAAAAGGTAGTTGAGACCTTTTAGCCAGAGAGATTACAGTTGCGATAAGTGACTTCTTCTGGGGTGAATCACCCAAGAAATCCTGAACTTGTTGCAGAGATGCTTATGAGGTGGGGTTCCCACCAACAGTATGAACCCCGACCTGGCTACGAGGTGCTGGGTTCAGCCTCTCCATCCATAGGCACACCCTTGGGCCGGGCTGATGTTCTCCGTCTGCTGCTTTCTGCTTCTGACAGAGTAGTTCTGCTTTTTTGGAGCTTTTTTTTTTTCTTTTTCTTTTTAACAGATAAATGCACGCCGCCATTGATTCTGCAGAAAGGGGGTTGGAGCTGCAGGATGCCCGCTGTGTCAGCCACCAGCCCTCGGGCTTCCTGCCCCATCTGCCCTAGTTGCAGGCCCAACCGAAACAATATTTTAAACATTATTTCTTGAGCTGTGGTTTGCAGGAACAGGATATGCTGGTGTAACTCTGTAATCAGTTCTTCATGTGAAAGAAACATGACTACTAGTGCGCTAGCTTGAGATTTGTTACTAGCTACTTAATTAACAAAACAGTAAAATGCGAGTGACTTTTCCTCAATCAAGGTCAAATGTGCGTGAAACTGGAGCAGTTAGATGTAGCTATACATGGGCTTCATCACAAAAATAAAACCATTGTGAAGAAGACAGATGGAGGAAATGGTCCAGGGAACAGTTCTGGCTGGGCAGGAAAAACATTTGTGTCTAAAGTGTTTGGTAGCTCTTATCATTCATCTCACCAGGCTTAACACAACATGCTGCTGCATGGCCTGAGCAGCAAAACCTGTTGAGTTCCGAGTCCCTGCTCCTCCTTAAGCTGGGCTAAATGTTAACGTGTCTAGCTAGAGATTGCCATTTTGCTACAGGAGTCCTGCTCCGAGTGGCACGGTGCTTTGGTGCACCATTAATAGGAATCTGAGATTAACTCTGGTAACCTTTGAACTGGTGGTACATGACTTTGCTGTGGTGGTGAAGTGGGATGTCCGGGGGGCTTTGGTGGCTGGAGGCCTTTGTAGGCTCCGTCAAAAGTCCATCATGGATCAACCCGCCGATCTTGCCATGCTCTCTGCAGGAAAGCCCGATGGTTTTATCTAGAGGGATCTTATAGTTGAGCAACCAACCCTGATTTATTGGTTGCTTTTTGTTCTGAGAAGTTTGCAAGATGTAAACTGCTAAAGCATACGCCGAAGAGGGCGTATAATTTCCCCCCATGCTTTGCATGGTGGAGGGGTGGAAGCGGATGAGAGCTAAAAGGCCTCTCACAAGCCACTGTCAGGCTGTGACAAGTCTCTCCCCGGGTTGTGAGGAGACCATGTGTTGGCCAGGAGAAGGCTTCTGATCTCATGCGGAGTGACTGGTGCTCTGCTCTGGCACTGACTCATCCCAGGCTGGGCAGGGGCTCAGTTCCAGATCCCGATAGAAGTGAATGAACTGTCAGGTTGACAGCCAGGCCCAGCACCATAGTTAATCGTTTGAACTTTGGTATTACAAAAACCTTCTTAGTTGGAGGAGTGGGAGGGGAAAGCGGCCTTTTTTTATACCGGTCACGCCTGTTTGGGCTGATACTTTACTGTATTTTTAGCTAATAGAAAAGGCAATGTTTCTGTATTGGGATTCATTAACTGTTTTGCCTATGAATGCACTCACTTTGTGACTATATGAATGAATAGGCCACTGAACTTCAAATGTGAGCGTCTGTTGTGCATGAGGTGTGTCTTCAACTGTCCTGTCACTAGGCCTTGAGCACTTCTGTTTTAGTCTCTACTTGTTGAAGAGAAATGGGTTTAGTCGGAGCTAATCTCGTGATTAGCTTCAAACTAAGGTATAATAAAGCTTAAACTCTTGTTATTGTATTAGCAGAACTAAGTGTTTCTCTCGATGTTCAGGACACAAGTCTCCAGGTTTCTAGGGCAAAGTGTTACTTCAGAAAATCAACTTGGACAAGCATGAAGTCTTCAGCACAAAAGAACAGTAAGATTTGTAGGTCTCAGCTCTATGATGCTATTTAAGATTTTATTTTTTTTTTAAGTCTTTTCTGCTGTTGCCTTTTCCCTTAAAACTTTCTAAAACTCAGCGTAGCAATAGCCAGCCATTAGGGCCTTCAGAGACCCTGTCTGAATCTTAAATTGATGGTCCTAATTCTCAGTGAGACTCCAAAGGTCCTTGAAGCATATTTCCCTTCGTTCTTTGGAACTGCATAGGTCTGGTTAGAAGAAAGGTAACAGAGACTGGGGTAGGTATCAGGAGAATCACCTGGATATTAGTTTCATGATGTGTAGCTACTTGGTACCAAATGCTGCAACAAGATGTCAGCTGTGAGCAGAGTGCTACACTTGTTTGGGTGATCCTTTTTTTCTCTTGTGGAATTTGCTCTTGAAAGCTGAGGGGGAAGGGTCAACAGTGATGGAAACCATAACTTCTAATGGATGGACATTTTTCTTTTGTTGCCCTGGGTCTGGATCCTGTTGTGCTATGAAAGAATCGTAGAATGGTTTGGGTTGGAAGGGATCTCAAAGATCATCTAGTTCCAGCCCCCCTGCCATGGGTAGGGTTGCCTCACACTAGACCAGGTTGCTCAACTCTGTGATGCTCCTCGATGCTAGAAGCGTTTCAGATACCTTCTGCCTTACCTGAGGATCAATCTTTTGGTGTTACATCTCCTCCTGACATGGGTGTCAGCTTGTTAGGCAAACTCTAGTATACCTTTCTTCTAACACTATCAGATATACGGAGTTGATGTGAAAAGGTGTTTGAGAGCTCCCAATGATCTTGCTTTATACAGAAGTCTGTTAGTGAATTTAGATGGCTTTGTACTTCAGAAGCAATGATAGTTAGAACATGCTGAGCGTACTGTGGAACCAGGTAAACTACTGGACTGGTATACAATGAATTATCAGTAGCTTTATACCTACCATGGGGTTTTACAAACCAGGAAGGACCTTTATGCCCTACCTTGTGTTGAGTTCATCAGCTTGGTTCCTAGATTCTGTGAGAATAGCGAGGTTTTTTACCTCTCGTGCAGATGAAGCAGTTAAGCCTGATAGTGAGCAAAAGCAGGGAGTTTAAAGAATACTGCTGATAAATAAGTCTTTACTTTGTTTTTACATACTGGTAAATATCTTGCTTCCCCTTCCTATGGCCAGCCTGGCAGCGAGCTGACAGCGTTGTGCAGAAAACATCAGTTAGAGGGGCTTCAGACTGCAGAGAGCAAGAACTACTGATCCAAATTGATGGTCGTGATCCCATTCTTAAAACTTTATTGTGACGGTGTTAGGCCCAAGAGTGCCCTTCATACCAGAGGCTCTGGAAGATTAAGGTTGCTGAGGTGCACATGATAAAAGAAACCCGAGGAAGGCTTTAGATCTGCTTCTGCTACTGTTGGAATCCTACGGGAAAAAGATTTCCTAATGTCAGGGGTTGGTCATCACTTGCTTTTTGCAAATATCCTGTCTCCTGAACATTTACTGGCAGTACCTTTTTTGGACCTGTGAGGGGTTGCAGGCTTTCCTTGGAGTGACTCTGCCTTGTCTGATTAATCACCCCTGAAGGTTAATTACAATTCTTGCTTTTCTTGTGAGGATGGTTCATAAGATGTCTTAATATGGACTCCTTTTTTTTGACAGGAAATAGCATCACTGCCTCTAGAGGAAACTTGTTTCAGTTGTTTTATGTCTAATGTCTGGTCTGAAGTGAAATCCTCCTGCGCGGAGCTCGCTGAACTCCCTAGGTAGCTACACGAAAGACGGTTGATGAACTGAAACCGAATGATTTCAAACACCTCCTGGCTCTGTCCCTGGAGGAGCTGGTGCTCAGGGGGAGCAGGACCCTTCCCAAGCTGCTGGGCTTTGCCTGGCCTTGCTGTTCCACTGACACTTTCCGCAGCGAAACCCCTCTGGAAGAGGTAGCTCTGGCCCCACTCCAGGGCATAAAGGAAGCTGACTAAAAGCTTCCTCTAGCTACGTCATCTCCTGGACTCTTTCCTGGCTTGGTGCAGCTCAAACAACCTTATTTGGCTGACTTCTTTTTTTTCTTTCTTTTTTTTTTCTTTTTTTTTCTTTTTTTTTTTTTCCCCTTCTGTGCAGCGAGAGGGCCTCCCTGAATTTGCACAATAAAGCTGTTATCTCTGCTTAATCGCTGTTCTGAGGATTACAATGGGGTCTGCTTTCAAAAAAAGAGTTCCAAGATCTCAACACTAACTCCTCGGGTCCTGCCCCCCCCCCCATTCCCTCCCAGTGTCTTGTTTGTCTGGCTGCTAAATGATTGTACTGGAAATCACTGTCACCCTGCGAGGAGTCTCTGCTGGGGCAGATACACTATTGGAAAAGAGGAAATCCCTCCCTACCCAGGAATAATCCGGGGCAATTAACTGATGTAAATGAAGAGCCCTAGTAAGCAGTTAGTTAATTGCTGGCTTTTTCCTAGGGGTGTTTGGGAACAGCAGGAATTTGCATAGTGCAGCCAATAATACTGCATCAAAGGAGTTTGTTTTTTATCCTATCTGGAACTTCTAAAGCAGGCTGAAGTCTCTAGATGGGTGGAAGGCTACTCTTTTGGGCAAACCTCTTTGTAATGCTTCTGTGGCTGTTTCTAGGTGGAGCATCTAAGTGTTTTGGAAGTTGTGGGCATTAAAATCCACTCTTCTGACTCCAGTAGCTAAAGCTGACTCTTACTGTAATGTTTAAAAGATTGTGCAGCAAACGCTTGGCAGGGGTGTAGGAAGAGACAGTCAGTAGCAGGCTCGGTGGTTATAAAACCACAAGATGAGCTGCAACCGTTTAAAGGTTTAAAACCTGAAATTACAGAGGTTTGGGCCTTTTATTGATGGGAGACAATTATGGCTGCAGCAACTGTGGACTTGTAGGTAGGTGATCTGGTCCTGCTTCCTTCCTGTGCTGCTATGGAAGGATGTCCTCACTTACAGGAATGTGTGATCCTCTAGTGGAGTACTGGGGCAGCCAGAAGTTCCTGGCCTTCTGTTTGAACTTATGTTAAATGGGGAGAAAGCAGAGGTCTTTAATGGTATGACACCTGAAAAATGTGGTTTTGTTTTTTTTTCCTAGTTGTTTCAACATCTCAGCGGCTGTAGTTGTTCTGAGGAAGTTTTTCAGAATACAAACTTTAGATGAAAGAATGATGTCTAGTTCTCATCCCATTCCCAGGCTAAGAAACAGGAGCGTCTGGCTCCTTTTGGTGTCTCTCCCTTTGGCCATTGATGGTTGATGGAATGGCTACAGGGACGCCCCTAAAAGAGGAATGAATGAAAAAGCTCCAAATCTGATGTGCTCTGTAGAGAAACATGCAATTAGGCAAAAGTGGGATGACGGGCTAGGAGGGGGAAGAGACAGAACTCCTTTCTCTGCCAGCAGGGATTCTGTGTGGAGAAAAATGAAATCTCAGATCAGCAGAGGATGACTGAAGTAATGAATGAGTGGTGTGGTGTGCGTGGTCCAGGCTGATCTACACTCTCTTGCCAGTTTCTAGCTCTGTTGGCCAACTTGTTTGTTTTGTAGAGGGAGGATGCTCAGGAGAACAGACTTCGCTGTACTGGAGTGTGAATACTCTAAAACCTTGGTTTCTTTTTTTCTGGATGGGGAGGTTAAGTCAATGTCAGTGAATCTTGCGTGCAGCATGTTAGGGAACTGCTATGATTGTATGGCTTCCTATGTTCTCCAGGTATTTTCTTTTTAAAGCAAATCATGACTTCCTGCAGCCATGAGCCATTCTTGCCTGTCTGTATATCACTGATTTGTCCTATTCTCCTTGGTAAGCCCTTATGACTCACAACCTTTTTTTCTCTCTGAATTGAGAGACCTAGTTATGGTGGGGAAGTGACTAAATACAGGAAAAATCTGCCATCGCAGTTTGATCAATCACTTAGTCACACCATTTATTAAATGTATTTGGTTTTATATAATACAGGCTAATAAAGCATGGAATTCTAGGGTAAATCTTTCCTTGCCTTGCTTTTGGTAGCTTTTAAACTGTACTAAACTTGACTGTCTAGTATTAATTCTGTGCTTGGTTACAGTGCAAAAAATGAGCTGCCAGAGAAATTATTAGGGTGAAGTGTCAGGGCTGTCAATGTTCGCCACCCCCTGGAGGTGTGGCTTTTTGTATCTTACTATTTTTAGAGATATTATGAACAATTTTTTTTTCCACCCTCTGAATATGCTATTCTGGAAAAGTGAATTAAAAAAAAAAAAAAGTAGTATCTATTTCCTTAATACACTAAATGTCTTTTCAGGCTGGTTGCTGGAGGGACAAGAGGGTTCTAGTTGTACTTTTTTTTTTTACTCTCTATTAAAATCCAGAACTTGGTATCATCTTAAAATGACTCTAATCCACAGGACTTGCAGAATGGCAGCAAATGGTGCTGAAGGCCCTCTGTAAGCAAGTAAGGCAGCTCTACTGCTGGCAAATTCAAGCAATAACGAGTTGCCCAATAAAAAAGGGGTGATACAAACCCCCCACAACATTTTGTGGTCCAATACATCCTTTTGAATGTAAGCAATCCTCTTGGCCCTTATTAGTATAACAACTCCCTGGTGACCTTGGAGTTCCAGTTAGAAATGATAGAGAAGGAGGGATATGTACATATGTATTAAAAGTAATGGGATACTTACTGCTCCATTAAGCAGACTCTTTGATTAATGCTTGGCCTGTTCCTGTGCAAGATAGCAAGAGGCATATGGCATAGAAGTCTCTGTATAGACATCTTTAGAAATGCTTCCTCCTTGTGTGCAACAGGTGGTTCTTGCAGAAGTTGACCAATGGTGTATCTGTGCTGGAAAACTGGCTAACAACTGGTCCTCCAGTACTTCTTTTCATAGGGTTAGCAAAGTAATGCCAATCATTGGTCAAGACAGGGTCAGCAAATCAAAACTTTTCATGAAAGAGTAATAATAAATATGCTTAATGTTTATTTCTGTCGTATGAAGATGTTCTAAATTGAACTTAAGCTACAATAAAGCTTCCGGTCACATCCTTCCCTTCCCCTTATTTCAAACAAGGATTTTCATCTGTAGCACTGGCCCTAGGACCAAGCCCTGAGGAACACTGCTGGTGACCAGTTGCCAGCCAGATGTATCCCCATTCCCTGCAGCCTTTTGCGCCCAGCTGTACAGACAGTTCCTCACCCAGTGCCCTGTGAACATCCCACAGCTGGACAGCTGGTTCAGAAGGATGCTCTGAGGGACAGTATCCAGAAAAACTATATCCACTGCACTCCCTTCATCAATTAGGTGGATGACTTTATCATACAAGGATATCAAATTCGTTAGGACTTTTCCCTTTGTGAACCCATGTTGACTGTGCCTGATGATTGCATTGTCCTTTAAATGCCTTTTAGCAGCGCCCAATGACTTGGTTAATCTAGTCAGTAGCTGACCACTAAGACAGATCTTCTAGTAACTGTATGTCAAGAAAGCAAAATTGCCTGCAAAGCTGGATGGGTTGAAAGAAACTTGCTCGTACTGTAGTTTATAGTGCAGCTGAGAGAGTAGAATACTGGGTGTCCAAGCAAAAAAAATGTGCAAAATCATGATGCAGTTTGCTTTGGGGTGTGTGGTTTGTTTGTGTGTGTGTTTCAGTTTTTTTATAAAAAAACCCAAACCAACAACAACAAACACTTGTCCTTTAGGGATGATACTTGATCATATTACTCATTATGTTCATGCATTCCACTAAGTTTTGTTTGACAGCATTCATTAATGGAGAGACAGCGCAGGGTGTGTAAGAAAGGTTTGTAACTACTGTCTGTTAAAACACTAAATGTTAAGATAACTCTGTGAGACAAGATCAAAAGGTATTGATAAATATTTTGCCAACGTCTGGTCATTTCACTTGCTTTCGCCTATATGTATATATTAAAGAAACTTAAAACTTTTGAAAGAGTGGACTTGTTCACTTCTTTTATTTTCTTGGGTGGATAATGAGAACCTTGCCTGAGAGGTACTGAATCTGGTGTCTGGATGTATTCGGTGCTCTGTGACTACAATTATCCTCGGGGGGGAAAAATCAGAATCTGCTCTTACCTCAGGCTGAGAAATCTTTCTTCTGTTTCTGAAAACATGCTGTGTGAGCAACTGGAAATTTTCTTGCAGTATCTGTATTTTTTCACCAAGAAGCACTCAACATGTGAACTTGTTTGCATTGATGAAATACAGGAAGCAGAGAGAAGTAAAATAATGATGTTCTAGGCAATATCTACCATCTCCTAGAGAACCAGAAGCTGCTGCATGAATGAACTGTTACACGACTGCCTGTTCTATGAGCTGCCTCAAAAACTGTAAGGTTACTAATAGCTTGAATAATGGGGTCAGAAAAGGTTATAATTATTTACAATACCTGAAAGCCCCAAGTCCATGGTTGGGAAGGTGGTGGGCTTTGAGAGCATTCTTAGTCAGCGCCACAAAACACTTATCACTAAACCAAGAAAATACTTGAATAAACAATGTGTCATAGTCCTCCCTTGTGCTGTCTTTGTTACAGGAGCTGTTTTTCTGGGAAAGAATGACTTTTCTAGGAAAGAAAGACTACTGAGATGACACACTTTCCTTGCTGCTATAATGTTAGTCCTTTGCTCCAAAAAGCAAGCAAGGAGCCTCTGTTACCTGAACTAGGTGTTAAAAAAAAATAAAATAATTCAAACGTGTTTATAGCCTGCTGATGTAATACTTTTTTTGGGCTCAAAATGCTAAACTGCACCTCAAACTGATGGTATCCTGGCCCAGCCAGGGCAAACTGGGAAGCAGCAAGTTCTAGCAGCAAGTTCCTGACGGCTCAGAACTTTCTTATTTTTCTTTTAAGGCTGTAAATGTTTTGGCCTCTGAAATCTCTCCACGTTGTCTCCTGCGCTGATGGGCAGGGTGTATTCCCGGGGGGCTGTGCTGACAGCCGGACACGTGGGTGTGAGCAAAAGCACAAACAACGCCCCCCCCCCCCCCCAAGTTGTTTGGTATTTTTGCTTTATCTCGCTCTGTGGTTTGTTACTAAGATCTCAAGTTGAAGGCTGACTGAGAGCTGCAGAGCGGTGTATTCTGCTCGGTTTGAATACCCCTTTGCACACCCAACAGAATAGGGTAGAGGTCTTTTTTTTTTTGGTTTTGTTTTTTGAATGAGGATACATGAGCATCTTCAGCTCTAAGAACATATCACTGTAGTGTCTGTCTTGAATCTTTTTATAAAAATACAGAGGAAGTAGAAGGACTAAGTAATTTCTGAATTGCTGAAAGATCAGAGCAATTAACTGAAGATGAAATGTCCTGAACAATAAAATGATTCTATAAATACTTGCTTCAGCATCATACACAGGAGATATGACATTAATATAGTGTTTGCTCTGACAGATGCTAAATAGTCAAGTAGAAATCTGACAGAAGGTTGTCCTGCTTCTCCTTTGCTGCTTCAGTTCAGACAAATTTAATATCAAGGCTTTTTTTTCCTTGCTCTGTACTCAGTTCACCTCTGTGCAAAGTCTCTTCTGCCAATGAGCACCAAATGCACCTCAGTCAGAGGAGGTGACCAGGTGCTTCTCCCATGGCCAAGTTTTGAAAGTCTCTCTCATTTGTGCTGCAAATGACTGTGTGCAAATGCTTTGATCTCAGAAAAGTTTGGCATAGAGGACTTCCCAGTGAAACGCCTTTACAAGATTCTAATGACAGCTTTGATTTGGCAGCCTTTGGAAAGATCTGAAAATCGTTTGGATCCGTGGGGATTCAGACTGTTGTGTAAACCAAGTGATTTCATTGATCTGCTATTCCCTTGGAGAAAGATGGGTTGTTAGATGCATTAATGTGGATCTTTGTTTTCACAACACTTTCACTGTTTTCACTTAGTAAGAGTAGTTAGATGCTCTTACTCTTTCTCCTGCTCTAGAGATGTGAGGTATGTTCATGCAGGAACATGAAGGACCCCCAGGCTTTGATTAAAGTTGAATTAATCCCTACAAATCCTATGCTGCTGTTCCTGAGCATATGGGAAAAAACTGAAAACATAACAAAAAGCAGCCCTATGCAGCAGGTCTGAATAAGAGCTAAGCTCACAAGTTGACTTATGAAAGGTCATTGCAGAAGGCTTCTTTGCAGACTCCCTGCATTGGGTCAGCGTAGGAAGTTTTACTGTTTGCTTTCGTTAAATTATATTTGGGTGTACATTGACTTGAACAAGAGGTGTACTCGGCATCTGACTGTTTTTCTTACTACTACTCAGTTTTGTTTGTCAGTTTTGACCTCCAGCTTCAGGAGCACCACTAGCAATTTGGCTTATCTGTGTGTTTGGGTGCATAAAGACAGCCCATAACATCCCCGCTTGCAGAGGGGCTTTAAAAGATCTAAATGGTGAAACTGCAAGTCAGGTAAGGAAATTTCTTCTGCACACTTGATACAAGAAGTCAGTTTCTGCTGTGAGCATTATAAATGTTTAAGCCGATTCAGGGTAGCTCCCCAACAGCCTCAGTGACCTTAGAGAATTATTGAAAAAGTTAAGCTGAGAGGGAACCCTAGAAATCAGCTGGTCTAACCCGTGCTTAGAGTGAGGCCAATTTCAAAGCTGGATCATTTTCTAAGTTAGATTGGGTTGTTCAGGGTCTTGTTTTTGTTACACTGGGACAACAGTTCTTGATAAAGATAATTTGGAAAGTACTGGAACTTGTGAGGTACTGTGTGCGTGCCTGGAAGTTCTTAACCTCGTCTTCTGGAGAGCATAGACATGGAGAAAGCAAAAGAGCTAGTCAAGTGTAATGATTGAAAACTATCAAAAGCAAACCCTTTGTTTAAAGAGTGCTTAACGTAAGCCCAGAGTACAGCATCTTACCTGTTGTGTTTGCTGGTAGGGTTTGGTCTGTGCAGGGCATCTCTGGTTATGTCTGGGCAGGATCTTGAAAACACTTTCCCACACAAAACTAGCACTGGGCAGGAGATGATGTTAAGCTGTGAGAGTCCCAAGGTGGTATTTTATTTGTGTGTTTGATTGATGTTGTTTCTTAGCAATGCTTACTGCCTCTTTCAGAACATGCAACCCTGTAGCAAACTAGGAATAGCTTGACTCTGGAGCAGTCACTGGAAGTCTAAGGCTTTATTCTGTTCTTTAAATTGTGACTCTGTGTCTCTGTAATACTGCAGAGGCAGCTGCAGTTTTTAACTCAAGACCTCCAGATGTGAATTGTGTTCAGGTAGCTGTAGCTTTCTTTTTAAACAGACTTTGTGAAAACACCCTGAAAAATTAATGAATAAATACTCTGTATTGGAAGGTGTAATTAAGTGTTTTCTTATATTAAAATAAATAAGTCAGTCAGGCCCTCTAGGGAAGGGTACATGATGCAGAATGTTATTTATTTTTGCATGTGAAAGGGTCTAAATGATACCCTCTGCTGTGGCTGGGTTTTGACTTCTTGGTCTCATGGTGTCTGCCTGATCTATAGAACGTCTGACTACCATCTACCCTTAATTCTGTGCATTGTAAGGGGGGCGTGTATTTAAAAAGAAGGCATGTTACCTGACCATTGGGATTCCTGGGCATTTAGCAGTGTCTTCATGCATGTGTCTAGGTCTCAAGTGGCAACTGACATTTCAAACAGCCAGATTTCTAACAACGTATTTCAAGGGGTGTGTATGAATGTGAACTCAAGAGTGTGCATTTAAATGCAGCATTTAATGGAATAGATCAACTTGGTTGCATGTTTGAGAGCTTTGGTTCTCTTCCATCTGTGTGTTCCTGCCTTGGATAGTCCAGCTCGTTAGAGCATCGGTTCAATTAGCTCAGATGAAAACTGGCTTAAATCTTTACAATGAGGGTGGTGAGGCACTGGAACAGGTTGCCTGGGGAAGTTGTGGCTGCCCCATCCCTGGAAGTGTTCAAGGCCAGGCTGGATGGGGCTTTGAGCAACCTGGTCTGGTGGATGGTGTCCCTGCCCATGGCAGGGGCGTTGGAACTGGATGGTCTTTAAGGTCCCTTCCAACTCTAACCATTCTGTGAAATGTGTGTGCACGTGTGGTTTGATGAGGGATAAATCTTGCCAAGGGGTTGTGTATTAGAGTTACTGCAAAGGGTGAAGCAGGAGTGTCTGGGAGCACGGAATAAGAAGTGGTTCAATAGCTTGGACTGCCTCGTCCATCTGTACCCAAAATGCCCGTCCTCTCCCTGTAAATCTGTGCCGGGAGCAGTGTCTCTGTTCAAATGTAGCGAATGGGGACCAACGAAATGGTCCTGCTGGAAAAAATGACATCAGATGAGTTATTCTCAGCCTGATTCATTCTCTGGTCCTCGCTCGTGGCGTAGTGCTGATGGGAGCCCAAAGAAGGCTTGTGGAGGTGGTGGGACCGCACCCTGGGTGAGCTGGCACCCCTTCTCTGCAGCTCTGTGCCCTCTGGATGTGGGTGCTGTGTGTCCTGGTGGCGAGGAGACTCCTCTATATTAGGAAAGCTCAAGCGCTTGAATTAGCTGGAGCCTAAAATAACAAAAGGTACTTCAGCCATCACAGGCTGGTCGCTTTATAAACTATGTGCAGTCCCAGCAGAGCTATTTAGAACCCAAAATAGGTTGGTGGCGAGGAAAGCAAACGTGGGTGGGGAAAGTGAATGTTAAAACGAAGCGTAGAATGGAGCCGTTTCAGGGAAATCCCGCGTTTCGGGGAACCGTGACCTAAATAGATAGGAAAAGGCAGGCAGCCAGCCTCAACGGGACCCCGCACCGAAAGGAAGTTTCAGGATTTGTCTCCCAGGCTGGAAATGATAAAACTGGAAAAAAAAAAAGGAAAAAAAATCACAGGATGATGAAAGGCCTTTACCTCATGCTTTTGACTGTGCCGGCGGTTAAATTTGGAGGGATGGCTCATAGTCTGGGCAGTCGGATCCCACAGTAGGGCTGTGTTCTAGCTCCTAGAAGTCTGGCTATTGTTCAGATATTCAGTGAGGGCTGTGAGCCGGCCAAGAACTCTCCGTGCCACACCCAGGCAGCCCCTGGGATGGCTGGAACAGGCGGCCCTGTGTTCCCCTGCCCCTCGCCTTTACCAGGGAGCCCAAACGCGGAGTGGCTCGCATGGCCGAAAAGCGGAGGAGCGCGTGAAGCCGATGAGCACGTGTCTGGCTTCTTCGTCCACCCATGAGAATCCTTGGGAAGGAAGAGCTGGGTCACAAGCTGTTATCTTTGTGCTGAATGATAAAGAGTGTCTGAGCATAGCTTTTTTTTTTTTTTTCTCTTTCCCCTTAAATTTTATCTGCCCTCCATTCCAAGTTACCTCTAAGTTAATTCTTAACTGCAGGTGAATGAATTTGGAGACCCTTGCGTAGAGAATGAGTGTTTAGTCTATTGGCTGCTGAACCTCAAGTGCTCGCTGTACGTGTGCTGCCTTTATGCAGCTCGCACTCGTCTTGTTAGCATCCTGTCTTGATCTTGTTCTGAGCCCCTTCCAGCAAAATAACTGCTTGTAATTCTGGCAGGCATCCACTGGATGCTGGGTTTGGAAAGCTTATTGGCTGTCTGGAACTGCGTCTTGGCTACCAGGCTTGTCTGCTTAACCCCTTGAACTGGGTCTTCGCAGCTGTTAAAGGGTATTGGGAAATCCCCTGCCTTTGGAACGGAGCTTGGAAGGGAAAGAACTAGACTAAGGCAAGTTTTAGGGGTTGGGGAAGAGCTGCCCTCTAAGAGCCTTCTACCAGAAATGCTTCGAGTGTTGGAACTGCTTTGCTGGTGACGTGATTGCAGGAGCAGCCAGGATGGTAACATGTGTGTGGGGTGGTACGATGGAAGGGACAGGGGCACAAAATAGTTGTTTGTAACCTGTGAATGGAATTGCCGAGGAGGGGCACAGAACACTGGGAGG
Organism: Gallinago jamesoni; assembly: GCA_025769975.1. NCBI lineage: Eukaryota > Metazoa > Chordata > Aves > Charadriiformes > Scolopacidae > Gallinago > Gallinago jamesoni. The sequence continues at coordinate 4,752,231 of JAOQGH010000062.1, read as the reverse complement.
AATGTCACCCCGTACCGCTGCTGGCATTTCACACGCCCACTGCCCCGCTGCCTGCCACCGAGCCCCAGGGCTTCAGCCAGGGATGTGGTTGAGCTCAGACATGTGAAGCACAACTGCCAACCCTGCTATTAGGGTGCAGAGGCCATAATAGGCATATGCTGTTCTCTCCAGAGAACAGCACCTTCTAACACGCACAAAACAAATGGATGTTCAAAACAAAATCCACAAATAAACCCCACAGAGGTACCCAGCGTGTAGAATTTGGATGATGGCAACTGCACACAGCTAGATTTTGCTTTCAGTTTTACCTCCTGATCTAGATATTGTGGAAAAGGAGTCAGGGTTTTCCCCCGTGATTTTTTTATTTTATTTTTTTTTTAAACTCCTGGGTTTTGACTAGTAAAGGATGTTCCTCTCTAAGTAGCTCAAACAACGGGTACAAAAATAGTTATTCTAAGGGCCTTTCCAGGCTGGCTCTAAAGAAATGGCTAGTGGCAACATTAATGGCTTGGAACAGCTACAGGAAAGCAAAGGGAGGTGCAGGAGGAATCTATTTATGAGAAAGGAAACGGCAAAAATAGAGGAATTGATCCATTGCACAAGGGTGTGAGTAAGTTGTGTAATAAGTGCCATACGAGTATCTGCGCTTGACTGTAAATTTGGGGATCCACCCATGGGTGCTTTTGCTGCCTTAGACCTCTCATCTTGCAACTCCTGTTGTCAAACTGAAACTCGTCCACCCTCTGGAGAGGGTGGTGGGCTGCGAGCACCCACCGCCTGGAAACACCACTGGTAGGATGTGGCTACTCACTATCTGCTTGACTGAAAAGGAAGAAATTATATTCAAGCAGCTTTAACTTGGAAACATGTCATCAATGATTTCGGAAGCCATGCTGGGGGGGGCGTGGGTTAGGGGAATTCCCTCTCTCTTTTTTTTTTTGTTAATTGTTTTGAATGAATAACTTTGTAGTAATCTTACAAAGTAAAACTTTTATTTGTGAAAATAGCTGCTTGCCCAAATCAGGTCGCTAATTAAATTGGCTAAATTATGCCTCCAGAGTTCTAAAAAGCCCAATTCTCCAATTTATTATGCACTGGCACAGCCCTGGCTTTGCGTGGCTCTGTTCTTGCTTTACCAATACTGGTCCCAATGGAAGAAGGTGGCTCTGGACCTTTGAAACGTTGATTGTGGGAAAACTGAAAAGTTAAAGCATGGTGTGTGAATGAAGGCCCCTAAAGGCAACTGCAAACGTCAGCCCCTTTATGTATAGAATATGCAAAGGAAATAATACATGCCTAAGTAAATTTTTGAAGCCCTTCTGTGAACTCTGTGCATGTGGTTTGAAGGAGACCTCATTTTTTAGAGAGACTGTCCTTGGGGGTAGTAAATCTGATTTTTCCACCACTTGGTGGGGGGATAGAAGCCCTAGTTCACATAAGGATGCCTGAAATAGACTCCCTGACTAGATACGAGTAAGGGATCTCTGGCCTGATGGACATGTCCTGTAAGGAGGGTCCCCTCAGGCTGCACTTGTTCCTCTGTACTCGGGCCCCTCTGAACACCAGGAATTGATGAGTTGTAAAGGGTAACTTCAACACAGAGGTAGTTGTGACTTCTCGCACTTGGTCTTGTGAACCAGAAAAGCAGTGAAATACTGCTGTGTTGCTCTGCTCTTATAGGCATTACCTTTTCAATGGCAGCGTCTTAAAGAAAACTGATTTTCATGGGAACATTCCCATTTACCACTGGCTGCGTGGAAGAATTTTATTTTCCTTATCGCTGGGAGATGAGCAGTCCAAATTAATCTCAAAATAGTCACTTGTGTTAACAGCCAAACAAATACATATTTGGAGCTCTGACACTACAGTATGACAGGGTTTATAATGGGATAAATCATTTCCTATTTGAAACTGACTGCTACAGTGTTATATTTTGTACCAGATTTTTAAAGCCACTTCAGTCAATTTCTTCTTGCCCTTTTCAAGAATAAGGATTGACTCTTTCGACCAGTGGTTACGGTGCCTGCTATAAGCCTTGTCAGAAAACTTGTATAGAAGATGCTGCTGGAGTGGATGCAATCAGCTTATTTTGAACCCCTTTGTTAGGTAAAGACATTCTCTGTTCTTCTAAGCCCCACGTGGGGCAGAGGTGCTTCTTAAAAACTTCCACGTTGGTTACCAAGTGCTAGAAGAGCAGGTGACCCTGCTGCATGGCTTTTTGATGGCTTCCCCCTGCCCTGGGGTAGTAAATCAATGCTATAAAGGTGAGTTCTGCTGGCAGCACCCCCTCGGTGTCTCTGCTGCAGTGAGATGAGTGTCAGGATGCACACGTGGGTGTCTTGGGGTGCATCTGGCTTCCTGCAGCTTGGGCTCTCCCCCCTCCCACCCGTTTTGGGTTCAGTTTCTGCAATGAGACTCTTCAAAGCTGTGAACTTTCTCAGTCTCGCCTGCTGGTGCTCTGGCTTCCTGCAGAGCAGAAAGGCTCTTGCTGTCCTCAACAGCTTGGCTCCTGGAGCTATGTGAAACCAGCTCCCTGACCACAGAAGCTGTCCTGCCTTCCTGGGGCCTGAGAGCAACCGGTGGCCATGGGGACATGGCTCTAATGTGACTTTGCTAAGGTGTGGCTCCACAGCGGTTTCTGAATCATAGAATGGTTTGAGTTGGAAGGGACCTTAAAGATCATCCAGTTCCAACACCCCCTGCCCTGGGCAGGGACACCTCCCACTAGATCAGGTTGCTTAAAGCCCCCTCCAGCCTGGCCTTGAACCCTTCCAGGGATGGGGCAGCCACAGCTTCTCGGGGCAGCCTGGGCCAGCGTATCACCACCCTCACAGTGAAAAATTTCTTCCTGATATCTAATCTAAATCTCCCCTCTTCCAGTTCGAAGCCAGTACCCCTCATCTACGCTGATTTGCTGCTGTGCTTTTCACAGGCAAGGAATAAGGCCATCTGAACACCATTCTAGTTAGATTCAGCCCATTTGCCTTCTCAGACTGAGTTTACTGGTGCTCATGTGAGAATGGGCCTGTGCAGTGAAGTTGTGTTGCAGCGGCTGCATCTCCCTCGCAGGACACAGCTCAACACCTCCACGGCTTCTGAGGGCACCAGGGCCAACAGAAGAGTCTGTCCTTCTGGGACATGAGCTGCTGCTGCCTTCTCCCAGGTCTTCTTCAGTTTATCATTCAGCCAGCTTGCTTGTGTATGATACTCATGCTGAAATTCAAATGGTTTGCTCTTTTTGTATCATTTTTAATTCAAATGCTGACCTACGTGTGAGACTTCATCGGTGGGACGCTGCTCAGCCCTATATGCTAGTTGATTTCAAATGATGGAAGTTTGTTGCTGTTTGTTTTTAATTGAACTTGCTAATAGAGTAATAGACTAATAGGTTAAGTAAACCACAGGTTTACTTAAGGTAGGGCAGTATGTTGCCTGTGTGGCTAAAGGGCTCCACATGTAAATCCAGTGGTTTTGGGCTCTCCTTGAGGACTTGGGTCACACTTGTGATCTCTGGGTCAGTCAACAGCAATATGCACTTCCCAGTGGTATCTGGAGGATGCTGCCAGTTTTGATCAAGAGCCCAGTGATGGGTGTTTGATAGCACACTAGATGTATGATCTCCATCCCTTTGCAAGGGGGTGGTGATGGGGATAAGGCCAGAAATAAATATATGTTGCTGAAGTTCATAAGTGGAGTTTCTTTCTGTGCTTCTAGTCTACAGTTCTTGATGTCTGTCTCAAAGCTGAACTCAAAACAGTGGTTGAGCCCATTAATTGATATTGGAGTACCCTGTCCCTTGTTCCTTTTGTCGCCGGCTGCTTACAGAGAAGCCTGTCCTCCCTCTGCAGGTGGCTTTTAATTTGGTTTTATTATAGGTACAAACTGAAAAGTCCCTTAGTGGATGACACTGAGCTGTGGAATTCAGCATAACAGTGGATGCAATTTTACTGTAAGCTTCGTGTGAACCTGCTATTTCTTGCTGAGTCTGACACAGTCGGCATTTTTTGTGCTCTAATGACAGCCGTGTGTGTGGTGTTCATGTAAAGCAGTCTCAAGCTTGTAATACTGAGCTAGTTTTTAAATGGTGGTTGAGTACATAAGGTAACTTAACGCATAGGAAAGGCAGAAAGATCCTTGGGTATCTCGGTACCTTCAGAACTTCGATCCACAATCTATAGGTGACTGTCCTGTGTTAGGTGTTAACATACAGCGGGTGCAGACGGTTGGGATTTGTTTGTAACTAAAGTATTGCTGAAAGGTACAGTCAGCTCCCTATCTGTCTGACTGTCGGAAATGACGTTAAAATTTGCCCCAACTGAATAACTGACAACTACTTCTGCAAAATGTGCTGTGCTGTCAAATGTGCAAAGAGAACAGGGGATGGGAGGGGCAAGTGCAATATTAATTTTTTTTCCCTCCTTACAACAACCAAAGGGCTGTCATATATCTGGTAAAATATTTTCAGATAATGATCTTTACTTGTGTCCATTTTTAGTCTTAGTGTAAGATGCCTAAAAGATGTATGGGCAAAGAAGCTCAATTTTTTTTTTTTCTGTAGCATCAGCTCTTTGTCTTCAGGCTCTGCCCTAAAATCGTTAGGGATTCATTAAAGGATGAGTTCCTGCTACAGGCTGTAGTTAGGTACCAAAGCAGAACCAAGACATAATGGGTGCCTCTCAGGGTGATGTTACAACACATTCTATAGCACATAACTCATACTTCTGGCTCGCTGGTACTGAGAGCATCAAAGGTGGGCGAGCTTCCTCCTCTACTGTATTTTATGGTGCCTTTACTCAAGTTGCCATAGTGCGGTGGAATGGATATCTTCCTTGCCCTTGTTCCCCCTCCCTGTGGCTCCTGTGGAATGAGGAGTGCCATGTCCCCAGTTGAGCAGGGAGAAGGATGATGGAGAGCTCCTGGGAGCCATCAGGAGGGTCGACCCTCACATGGGGGGGCTGCCGTTTGGTACCAGGGCTGGTGCCTGGGGTGTGCCTGCTGCTGTTCTGTTCCCTGATGAGCTTAGGGGTATGAAAAGGCCCTTTAAGGCTGCTGGGAGGGGGCTTGGTTTAATTAAGCGTAATCCCTTTAGAAATTGCAAGCACTTTCACATGACCTGATTCCAGCCTTGCACTGACACAGAGGACACCAGGCTGTTGGGGCCAAGCGCTGGCACTGGGGAAGGAGCCAGATGTCTGTGAGTATCACTGGTGCTGAAAGTGGGGGGCATCACCTTGGACCCTCTTCCTGGGCTGGGCAACGCCTGATGCCCCCGCTATTCTCTGCGGGTCCGTATATGACTCCTCCCAGCAGGGCCAGTGTTGGGTGGCCAGCATGGTGGGAGGTGAGTTTTTGAAGGGACAGGAATAATTCTCATTATACTTCCTATACTGTTGCTAATGTTGCTGAAAGCCAGAAGTGGGAAGGTTTTTAGATCACTGGTGTGCCCAATGAGATCTTGAGTTCAGAGTTTGTGCAACTCCAGCTGGATTTGGTGTGGTTCTCTGGTCAGAGCTGTTGGAACTGATGCACCGTGCTAGTCTAGTATCATTACCTGTGGTAACTGGCTGAACTGGTGCTCTACAGCATAGAGGGTCTGTAAAGGATGGTCTGGAATTTCTTTTTAACTGAATTTATTTCTGTTCTGTAGCAGTCAAATGAGCAATAAAGTATGACCTCTTCCCTCTACTGTTTTCTCCAGAAATAGTCCACTTGGTGGCTTAAACCTGGGAAGCACAAATACCTGAAGCTTGAAGCCTCCAGACCCCCAGGGCATAACAGCTTCCTTGCATTCAGGAAATCCAAGGAGGAAAGAAGCTTTAGCTCAGGGTCAGGGTTTTGTAGAGGTTGATACTCTGTTGTGCTGACTCTACCTATTATTATTCTGACATGAATTTCCTAGTGCTCTGTTCCTGCCTCAGAGCTGTCTGTTCTACCTCCTGTGCTGCTCAACGCACTGGGGCATTAGTACGAGAAACACATCCGTTGCTTAATGTGATAGTATCAGTCTTTCCTGTTTGTCCTGCCATATGCAGCTACAAATTTTTATCTTAGGAAGTAGTTAGAGCAGTTACAGGGCTTGCTCAGGGACCTGGAAGATAAGTGATAGTCATTACTGTTAGTAAAACTTACTGGGAATCTCAGGTAGAAAGTGAGAGTTGGGCCCCTTATCACAAAAAAGACACTGAGGTGCTGGAACAGGTCCAGAGAAGAGCAATGAAGCTGGTGAGGGGTCTGGAGCACAAGTCTTCTGAGGAGAGGCTGAGGGAGCTGGGAGTGTTCAGCCTGGAGAAAAGGGGGCTAAGGGGAGACCTTATTGTTCTCTACAACTACCTGAAAGGAGGCTGTAGAGGTCGGATCGGTCTCTTCTCCCAAGTCAAAGGCAACAGGACAAAAGGAAATGGCCACAAGTTGCACCAGGGGAGGTTCAGATCAGATATTAGGACAAATTTTTACTCTGAAATGGTTATTAAGTTAAGAATGGGCTGCCTAGGGAAGTGGTTGAGGCACCATCCCTGGAGGTATTTACCAGATGGGTAGACATGGTGATTAGTGATGGTTTCATGATGTTTTGTTTTTTTTTTGTCCGAGTTAAGTTGATTGTCGGACTAGTTGATTTTAAAAGTCCCTTCCAACCTAGACAATTCTATGATTCTAGCGTATATGTGCAATGTTAAAATTTCTGAGAAGGTGTTACAGATGGGTGCCCTGTGCCACAGTCTAGTAAATCTGTCTCCTGTCGTCTGCTGAACACCGTGGGAGGAGGGTGATGGTGTCCTGCAGCTTGTGAAGCCTTTGCTTATCAAAAGGAGCTTTCTTAAAAAGGAGCTTTCTTAATGGCTGCAGCTGCTCTGGGGGCTGGAACAGCAGCTCTTCCACCCAAGAGGTTCTGTCTGTGCAGGAGGTCTCGCCCTCACCACGACACTGTCCTTGGCAGCAGGAAGCTCTTTAATATGCTCTGGTAGTGACAATCTTTAACTGCGCTTCGACTGGTAGAACAATGGTAATTCCTCAAATAGAGAAGAGGAAGAGTTGCTAGGTTTCTAGCTCTTTCCTGTAGCTGTTATGAAATGAATCAGTTAAATATGTGCTTTTTTTTTTTCTTGAGTGTTTTTTAGCTTGATGAGTGTCGATTTGCCTGTTGAAATGTGAGACTTGAATTTTCTTGTAATGTGCAAGATGGCTTCCTCTGGAAGCTTTTCATATAATGTTGCTGTCTGCAAAATATTTTATTAAATGATGATGGAAAGACAAAAGAGGCGATTTACAAGCCACTTACTAGAGTAAAACAGCTAGTTCAAGATCTAATCAGAATTTAGAGGGTTGCAGGGACTTGGATGCAGAAATGAGTGTCATAAATGCTATGATGAAAAGATTCAATGAGTTGCTTTAAATAGTTGAGTATAAATTACTGGGTTAGGATAGTATTTTTGGTAAATCTGGTCATTAAATCCACCAAGTCCTCTAAAAAGACCTCCTGAGTGTTGAAAGTTTAAGACAGAAGTTTACTAACAACAAATTTTGGAAAAGAGGTGTAGTGTCCCTGGGGATGAGTGATGCCGCTGTGGACCTTGTGATCTGGTCGCTGGTGGGCAATGTCTTTTTTTCACTGTATTTAGTCTTTTTCTATATACGTTCCTTACATCTCAGCAGTGTGCATCTGCCTGTCTGGACTGATGGAGCTAGATTTGTATATGCTCAGTGCTCCAAGTTGGTTATCTCACTGAGGAGCTTTTTTTATTCTATTTGCAACCCAAATGGTACATGTGCTGATGGTTATACCAGCCCCCAAACATAGGAAAACCTTGTTAGATGGTTTAGAAATACAAAGTATAAAAGCTTGATGCTAATAAATCTTGAGGCTTTTCTTAGAATAAGTATTGATGGTAAACTAGATAAATGGTTTAAAACTGCTGTTGTAGGGTAATTCTCCAGGCGAACCAGAGTCTAAATTACGATGGGACTGGATCACGCTGGCTTTCTTCTGGTTACACTTTTGTGTAACCCTTGTATAACATCTGTGCTGGGCAGTGCTCGGCTGTGAATGCCTCAGCAGATGGGGTTTTACTAAAAGTAAGGCTTCGGATGAATGAGGAGGATGAAGGTAACCATGCAGTGCCTGGCACTTGGTTGTCAGGTGGAGCTTGTGGCAGTCTGTGGATCTCTTCTCGCAGTTTGAGCTGTGGGCAGAGCATGGCAAGATCAGTGAGACCACCTTGCCAATGGGGAGGTGGTGGGTGGCCCGTGGGTGTCTTTTGCAATGCAGCTCCCTTGGTGCTTGGTTTGTGGGGTTTTTTTCAGCCTTTTTACATGCTGGGAGAACCATTTGGTATTTCTGTGGCAGTACGTGAGCTCTTGAAACGCAATAAAACCCTCGGTGAAGCTGCATCTGCTCTGAAGTACTGTCAGGCCTCTTATCTGCTTCCTGGGGATGGGGAGCCATGCCTCCCAACCCCCTGAGACGGTGGAAACCTTACTTTGTTTTTCCAGTTCACAACAACTGGCTCAAAAAGAAGAAAGAAAGAAAGAAGAAAAAAAAAAGAAAAGGAAGAAATAGAAATGTGGCTTGGTTTGGGGGGGGGGGGGGGAACCCCCAAACCAAACAACCCTCTTTGTATGTTGTTTCCACACCAATTGCGCTTCAACAAAGCGCAGTTTTACAGCGAACTTAACGTCTCGGCCAAGTACTAAATTACTATGAAACCGAGTGGTTAAAATGTCACCGGTGCGGCCCGGGACGTGTCCCCAGCTCGGCCTGCTGACGGTTAAGAGCCGTTCGTTCGCTGTTGAACGTGTTAAAAAACGCTGCTGGGAGGAGGGAAGCCAGCGTTACCGGGGTGTGGTTCTCTAAAGCTCGAGCCCTTTTCCTGTGGTGTCTCAGCTCACCCCAGCTCCTAAAATACCAAGTTGTGAGTGTGGACCCCCTTCAGGACTTTGCTGCTCCTAAACTTTAGGTTGCTGCTCAGCTTGAGCCAAGGGGCGGGTGGGTGGGGGCTTCTACTCAAGGGAAACCAGTTTATCTCTTCCCCTTGGATGTACTAATAGAAGGATGATAACCGGTCAGATAAGCTTAAGTGCGTTTAAGTGAGAGGCAATGAAAGAATTTTACTGGTTCCATCTGCTAACGAAGGTGTGAGTCTTGCAACTTAAGTATTTTGCGTGAATTGGGGGGATTACTTACCACGGCAGTTTTATTTTAAAATTTAAGGTCTGATTTGCTACAGGTTGCAACCTGTGCCCAAAGAGTTTTTAAGTTGCCACAGATGTTTCAGTTCTGTTTTTTGGTGCTTCCTCTGTGCTCAGGTGTCCCATCACCGTTCAATGTGATGATACCAGATAAGAGTAGCTACTGTGTTCTATCCGTAAAAAAAAAAAAAAAAAAAACCAGAGGAAAAAGACTATTTTTCTTTCACGGTAGCTGGTACATTAGTGTCATAGGTGAACAGGAAACACTTTAAAACAAACAAAAAGCAAACTCTTGCTTAATGACTCATTTAATATAACTCTTTTTATACTTAGATGTGGCTTATTATGGACACCTTTTCTCTCGCTGGTAGGTGTGCTGGGCAGGTCAGGCTCACAAGCCAGCACTCCTGGTAGAAGAGATTGCTTCCAAGTATAAGTAGCAAAGCTGGTTTGGGGAGCTTTCAGCCCTTCTAGCAAACAGCTGGATTCCTGGTTACCAAAGCACTCTGAAATTAGCTAGTTGTCAACATCTAGGATCTGAGGAGAATGATTTTTGGGGAAGATACAGCAGGAGAAGTCAAGGCAACTGCATGCTATTAAAAGCTGCTAATTTTAAACAAAGCCTGGTTGCTTATGGGTTTAGGTCGTTTGGTCTTTCCTTGCTGCTTCTGTGGGATGTTTTTTTTCCTCATTGTGACTACATTGAGTCAGGAGGTTCAGAGGGCTTCAAAACCAACTTATTCCTCCCCTTCTTATTCTTGATATCTTTGCTCTAGTGATGTCTAAACAATGTTCCTTATGCATGCAGCAGTTAGAACTGCAGCTCTTCTTGACTTCAGCTTTGCTGTGCTGAGGCAACCTTTAACCTCTTGCAGAATACTCTTAAACTTTTAGGTAGACTTAAAACAAGAAAACCTTTAGGTTCATCACGAGTGGATATCACATACAAAACAATGGTGTGCCCAGACTCAAGTGGACTTTTTGGGAAACTTCAAAATGTATTCAGACATAGTGGTCTCTTTTGGCACTTGACTTAAACTTAACTGGCGGAATGTTTCTTGCTTATGGGGAAAAAAAAAAAACAAACAACCAACAAACCAAACTCTGGTTGTAGCCTTGCAGTCTGCTGCTGCTTTCTTAGTAAACAAGATGTGAAATCTGTCTGAATACTCAGTAGAAATGCAGGGATCAGGACTGGCTGCAATTGTATCAGTATAGGGTGGTTCCTTGAATATTTCTCTGCTTACTCCAGCTTATTTTGGCCTCCAGTGTCATGTGGTTAGCTTATAGTCTATGGGCAAGTTTGAGTTATTCTTAGTAAAACTGTTCACAGCAGAATTCCCCACCCCTCCACCCCTAGAAGGCTGGTGTAGTGTGCTAAGAGGATTGATTGCACGAAAGAGCAAATAAATTAAGATTTGTTGATGTGGGCTGCTGGCAAGAAGGAGAACTCTGAATGCAAGGCCTGTACGCTGGGCTTTGGTGCACTCTGAATGCCTTGTCTGTAGAACTTCAAGTTGGCTTTGATGGAAAAGCATGAAAACAGTTTGATCTGAAATATCTTCAGTTTGTGTTCATAAATTGTGAAATACCTATTTCAGTTTATAGATATGCAAATAGAAATGAGTTCTCGGGCAGCTTGGTGTGCTTGCAGGCCTTACTTCGCCTGGTCAGAAGTTAAGGCATCCTCATTCACGCAGGAGTATTCCTGTCTACCCCTAAGGATCTAAATGATGTTTTCCGGTAACAATCAGCAGTTGTGAATGGAATTAGCTGTGGCTTACACTAATCTTTGAGGTAAAATGCCTCTGCTGTTTTAACTTGCTTCATGAGAACTATTGGTGAAAGATGTGCCGGTGTCTCCCTGCTTCTGTGGGATGAAACTGCAAACTCTGTTGCTGCAATCCCTTGCCACTTGCATTTCACATGTGAAAATGCAATGGTGAGACTCTCCTGTCAAGATAGAGTGTGTCAAATAGTGTTTCTTCTGGGAGACCATTCATGATCTTAATACTTGTGTCTAAGGCTGATGTTGATGTGACTTCAATATTAAATTACATCTAAACCATTTCTGCAGCGTTTAGAGATCTTCCATCTCCCTAAAAGAACTGGAAAGCAGTAGGCAGCTGTATGGAGATATTTCACAAGCAGAAGAAGTATCTGCATATACTAGTGAATATATTAGTTCACCATGTGTCCTATTTGCATTAGCACATGAGACTGTCTTTGTGTCCTGTCTGCTTCATACCCAACAGCCCTTCGGGCATATCAGGGGTTGTGCCTTATGACTTCTCCAAATACCTATGGAGACCGGAACAGTATTGTTGGTATTGACTAGTCTTCTAGTGGTATGAACCACTAGACCGAGTGGTTCATACTTCTAGGGTCTTCCTTGACATTCATCCTTCAAATGGAAGGGTTGGATGTCTGGTTGTGTGTACTGAGGTTTTGAACATCTCTGCTTTGGTGAAAGACACCAGAATGTTCTACGCTAGAAATTCAACTTCATAAGCTGTAAATGGCTCTTGTGTGTATCAGTACATAGAAGTAGAAACAGACAGCACAAACTCTTACACTGTGAAACAGGAAAGATATAGACTACAGGGAAACTGGGAACACCATGTTGACAGGGCAGATGACTTTTGTAACTGATTGCAGTGAAGTTCCTGAAGGCTTGGGAGCTGGTCCCTGGCTGTAGGCAGATGTTGGTCTTTGTTATTGGGTAGCGTCATTTGGAGAATGTGTTGTAATGATGCATTTTCTGTCTTCCAGATCAGTGTGCGTGTTACCACCATGGATGCTGAGCTGGAGTTTGCCATCCAGCCCAACACTACAGGGAAACAACTTTTCGATCAGGTAAGTGGTAGAGCTGCAGAAGATCTCAAGTTGATAGAGATGTTGTGATTCTAGTAAGGCAACAGCAAAAAATTCCCAAAGGACTTCAAAGATTAAGTGTCATTGTGTGTAATAACTTCATGAGAACTCAGCATGGTAACATTATACTTTTTTTTTTCGAAACTACTGCCTTTTTTAATCTCCAATAATACGTTAGGAGGTATTCTTGCCTCTAATGAACTGAATTGGTGGTATAACTCATAATAATAATAATTGGAAAGCAGTAGATGTCTGCAGTCATAATTTGTAAGACAAGAACTTAGGAGGGAGCTAGTAGACTATCTTTGATTGACTTACTTGCAAGCATTGTGTAATTGATTTCAAAGAGTAGTTGGCCTCTAAAACAGGAGAAGCTCAGCTGGGTTTCAAATATTGCTGCAACCCTTAAGTGCAGGTGAAGTGATGTTCTGTATTCACATCAGGCCTGAGGGAAATCTTAAGAGAAGTTATTTACTGTCGTCTTCTGGGTGCTTCAGCCTTCCTCTGCCCTCACTGGCTGGGCAAATTTCCTCTTTCTTTAGCCCAACCAGAAGCAGGAAGGCACGTGCAGCTCAATACTTGAGCAGCTCAAGACAGTCATTATCAATCGGAGTGGTTGAAACTTTGACAGGCCCCACTATGTTTCTCTGCTTGTAATCCTGAGGGCCATGGATTTGCTGTTTGGAGGAAAATCTGAACAGTAAGTTCATAGCTTAAAGAAAAGCAAAATGAATCTTGGATTAGTGACAAGATGAAGGACCTGCCAGACCAGATACGTCGGCTGTGGGTGCGGTTCAGTAGCACTAAGCGTTCTGAGGCCAGCTCTACATAGTACCTATCTTAACGAAGAGAGAAACTGAAGGGCTGACCCACCCGTAGAAAGAAGTCAGCTAGTTTATTTGGGGCTAGGAAACCTAATTGTAAATCTTTTTTTTTTTTTTTTTTAGATGTTTAACCACAAACTGCTACTTTCTCATACTCAGCTGAATGATTCAATACTAGATATTACATTGCTCATTGCAGCCCAGCCCTGAAAAAGAGGGAATAGAGTGAAATCCTAGGCTTTACTGAAAGAGCATCCTTTCATAATAAGAAAAGCAGAAAGTCTTTCAGAAAAGTTCTGAGTTGCAGTGTAGTTCTCGGCTGTGTGTTACTACAAAGTAGCTCTTGCATGTTTTAGCCTTGTGTGGTCTCAAATCTGACAGTTTTCGATTGCTAGAATTGAGAGCTGAGTCCATGTGTGCAGCATGGAACTCCACCACAGTTAGTTCATGGGAGCAGATGCCGAGGAAACCGAGGTGACATATCCCCAAGTTCATCAAAAGGTGAACTGTTTTTTTTTTTTTGGGGGGGGGTGGGTGTTCTTCACATGGGTGCTTCCCATGATTATTTCTCAATGTCTGATTTCTGACACTATCCAAGCAAACCACAAGGTGCTAAGAAATTGTACGACTGAAGTCAGTAGTATTTTTTAATACACATGGTTTATTTGTGGTTAGTTTTTTTTTTTTTTAAGTCGGCTCTAGACCATCTGCAGCTTTTGCTGAAAACTGACGTTGTGGTGGCAGACTTCGGCTTCAGCGACTTCTCTCTGAGAAGCATATGGTCCTGTTTCCAGTATGGGAACTCTCTGTGTCTCAGTAATTGATTTCACTCCTTTGTCTCATGTTCTCAAACAGCTGCATGTTCTCCACCCTGCAGTGGGTTTCACACAGCACCTGTCTAAACAGAAGTTTTGTTGGGTTTTTTGTCTTCCCCATAGTAAACACATCACTAAGAGAGAAAACAAATGCTATTGCAGAACTGAGTTTCTAGGTTGCTAATGTAAATGAGGCAGTGTTTACTTGAGCTAAATAGGGTTGTAGGTGGAGCTGGAGGAGGAAATGTGGTAGGGGAAAAAAGTGTCTGAAGCTCGCTGTAACACATTTGCAATTACTAAAACGTCCAGGGGACACCATGTCTTTATACTGTCCATCTAGCACAGTCACTGGAATAAGAATTTAACAGCTTTCTACTGTCTAGCATACAGGATTTCCTTGTGGAGGTGGGAATTGTAGAATCATAGAATCATCTGGGCCAGAAGGGACCTCCAAAGGCCATCTAGTCCACCCCCCCTGCAGTCAGCAGGGACACCCCCAACTAGACCAGGTTGCCCAGGGCCTCGTTGAGCCTCACCTTGAATGTCT
>JAOQGH010000062.1:4714994-4737888 GCA_025769975.1 Gallinago jamesoni | reverse complement strand
TAGGTCTCCCCGGAGCCTCCCCTTCTCCAGGCTGAACAACCCCAGCTCCCTCAGCCTGTCCTCGGAGCAGAGGGGCTCCAACCCCCTGAGCATGGTTCCTGGTAGGGCGTGACACTGAAATGAATGTCCTAGAGCCTCACCACCGGCAGATGTCCAGGCTTTGGCCGAATGATTCATCAAAGACTTAACAGTGCAGGATGGTGGTAGTGTGGTACCACCACAGGAAGGCTAACCCTCTGCCAGGGCTTGAGGGCGTTGTGAGCAGTAAGGGAGGGGACTTGGCAGTACATGTGGGGATGTCAAAAGTCTTCCACCTCTAGCATGAGTAAGGAGTTTTGGAGGCTGCTGCTATGTGAGTGGTTGAGGAGCCTGATCCCAGCCTCTCTTGCTGCTCTGCAATCTCATCGTTGGCCCTTTACAATTAAGGAAGCTAATTGCAAAGGAGGTAGCTATTCAGCTCCTGCCACAATGAGAAACATCTCATCTTGGTCTCTCCATGCAGATATACATCAGACTGTTGTCTGTCTATCTGTTTTGTTTTTTTTAATGGGAAATTGAAGGTTTTGTCTCTATTGCAAAAGAGACTTTGTAGCAGATTTGCACATAAAGGAAAGCAAGTACTTCTTGTATAGGGACAAGCTCATGCATAGTGAACTAATTGATTACCAAACTAAAACATCAGAGCCTCTTGTGATCTGACAGCAAATACTAAACTTGTACAGGGAATGGGGCTTTGCCTCTATTGTTAGCTGGCAGATACCCAGCCTGTTCCCAATGGCTGAGCTGTTCGTGTGGATTAGATCCTGTGAAGAGACAGTCTGGGCTGTTCTCCCCGCTGACAGGGACTGAGCGGTGACTGCTGGCTGTCTGACTGCTCTGTCCCAGTGTCTGTCCTGAGGTGGTCTTGGGTCCTACAATGGGGGAACAAAGTTAGGGCTGTTCACTTTCTAGCTCCCTTCATGTTCTGCTTCTGGAATTGCTAATCTAGTATTTTCTGCATGATGCTAGTTCTGAAAAAGCTGCTTTCATCAGTGCTTTTTTGAGGGAAGGGAGGGTTCCTCTACAAAGTGAACTCAGGGCTTTGCTGTTGCAGCACATTGACCCTCTGGTGTGAAACCTGACTTCTGACTCTTTCACAGAAAAAAAATTAAGATATCCTGCATGTTTTTGCCCTAGAGTGCCCTTTCACTTTGAGTTGTTGGTTCCAAATTAAGCAAAAAGTAAGCTGCTGAGCATTACCAAGGTTTCTGGCTGCACGGCTACCTCGGTGCATGCTCCTGGCTCTGTTCAGTAACATCTAGGCACTATTTGTTTCCACCTGTTGTGAATAGAGATAGATAAATACATTTGTTATACCACATGTAATTCTGACCTGCTCTGAACAGGATTCAGAAGACTTTTGGAAAGCTTGTGTCTAGGTGGTAGCTTCTTGAGGAGGAACGGTGAGTCTCAAGTTCCATAGTAATACTAAGTGAATCGGCTCGAGGTAGAAATGTTCCTGCCTCCTTCTTTCCTGCTTGCTTCTATTTCAAAGCGATTTTTGTAGTGACAGAACAACACAGATATTTCACTGCTCTATTGGAAAATGCCTTCTCCCCAAAGTAGCTGCCTGTAGAAATATCATAGGGCTGTGAAACGGTGCAGTAACACTGTGATTTAATCTAGGGATTTCTCTGTAACGCCCCATCCCTGTGGCTTTTAACTGTATACTTAAGTAGTTAAGCTTGTGTGCACAGGTAATACCTGGATTAACGGAGACAGGAGGACTGTGCTGTCTGTATTCTGCAGCTTTGCTTATGTACCTCTTTGCTTTTGTACCTTTTAGCATCAGCCACTGAACTCCAGTGCTTACTGCCTCTTAACAAAACCAGTTAACTACTCCTATCCTCAGCTGCTAGCGATGGATTAGAAGATGGGCTGGAGGATGGGCTGTGCCTATCTGGGGTGCTGCTTATCCCACAGGCCTAATTACCTTGAAATGCTGCTTTCCTAGGGGCACAGGGCACAGGCTCTGCAACAGCGATAGCTGCTTGTTTTCCTCCTTTGACCCTTTTCTGTATCAGACTGAAGTGCAGCTGGACTGGAGATGTAGTGTTGCTTTGCTTTGCGTATCTCCCACCCACAAAAGATGTGTAAAGAGCAGTCTGGTAAAACTGCTCAGCTCTTATTGCTGTGGATAGCTTTGAAGTTGTGTCCCTCCAATATTTTTCCCTCCCCCCTTCAAAATTCCTTTTTCCGGGTAAATTTTCTAGCTTAAATCATCAGATTTTGGCCTGTTGGTGGGGGTGAGGGATGACTGGCCTGTGCCTTGGACAGGGAGAGAGGTAACTAAATGGCTTGCTGAAGTGCTCCACGGATGGCTGGCTGGAAAGATTCCATGGAAATGCCCTGGTGCAGTGGGCACTGCATCTCACAGGCTCCTCAGGCAGCCTGTGCACAGACTACTCCCAAAATCCTCAGCTGCTTTGACTTCTGTGGTATGAAAGCATACTCCCTTCTTCCATGTCCCCCACATGCTGTATGAGGCAGATTCTCAGATGCCTTGTTTCTGATCGCTTCTGACCTTGGATCCTGCTGGCACCTTGTCCTTTCTTTCATTCCCCTTCAGAGCCCATTATTCCTTCTAGTCTCTGGTAGTGGAGTCCGAGCTGTCTGTTGGGTGGTAAATGCTGTCGATGGCCATTTGATAGACCTTACATCAGGATCTTTTTAACAATGAGTTGTGGTTACTAAACTGCTCAGTCAGTACTTCCCCAACCTAAAGTGAACTCTATTTCTCCAGTTTCAGAACAGAATTGCTTCTCGATTTATGTGCTTAGCGCTCTCTGAGCCTGTAGTTCTGACCTTCTCTCCTATCAGTGATGACTTTTGGACGTTGTGAAGTCCAGGAGATGGTGGCTTCAGCGTGCCGCACCAGATTAAGTCTTTAGAGTAATCAAATGTACCCAATCTTATTAAAAGTGATTTCTGTCCATTTAAGAGCCATGAAGCCAAGTCACAGGTTAAGGGAAAAAAGTGACATGAAAAAAAAATTGTAGTATTTGTCACTTCAGATTTTAAAAGCATGTGATTAACCTTCCTGGGAGGCTTTTCCTCTGTTTCCTGAGCTTTTGGAGTCAAAACTAACCTTGTAATAGAAAAGTGCACTCAGCTATGGGTTAAAATTGCAACAATAAGCATCTCTGCTCACTTTAAACCTAGTCATTGATACTGTGTGTTACATTCAGCATTGAATCTAATATATGATGGTGTGTGGGTTCTTCCATATTTCATTAAGAGCCAGAATTCCTGAGATTGAGTTCATATGCCCCGCCCTGGCTTGCTTATCTGCTGCAGTGCGTTCAATGGTTGGTTCTTTGTTGTTTTTTTGTGGGGTTTTTTTGGTTTTTTTTTTAGAGCACCAGTTTGTTAGCCTCTTCTTTAATAGTTGCTGAAGCTTACAACACAGGCTGACCAAATCCTTCTGAACTTGAGTAACTCCAGCCGAGTTGAGCTGTGTCTGGAACAAAAGTAGTTAGTCTCTCATGGCCTCTAAGTTGTGTGAGGAGGGAGACCGTAGAGAAGCCTTTAGCCTCGGTAAGGTCCTACCTTGTAGTGTTTAAATACATAGGAAACTGGTCTGGAGCACTTGGTCCAGTAGATGAAAGTGCTGAACCAAAATCTTACTATGGCAGTTTCATGGTAGAAGGTAGCAAGTCTTGGAACAGTGGCCGGTTCCTCCAGCAAAGCCCAGAGCTCTTTTTTGTGTAATGAAGGCTTGTGGTTGAGCGGTATGGAAATGTGTCTCAGATTTCACAGGAATATGTGGAAACTTGCTGGCTTTTATAAAAGCAGTAGTCCAACCAAAAATGGACTGCTTGTTGCTAAGGAGGTCAATGGCAGACTGTACTAAGCTTGAAAACACAAAGAAGATCCTGTCATTTAGCACTTTGGCTTTTTAGTGTTTTGAAAGGGAAAGTTAGAAGAATATCCATCAGCCAAACAGAAAGGGAAGAGTTGAATATTTAGGGTTGTAGGTGGAGCCCATCTTGGGTGCGAAGTTAAGAGTACCTGGAGGGCTATGTTCTAGGTCATTTTGGACTCTGGCATATAAAACTGTAGATATGGCATTGGTTCAGAGCTTCTCCCGCAATAAGGTTTGTTAACAGTTTTCTCTCAGAGAGGCCCACTTTATCTTTAACTGGGGCAGCAGGTGAGGTTCAGGAGAGATTTATCTGTGGGATAGCTTGGGATGCTTTGGCCTTTGGCTTAGGAGCTAGATTTGAGTGGAACGTCTTCTCTGCTTACATCCTTTGGTCTTGCCCATGTGTAGATGGTGCTTTCATGCAGGATCCACACTCGTTTGCCAGTGTGGTGGTGTATTTACTGGGCTGAGAATGAGGGCAGTCCTCAAGCATCGTCTTGATGCTAAAATCTACATTTAAGAGGCTGCTTATGGCTCTCTGTCTGCTGTGGGGCAGCACTCGATGGCAAGAGCATAGTTTGGAGGGAGACTGGTGAGTGCTGAGGTGAATGACAGGAATTGTCATGTAGACCTGGAAAAATGTGGAGTATGGAGAAGTGAGAGAGAAGGTTACCTGGAAGACCTTGTGTTTTCTGAACAGAAGTGAAAAAAATATGTACTCCTGTGTGCTTAGACTGTCTGCAGAAGGTAAAGTCACCAGAAATGCACCTTTCCCCTGAGGTGATAGTGCTTACTAAGTGGAATTTTAAGCTAGCAGGTACTTGATGAAGAGCTTTGACTTGGCTGGTCAAGGTATCCTGGGACAGCTGAACTTTAAGGCTGCCTGT
Source organism: Gallinago jamesoni (assembly GCA_025769975.1). Classification (NCBI taxonomy): domain Eukaryota; kingdom Metazoa; phylum Chordata; class Aves; order Charadriiformes; family Scolopacidae; genus Gallinago; species Gallinago jamesoni. The sequence goes on along the minus strand of JAOQGH010000062.1, from coordinate 4,733,097 downwards.
AATCTTTGTAGACTAAGCCTTATACTGCAGGCTAAACGGCACCCAGGGGCTGACGTAGTGTTCTCCCTGGCGTGAAGATGACACTCTCGGCTGGAGAGTGTCAGCTTTAGGTATTTAGGTATAGTGGTGTGTGTTAAGCAGTCGTCTCTATTCTGTCCCGTGTGCCAGCCCTTCTCCATCCTCAGCTGCTGCCAGTAACTCTTTGCTTTTTTAGAACATCTCACAGTTGCTCTATACCCCCAGACATCCCTGAGCTGCAGACTGCCAGGCAGGCTCCTTGCAGCTGTAGAAAGCCGATTCTTCAACGCTTTTTCCCCTTGCTAAATGGAACTAAATAACCTTCTAAAGCTGTGTTGGGAAGGAGGAAGGAGGACTATATCCCCCCCCCCCTCCCTGCCTTGGTTCAGCAGCAGCTTGGGGGTGTGATGTTGTGTGCTGGGCTGTCCCTTGTTGTCCCTGCTATTGCTGTGCAGAATTCTGCTGTGGAATAAAAGTGCTTTTGTGCTGGGCCTTTCAGTTCCTTGCTGGCACCCGGCAGTGTTGAATTCCCAGGCACAAGCTGCTGACAAATGGAAGTGAAGCAAGCAGACACATGCAGCTGAGGGGGGGAGCTTCCATCCTATTCAGATGTTAATGCTGCCAAGAACAGAGCTTTCCTTACGCTCTAGGATGGGCATTTCTTCCTCTCCTGCTGCCACGTCCTTTCAATGCACCCCGCAAACTCCAGTCCTGCTCCTGCTGAAGCTTGTGTGCATCCTATTATGTGATACACACCAACAAAAGCTTATCTGCCCAATGTTCCCATATTTACAGGGGCTTTAGGACATCTCTCCAGTCCGTAGTCTAGCGGGAAGGGGCTGAATCATTACGTGGGATGATGTATGTAGGCGACAATGACTGTGCATAGGCTTTGCCTCTGTGGGTGCCTCTGAAACTCCCATGGGTTTTGGGGCCTGAGAGGGCCCTAACACTGCTCTTGAAAGGCCAGAAGAAATGCCTGATCCAAACCCTAAAGAATCTTAACTAGCGATGTGTCTGTGGGGAACCTGTGTCTTTGCCATTGGTGTCTTGCCGAAGCTAGAGGCCATGTCAGAAGGGAACAGAGTGCATCCTTAGGATTCAACAAGGAAGTGATTTAAGAGGAAGCAGGCGTTTAGAGAGAAATCGTAAAACACGGGACAGGGCAGTACGAAATTACCTCAGCTTTCCTGGCAGGGGACACACCATGATTGGGCAGTTTTCCCAGGGCCAGGCTCATCCCCTTCTCTCCAATTGTTGAGTCCCTCTGAAGGAGGGGAACTGAAGGCAAGCTGAGGGGTGGCTGGTGTGTAAAAGCAGCTTACGGTGTCCTTCGTACAGTGTAGACCTAAAGACAAGTGTCTTCTCCCTTCGCCTCCCTTGTCTAGCAATGGAGGTGACGGGTAAGCGCTTTGTTTGCTGGTATGAGAACAACTTCTGGGGGGTTCAGGAGAGATGTGGGGGAACTTCAGTTTCTAGACTTGCTGCACCCTGTGGCACGTCCCAGACTTGCCAGGGCACAAAGCTGTGAACAATCCTGCTAGTGAACAGGCTTCACCAAGAAACCTCCCCCTCCTTTTTACCAGCAGTAGCATTATCCTGCAGTAGTCTTGCCCCCCCATGAGGCTCTTGTCTCTTGTTACAGTATGTCCTTAAAGCCTTCTTAACTCTTATTTACACAGCATCCATGGTGTGTGCTGGGGAAATGACTCGGGAGAGAGCTTACGTAGAGATGTACTTAACTTCTGCGGTGTCACAAGGGACAGAGTATTGATTTACCCACTGTTGTACTTCTTAATGGTGTCACTCATTAAAGAGCTGTGTGAAAACCCTCTCCACAGCTATCAGTGGAGCAGAACACAAATCTTAAACCAGCACAGCTTAGCAGGGTGATTCATGGCTCACCCAGGAGTAGAATGTCTGCATGATAAGTGAGGGGTGTACCTGAAAATGGAGCTGCCTTTTTGATTCCTGGCAGCTATTATACCTGTCAGACCTGTTGCATCGTATTTGGGCTATACGTGTTGACTTATAAGTAGCTGAAGAAAATAGTGTCCCAGCTGTTGTTTATAAATAGCAACAAGCCTTTAAGAGAGGAGGGAGAGGGAAGAATCATAGAATCTTCTAGGTTGGAAGGGACCTTCAAGATCATCTTGTCCAACCACCAACCTAACTGACAAAAATAAACACCCACAGAACAAACAAAATGCAGCACCATCACTAAACCATGTCTCCCAGCACCATGCCTTTTGAACACCTCCAGGGATGGTGCCTCAATCATCACTCTGGGCAGCCCATTCCAATGTCTGATAACCCTTTCAGTGAAAATTTTTTTCTTAATATCCAACCTGAACCTCCCCTGGCGTAACTTGAGGCTGTTATCCTCTAGTCCTGTCGACTTGGGAGAAGAGACTGACCCCCACCTCTCTACACCTTCCTTTCAGGGAGTTGTAGAGAGTGAGGAGGTCTCCCCTCAGCCTCCTTTTCTCTAGGCTGAATAATCCTGGTTCCCTCAGCCTCTCCTCATAAGGCTTGTGCTCTGGACCCCTCAGCATCTTTGTTGTTCTTCTCTGGACCCACTCAATGTCTTTTTTGTGGTAGGGGGCCTAAAACTGGACACAGCACTCGAGGTGGGGCCTCACCCGCCTGAGTACAGGGGGATGATCGCTTCCCGAGTCCTACTCACTGTTCCTGAGAATACAGTGCATCTCCACTTAAGACCACGGAGATGCCCTGTCATCTGTGTATGTGCACCACAGCTAGGGAGGCAGAAGGCTAGGACACTGGTCATCATCATGTTCGTCTGACCTTACCTCTAACATGTTCTGTTCCACCAGTGAGGTCTGACTGGGGCTCTTGCTAATCATCTTTCTTCCAGGTCGTCAAGACGATTGGTCTAAGGGAGGTCTGGTTCTTTGGACTTCAGTATCAGGACACAAAGGGCTTCTCCACGTGGCTGAAACTGAACAAAAAGGTATGTTTGCTCCAAGGTTTCACTTGTCCTGGGTTCCTTTCTCTTGGAGGGCAGGGGCACATTCAGTCTCTGTATTTCTGTCAGGGACCTGTTCTTGCCTCTACACAGCTGAAGTACTGCAGGATTAGTGAATTGGGGTTACCTTCCTTCAGTCCACACACCCCCTCCCCAAGGTACAAGGAGTCATGGTGTCTGACCTGCTCCTCCTGCATCTAGTCCTGTTTGTTATCCAGGCAGATCCATTACCCTTCTCAGTAACACCCTGCTGTGGTGCTTGTGTGAGCATCTTGGGTGGAGAGAAACCCAGAAAGTAACTTACCTAGCACTGATTGTGACTAGTGGCTTGTCATAATCCCTCTGGGGAGAGGTGATGAGGTATTTGGCGGTATGGAATTGAAAATCTTTGCTTTTCTGCCCGCTCATTTTTGCTTTGGAAGGGAGATCATTTTTTTTCTTCATGCTTGTCTTCCTGTTCATAAACCTGCTCCCCTTCCCTTGGTGTGTAGGCTATAAAATCCGGTAACTCTGTTCCAGGTAACAGCACAGGATGTACGCAAAGAAACCCCCCTGCTTTTCAAATTCCGTGCCAAGTTCTACCCAGAGGATGTGGCAGAAGAGTTGATCCAGGACATCACGCAACGCCTCTTCTTCCTCCAAGTGAAGGAGGCAATTCTGAATGATGACATTTATTGCCCTCCAGAAACAGCCGTCCTTCTGGCTTCTTATGCCGTCCAGTCAAAATATGGAGACTTCAACAAAGAGGTGCACAAGTCTGGCTACCTTGGTGGTGACAAACTGCTCCCACAGAGGCAAGTGAATCTGGGTAGTCATAGACCTCCTTTGCCTTTAAGGGTTTAGGATTTATTTTATTTTATTTTGGGGTGGGATGGGGCGTGTCTTGTTTGAAATGTTTGGAATAAAATAAAGCCTAACTCCTCTCTGAGGATTGGGATTAGCGCTCACTTAATCAGGAGTTTTAATCTTAAACATTTTACTGCTACTGAAGAAACTCTAATCAGAAACAGTGAAAACAGCTCTGAAACAAAAAAATGAAATGCTACAAGGAGAAGCACAACTGAATACAACCTGTCATTTGTCAAACATCTGAACACTGACCAGTGTGTCTATAGCCTTATAATAAAACCGTATTTCCTGGAATATTTTTGTGGGGGAACCGTGATACCAGTGGAGTAATTAATGAAATGTTGTTCAAGAGTGATGTGACTGGGTGTGTAAATGCAGTGGCTGGTCTCAAATGTCCCCTGTGCTGTTTCTAGAGTTCTGGAGCAGCACAAGCTTAACAAGGACCAGTGGGAGGAGAGGATCCAGGTGTGGCACGAGGAACATCGAGGAATGATTAGGTAACGGATGCAGTGAGAAAATGCTCTATTTAAAGTAGTGTGATACATGCTAGTATATAGTGTATGAATGCATCAGGATGAGCTGACGTTCTTCAGGTTAATCTGCTCAGAATAACTAAGTTGACACACCTCTGCCCTTGTCTAGTCCACATGAGCTGGCTGTTCTTAGTAAAACAACACTGATTTTTGTGGAGTATGTGTGTTATTACCTACTAGGGTGATGCTTGAACCTTTGCCAGCTTGTTGCTGCTCTGCTCCTGTAGGAAGACAGCACCTTCTTGCTCGAATGGCTTATAGGCTCAAAAAGGAATATCTGATTTCTTTTTGCATGCTACAGAGAAGATGCTGTCTTGGAGTACCTGAAAATTGCACAGGATTTGGAAATGTATGGTGTGAACTACTTCAGCATTAAGAACAAGAAGGGCTCTGAACTCTGGCTAGGTGTAGATGCTCTTGGACTCAACATTTATGAGCAGAATGACAGGTAATAAACCCCCTCTCCTCATTATTGCCTTCAGCTCCTTTCCAGTATAAAGCCATTCAAAATTAATCTTTTCTGAAATTCGTTCTTTAACTAAACCCTACAATATCTGTATTATTCTTAGCTGTGTCTTTGGCACTGCTGGAATTACCCATAAAAACATGCTGCTTTGGACCAAAAAAAATACAATAAACTGGCAAATCTTATCAAGCCAGTTTTACTTGCATCCTTAATCTTCCTGCCACAGGTACATTCTCCAGTTCTGTTCTCCATTTAAAAAGAAAAGTGAGATTGAAAAACTCCTTCTCACGTTTGTAATTAATTCACATGGCTACTTTAGTTTGCTGATTCCATTTAACATAAGACTATTGAAATAGGAGGGCAGATTTGGTAGAATTTTGAGTTTTATATTGTAAGTCAAGAATTCAGAATGAATTCTTATTTCCTTTTGCTTTCCATTTCTGCAGGCTAACACCGAAAATTGGATTCCCTTGGAGCGAGATCAGAAATATCTCATTCAATGACAAGAAATTTGTTATCAAGCCTATTGACAAGAAAGCACCAGTAAGAAGCAATATTCAAATTAAACTTTTGGCTTCTTAGCTGAACATTTTTTTTCTTTCTTTTCTTGCTTTTTATTGCACTCAAACTTTTTCATCAATAATGTCAATTCTGACTTAGATCAGGTAGTAGAGCACTGCCTGTTCAGGGCAATACTCACAGAATGGGTCTAATGGTAGCAAGGTGATAGTTGGGATTTGTTTTTGGCTCGGAGGGTGGAAATTTGTTCAGTAGAACCTTAAGCTGTTCAAAGTCAGTGTCAGGGAGAAGCTCTTTCCGTGGGGTTTCCGATTCTCCTAAGACAGTTCAGATTCTCTGATAATACTGTTATGGATCTGGGCCACCTCTGTTAATTCTGAGTGCTTCCTTTACACTGCTACAGCCAACAGGCTGTATAGGATGGCCTTTTGCAGTTTTTCACCTTACTTGAAGCTGAAGCTTCAGGTCATTTTGTAGGGTACGCTAGGAGGGTTCTTTTTTCTTGCAAATTTTTAATGCACATAATTGGTTTCATTTTTAAGGCTTATTAATTTCCCGTGTCAGCTGATACCTTCTGTTCTTCTGGTCATTCTTGTTGCATTGCTGCTTGGAAGCATCTCCCTGCTGCTGTTGCTTTGTCTTAAATTTAATTTAAAATTTAAATCAATTTAAGACAAGCTATTTTGTTTAAGGAGAACAAACTTACTTATCCATTGGACATAATGCTTAACACCCTTTCTGGCATAAGACAAAACATTACACTTGGTGTGGCTGGCCAGGCTACTGCATTAAATAACAAACTGGGAAGGAAGGTGGGAGAAGTGATAGTTTGTGTGTCTGGTAAACCAGTCCTGAGGGTTTTTGTAAGGACACAGTGGAGTGAGTCACTGTGTACTGTGTGTGCTAGGGATGCTTTACAGTGAAACCCAGCACTTTGGGCACTTCTTCCTTGTGTGTATTTGTCAGGTTAAAGTTAATTCCTGGAAGATAAGTGTCTAACTACCACCATTGATGAATTGGAAAGTGTTAAGAAAAGCTTGCTAGCAATTCTAGAAAACTTAGGGTCTTGAAGTATATTGCATGCACAGGGGGGGCTTCTTGTGTTGAAAGAACAGATTTAATGCTGCCTTTTTCTTGTCCCAAGGATTTTGTATTCTATGCCCCACGGTTACGGATTAACAAACGAATCTTGGCACTTTGCATGGGGAACCATGAGCTCTACATGCGCAGACGTAAACCAGACACCATTGAGGTGCAGCAGATGAAAGCACAGGCTCGAGAAGAGAAGCATCAGAAACAGATGGAGAGGTAGGGTTCTGAGTAACCTGGGCTTGGTTGGGCACTGCACAATAGCATCATGTGCTGGATAAATCTCTGGCAGCACCTTAGTCTGCTTGAGCCAAAAATTGAACAGGTTGCTTTCTGCTTCAGTAGGTCTAATGGGATGATTGAAAAGGCACTCATCAAATGTGACCCACCATCAATTTCTTAAAGATTTGCCCATCTATTTGATGGGACAAATACGGATCTTGATATAAGGAGACTTCCCTTATAAGATGGCTATTATGAACATGCTGTTAAGATTAATGCCAGCAGAGCTTTTTCTTCCTACACTTCTACCAAGGGGCAGGTCTGGAGTAAAACTCATCAGCTGAGTGCTGTAGTGCCTATCTCTTGTGTTCACTAGGAAGTTCTCCAATCTGAGTAATTGTTAATTTGAAATCGCATTATGACTTCCCCCTCATCAGAGCTCTGCTGGAGAATGAGAAGAAGAAGAGGGAGTTGGCAGAAAAGGAGAAGGAGAAGATTGAACGTGAGAAGGAGGAGCTAATGGAGAGACTCAAGCAAATTGAGGAGCAAACTAAGAAAGCTCAGCAAGGTAATATGAAATGTTCCAGTACTTCCTTAAATACGTAGTCTGAGTGAGAAGGGTTCAAGTGGTAAAACTGTGACCATCTCTAAGCTACTTGGCTTTCCAGTATTGTGTGCTAAATGGGGCTGAAGGCCCTGATTCAGCCTTCTGAAGCTGAATGGAAGCCCTCCGTATGCAGCTGCTGAAGTAAGACTAGTGGCCAAGGTGCACCTTGCAGTTGTCTGGCTGGAAGTTTTATCCCAGCATGTCTGGAGAAGAAGGAATCAAAGCGTAGCAGGGATCACACTGGCCAATACTCTGCTGTGGTTACTGGCTAATTGCTTGGCCAGTGTAAGAGTGTGGTGCTGTATGCTTTTCCACAATCAGTTGGGCAAATAATCTGTTGGCTTGGAACAGGCCTGGCTCTTATTCTTCCAGCTCCAGTTACAATATGGAGGAGAGGAAAGGGGACAGTTGCTTTCATCTCTCCTTTACCTGTCCCTCTGAAAGAAAACCCTCATCCAGCACATAGGTGTAAGAGCACCTTCCTCTATTCCTTCAGAACTGGAAGAACAGACCCGCAGAGCTATGGAGCTGGAACAGGAGAGAAAACGAGCTCAGGAGGAAGCAGAGAAGCTGGCTAAGGAACGTAGAGAAGCAGAAGAGGCAAAGGAGGCCCTATTGAGAGCATCCCATGATCAACAGAAGACCCAGGAACAGCTGGTAAGTGGGTGAGCTGAAAATCAGATAGGGAAATTAGTGACAGGGTAGGCATCTAAGCTCTTAAAACAGTCTAGGCTCTGAATACATGAGGAAGGACAGTTTGGTTCTTTGATTTTTGGAGATACTGTTTTTATTCAGGACTTGAACTAAATGCTTCATTTAGCAAGTGCTTTGGTTTTGTCCCCATTAAAAGCCTTTCTTTTGCAGGCTGCTGAGATGGCAGAACTCACAGCCAGGATCACGCAGCTGGAGCTGGCCAGGCAGAAGAAAGAGAGCGAAGCCCAGGAGTGGCAACAGAAGGTAAAGCAGAATCTGAGCAAACGGCAGTACTTTTCTGAGGAGTTGCACTTCATTCTGTGTTAAGCTTGAGGCTGTTGTAAATCCCTAGCTTTGCTTTTCTTGGTGGAATGAATGCCCTGGTCAAAATATTTCTACCTGGAGTTAGAATAATTAGGCCTGTAGCCTGTTTTCCATTAATTTATAACCGCTCTTCAAATTTCTGAAGTGTTACCGAGCAGAAATTTTTGCAAATGAGCGTGGCTGAGTAGCTTTGGAACGTACTACTTTGGTGTGCAAGGTTTCCTGTAATAAGCTTTGAGTAGCGCTTCTGCGGGAAATCTCGTGCACTCGGTATAATCCCGACTAACTCACTGTGGCATGGCCCCACTGCAGGCTCAGATGGTGCAGGAGGACCTAGAAAAGACCAAAGAGGAGCTGAAGACTGCCATGAGCACCCCTCATGTCACTGAGCCCATGCACGCTGAGAACGAGCATGATGATGAGCAGGACGAGAACGCGGCAGAAGCCAGTGCTGAGCTCCGATCAGAGGCCACCATCAAGGACCGCAGCGAGGAGCAGCGCACCACTGAAGCTGAGAAGAACGAACGGGTCCAGAAACACTTGAAGGTAAGAAGTTGGTGGCAGAGAAGGGTGTGTGTCAGGCTGTTGCTTCTATTCTTCTTGCCATTAATTGAAGCAGGGAGGTATTACCCGTGTGTGTCTTTTATTTTTTAAAAAAGAAAAAAGGGGTGGGGTGGGGAAAGAGGGATGATCATGATCTTGCCAGATACTGCATAACCATTGAGTGGAGAGTTAGATAAGTTGAAAGATAGGAGGTTCCACTCAAATATGGGAAAAAACTACTGCACAGTGAGGGTGGCAGAGCCCTGGAACAGGCTGCCCAGGGAGGTCGTGGAGTCCCCTTTGGAGATTTTCAAGACCCTCCTGGATGCCGTCCTGAGTAATGTGCTCTAGCTCTAGGCAATTCTTCTTCAGCAGGGGAGTTGGACTAGATGATCTCTACGGTCCCTTCCAACACTAATAATTCAGTGAAATCTTGTCTCCTGGCGTTTGCCTTCCATTTCACTGGAAGTAGTGAAGTATTTTCAAGCAGTGCCAAAAAGCAGCATCTGTCAGGCATAGTGTGCTTATGTGAGTCTTGCCAGCCATCTGCCAGCTGTTCATAGCCCTGGCTGCAATGAATCAGAGAACTTGGTCCAGTTCCTATCAAACAGCTGTCTGTAGTTGCCTTCTCTGACAGGATTGTGTTGCAAAACCCTGGAAGCAGCCTGCTAGGGCTCGGCATGGGGGGGATCACCTTTTTATAAGAAGCTCCGGTGTTCTGGTGTTGACTTTTTCCAAGCATTTTGTTACAGTGCCTGCTACCTGCCTGACTTGCACCAAGCTTTGTGTGTTCTGCATTGTGCTGTGGTGGTTACGCACAGGCAGGGTGACAGAAGTGCACTTTATCGTCTGCGTCAAGTTTCTTTTGTGGTAGAAGGCTAATAATTGTACAGATTCTGCAAGACGTTCCTGTCGTCTTTAGGTAACCCTCCACTTCTTCTGAAGTACATTGGAGAGGGTCTGTCTTGCTGTGCTACACAAAGATGGATACTGATGTTTTCTACCTTCAAATATTAGGGAAAAACCGTAACAAGTTCCACAGAACAACAGAATTGTTTTGTTTGGAAGAGACCTCTTAAGATCATCTGGTCTCGCTTCCTTGCTCTAACAGGGTCAGGTAGAGCAGGTTGCCTGGACCTGTAAATATTCGGGCTTATCTGTTTCCTGTCTCCATGGATACTGAATTTTTTAGGAGGTTCAGCAAGAAACCTCCTTGTTCAGCTTTGAGTCTCTGGCATGTGCTAACCCATTGCTATCTGCTTCCCTTTCTCCAAAGGCTCTTTCCTCGGAGCTGGCAAACGCTCGGGATGAAACCAAGAAGACAGCCAATGATATGATCCACGCTGAGAACATGCGTCTAGGCCGAGACAAGTACAAGACCCTCCGTCAGATCCGGCAGGGCAACACCAAGCAGCGCATTGATGAGTTTGAGTCCATGTAAACTCTCCCCACCCCGCACCTGCAGCCCTGCACTCTCTTCTCCCCTCTTTCCCATCCTCTCCCATCATTCACTCGTAATCGTGCTACGCTGGAACCACTACAGAAGAGTGACCACGGTCTTATTTATCAAGTTTTGGGCAAACGCTGGAGTTAAGCAACAGAAGAAAGAATAGTATTTACATCTTCTTGGGGTGCCTTGGGAAAGCAAATATGTATTGGGGCAAATCTGAAATTGTTTGGCTTTGGATAAAGTCTCGCTGCATTTAGCTTTGTATTGCTTACTGAAGTGGCTGTGGTGCTGTCCTCTCCTCTGGGGTGGGGAGGCCAGCAGATACTTTTACTGACTTAAGTACAGTAAAGTGCTAACGGTTTGACACTGTGCCTTCCTACTAACTTGCGCAAGCTTCAGTATTAAGCTTAGTAGCCAGGGTCTGAATTTCTGACTTAATACAGGGTGTGAATCATGTAGTTGAGAAGAGGAGGCTGGAGCTTAGGAAGAAGGGTTGGAGGTAAAATATGGACTTCTTTCTCAAAGACCAAAGCTTTTGTCCTTCAAACATAAGCAGACCAAACAGATTCTGTGGCGTTCCTGCTGGTCTTACCTTTTGTTGTTTAGTGATGGGATTTTGAATTTCCTAATCATGAGGAGGCCTTTGGAATATTTCCACTGATGCAGTGTGGTTTGGAGCCTCGACTTCCCTGCTTTCCAGAAGTTTTGTCTCTGGTAAATGGCTTTGTTCAGTGAGGCAGAGATAGCTAAAGAGCACTGCCTTCCTTTTTGGGTTTGCCAGTGGAAACCTAAAGGGGTAGGTAGACATCTAAAAGACTAAAAATTCCTATAACTGTATTTTCCCTTGCTGAACCAGTACATTTCTAGTCATGTGAATAGGATTTCAGGTTTTTCCATAAGAGGCCTTTTTAGCACATAGTCATTGGTGCCTTATGACTGTGTATAGATCTACTGTAGCTCAGATGTCTTTAGTTTAAACTAGATGCAATCATAAAAAGTGATCAGCAGCTGGGGACCAAAAACTACTCTTGTATTTGGGTCATGTACAAGACACTGCATCTGCCTTCCTGGCCTCAAGCAGCATTTGAGGGGAGAGGATCCTGAGATATTTCTCCAGTTGCTGCCTTAATGCTCACTAGCTTTCTGCCAGATCCCTGGCTCAAGTGCTTTTCCTTCCCTGGAAGGATGCTTTGCCCCTTTGTAGCTTTGAGAACAGAAGGCTCTGTCTCTTAGAAATGGGACACTAGTGGTTGTGAGACTGGTCCTGAGAGCCCTTTGTACCAGTTGTTGTAATATCCATCACCTCCTGTAATATCCATCACCTCCTGTCTTCCAAGCTGTCCATGCTGTAGCTACCCAGAATCCTTCCCCCCTTTTCTGGGGAGGAAACAGCCATTTATGCTCAGGGTTGAATTGGATTTTGCCTTGATCCTTCATAGAAGGAAATGTTTAACCTTCAGAAGAGGCCTCTGAAAAATGGATTCCACCTACAATGGAGTCCTCCTTTGCTTTGCCCGGCTTGGATTAGCCTGTCCCTACAGGAAGTCATTGGGCTACTTTGTCATTTATTTTCTTGCCTAACATGATCCTAAATCTTGTGATTTAGTGATTTTGTGATCCTAAATCTTAGTTCTGTGGATCCCTCCTTTGCATGGGTCGCTGGTGGTAAAATGAAAACATCTGAATGCTCGAGCATCGTCCGCTCCCTGCTCTGTGGGAAAAGTAAAGGGGGACTGTGCCAAAAAAAAAAATGTTCATGATAGTGTTACTAAACTGCAGTATTTCCCCAAGAATTCCTTGGGCTGCTGGAACCAACCTTACCAGTGCTGTATTATTTTCTTTTTTGGGAGCAACACCAGTCTGTGTGGAGATCCACACAAATACCAACCAGCCAACCTCTGTTGGGAGTGTAGCTCGGCGTGTTGCTTCTAAATATCCAGAGAACTCACACGGGAGACCCCTTCTCTCCCCTGGACACATCTGCTTTTGGGGGACACGACACGGTAAGCTTTTGGTTGGCCAAAAACGATGTGCCTTAGTACTTTGGAAGTCACAAATGGAAGATTGCAGTTAAATTTGTCAGAATTTACATTGTGTATTTCTACACTGAAGGGTTATTGGCACTGGGTCCACACGAGTCTCATTACTGGGGGAACAGACAGCCTTTACACTTCTGTTTTTGGTGCTTTAAAGCTGGTTCTCAGCACTTCTGCTCTGTCTGTGGCAACTATTGATGCATTTTGGGGGGGGAGAAAAGCCTTTATTATATTTTAACAATTTCCTAACAAGCTGATGTATGGTGCCTGGAATACATGTTCAAATAATAAACCAGTAAACTTTTTCTGCTTTGATGGGTCACACAACACTGCTGAGCTCATGTATTATGATGCTGGCATGACTTCTGTTTATAGGGTTGGTTTTTTTTAATCGTTCTAATTCCAAATGGTCCAATATAGGAATAGAACGGCTTGTGCCAGTGAGTCCACCTAACTCTTTGTAGTTGTTTCAGCCCTGCCTTCTTCTTAACCAGTATTATATTCCAGTGGTATCTAATGATATTTGATTTCAATACTTCTAGCTATGCACAATTAGAAAATATTAGTCCTGGGACAGAGGATGTGTTTATGGTCCTCCTTCCCTTGGAAATGTATACTGTATTGTAAAGAAATGATATTTTGCAAGAAAACTAATGTAAGAAGCTTTCAGTATTACAGTGAGATTTGTAGACAGGTTTTTTTTATTTGTTAGAGTACAGTGAATTGTTCTTCTTTCTCTCCGTGTTCCCGTTTAATTGGATAACTGCTCCTCTTGGGGGGTGGGGGGAGGGAAGTACTTTATCAAATGTGGGCCTGGCTTGTTTTTCTTGTTTTATTTTTTGTTGCTGTAAATTATGTTGAGGTTTTTTTGACCAGTCTTTTTACTGGATTATAATAAAACATCAATTCCTTAAGGTTGTGGAGTAATTCATGGGTCCATGTGCTTATCTGCAGAGAGAACCTTGATATTAAGGCATATTTTTTTTCCTGTTCGGAGGAGTTGTTAAAATCCATACTCTGTTCTTCCTAAAGTGCCAATAAAGTTCAGAGAAATTCAGCAGATGGTGTCTGGCTGGTTTCTTAAGGCTCGCTTTGAGTCTAGAGTTGTGTCTCTAAGCTGAAGAGGTCTTCCATGTGGGTCCTGAGAGCTCAGCCTTGTAGCGCTCGTGGGAACGAGAAGATCTTACTCGCATCCTGGAAAGCAATTGCTTGAATAAAATCTTTCCCACTCCCCAGCCCCTCCCAGCTGTCGGACTGGAGCCAGTACTGGAATCCACGCTTCTTTGTGGAGACACTGAGTATAAATTTATATTGCATTTAACTTGTAAGTGGACCAAATGAAGGAGGAGGAGGAGCTGCTGTTGGGCCTTGCCACTTATGAGCCCATGTGCATCCATGACCAAGTTAAGCGTACAGAAGGTGGCCAGGCCTTGATGGTACTGCTTGTCCCCTGTGTCCTGCTTTGTCTGTCCTGCCCTGATCCAGTACTGGGGTTTTCAGCCCAATTTGTTTTGCAGCTACCTCCTATGGGTGTCTCTACTTGCGATTCCTAAGGTCTCAGGACTGGGTCCTACGATGGAAGAGCATGGCTGCTGCCACCTCTCTGCTAATGAGCTGTGTGATCTTTCCTTGTAGCTGCTCACCATGTGGTTGCAAAGAAGGGCTCTGCAGAACCTCTGCCTCATGGCTGCTGCACTGCAGAATAAGGCAGAGATGTCATCAGATTGTGTTAGCGCTTGGAGATCTGGTGCTAAGGGAGAAACCTGATGTCTATAAATAAAACGTGAGGTCTGGAGCAGTGGAATCTTCTGCAGTTCCCAGCAGGGTTGGCAAGGATCCAGCTTCCATAGGTGGGTCTGTCTTTTTCCTTCCTTCTAGGATTCCAAAAACCTGAATACTACTGAAAGAATTGCATTTCTGCTTCAGCTCTACTGCAGCTTTCAAGGGAAGGTTGCACCGGTCTGGGGAGGTTGCTCTCTCAAATGGGGTTCTTTCTTCTCAATGGACAATACCTTTCAGCTCATGCTTAGATTTCTGGAATCTCTGAGGACTCTCTGCCTGCAGTCAGATGACTCTTCTGCGTGAGTGGCCTGACTTTCATGGCATCCCCTTGCCTGTATCTGTGGCGGCTTAAGAGGCTTAGCAATTCTCCAGTTTGGTAAATCTATATCCAGTTTGTCTTTGAAGAAATGGAAGTGCAAAGCATTAACAGCTGAAGGCTGCTTCTGTGCAGTACCATGTAGTTAAAAATCCAAAACACCTGATTCTTCTAATCTTGGAAGGCATTTTGTAGTTTAGAATCAGAAATTGGTATTTAACCTCTAGTTTGTGTAGACAGCTTCTGGGTTTGCTGTTCTGTCTGTGATACATTTTGGATCTAGTTCATGCTACACCAGCAAGTGCTGGGCTCCCAGGTGCTATTGTCTGAAACAAGGACAGGTTGGACTGTAAAAAGCTCTCAGAAGAGCTGGGGACCAGAAACACTGTGTCTTTGCAGGTTCTGGAATGTGGCTTTTTTAACCAGTGTAACTTAATAAGAACTCTGGAGTCAAATTTTCGTGGAGATGAATCTCCCTGGTGGGCTAATGCATTGTGCTGAGGGCACCCCGTCCTGCTCGGTGTCAGTGCAGCTGTAGAAACAAGGATGCGATTGCTTTTTCCTTCTGTTTTCACTAAGGTAGGGAATTGCAAGGGGTTGGTTTCCAAATTCTGATTTGTTTTGGTGTAGAGAAGTCCTGTAGGGACTTCTGCAGGCAGGTAACAAGCTTATCTGGTGCTTGCTCAGGCTGATACACGTGGAGGGAAGCACAGGCTCTTTTTATTTTTAAGTGGCCTGGTGTGAAATGCTCATTGAGCAGATGAGCAGGCTCAGCAGCCTTCCAGCCACTTCCTTTTTTTCCTGTGATGAACAATAATAGAATTTGAACACCCTCTGGTGCCACGCTTATCAGTTCAGGTCAATTTGTGCAGGATACTGGTAGTAACTATGGCAACTTAGTAAGGGAACCAGATTAGATGTTGCTCTCTGCTTATCAGGGTAGGACTCTACCTTTTGACAGTACTATCCTCTTGAAATCTGTATTGCGTTGTGGAACGAGTGGATAGTGGATCTCTGAGATATCAAACAAGATTTGGTCTTCCCTTTCTCATGTTGGCTAGTCCTAGGAGATGCTACTTCTGTCTGTAACTGGGCTTCAGATTTGGTGGAACACGCGGCAGCAGCAGCTCTCCATTAAGCAGCTGCATCTAGTAGCTTTTTTCCAACATCTTGCAAAGCTTGATAATGTGATATATGGGGTAAGGTATGACAACTGTAGATAGTTGTATGGCAGCTGCTTGAAGGTGTGCAAAGGCATCCATGTCTTTGGATGCCAGACAAAGACAAAGATGGGTCCCAATGAGAAAGCAGAGAATAACTGAGGTATGGCTTCTTTGCCCTGCACAACCAGCGTGACCATTCTGTTGAGTGCTAGCTTCCCCTAACTCAGTCCTGGTCAGGCTAATTATCTTATACTGGTGTCTAATTGGAGCACGTGGCAACTGGCAGAGAAAGGTCTAATTCAGTTGTGACTGATATCAACCTATAACTGCTGCATACCCTTATGCAAGTTGACTCCACGTGTGATATTAATGTCTCCCTTGCAGAAGAATTAACTTATCTGTAAGAAAAAGGATCTGGGCCTCAAAGCATTGAATGTTAGGCTGAGGCTGGCTTTGGTCTTGTGGGTCTGCAGCTCTAATTTAAGTGCAAGTGGGCAAGGGTGCGGGTTGCTATGACTGAACAGTGCCTAAATGAACATCTAGTGCCAAGCGATGGGTCTCTGAAAGTTACTAGTAATTTTAAGATGAATTTTCTCAGGGCAGGTGGCAGGATGGAGTTGGGTATAGGGAGAACTGAAGGAAAGAATGAGGAGGAGACATTAAAGAAAGAGTAGTGCTGAGACTGCAAAAAGGAATATTGGGAGCTCCTGGAAGGGATTGTACCTCTGACTTCTGTTGAGAATGCACTTGTTCTGAGCAGGTATTAATTAATGCATTAATAGAGCTTTCTGGTGAGCAGAGCTAGTTGGAAAATTACAAGCACCCATGACTGCTATTGCCTCTGGTTGTACATCATCTTTTGAAGAAATACAAGCCAGGGTTGATCTTCAATCATCAGTATTTACTGAAGGGTCAAGGGGATGTGAAATATACTGCTCTGGAGCTGGGAGGTTACGGTGAAGGCTGTCCATACTCCACATGTAGCAGTAATGCCCTCCCATCCATCTCTGAAGCATCCTTGACTGAAGGAGAAGCATCTGCACATGAAGGCCTTGGCTGGGGCACCGTGGCCTTCACCCAGCAAGCAGCTGCATTGCCAGAGGTGGCTGCTGTCAAGAAGCCAAGTTGTGAATTGATTTAGTTTCGTTGTTGCAGCGTCAGCCTGTCTCTGATGGTTGCCTTGCTGTCCTCTTGCTTCCAGTGGTGAAAATCTGGCCTTTGCTCCTTTGGTTGTAGTCCTTCTCAGAAGGCTGCTGAACATCTGGAGAAAGGTCAGAGCGGGCAAATGGTAGTCTTTTTTTGATGGATGTAGAAACTGAGGCACATTTACAGCCTTCCCCCTGAGCCTCCAGCCTCCACGAGGCAGTATCTGAGATTTGAGCACACTTGGTGCAAGAACTTTGTCTCCAGGTTTGTGTTCAGTGCCTCTGGTTTGGGGCGATGCTCTGGACATGGTCCTGTGGGCTTGGAGAAAGCAGAAGAAGCATGAGTTGTCCTCTTCTATTTTATTTGCATCTTGTTCTGGAACAGGAGAGGAATTTCTTCCTCCCTTAATTTATTGGAGATATCAAATCTTGATTCAAATGGCAGTGGAGTTACTCTAACAACCTCAGAACTCCACATTACTCAAACTATATTAATGTGTATATTGATGACCACAGGATTACATTTGCTTTCAGAAGAGGCAGCAGATTAATGTGGTAATTTCAAACCTTTCATCTAGGGTCTCTTGGAAGCCACAAAGTTTACAGGAGAGGTCCTCTGGTCAGAGCTGTTCACGCAGTGTCTGCTGCCCAAAGGAACCGATGCATGTCTACCTGGTGCTGAGCGTGCCTACGGGTGTGCTGAGCCAGACCACGGAAGGACCGAAACTCAAAAAGGTGGTCAGAAGAGCTGGGGCTGGTATCCAAGAAGTCTGTGTGTGCTTCTGGCTGAGGAGAGCTGCAACGCTCTGGTGTAACTTCTTGCTGGGTCAGTGGAGTGCTGGTCTCCATCTGTCTACTCCTTGGGCAGAAACCAGGGGTGAGGTGGAGTTGGTGGCACCTCATAGCTTTTTTGGGCGTTTGCACGAGAGTCCCTAGGGTGGGAGGGGGTGCAAAATGTCCTTTGCGTGGTGCAGAAGAAATTGGGCAATGTGTTTCAAGCCAGAAAACCACTTCCTTCCCAGCGTGTGTGCTAACACCTCGCTAGACGTGTAGGCACAGGCACTGCGCCGGCAGCAGCGTGTGACCTGCTGGCAAGCAAGGTGGGGAGCTGGGGGGGTGCTATACACACTGATGGAAACTTGGCTCCTGCCAAATTTCTGTGAAACAGAGCTAAAGATTCACTTCAGCTGTGCCTGTCCAGCCCATAAAGCGTGTGCTGACCTTCCAAAGCAACGTTTTGTGGGGTTTCTTTCAAAGCAGGGCCACAAGGATGATCAGAGGAATGGAGCACCTCTCCTATGAGGACAGGCTGAGAGAGCTGGGGTTGTTCAGCCTGGAGAAGAGAAGGCTCCGGGGAGA
>JAOQGH010000062.1:4685810-4714290 GCA_025769975.1 Gallinago jamesoni | reverse complement strand
TGTGTCGTTTGTGTTGGGGTTTTTTGTTTGTTTGTGGGTTTTTTATTGTTTTTTGTTGTTGTTGGTTTTCTTTCGGTTTTTTTCATTGGTTGGACTAGATGATCTGAAGAGGTCCCTTCCAACCTAGGTGATTCTGTGACAAAGCACCTGGAAAAGCTGACCAGAGAGTGAGGGACCACAGGGGCAGGGACACTGGCCAGAGCTGTGTTCAGCTGAATGAAGCAAGCCGCTTGCTGCTCTCTGTGATTATAAAGCAAGGGGTGGGGAGGGAAGCCTTCGAAAGCTAGGCTACAGATTATTTGAAATAAGAAATTTTTACACTAACTGGGGTTAAGGAAGGGAATTACAGAGAAGTCCCAGTGATGCTCCCGGGGACGTGCCATGGGTGCCTCTCACTGACTCTGCACTTAACCCAGCGTGAGTGCTACCCCTAAAACCCCAGTGATGCTCTGTGGTTCATCCTACCCTCCCTGTGCTGGCAGAGCTGCTGGCCTGAACAAAACCTGAGCTGCAAATCCTTTAGCAGAGTTTAAAAAACAAAACAAAACAAAACCAAAATCCATTTGTGGGAGAAGCAGGGGCTGGCACAAGGGTGCTGCAAAGCTCTGGTTGCCAGTTCCCAAGCCCATCAGAAGTTGTGCTGGGAAGTGTCACCCACATTCAGCAAAAGGACCGAGGAGACTAAGGTTGGTGACGTCCTGCAAATATGGCTCCAAGTTGTCTCAGATCATGTCTCCAGCATGTTCCTCTTGCAAGTGTC
The DNA here is from genome assembly GCA_025769975.1 of Gallinago jamesoni. Lineage (NCBI taxonomy): Eukaryota > Metazoa > Chordata > Aves > Charadriiformes > Scolopacidae > Gallinago > Gallinago jamesoni. The sequence goes on along the minus strand of JAOQGH010000062.1, from coordinate 4,713,530 downwards.
CTGTCACGGGAGCAGCCATGCCCAGCCTGTGCTGGGCAAACAGGAGTGACATGGAACAAAATATTCCTCAGTGCTGCTCTACCAGGTGCAAAGTGAACAGAGGGAAGTAGAGAGGTGGGTTTAGAAATCAGACTTCCCTCTAATAATAAAAAAAAAGTTTTTTTTTTCTTTTTTAATCCTTTAACTGTGAGTTTCTCTCTGCTGGATCTATCTCGGTGGTTTGAATGCTTGGACACCTGCCTTTAAAACTTTATTGGACTGAAGAATAGGATTCCCCTTCCCTCCTTGTGGAAAATACTTGCATTCCTTCATGCCTTTGATGCTTTTCTCAGAAATCTTAAGCACCCCCTTCCAAGCTGAAAGCTTTGGGTGGAGAATTTTCATTCTGGGGTGAAAAGCCAAAAACTTTCCAGTTATCTTCACAACTATGAATCCACTCTGTGTGTGAGTGTGTGTTGAGAGGAACATTTTCCAACCAGTTCTCCTTCTTATGCTCTGGTTTCGTCCCCTCGTATGGATTGACTAGAGAGTCCAGTTACAAAGGTTTTTACTTATACTGGCTGCTAATAGGTTACTGTATTAAAAAAACTTGATTAAAGCGAACATCCTACCAAATGGTGTTAATTTGGTATTAGGGACAATTCAGGTTCCTGAGATGAGCTGTTGTTGAACTCCACAAAACTCAGGAACTGAAACTGTCTCTGCTGTTGCATTTTGGTCCTCAGATTTGATCTACCCTGGAGAGGAGAGCAGAATGAACTAGTGACTCTGTTTCTGGGAATAAATTAGTCTTCTACAGAGTTCTTACAAGTGGGGAGTATCATTTAGTGTGAAATGAATGATATTTTTCTGTGCCTTTACAGCACTTTCCCTCAGAGAGTTCAGCAAATGAGCAAAGTGTGGCTGCTTCTCCCCACTGTCCTGTGAAGTGTAAGTGAATGTTCAGGTTTCAGAGCTGGGACCCTGCAGCGCTGAGGAAGGCAACGATGAGGCTGGATGACATCCATGTCAAGAGCAGAATCCGTGAGTCTTGCTCTCACCCCATCGCTGTAAGAACTGGCATGTCCCTCTCCCCCTGAGGCAGCAAGCCTTCAGTGCTCTTGCTGCTCTGTTCCTCCAGCCCTCAGCTGGGAACCCCTTGTATGATTAGACAGGGCAGTGAATATTGCTCCTGAAACTGGGTATTAGGGCTGGTTCCTAAAGGGAAATCTGTAAAGGCAAAAGAAGGTGGGCATTGCTTGGGCACTGGTATGTGGAGATAATGCCCATGTTACCACGCTTCACCCGACTCCCATCCCCTGATGGGCTGGACTGCACTAAGATCCAAGCACAATCCCTCTGTCCATCCTTCCCTCCTCCTTCCCCTCCCTCCCTCCACCCCCAGGGAGGCTGTCCTAGCTTTTGTTTTTTTTTCTTTCTTTTCCCCCCCTCTCTGTCTCAGCTGTTCTTATAACTCTTAATCTAGCTGGCCTTGCAACAGTCAACAGCCCGAGGGACACGCACGGAGCAGGACCCTACGGAGCATGATAGCTCAAGGCATCTCGGGGCTCATGCGACCCTTGCTGAGCAGACTGAATGTGGGGAAAATTCGCTTGATTTCTCTTCGTGGGGTGACTGAGCAGCACCCCACACCAGCTAAGCAGGGGTCAGAAAGATGTTTCAGCTCCACGCACAAGCTCCAGGATGCCCCCGGGGAATCGAGGTGAGTAAAATGCTGGACCCTTCCTTGCTGGAAGGGCTTTTTCAGGACAGACACACTTTTACCTCTCCCTTGCCCCACAGAAGGGAGAAGAGAGAGGCCAGTGCAAACCAGGAGGTGGTGGAGGAGGAAGTGTAGGCTGAGAAGATGCCAATGGGAGGAAGGTGGTGCAGGGAGCCAGTCTGTGAGAGCTGCTTCTCCCTGCTTCTGGGGTTGTGGAGGCCATGACTACTGGCCTGGGGCCAGGGCATGAAGGTGACCATGTGGCATGAGATTCATTGACCGTTGGGGCTCAGTCACCAGCCTTTGAGGAATGGGGATGGTGGGCAAGGAGGGTTGGACAGCTGGGCCATGAGCTTGATGTGGGGAAGCTAGGGTGACCACTGGGCTCTGGGAATTGCAAATTCCCTTGGGTTTCTTGTCCCTGCTGCTGGAAAGGCAGAGAAGGGAGCTGACATCTGCAGCTCCAAGGAACAAAATGCTCTCTTTAGGCTATGGGAAGACATGCTGCAAGCTCTCATGCCTTTCTGGCCTGTTCCTCTTGATGGGGAGCCGGAGGAGCCGTCTTGAGAGCTTGACCACCCAGATGGTTGGTGGCTGTAGGTGTGAGGGGCTGTACAAGCCCACGGCACTGGTGTGTTGCTAAGCTCCTGGGGCCAGTGACTTGTTCTGGGCTTTGCTGGGGCTGCCTGCTCAGGACAGGATGCACAGTTTGTTGTGGTGGCCAAGTTCATGAGCTGAACTCTGCGGTGGAGGTTGGTCAGAAGCTTGTATTCAGAAGTTCCTCTAGGTGCATTTGGTCCCTGCTAGGGTGGAGGACTCCCTGTCCCTGCTCTGGAAGGACAGATTTTGGCCTGTTTAGGAGCCTGGTTGACAGTACTGTTTGACAGAGTCCCTTGGGGGAGGCAGTCCTGAAGGGCGAAGGAGTCCAGGAAGGCTGGACACTCTTCAAGAAGGGAATCCTGAAGGCACAGGAGCAGCCTGTCCCCATGTGGCGAAAGGATGGGGCTGACAAGAGGCTGCCAGGCACAGAACACTCATCTGTATTTTGGCAGCAGGAACTACAGCAGACCCCCTCCAGTCTTTCCTAGGGATAATTCAGAGGGAGACTGCATTTCTCTGAGTAAAATAAAGGGAATTTTTTTATATTTCTAAACCAGCGTGGTCTGGGTCAGACTGTAATCTGCAAGACACTGAGAAAAAGACCCAACCGACATCACAGAAAATACAACAAACCATTTTTATGTCTGATGTTAGAGAAAAGTTATACTGATAACCCTGCTTAATGGGATTTAGGAAGATTTGTTATCAATGCCTTTTCTTTCTAATTGCTTTGTTGCTTATAAAGTTATCTCTGGCAGTACTTGTAGGAATCTTGCTGTTTTGTGTGGCCTTGGAAAGTATCTTTTAGGGAAAAACACTGACAGGGAGAAGAAGAATATTCTTGAAACCCCCTTTGCGAGTTACCTGTGTCACAGAAAGTTTGATATATATATGTATTTTTTGTTTTAAAGGGAATGTTCAGTTGGCATGTGTTGAACTTGGACTGCTGAGTTTGTCGCATCCTGATAAAATCTTTCCAAAGCTCTGACTGTGTCCCCCCGCGACAGTAAATAGTTCAGCCTAAATGAAGCAAAATTTAGTCTAATCAATTTTGAGCTGTTCTTAAAATCCTGGTTCAAAATTACTTTATTAACAAAATGTGATTTTTATTTTTATTTTTTCATAGTTTCAAAAGCGCTGATAAACAAATTCAAAAGTAAATCGAAAATAAAAGCTACAGATTTTCTTTCCAGGCTCTCCTGAAGCCTTGGGTACCCAAAGCAGGTGGCCTCCAGAGCAGAGTCCAGCCGAGAAGGGTGAACTGCTCCTCCCAGGCTTGTCCAAAGTCACGCGGGGATCTGTGACAATGGCATCTGTAACTCCTTATATCTTACTGGACACCCTGTGTGCTGTCCCTGGCTCGTTTAACTGGCAGCAACAGTCAAAGCAGGGATATTTTTCCAGGAGGAACGGTAGGGAGCAAATCCCCCTAGTGTCTGCGGGAGCCTGGTGCGAGGATCCTCCTGGGACCCATGTCAGCTGAAGTTCTAAGTGCCTCAAAGCCAACAGGAATGACGTTTTCTGTCCATAAACATGCGTGCAGCTCTGGGGATTGCTGGATCCAGCTCTCTCTGCTTGTAGGCAGCCAGCGTTTATTATCCTGTCGAGGAAAACATTGAGTTGTAGCCTTAAATCCTATGACTTTTAATGCTTCTATTGTGTAACAAATTATTTCACCCATAACTGTAAAACCAATGTTGTGAGGAAATCTTCCCTATTTACCATAAAAATGGAAATAAATGGGTCGAATCCATCGAAATATAGGGAGGGTTGTGTTGTTTTGTTTTGTTTCCTTTTGGCAGTTGAGAGCTAGACCTTAAATTGCTTATTTACAACAAAATGTCTGTGGGTGTCTCTATGAAGGAGACCAAAATGCCTTAAAGATGTTCCTTGGCTGTTTGCTCAGGGAGTTAGGGTGGTCCTGCTTGGCTCTGCGTGACTCCAGCGTGATCTTTCCATTCCGCACGTGGGAAACCCTTCCCTCCACAGCCCAGTCTCGGTGCAAACTTCACAGCTGTTTTCATAACCAGGGGGACCCTGTCACAGATGAATGGCCCAGGCATTGTTTTCTGCCGAAATTTGCTGAAAAACAGGAAGCCGGCCGCCCCAGATGAAGGTACAGCAGCCCCTGCGTTCTGCTCCTGCTCGCGGCTGAAAATAAAAGAGCAGAGAAGGCAAAAAAAATAATATTGTTTCACCTCCCTTCTCCATTTCCAAATTTCGATGGAGTGTGGGGATTGGCTTTCCAAAGAGAGGACTTGTTTGGAATGTTCTGTGCCTGAAGTCTTGCTGATGAAGTCCAGGTGACAACATTTTACAAAACAGCATCCTCAGTCACTTAGAGATGCCATGCAATGATTTGTCAGCAGGTAAATGGGAGTAGATCTGGATGGTGACGGTGGCTTACGTGAAATGGAATGAACAAGTCCTGCAAATTTGAAAAAGGAGAATGTTTCTTCCCCCTTTTCCATTACATTTTCACAGGAATTCTTTCTTGTCTTCTATTCAGCTGGGTACATCCCCCATACTCCACCTCTGCCTCTTGTGAGTTAAGAAAGAGCAAAGGAAATTGTTTAAACTTGATCCTTAAATATTTCTGTGCTTAATGTTAAAAGGAAATCAGAGATTGCCACATGCTTCGTTTTCATCTGCCACGGAGCAGAGGGATGAGCAGACAGGGTAAGTCCTTTCAGCTGCTGGGGTTGCTATCCCAGAGGCAATTCCCACTCATCCTCCCAGTCCTGGTGACTTTCCACAGGGATGCCAGGCACAGAGGAGTGCAGGCACTTCAGCGCTTCCTCAGCTGGTGGGTTTGCTGTAACCTGTGACTCCAGGACTGTGACAGTGTGTATTCAGTGTATATTGCAAATACATCCCAAGAAGCCAGGAGACAATACCAGAAATTCTCAGAGCTCTGAGCCATACCCACTCTTTGTTTCACTGGCCCCAGGGCTTCCAGGAGAAGTGTTACTGAGCTTCATACCAAACAGCACTTTGTATTGGAAAAGGAGCTGGGTGATGCTTCACTCAACCTTGTGTAAGTGGGGAGAAACACATCAGGAAACAGAGCTTGGCCAGTTCTCACTGCGAAATTCAGTGTGTCTTCAAGGCTGTGGTTCTCTCTTCCTGTGCCAGAAATGCCAGCAGCAAGGCCATGGGGCAGCGCTGACACTGCATGTTTTAGGGAGTTTATCAGAGCTGTGGGAGACGGAGGTGGATCTCTTTCCAGAGATCTGGGAGAGCGGTGTGCGTTCACAGAATCATCTAGGTTGGAAGGGACCTTCAAGATCATCTATTCCAACCATCAACCTAACTGACAAAAAAAAATAATCACTAAATCATGTCCCCCAGCACCATGTCAACCCATCTTTTAAACACCTCCAGGGATGGTGCCTCAACCACTTTTCTGGGCAGCCCCTCCCAATGCTTAATAACCCTTTCAGTGTAAAAATATTACCTAATGTCCAACCTGAACCTCCCCTGATGCAACTCAAGGCCGTTTCCTCTTGTCCTATCATCTGTGACTTGGGAGAAGAGACCACCCCCCCACCTCTCTATAACCTCCTTTCAGGTACTTGTAGAGAGCACTAAGGTCTCCCCTCAGCTTCCTTTTCTCCAGGCTGAACACCCCCAGCTCCCTCAGCCTCTCCTCAGAAGACTTGTGCTCCAGACCCCTCACTAGCTTCGTTGCCCTTCTCTGGACCTGTTGTTGTTGGCCTTATGGGAGAATAGAGGTTGGACCCAGCTTCTGCCACTGGAGGATGTCCTGGGCTCTGAGATGATGATGGACACTTGGGTGCACTAAGAGGCACTGGGCAAAATACCCACTGCCTCCAGGGTGCTGCTCTGTTTCAGCACAGGAGGTGAGACCTCCTGGGGCCTCCTGCTTCTGAGTGGCCTTTTGGGTTTTTACACTAAGAAAAAACACTGTTTGCTCATGTGCTTCCCCTGGCAAATGTAGTTAGATGGTCTCAGAATAGACTGTCTTGGGGAGAAGTCCCTGACACTGGCTGGTGGCAGCCTTCCAGGCTGGTGGGGAGAGCCTGGTCCAGAGGAGATGAAGCAGCTGTGGTTCCCCGCAACTCAGCGTAAAGAGATGCTGATTGTCTTGTTCTTAACTCTCTACCAGATTAAATGTTGCAGGCTGTCAAAATAACCAGCAATTTCTCCTGAGGAAGGATCACATCAGCTCAGAGGAGGTTACTCAGGGTGGTTGCTCTGTCAGCTGGGGCTGAGCATGTCCCATCATAACACGTCTCCCTGCCTTTGAGTTCAGGGGAAGGAGTGGCCACTTTCTGAAAGAACAAGCAGCAGAAAAGGAACAGTCATCAAGTAATCCCCTTGGGAAAGGAAGGGGAAACAAAACATGAATGACAACAGCCCTTACTGCATGATTTGTGTCTGATCCGGAGCGTTTTTCTTGTTATTACATTACTCCTTCAGGATTAACCTCCCAGGCTCACAGATACTTTGCCTGCCTACAAACACTCCCTCTGCCAGCCCGAGCTGAGGCCGTGGGTGCAGAGCATCTGTGCTTGTTCATGCTCAGCAAAAGATTTATTCTGAGATGTCTGATCAACTGGGAAATATTTGGGGTCGACTCAGGTTTTTCCCTCCCCTGAGAACTGATAATCTGATTTTTTTTTTCTGACATGCGTTGTGTAATCCTTCCAGAAAGTGTTTGTAAGCGCATTTCCCTCCAAGTGCAGGGTCTCTAGTGCTCAGCCAAAAGACCTCAACACGGGGTGTGCAGGAAAGGGTGGGCTCCTCTGACTTTTGCCAACTTGCTTTCCAGCTCTGCTGACCGGGTGACGGTGCATTTCATAAATCGGGATGGAGAGAGACTTACAGCCACAGCCAAAGAAGGGGAGAGTTTGCTGGAAGTGGTAGTCAATCAAAATTTGGCCATTGATGGATTTGGTAGGTGTTACGCAAGGGTATGTGCTCATAGAATGGTTTGTGTTGGAAGGGACCTTTAGAGATCATCCAGTTCTAACCCCCCCTGCCCTGGGCAAGGACATCTCCCACCAGACCAGATTGGTCAAAGCCCCATCCAGCCTGGCCTTGAACCCCTCCAGGGATGGGGCAGCCAGAGCTCCTCTGGGCAACCTGTTCCAGTTCCTCACCACCCTCACAGCAAAGAATTTCTTTCTGGATTTCCATGTCTATGTTGTGACTCCTGGGTTCCTGGGAATAGCGCCGACTGTACGCATCCGCTCTGTTCTGGTGCTTCTCTTCCCCAGCAGCTGTTTGCTGGCCTGGCTTCCTACTCTGAGATGGCAGCGGGACTTCCACACCATCACCTCTGGGGTTCCAGCAGCCTGCGTCAATGTGTTCAGCTGGTTAGAATTGATGTACAAATTTGAAAACTAACTGTGATCCTCCCAGAGAAAAAGCAGGCTGAAATCTGCATCCGTCTGTTGTGTTCTCTGGCATCCCTCTCCACGTGCTCCAGACCTTTAAAGGTTAAAGGACCTTTAGGTCCCTAAAGGATATGTTAAAGGACCTTTTCTCATGCTGTTCCTGAAGATGATCTATCTCAACCTCCCCTCTTTTTTTTTCTTTTTTTTTTTTTTTTTTATTATTTACTGTCACTCCCTTGTGTCTCCACTAGGTGCCTGTGAAGGGACATTAGCCTGCTCCACTTGTCACCTCATCTTCGAGAAGGACACCTTCCAAAAGCTGGGTGCCATCTCAGATGAAGAGCTGGACATGCTAGACCTGGCGTATGGGCTCACCGAGACGTAAGCCTCCCTGCCTATCGCAGTAGGTTCTCGGGCCTCTGGGGCCGATTCCCAGCACCTGGTACCTGTTTCCAAGGGGACAGGACTTCTTCTGTGTCATGGTTGTACCTCTAGAGCCACTTTCTCTTGAGGCACAGGAGGTCCTTAATATGAACTTAGTGAAGAAACCCCACCTGGACCAGATGTCCCAGTGCGGGGTGAGGAATTTCTTCCTTTGCTGTAGGAATGAGCTCCAAAAGGGTAGGTTTAGACTGAACATTAGGAAAAAAATTTTCACAGAAGGAGTGATTGAGCATTGGAATAGGCTGCCCGGGGAGGTGGTTGAGTCACCATCCCTGGATGTGTTTAAGAGTTGTTTAGATGTGGTGTTGGGGGATATGGTGTAGGGGAGAACTTTGCAGAGTAGGGTAGATGGTTGGACTCAATGATCCCAAGGGTCTTCTCCAACTGAAATGATTCTATGAACAGACAAACCTCACTTAACATTTTCTTCTCAGGTCTCGCCTTGGCTGCCAGGTGTGCCTTAAGAAGTCGATGGATGGTCTGACGGTGCGGGTCCCCATGGATGTATCGGACATCAGGAGACAGCTGGAGGTTGGAAAACAAAGCAAACAGTAACTGGGAACGTCTCCTACCCAACTCGCCTCCTCATTTTAGGTGTGGGAGAGTACTTTGCTTGAAATTAATGCTATTGTTCCTTGTGGCTGGTTCGTGGTGGACCTGTAGAGGTCGGATTCAGTATAGATGCCTGTTTGGTGAAGCTCTTATTTAAACAAAGCTTAATGCTAGGGCCTTTGCTTCATGTTTTAAGTTAAGTGCTTAAGCCTCTGTTGAATGGAACTGGGCTTAAACTGTGTGGCCTTCCATTTCCCTGGGGGGTGACAGTAAACATCTGGGCTGTGTGTGACTCACCCTCTCCTTTGAAATTCAAGGAATTCTGCTATTCTGAGTAACTGCTGGGAATTTTTCAAGGCTTGGCTTTTTGACTGTAGAGCAGACTTTTCCCGATTTGGGAAGCTTAAGGAGAGATAGCTGTTCCAAATACAGACAGTGTGCTTATTGGCTTGGTGATACTGAGTTTGGTTAGTGAGAACGTACCAATAACCATTTAAATGCTGACATTTCCTATAAAAGGGAACCACTTTCTATGAGTTTAAGACATTACATGTCACTGAATTGTTCTACGCCAAGATCTGCTACTTTCTCCCAATATTAAATTTTCCCGTTTCTGTGCTACCACGTATGTCAAATAAAATTCTAATAATCTGGCTTTTAGACCTGTGATACGTGCTTTTCTGGTAACGTGAGGCTGCTTGGAATAGAATGAGTTTGATGGAAATTTAGGTATAATATCCTGCTGCCCCAGTTTCCCTGACTGGATTTTCCCCTTGTGTTTGAGTGAAAATGTCATATTTGCCATCTAAATGTTGTAGAGAACCCATGATCTGTCACTTGAGTTTTCCAAACAGAATTCTGCACGGAAACCTTTCCCCATGGGTTGAGTCAAAACCCAGGCTATGTTTAGCAACCATATTTAAGAAGGAAGGAGAGCCATGAGGGGTAGGAGACACAAGGAACATCTGCAAAAGGAGACGTGGGAATGGAGGGGGAAGGTGGAAGGGGACAGTGTTGGTGACCGAGCTTGATAAAAGGTCATGGAAGGAGATGCTCTGTTCCACAGGAAGCAAACCTCTGAAGGGACTGTAGCCCATAGATGACCCACACTGGAGCAGGGACTACCCTGAGGGGCTACAGCCCATGGGTGACCCATGCCAAGGCAGGGACACCCCTGGGAGACTTGTGGGCCTGAAGGATCAACACTTGACCAGAGGTAACAATTAAGAAACCAGGGGCACGGGAAGTATAGGAGTAAGGAGCCAGAACTGACAGAAAGAAGCTATTTTATGTGGACTTTGTAATCCCACTCTTCTTGGTGAGTTTGGGGCTGGATGACAGGTTGCTGCTGAGAGATGTCCGTTCTCTACACACGGATGCCATGCCACGTGCTGGTGGGGTGGCGAGGGAGGGAATAGCTGCTGGCTTGAAAGGGTTTGAGCGACTGTCACATTCCTTTCCAGAGTGTGGGTGGCCTTGGAAGAAAAAGTTTCTGGGGCAAGCTGTTTGCTTTGATGTGCAGGTAACCAAAATAGCCCACGGTGCTCTTTGGCAAGGTCCCTCTGTGGGATGGCAGAGAGGACTCTGCACAAAGGAGCTCCCTACAAAGGAGAGGGGAGAATATATCCCAGGAGACTGGCTTTCCTGACTCTGTTGAGAGGTCAGAAATGGGATTGAGATGGTTGAAAGAAAACTACAGCTGCCCCTGAGCGCTTCCATCACGGTTTCTGTCAGCCTGCAGTACAAGGGAACAAATGATACATACCAAGCAGAAATGAGAAGAGGCTGAAGTACCTGAGTCATTGTGTCTTCAAGGCAAACGAGCTGGACCTGTCTGGCCTTGATTTGCAGTGGGAGCAGGTCATGAAGGCTCCTTGCTTCCCAGATGGCAGCCACACAACATTTGTTCCTGAGTGATTGTGTCCAGTGGGGCACTGAGTTGAGCTTTCAGTGTGTGTCAGGCCAACTTGAACTAAATCTCTCCTTTTTTGATCTAAAAAAAGGCAGAGGGAGAAGGGAAACCTCTTTGAGTTTGAGGGCTGTACATGAAGGGGAAATGTGGCGTTTCTGGGGTGGAAACCAACTGTCTGTGTATATGGTATTTCTTGTTATGAGCAAGGAAATTTTTCAAGACTATTATTTGGTGACTCCCAAACACATCTCTGTGTCTCAGGGAGGGGCATGTCCCACTGGGGAGTTTTCAGAGAGGAATTTTGGTAGCAGATGGATATAATATGTGGCAGGAAAATGACATCAAGCAGAACCCTAAGGCATCACCCATCACATTCTCAGCAGGTGTAAATCAGTGTCAGAGGCAATGATGGTGAGGATGGGGCACCCTCCTGTTGAGGAAAGGAGAACTAGCATGAAGGTTTTGTAATTGTCTTCCTTGGACTTTCCAGGAGTGCTGGTCCAGAGACAACTATCCAGGGAACTGTGCCCATATCAGGCAGCCTAAGATGAGAAGAGGAAAATATGTATTTTTCCTTGCCTCTCCCAGTGTTTCTATAAGCTCTTCTCTTTCTAACTTGCTTGTAATTCTTTCAGGTGATGCAAATTGTGAGCTCTTACTCTGGGCTGTCCTCTTTGTTTGAACAGAGACCAGCCCAGCCACCGAGCCAGTTTACAATCCATTAGTGTGTTTAGAATACAGAATAATCTCTCTTTCCAAGTGCAAACAGCCTTTTCTCGTAATATTTAGTGCTGTTTCAACCTTCCTGAAAAGGTGTAAGGAAGAGTAATGCCTGAGCTGATTTGCTGGAAGAGAGGGTTCCTCGGCAGCGTGGCCAGATCTGGGGTGGGAAGAATGTGTGTTTGGTGTCCTGCAACCACCACCCAAGCACAGAAGAGAGGGGAAGTCAGAGCAAGGGAACAAAGGGTGATCACCACACCATGATGACAAACTCGCATGTCTTTTATTGAAATAGTTACAACTGTAGCTCTGGGGAAAAAAAAAAAAAAAAAAGACTGTGAATGCCTCGTCAGTGTTCATGTGTAAGAGAAATGATGGTGGGGGGGTGTGTGTGTATTACAAGTATATACACCTTTCATCATCATACAAGGGCCACTAAGGTGATCCGGGGCACAAGAGTGCCACATCTGAGAGTTAAACACCCTGCATAGAACAAATTAAACTCTATACACCTTGGAAAGTGGGCTCTGGGCTTCCCCTTATCTCCCCTGCTCCGGTATTTGATGGTGTGAAGTTGGGGTGCTGGGCTAGCTCCCTGGCACTGGCTGTCACAGTCACCTGGCAGAGGAGTGGAGGCATCTAACACCTACTAAATCATTTTACAGGGGTGGCTTCCCTCTCTGTGCAAAGACAGAGCCACGGTGGGTCTCAGACACCCCCAGGTACGGCTATTTGTAGACATTCAGTCACTCGCAGGGGACACTTACTCCACAAAAATTACCTTTCAGTAATTAGGATTCGTGTATTTCCTCTTGTCCTTTACCCAATCATTCTTAATTGAGTAAAAGGAGTGTCTCTCTGGGAGAAACCACCTTAGAAAACTCTCGCATACCTTTCAAATGAAACATCCCAAACCTTTTAACCTTTGAGACTTTTCCCATCATTTTCTTAAAGCCCGTCCAACTAACGTGATGCTCCCAGCTTCTTTTTCAGAGCTCAGCTGGCAGCATCGCAGCACTCTAAGCAAGTCCCGTTATGGCTCTGGTGCTTCTGAGCGTTGCCTTGAGTGGAATCACGGGGATGCTCTGACAAGTCCGCTGGCAGCATTTCTTTAGCGCATCCCTGCCTGGCACTTCCCCAGATTTAATCCTGTGGGAGCCTGCTGTGCTGAGTGGGAGCTCCCCTGCTTCTCGGGGACAGCGCCAGTGCTCTTGAAGCCTGGACAGTCTCTCAGCTTATGGAGTGCCTGACAACTTTCTGGCCAGATGGGGCTTTGCTTCGGGATCCACTCGACAACATTCTTGACAACTTCCACAACTCCTTGACCTCATGCTAAAGCCAAATCTTGCCAAATCCCTCTCAAAGTGACTAGAGATTTGATGAGTTGCCCCACTCTCCCTGCCTCTGGAGAGGGCCTGCTGAAATGTCACCATCATTTACAGAAATACAACGTCACCTTTTAATGGGCCTAAAAAGACCAGCCCCTCCCAGAGGACACTGAAGAAGACAAATGTTCATTGCCCTGCCATAGTGATAACGTCAAAATCCTTGATAGCAACTGTGGCTCTATCTAATGCTAGTTTGGGGGGAGATATGAGAAGAGAGAATCAATGCACAATTAATTGGGAAAAAACAAAAGCAATCTTGGGGTTAAAAAATGTTGCATATGCCGTTTGTCAGTGAAAGCTGGGCTTTTGGCTCCAATTGATGTTTCTGCAACCCAGCCTCAACCAGTAATGACCACAGACTCTGAGTGAGCCCAGCAGGGAAAAAAAATGAGCGGGGAGAAGCAGCAGTGATTTCTGGGATGGAGGGGAAGGATCTCCCTTTGGATGGATGGTGATGAACAGTGACTAGTGGAGGATTTTGTGCAAGAGTAAAGATTTTTAACTGATTCTGGTGGAGCGTTAGCTGTCCCAGTTCTCCGGTCATCCACGCCCATAAGCAGGTGGCTGGAGAAAATAAAGCAGACTTTCTCCTTTGCTGCTTTAACAAGAAATGGAGTCAGACCCTGTACAGGTCAGCTAATTCACGGGCAGGGAGAGTCTGGTGCCATTCAGCCCACTAGACACCCAGCCAGTGAAGTCTCTTCTGTAGAAAAAGGGTGCAAAAAAAACCCCCCAAGAACACTCCCCTCCCCCCAAGTCAAAATGAATGTTAAACCCCCAACATTGCATATACATTAGAGTCACTTTACACTTATTGCCCCATGCAGCCTGCTAGATTCTTCACACCCTGATCATATCTTACAGAATATTTCCTGCTGCACAGACACACAAAAAAAAAAAAAAAAAAAAGAAATACTCAGTTCTTCCACATCCCTCTCCTTAGACAAACGTCTCTTCTGCAAACGCCACCGTATCACGCTCCTCTGTGGCCACCTCTGCCCCTGGCTGGCTCCGGAGCCACTCCACTCTGCTCCGAAGGAGTTCGTTCTCCACCGCTTCTGCCTCAGCTGCGGGACAGGTGTTGGTTTCCTCGTGCTTGAAATACTCCCTGACGGTGTTTCGGATGGAGGTGGGGAGGATGATACGGATGGTGTGGCTGAACGTGTTGAAGCCCTTGCTCTGGGTTGGCGCCTGCGCCATTTCCACCGGCTTGCTCTCCAGCTCCTCGGGAGGGGAGGTGCTTTGGGGGCTCTCTTTGTGCTCTGCCTGCGGGGATGGGGTCCTCGGTTCGTGGTGGTAGCGCCTGGAGACGGACTGCAGGACGAGCGGGGTATTCTGCCCGTAGAACACTGTTTGGGGGATGTGGACTCTCACAGTCTGCAGGCTCTTGGACAGGGTCTGCTCACTGCTCAGCGAGTTGCTGCTGCTGGTCTTGGCCATGGATTTCTCCTCTTCCTCTTCCACTGAAGACCCCCAAGAGCTCTCTTTATCCGGGGACACGTAAAAAGTTATCTTGGTGCGCTTCAGGTTTTCCTGGCCTGGAGGGCAGGCATCTACGCTTTTGATTTCTATGTTCTTCACCGTCTTCTCCCTGTGCTGCTGGTGGCTGCTCGGTGGGGATTTCTCCCTGGCTGGGCTGGCAGCTGGGGGCTCAGGGGTTTGTTCAAACTCTTTGGTACAATCCCGGCTCCTGAGCCCTGGGCCAGGGTCCTCTACACAACTCAGCTGTCTCTCCTCTCCTTTCCCATCAACGTCAGTGACTGGGCTTCCCACAGCAGCTCTGCTGACAGATGGGACGCTTTTCCTCTCTCCAAAGCAACGACTGCTCTCTACAGCCTTGGGTTCACACTCGTGGAAACTGTCCAGGTCACACGAATGTAAAGGCACAGGAGACGTGAAGGACTTGTGCCACTCTTTCGGGGACCTCTTGGCAATCTTGGGGGACACAGCATGAAGCCTGGCAGACGTGCCAAACATGAATGGCAGGGATGAGACGTCTGTGGGACTAATGGCCGATGACTCTGAGCAGTAGGAGAAAGCACTGTCTAAGGAGCTGAGGGAGGAGGCGGACGGGGAGGTGGTGGTGGAGGACAGGCTCGAGAAGCTGGACCTGTTGGACAGGCTTGATTTTTGAAGGCTGAGCTTCTTCACCCTGGAGCTGGTCTGAGGCGACTGCCACAAGTTCTGCCTGGTCTTATTGACCCCAGGGCTTAGGCCTTCATCAATCAGCTTCTGGCTCTCCACCTGCAGCTGCTTGAGCCTGTGGATGTAATCTGTATGGCTGTGCATGATGGTGGCATCGCAGCTGGACTGGCGGGCCACCGGCTCGTGGCTCTGAGCAGGAAGCTGGGAGCTGAGGCAGACACTGGGCTCTGAAGAGCACCGGTCCCTGGCCGGGCTGAGGGAGCGTATCGAGCCGATGGAGCAGAAGGAGCCATCCTCTTCCAGGAGGTCATAGCTGTCCGCACTGGCGTTCTTCCGGGCTTTGCTTTGGTAGCAGGCCGTGATCTCACTGAACAAGTCCCAGTCTTCCTGGTCCTCATCAAGTAACAAGCTGCTGGATGGTTCAAAAAAGGCATCTGCTTCAGAAACCAGGTGGTGCTTTGGTCCTTCTGGGTCACAAGCAGAGAATTCCAGCTCATCAGAGGAATCATCGTGCTGAACCAAGCCTCTGTCTGCGGCAGAGAAGACAAATTAATTTGTTGCCTATATGTCTGCTAACCCCATATGGTACCTTACAAGCAACGCAGGGAAATGTTCTCAAGTCCATGAAAAAGCAAAGACGATCCATTATTTTCACAGGGAGCAGGCCAGGACAGGGAACAACATAAAAAATTCTGGTTTGATGACCTGGGCTTTCACCACTGGCCAGTATTCATAGGATAGTTAACAAAGACAACTCGGTCTCTTTCCGTTCAACCATTTGGTTTAGCTTTATAGAACTAATCTGGAAAAAAAGACTGGCAGGACACGACATCGCTAAGGCTACACTGAATTCTCGTGATGACTGGAATAGGTTGAGCAGCAGCCACAGAGAAAGACAATCATTCTGAGGGACACTTCAAAGTGATGCACCTCAGCCCTCTGCCTTGCCCTGGCTTCCTGCCTGTCCTTGACAGGCAAAGGGAAAACCTAAACCAACTGTTTTTCAATGCTTTTCCTTGGAACAGACGTGAAGGTAAAGCAAACACCTTTGCGTGAGGAGTTTACCTATTAAAAGATTTTAAACATTTCTGGAAGATACAGTACCACCAACTTACCCAGCGGTTCCTCTGAGTTTTTGGACTTCTTTTTGTCTGGCCTTTGAAACAAGGAAGCAATGTCACCTCCAAAAATCTCTCCTGAGTTTTCAATCAGGAACTGCACTAACAAGGCCACCTGGCAAAGAAAAGAATTTACAGAGTCAGTATGAACTACACCTGGGGCAAGAATATGAGCTACATGAACTGGTACCATGAGCTGGGTACAGCAAGTTCCACAATTTTCCATACTATTGATAGCCCCTCATAAGCCACAAGCAAACACTCCTCCCCTGTGATGCACTGTCATTGCTTACTTTGTCTCTGCAAGGTAAGAGACATCATTGCCACTGCTGAAGTGGCAATGTCTAACTTCAGCTGCTCCATCTCTCTTGTGCTTGCTTGACCATCTAGGAAGTTCATGTGGTAAAGCAACCACGGCTCCTCTTTCCACCCTGGATAAACCAAGGGGCTCAATCCCCCCACCAGCACAGGCACAGCTGCACAGGGGCAAGGACAAAGCTCAGATGCCACTCAGCCAGCACTGTCACTGATCCTACACCTTCCTTCAGTCTACAAAATGCAGTGCCCAGAAACAGCAGTAAAAGGGGAAGACAAGCATGAGCCCAAACCCACGAAAGATCACCTTCTTGGTAGACCTGCTCTCCTCTTCAGGCCCAGTGGGACTCGGTAGCCAGAGCATATTGGGTGCTATGCAAAGAGCCAGGTTGAAGGCATTCATCTGATTCACTCCAGAATTCTGCTCAATATGATGGAGGACTCCAAAGAGGTGTCTGAGTAAGATGAGGTTGGCCTCTGGAAGCTGGTTGACCAGACTATTCAGGGAGTGGGAACAAAGGAAAACAGTGCTGTTCACAAAAATCTGCTCTTCAAATATCACAAGTTACTTCCCAAAACTTTTGCTCCCTTCTGCTCTTTTGCAACCAGTTTGAGTCATTCACATCTGACAATCAAGTAAGAGTGTGTCACTCCCCTCCACCAACTTATGTGAGAGCCATAACTGTACATCATATTGCCTACCCACTCTGCTCACAGAGCTAGAAGGACCAGATCACGTGGGCAGAGGTCCATAACGCCTTAACAAAACGATCATCACCCAAAGGAGACAAGTACAGCTCCAGGGCAGAAGCACACGAGAAGATGCCATTGTCTGTGTCTCGTGCCATAGAGACAATGGAGGAGGGAGGCCCAGGCCAAATGGTGAGGTTCAGCAACTGAGCTGGACAAGAAGAGGTTTGATACTGCATATCCCATGGGATGCTGATAGACTACTCTTGCTCAGGACCGCAGTTCAAGGCAATAAAGCCATTTTCAAGGTCCCAGTCACCATTTTGGCAGGGATATTTCTTCTAACTGCCAACATGATGATCAGTTTCTTTTTGTGCACATAAGAAAAAGGTTACCATTGTTAAGGACCTAATTCCACTAACATTTGATGTGCTCCTGGTGGCTGAATTACTGTGCTTTTTCTGTTTGCTGGTTCTGGTAATTTGAACTGGTCATCAGAAAAGAATTTTCTAATGACATTTTTGGGGGTCAGAAATGTTAACAATGTTCATAGAAGACCATTGAAAGGAAAAGGTTCTGACCAGTGACACTGGCAACCAGCAATAGCTCTACTGTGGCCTGGAGCATGGCCTGGAGTCTCCCAGAAGTCTATGCTTAGGGCTGTATGTTCCCCCTTCTCCCACCAAAACAAGGTTTTACAAAAGCTTTTACAAACCTTTTGATAGCTTCAATCTTATGTGCCCGATTTTCCGTGTCCACAGCTTCCATCCACAGTCCGTGCATGTCTGAGGATAGAACACTGTCAGGTATATTTCGGAGAAAATCCTGAATTAAATATATATATGCAGAGCAGTCTGGTCAGTTTTGAATTCCTCGTTTTGGTTTCACGATGCATATAGTCATTGTTTAGTCACATTAAGCACAAGATAAAACAAGACATGACACAAATACATTTCTCCTCCCCTCCCCACTTCCACCAAGCTGTGCTCCTTGGGGTTCCTCCACCGCAGCCCTGCAGAACGATGCTGGAGCTGCTGGTGGCAGAGGGTGACAAGCCAGCCCTCGTGCTTTGCCCCTTCTCCAGAACAGGACTGATCTCTACTGCAGGAGGCAAAGGGCTCACCCCTAAGGCTGTGTTTGAAATATTTCTCAGCTATGAGAATCACTGTTTTTAACTCAGGACACCATTTAAGGACTTTATATATATATATACCTGGTCTAGTGGGAGGTGTCCCTGCCCATGGCAAGGGGCTTGGAACTAGATGATCTTTAAGGTCCCTTCCAACCCAAACCATTCTGTGATTCCATGATTCTATGCATTCTTTGCAGGGCTTGCATTGGAAAGTGCCTGAATATCCTCCCAGTCATCAGCTTTTTGCACTAGGCAAACAAAAGCAAGACACAAGGGTGTTTTCTCACCCTTTAGGTGAGGCAACTTTAGGTGCCTGAGTTATAGTGCAGACCAGCTCCTTTGAGCATGGCCTCTCTGCTTGGGGAAGATGCAGAGCAGCTGCACTTAAATGGCACAAGTCCTCCCATATCTCCTGCAGCATCTTCTGTGTGTTCAGAAAGGACAAGGAGCATCTGTGCTGCTGCCACCAAAGGGCTTCATGCCTCTATCAGGGCAGCATCTGAATTGCTGAGCCCAGGCTCTGGTGTGGTATCTGGCACGGTACAGATACCATGGTTATCTCGGAGGTAGAGGTTACTCTATTGCCTGCTGGAGGCTGTTTTGTACAGGGAGGTGCAAAATGAAACACCGCACGTGTTTCCCTGTGAAAACAAGCACCACTGGGTCAGGCAGATACCTCTACGCACACAGATAGACCAAGCCAAACGGTGAGAATGTGCCTTACTGGAAAATGCTTTCTATTTCCTCCCCCAACAAATCTCCCCTACCCAGAAAGACTCATGCTGGTTCCTTAAAGAAGGAAGGTACCATTTTCCCAGACAGCTGAGTTACTTGGCCAAACGTACCGTGATGACAGCTGCAGCCACAAAGACTGACTCTCCATCCACCTGGACATCATCTCCAGAGTTCAGCTTCTCTTTCAGCTCCTTGCAAGTCTTGGCATTGGCAGAACGTCTGAAAATGCCCCTCGTAGAGGGACCTTCATGGTACAGCAGGAGCAGCATATCCTAAGAGAAAGCCCAGTTGTACTTAAGAGCCTAACACTTTACTCTGATGTTTGTGTATTTCAAACCCCACAAATTATAACATAATTAGCCAAGAACTAGGTAATACCAGGAAGAGACAGATATTCAAGAGATTTAACACTGGACGAGAGCCTGTCAGCTAAGTTGCAGGTACAGTTCATGTGGGTATGTTTATCCTGTGGCAAGCGTGAGCCCAGTGGACTCTTGTAGTGAATGAGGTCTAGGAATAACCTAGCATGGCATCATCCACTGGCATTGCCCCTTCTCAGCTTGTGATGGCCTGGTTGGAGGCACCCTTTGGAACAGGATGGGCATCAGTGCACAAAGTGATATGGATTACACAGGAGAGGGATGCTCTCCCCCTTGTTACTGAGCTAGGTCTGAATCACAAACAAAAGATGGTTGTCTTCCCCAACCAAATACCAAAAATGCATTTAAACTCCGGGCTAAACACATCAAGTTTATGTCAGGATCAACAATCCAGGCTGCTCCTTACCATGATTGGCTTGGGAAGGATCCCGTCGGGACAGACAGAGGACAGAGAGAGGCCAAAGAGCTTCCGTGGGGTGGTAGGAGACTGTGAAGGAGGGCTGCCTGTGGGGGTGCTGGTGCTGCGGCGCAGGGCCCAGTCTATCAAGGACTTCTTCCTCTTGGTGTGTTTCTGCAGTGACTCTGGAAGAAAACATAGACCTTCATCACACACTTGTCCTGTCCTTTCTGCTGGCCTGTGAGTGATCTGCAGTGGAGCCAGAGTTCCCAGCAAAGAAAGGGCTTCCTACTGTCACGAGTTTAATAACTACACTCCTAGTGGGGACATTCAGATAACATACAGCAGTTGAACCACTTGTTCATCCCTCAGCCATCAGCAAAACTCTTATTCAATAACCACTGGTCTTCAGGGAACCTCGCTGTCTGCACAGCGTAAGAACGGTTTGCGAGTGAAAGCTAATCAAGGGCTGCAAGCTAATTCTGAACATTTGCAGAGATGAATTTAGCCCCTCTGCAATCTCTTCCCCTTTGCCCACATTCAGGTATGACAGTGACTCTGGGAGATGCATGCAATGGCAGGAAGAGTTTGGCACTGCCACCGAAAGCAGCAAAGTCTTCTGCCTGGTTGTAACACACTCCTGCAGCTCGTACCTCTCCTCAGCTGCATTGGAGCTTGGGGCCTGGGTTTCAGGACAAACTGACACTGCTTTTCCTTCGGGAGCTGATCAAGGAAGGAAGCCTCTGTCCCATCAGCCAGGAGGGTGTTATTGTTGATTCCCTGTTGGTGGTCAGCGGAGTCCCGGAGACAGCTCAACGCGATGCTGAAAGGATGCTCGTGCCCTGTTGAGCAAAGAGTTGTGTAAGGAGCAAGCAAAAGTGCAGAGCTGTCAAAGATGTCACTATGCGTTGATTAAACGTGGATCCTGAGACCATAAAAGCCAAGCAACACCTCACATCATCTTGATGTCACATCTCACGTCAGCAACAGCCCCCTTACCATTGCTTTTCTAAAAGTGAAGAGTGTGATGTTTGAGATGTTTCTCGGCCACACACACCAGTATCACTCATCACTGTGGTGCTAGAACTGAGGGGAAATGGGAGAGCTCTTACCAATGAGAGGGTAAGCAGGGTCATCTTTTCCCGAGACCACCCAGAGGTGGTATTCACTTGTCCTGCCCTGGTGGTTGAGGAACAGAGAAGAGAAAAATATCAGGTGAAGGGGGCCAGGGTGAGGGTCCATGAGGCTGCACTCCACTCGGAAGGCAAGAGGAACCAGACATGCAGGACTATCTCCAGAATAGCCACACGGCCAGCAGGGACAGTGCTCTGGATCAGCCTGTCTGATACGGAGTGGGAGGGGAAAGGTTCAGGAGAAGAAAAGACTGAGAACCAGCAGCCTGTGAACCCACATAATGGTTTCCCAGCCTATTTTAGCAATATGTTCCACAGCCTTCCTTGGCATCAACCTACTGGAACACTGTCAAAGCTACTTGTTCAACACTGGAATGGGAAAGGCTGGACCACTGCAACGGGCCAGGGTCATCTGATAACATCACTGATATGTTCAGTATTTCATGGCTATATTAATAATCCTTTGACAAGCTTGGCTCTATCCTAACGCTGGATTGGAAGCACTGAAGTCCTCTGAAAGCCAAAGGACTTTATTATACAAAGTTTGAATATAATGGAGGCATGTAAGCATGTCTGTCTTTCTAATACTTGGCACCCACACAAATGAATTGCTTCATCTTGGAGTCCAGAGAGTATTAATGCCTTACTGGTTAGCTACAGCCAATCTAGACTTCTCTACATCTGCACTGTCCTGTAAACCAGACTTCCTTAGCTAACACCTGGCAGACTACACAACTGTCACTTACAGGAAGTCCAAGCTGTAGAAGGGTCTTCTTTATTACATTCTCTGCAGTTTCCACGTTGGACACATCGATTGTGGTAGTCTAGAAAGGAAAACAGACAAAATATAGGAAGGTACTAAGGCGACATGAAGTTTGGTTGCAGCTTCTTGTAGCTTGAACATCTGGGGAAAAGGTCACTCATCTGTCTGTTGGCTGTCTTTACTAGATGTACATGGTTAGAAGAGTTGTACTACTTTGAGCTACACTGGAGTCATTGTTCAGGGTGATGGCTATACATTGTGAAAACTATTATGTGCTACTTCTCTATCACGGGCTTATTACAGCACCCAAAGATTTCATCCAGCAGAAATCACAAGAACCGGGTGGTGTTCAGATGCTGTTTTTGATCACATGAGTATTGGACTGATAGTAGTGCCACTGTCACTCCAAAGGGTGAGCACGGCGCAATATGAATAAACCACAAGTGTCTGGGGTTGTTCTCTGAGGAGAAGGTACATGAAGCCTAGAAATGTAAGCTATTAATATGAAGAGACTGGGACATTCTAGTGAATTAATTCAGGAGAACACACCAGTGACTCTTTTATGATCAGTATCTTGAACTTACTGCACTGAAAACAGGAATCACCAGGCACACAACTACAAAACATCACCAATTATGAAGTGAAGCAGAAGGAAGGGAGAAAAGAAGCCAGAGGCCAAGAAGAATCTGAAGATTAATTGCTTGTTGGTAAGGGTCTGGCTATCTCCTCTTTTCCCAAACCAAAACTCTGCATGGGCTTTCAGTGGGAAGGATGCAGCTTGCCAGATGCACACACCCTAAAACCTTGACCCTAAAGACTCGAATTTTAAACAGGGATAGCAGCAGCACCACAGCCCTGCCTTCCCCATCTCTACCCCACCAACCTCCACATAGTGTTGGTTTGATGAGCAGGTTCTGAGCTTTACTTACAGAAGAGCAGTTGTCAGCATCCAGCACCAAGATCTGAAGGGTTAGATTCTTCACATATTCATTCTGTTTTACCTCATTGATATGCCTGAAAGTCAAAGAAAAGAGGAGGGAATATAATTTCCCAACCAAACTTGAGAAGGACCCCTAAGATTTGGATCCAAGAGGTCCAAGGGACCTGCTCCTTGACATTATAAAACATACAAATCAATTATGACAGTAACAATAACGTGCAACATTCATAGTGTGGTCACATCCTCTTACTGGCTTCTTTTTCTTGAGGTCCCAGACTAGCAAGCCCCTACATGTACTTAAATGCAGATAGAGGTGTCCAACATAACACCCTCTTTGGGATCGTTACCGTTCTCCACAAAATAAGAGACTTCTTCCCCTCTCTGTACCTATATAAACACTTCTGCCTGGATGTCAGTGGGAACAATGTATAAAAACTTAACATGAAAAATAAACAACTGTAGCCTCTAGATGCCAAGAAATACAAACTTTCGTTGGAATCAACAAACAGCAGAGGAATTAGTAGCACTTGTGACCTTTCCATAGTGATTAGCAAAACAGTCAAAGGAAAAAAGGTGCTGCATCAATGTAATCTTCCAATGGGTTTCATCTTTTCTTGACCATTAACATCAATTTTGCTTTCCCCTCAGGGAAAAAACCTACATTCAGGTTTTAAAGGTGGATTTTTCAAACCGTAGCTGGACACTTAATGTGCTGAAAATCAGAGGGCAATTTAGTACCCAGCATGACAATCTTCTCTGAGGCCTGTAGAGGAACCACCCAGGAGGAGGATAAAAGGAGGGTGACTTACCACAGTAATGCTGACAGCCATCGGTCCTTCACATCTGCTGAGCTGAAGATAAAAAGGGAGGCAGATCATCAAACAAGTGCCGAGTGGGTAACAGCCTTTGGAAACTCTACCCAGTTTCATTTATATATAGCTGTAAGTCAAAGTTCCTTCCTGCAAAGCCCTGGAACAAAAGCACAGTCCTTTCCTGCTTCTGTCCTATTTTAACAAATAACAAAAATAATAAAAACAAAAAAATCCCAGCAACAAACTGGGCTACGTTTCCTGCCCAGGCTGGCGAGCGTTCAGATAAAGGACTGAGTTAATTGGAGTTCACTCATCTTGCGGGCCCTTATTATTTTTGCAGTGGCCTTTGATTGCTATTTTCTTTCTCCTATTATTTCCTTCCCAGTGTCTGCTGTTCCTCGAAGCTTCTGCTGCCAGCACGGGTTACCCAGGGCTCAGTGACGTGAGGGAAATGGAGCCGCTGTTGAGTTTGGCCTAAGACACCATCGGCTGCTGGCGAGTCAGAGCATGGATCGGGAACCATCACCCGGGAGAGACCACCCTGACACTTGGAAGTGAGGACATGGTGTGTATGAAGCCATGGAATGGTTCCCATTTCTTTTTCCATCAAGAGAGTTCCCCCTCAGGAGGAAAAGCATCAGGCCACGTCAGCCCTTCCTAGCTGTGCCAGCAGAACCTCTAAGTGATCCTTGAAATCTACTGACCTCTCTGGAAAAGAGAGGGTGAAGCAGAGATGCCTGAGCCAGCAGTGACCTGAGCTCCCTGAAGATACACCAGCTCTAGATTCAATTTAGCCAGGCTAGACTGAGCTCCAGGTAATAAAAACCTCACCTACTTTTTGGTGAGCCTCATCAGCTCACATACAACATTGGGACAGCCTTTGAGATGGCATCTGGACATCAACGGGCTACTCTCAAGCCTGCTCTGTGCTCCCCTGTGTTTCTATTTCGGGGGTTACCAAGGGCTCTGGACCATGCTGCTTGTGCAGAACCCATCTTGAAGAACCTTTCCATTTTTATAGTCTGTTGCTGTGGGCTTGGGACACCATGGTAGACAAGTACAGGAGGAAGGTCGAGGGGTGGATAAAGGATGTAATCCTGCCACAAGGCCACCTGGCATTTTTCATTACCATAACTAACCTGTCCTTTGTAATGAAAAATTCTCAAACTAGGGATAATCTCCTACAGAAACGGGCTGCTGGCAAGTGCTGAAACAACATGCTTGTAGGTTATATGGTGGCACAAACTGGTTTGCTGTGGCAGATTGTGTTATGATGTTCTAGGATGCTCTGCAGCAGAGCTACCCCTTGATATAACAACACTTGTAAGGGCTGGTCCTCCATAAGGCTCTCGGGGACCAACCTGCTGATATCTTTCTAAGACGACTGTCTCCCAACATCTAAGTTTTTACCACACTGCCTAATGTGAGTGTAAGTCCTCTGCTCAATGGGGGAGCTTATATAGTAGAGTTCAGGGCCCTATAGTCTCAGCCATTGTTTCAGTTCACTTATGGGGTACTTGGGCAGCTGTCAGGCTGCAGAGGGAGGTCTGGTGTCTGATAAGATACCTGAAGGTGACAACATAGTTGGTGGTAGGCCAGCCGATGACGAACGAATTCTCAAGACACATCTTTTTCTCTGTCACTTCGCTGAGACAGGTCCCGGTCCACACTTCACTCAGATGCACCTGCTTTTTCAGCTTCAGGCTGGAGGAGGATCTGCAATTCAAATTACATATTTCTTAGGCCAGATCCTAACATCTAGACCTCCAGAGTCTGGTCGTGCCACCTTCCAGTCATGCAGGTGCAGTGACAGCAACAAGTCCCCCAGAACTAAACGTTTGGGCATGTGGAGGTACTAGAGGAAAGTTTTGCAAATGAATTTTGGGGTTGGTGGCTGCAGTGGGACAGCTGTGGCTTAGGGCAATGTGATTCACTAGAGCCACATGCCGGTAGATGGCAACTTAGGCTAATTACTGTCTATGCTAATAACTGAAGTCATCTAAGCTCTTCATTTATGCATGGCAGAAGTATCCAGACCAGGAGTCAGTTTTCTGTCCCTACTGCCTCTTGCCCTCTTGCTATTTCTTCAAGAAGCAACATAACAGAAAGGGCAAAACAAGTTAGATCACCTTTTCCTTTAGGAAAATGAAGTGAAACACGAATACCAAGAATTTCTGGAGGTGAAAGGGTGAGATGCCACATTTCAGACCCACATTTGTAAAGAAGAGTTGTTTCGATGCCTGCTCCACGGGTGCCTCAGAGCCTAGCCTCAACAGCACATACTGGGGAGAAAGAGTGAGTGGGAATTCCTCTTACTTGGACTTGGCGATGACCAGCACATCACTGAACAAGATCAAATGTCTTTCCTGGGTCTGCAAGCCCACGGTCAGCTGTACTCGCTCGTCCAGGACGAAAGTGGAGCCTGGGCTGCTGAACACCCCACCTGGCAGCCCATTGTCTGAGTGGGGAGAGGAAAGAGTAGTTTCCCTGGAGGAGGAAGAGAAATCATAAGACATTGTCAGAAGCTTTTCTCACAAAGGTTCGTGACGGGACACAGGTGACTGTTTCGGAGCAGCCCGACAGCCCCGTGCTTCTGCCCCTATTGCTCTCAATTCTGAACTGCATTTCCCTGCCTCTGCCCAATTAATTTTACCAGCCTCAGACAGACAGAAAACTGCCTCAATGCCCACACCAAAACTGGGGGGAGTCGAGCTGCTGAAATAGCAATTTTTGAGTCATTTCTTTCCTGCACACGCGTGTGAGCTATGATTCAAAAAGAACCTGGAAAACCCATGGCTTATGGCACGGCTCAGCCTGGCACGGGGAGGGACTGCCACTTCTGCGCAGGTTTTCCATCCGTAACGAACGGCTCGTCAACGCTGGAGCTGGAGCTCCAAGAAAACGAACCACATGTACTCCTCCAATTCCAGACATTTGGCTCTGGCTCGCCTGGCTCCAATCCAGCACCTGCTTTCTACTGAGATCGGTACAGGTGCTGGCCATTTCCAAACTACCCTGATGGTTTTGCATGTTGACTGCAGTCAACAAACCATTGTTAGGACTGAAACAGATTGTTTCTCCATGCTGTCCCCAGATGGAAGAGCTCTGTCAAGTGCTCATCTCCCCACTTGCCTCTCAGCACCCTCCCAGAGCACCTTCTCAGCTCTGCTCCAGGCTCTGGTGGGCAGTGCTGGCAGTAAAATGGGTCCCACGGTGGTCTCCTGGGTCTACCCCTTGCTCTAAAGGTGGGATTGTGCTGAACGAACAAGCAAAAGCTCTTTGCCGAGCCTTGTTCAGAGGCCGTGTTCGTGTGCCCGACCCTGGCTGAACTAGCCACCCTCTGAGGCACGGCCCTAGATTTATGTGGACAGAAAGGACCCAGAAACCCTCCTGTCTCTACACATAGACAAAAATGTGTATCTTGCCAGCAGGCAAGGAGACCTGTGGAAGGGATGCTTACCTTCCCTCCACCCCTCAGCAATACTACTCTAGTCTGAGGGCAGTCTCTAAAGACACCCAGGATGTTCAAGGGTAGTATTTTTGACATTGTTAGTCTTAACTCAGTTTCCACTGGTCTCATAATTGGTCTCCCTTGATTTCCCAGGATTGAGGTTAAAGCTAGCCAGTAGCTGTTTTTTTTAATTCATCCCCCCAGCCACAGGAACACCCATGCTCCTGCAAGCAGAAATTCCCTCTTCCCTCCTCACTGCTCCACAGCCACCAACAAGTGAATTCTTGGCTTATGCATCCGTTGCCTCTACAAGTGAGAACCTAAATCGCCTTTAAATTTGATATTAGAAGCTTTCCGTGTGCGTCAATTGAGCAGTGGGAGCCACACCATCACACAGTCTCAACAGTGGATTTCCTAAAGCTGGAGGAGTTACACAGCTTCGTAAATACGACAGCAAAAAAATAAATCTCACCAATACACTGGTGGCCTGAGCAAAGATGGCATTGTACCAGCTGCCTCCGTAGCAATCCATCATGAGAAATGTTTAAAGCTTCCCTCCCTCACGAGGATATTCTCCAGCCAAATAAAGTCAAGAATTTGTTTCTCCTCTTTATTTTTTTTTTTAGTGCAATTTAGAAGGGGGTGGGGGGAATGACAAAGAAGCCACATAACTTGGTCAGAAGACAACCAAATGAAAATCAGTCCTGCCCTTTATTTTAAATGATCCTACAAGACTGACTCCCCCAATTTGTTTCAGAAAAACAGGATGCACTGTGCATCCATTACCTAGGGTGTAATATAAGGGGTATTCTTCCAGAGGGCTGGTCCAGATCAAATCAGTTCAGCTTTACCACCTCTTTCTTACAAATTAAAAAAAAAAAAAAAATCAAACTAAACAATTCCCTCAGGAAATGTTATTTATAAGACTGGTATCAGAGCAAGGCAGAAAGGAGCTCCCACTGAAGGACCAAGGAGCTCGGCTCGTGGCTAGCACTTGATATTTCAGAGGAGATTTGCGTGCCAGGGAG
>JAOQGH010000062.1:4667509-4685710 GCA_025769975.1 Gallinago jamesoni | reverse complement strand
AGCTCCCACTGAAGGACCAAGGAGCTCGGCTCGTGGCTAGCACTTGATATTTCAGAGGAGATTTGCGTGCCAGGGAGCAGGGCTTCAGCACACGTAGCAGTTATTTGGGAAGACAAACACCACAGCGCTAATGTCCCCCCATCCTCCTCCTTGTCCTCACCATTTACTGCTGAGCACGATGCCATGCCAGTAAAAAAGAAATTCTTCCATCTCTCTCTACAAAGAAATTGCCCTCGACACCGTTAAATGAATTTGAAAACCAGTTTGATTTCAGTCCATGTAGGCATAAAGGTGGAAAAAAGAGTCAGAAAGGTTATTTGCTCTACCTGGAATGGTACTTTGACTTGCCGAGAGCTTTAGTAATGGCAGAAGGGGTAGATCGTCTTCTTTGGACTATGGGCTTCATCTTCTGCAAGACAAAAAAGACATTCCAGTTAGTCTGGCCACCTTGGAAGCAGATCTGTTCATTACACTCTAAAAGTTATTTTTTTATCTAGTTAACACTCATGAAATCTCAGCACCGAGAGCCATAATCTCCGCTTTCAGACACTTCCCTCCCCTTCCCTGTTATAAAAACACTTGTCAGCTCTCACATTTATGTGGGGCACTTAAAACTTTCCTAACTTGAAATGCTTCCAGTTTTCACAGCCAAAATTCAAAGTAATGACCTGAAATTAAGTAGAGATAAAAAAAACCAAACAAACCACAGGCGGAAGGTCAGGAAAAACCTCCTAACACTCATGCCATGGAATAGTTTGTTAAGGAAAGGTATAGAAATCCAGTTTAAAACTGGACAAAGCTATGAACAGCATATAATACAGTAAGGGAGCCACATTTTATGGGCTGAAGGAATGGATGAGGTTACTCAATAGATTTTTCTATCTTCATTTTCCACAATTTACAGATTCAGCAAATAGACTGTTATTAGGGCCCTCTCCAGGTGGCGGCACCTCAAGACGCTTTTACCTTTTTTAACAGCCACAGCCATTGCCACCCAGCTTTGTGTAACACAGAATTGAGGTGGCTCTAAAGGTGAGACTCGCGAGCCAGACATGATAACCACCCAAGTCAACGTACACACACGAAGGTCACAGGTCTCCTTTTATTTGCCAAGTTAATTTCATGCTGGAGAAAGAAGACACATTTTAGCCTGGGAGAGAAATCCTTACATCAATGGTTCTTCCCAAATAAGCATGGGAAAATCTGTCCCATGGCTCATTTCTAATTTTGGCATTTGCCTGTACTAAATCTTTAAGTACCGGGAAGTTTAGACTATGCTGAGAATTATTGATCTTTTGATTTCACAATGTACCAAAATATGGAATATCCTAAGAATGAAAGAAACCAGGATTGCTGGTTGAGGAGAGGTCCTACAGAGAAAGTGTGTTCCTTTTACCAACCACACACTTTTCAAATTCTCTGCTGAATGCAGAAATATTCATTTCATGTGAACTCTTTAGACCCACCTCTGGTTACGCAATGCTCAGTACCTTATACCCACGTTAATATGACATTCTGAGGGTGTTAGAGGAAGGGATTGTCCTCATTTCACTGATGGAAAGGCCAAGAACAAAGTGATTACAGTGAATCTGGGTGCCTCCTGATCTTTTGGAGCTGACAGAAAGGTTGGATGAGGGAGCTGGTTTGAAGTTCTGCTCCTGCTTACATTCCCGGGAACTACAGGGGCTCAGCATGGCTGTAAGTCTGTCTCCAGGGATTTATGTGAGGAATCCCAGAAATCAAGAACAGGCTGGTGTGGAGTCCAGCTGCCAGGGAAGGCGCGCTCCTCCTCATGTCCGATTTCATTTACAATACACCCTTTGACTTCTGCGACAAAAGACCAGGGAATTCTATAGGGAAGAGCTTTCTACAACACAGGCACCTGCTTCCCTGCCAGATCAGGTACCCCAGAGCCCTCCATATCACAGACGACCTTGTGAAAAATGAGTGTATGATCGTGTAACTCACAGTAGGAGTGGGACTGCAAGTGGAGTTTAATACAGCAATTTCCTAATGTAAGAATATTCAGCTTTGCAACATCAGTACTGCTCTCTTAATTAGATTCCTTGTGTATGTGTATATATGTAGACAGTGACAGATGGACAGCAATTTCTCCTTCATTCCCCAATATGACCTCGCCCAGAAAAGATCTGTCTTCAGAAGTTTCACAGAGAAAACTAAATAAAAATAACATCAGCTCAAAAATGTTGTTTTGTGTTTTTGTTGTTTGTTTTTTTTTTTTTTTTTAAAAAAAAGAGTCCCTACTGAAATGGAACATCTGGCTTTCAGAGGTGCCTTAATAGGATAAAACATTCCTCCAAAACACAGCACAGCAAAGCAGTAGTCATGCAACTTCTCAGGGCACTGCTGGGTGCGGTTGCCTGGTGGGAAACCCCAGCAAGATGTCAGCTGGAAAGGTCACTTGGATGAGTACAGCAGGTACAAAGGGCCATCTGGTGCATCCCTGTGCCGGGGCCATTGTAGTAACATCTTGAACTGGTGCTGTAATAAAACACAGCAGTATCTTCTATGCCAAAGAATCCTACAGCACATAACAACCTTCCTGGAGGCAAAGCAATAATTCCCCCCCCCCCCCCAAAAAAAACCACCACCTAGCATCCTCTGTGGTACAACGTGGTGAGGAGTACCAATGACACACATGTCATGAGTCTACTGTAGGAGGACATTTTACTCAGGATAAGTTTCAAGGGAGATATCAATACTGGTGGATTTCTTCTCTTGACCATTAGGAATGGTATCTGGTTGTATCTGAATGGTGGCAGCAATGCCTTCCAAGAAGCCTTGTCTTTGCCAACCCATTGCACTTCTCCAGAGAAACCTGAAGGCCCCTTCACTAGTACCACTTCCAGCGAGCACTGGACTACCTGTGGGAGTCTCACAAAGACAGAACTTTGAGGTTTCCATTGAAATGCTGTGACTACAGGACACACGCTATTCCCCATACTTGCTACCTCCAGATAAAAAATGCTGAGGTCATCAGCTGTCCAGTGGCCTGGTTGCCTGATCCCAAATAGACTCCAGGCAAACCAGAAAATTGCCTTCCAAGCCTTCAGCCAAACTCTCTTCGATCCTAGCCAGTCAGGTACCCTTGGCAGGCCATCGTTAAGATGATGACCACAAGATCCCACAAGTAGCATCTTACTGATGGAACGGGACACAACTAATTGGCATAATTTCCCAGTTAACATACTTGATTTACATATTTAATAGATGAATAATACATTGTACTACCTTTGTTTTCCCTAGCCGTGCAAGGTAATGAGCCAAAAGGCTCATGTCCTCCTTCCCTGCTTGGGAGAACCTAGCTGTCAAGCCCGTTTAACACTATTTTGGCTTGCATGGGCTAGCCCATGTAAATAATGTTTCCTGAAGAGGCTGCTGAAGAAGGACAGAGTGTTCTAACATCTTGAGTGTTCTTCCAGTGCCATGTAAAATGTGCTCTGAACCCTGCATGTTTCTAAGGTCTGGAGTTTTACGGCTTTCTTGCAGAAACCCCTCCCATCTCACCACACAGAAGAAACGCCACGGGGGCTCTGTCTCACGCAGGAGCTCTCTGGAGGGGCCACAGCCCCCCTCGCCCTCCTGCCCAACGGCTTGCCTCGAGCAGGCGGCTGGTGGTCCACAGCCCCCGGGGCTCACCCCGGTGCCGGCAGCATCGTTGCTTTCGGATGGAGGGGAGAACTTGGCTGCACTCCTCCTCCACCTTAGAGCCAGGGAGGGCTTCTGCTGGACGTCAGCTCCGCTCACATTAACCAGGCGCGGGAACCAGAGAACCCGCCAAAGGGACAACGGCGTAAGCTCTTGGCTGTTTTGATGCCATGGAAACAGATAACTCCTTTACCCGACGTATACTCTGAAAGTGCTTGAAAACTCCCTGGACCGTGTTTGCGCATTACTCACCCCCGAGCCGCCAGTTTTAGCTGTGTATGTCTTGGCACGGGGGAGGCTGTGAGTCTGATGCCCCTCATTCCAAACCCATGTATGGGCTACGCTATCGGCTCAGCTGGCCAGCAGGAGCGGGTGGTGTTTGGTTCCCCCCCCCCCCTTCACTGACCTCTGCACTTGAAAGTTATCCTTCAAATAGTTAAGGCGGGATCGAGCTGAAAAATAATGACACCTGCTTAAGAAAGGGGAGGATTTTCCTTTCCTTTTCCCTTTCAATAGCTGGCCAAAGCTGGTGGCAATGTCCGTGGCACTGGAGCGCTGCTGTTGGGTTTAGTTCATATTCAGAAATGAAAAAAAAAATAAAAAATTAAGGGTGCCATTTTTCTGCAAAACGTAAATTTTGAAATATTTGCTTCGGAAACATGGATGCACTGTCTTCAAAAACACCAGGGGCTTTCTTTGACCCTAGGAGCATCTGCTGCCTGTTGACAAGACTCGTGTGTTCTGCTGGTGGGAACCTGCCTGGTCAGACTCATCTCCATCCGCCAGCACCATGCAGCAGGGAAACACCTCTCTGTCACTCGCGAGCTGCTGATGCTATGAACCAGAGGTTCATAGACCAGATTATGGGCCAGAGACCATGATGCTTCCACACGAAATGCAGGAGGTAAACACAGCCAAGGAGCTGGTTGGCTGGGCCACCTGCAAGGCCAGGGCCACCTGGATGCAGGACTAATTGCTAAAGGCACAGAGGGGAGTAAAACAAGGGCCACAATGTCTTTGATTATTTTGGAGCATCGCAGACCATTCAGAGCCAATAACACCAATATTATGCTCACTCTTGGGATGGATCTTGTGAAACACTCTCTTCCTACAAATATTCTCATCACCGTATCGGTATGTTGTGTCAGAACAGAGAGCTGATCACTGCTATTAATCAGCTGAACCCAGTAAAGGCACATTTTTTCTACTGGAAAAGAGCAAACGTTATTGTATAAATCATAGAATCATAGAATCGTTTGAGTTGGAAGGGACCTTAAAGATCACCGAGTTCCAACCCCCCTGCCCTGGGAAGAGACTCATGGTTATTTAGCTCTCAGGCAACATTAAAAATAAATACTTAAGAATACAGTTAAGAGTACAGAAACAATTAACGGATCGCTTGGGCTTGGATCCATCCACATGAAAACAACCGCTGCTGCCCTTCCATCCAACAATGAGTTTATGTTAGCAGTGGCATTCCTACAGAAGTATCTTAATGAGATGATGAGAGATGCTCCTGCCTCCTGCTCTGTTACGTCTCTTGTTTATGTGAGCACAGGATGTGCTTTCATAGCGCCAGTGTAAGACTGCCATTCCATTTCTAGTTAGAAAACCCAATTAGAGAGAGACAAAAAGAAGGAGAAATTGTTCAATGGATAGAAGAAAATCAGGCACTGGGCTACACAAACTGAAAACAACTGGGCTTGCCACTTTATGCTGGTTTGCACTTAAAATGAGTTTAGGGAATAGTGTATTTGCATGGCTGCCGTCTCCTTCTCTCCTGGTTCCCAGACTTCATCTGCCACTTGAGAAACTGTACAAACTGGAATGTGATCCCATGGCCAGGAGCAGTTTTAGCAGGGGCTCCAAAAGCTGCTCTCTTGCAGTCATAGAGTCACAGAATGGTTTGGGTGGAAAGGACCTTAAAGATCATCGAGTTCCACCTCCCCTGCCATGGGCAGGGACACCTCCCACTAGACCAGTCTTTCCCCCTTGTCCCTGAATGGGGAAATCCATTGCAGGGTATTTGGGGAGGCAGCCCCAGCCGTGCCCTGCGTCTTATCCAGATGTGCTGTGCCACTCTCTGCCACTCTCTCTTGGGTGATACCGGCTTGAAAAGCTACACTCCTTCCTACATCATGCCTCCAGCTCCTTGGAATACAACTTGTTTTCTTCTCAGCCTTGATTCCCTGCCCAGCTTGCCACCCAGAATAAGATAAAAACCTCTCCAATTCTCTTCCAAGCGTCCCTTAAAAGGTGTTTTGAGTTCCACGACCAAGACAAAAGCCTGGGCTGTGACTTGGTTCCTGTGCTGGTTTCCCCATCTTTGCCCAGTTCCCAGCCAGGAAAAGATGCTATATATAGCAGAGATGTGTTGTCGTGATGGTGATCGTGATTAGGCATTGTTAACCAGCTTCCTTCCAGCTCGCTGCCAGGCGGGCAAGCCAGCAAGATCTGACAGGGAGAACGCTCCAAAATGGTGTTGGCACTCCAAAAAACATGCTCTGCAGGAACCAGCTTCTGAGAGGAGCAGCTGCTTCCCACAGGACCCCCAGTCAGAGATGTCCCCTATCTCCCACTATCTTATCCTCAAGGTGAACCTTATCCTATAAGGTGAACCAAGACTGATCCAGTAGCTTTACACTCATGTAAACGTAGGGAAAGAGCCAGGCCAATGTCATTGAACTCTCAGGGGAAGCTTTATATACTGCTTTTATGGCAACATAATGAATCTAGCTGGGATTGTAGCAGGAAATACACATGAAATGAATTATTTTAACATAAGAGCCTTGTGTCTCTGCTACTAGAGTAACAGGATCAATTAACCTGGTGGAGCACTAGTTTGAAAGGTTTGCTAAGTAACAGAGTTGTTCAAGGATTTGGTGTCTTTAGAAGACATCCAGAAATCACGCTAGGCCTCAAAATTTCATCTCTGGAAGGCCAGTGACTACTAGCTTTGGAAAACAGGAGTGACGGGAGCAAACGCACTGGCAGTGCCCGTGCTGCAAGGCATGTAACCGAGGGGGTGAGCCTGCAGATGCAGATCCCAGATGGAGTGAGACACTCAGGAGATGAAAACATTCCTGAAAGGACTGATTAGTGGAAGGGGGAGCACGTTTCCTAAGGGATCTCCCATGTCTTAGTTTCCCCCAAGTCAGAGGGCGTAAGAAGATCACAAGCCCTAAGCACCGCAGGGGCTGGCTTTGCCCATCCCTCTACTTCTCAGTCCGTTTTTTCCCCGGTGGGGATGGTGGGAGGCCAGCTCAGACAGTGCCACAACACGGTGGTTTTGTACCATTTTAACCCTGGAATTACCCCATTCCCAGGCTGGGCTGCAGAACCTGTTACCTGTGGATTATCTCCTGTCGAGGAGGGTGTCAGGATCATCCTTCCCTGCAGCAGGGCTGAGAGGTGTCACAACTGGCTGCCTTCACAAACCCTACAGGAACATCCCCAGCCTCTGATACCCACCCCTCCCCACCACATCTGGATGCAATCCCCCTTTTGGGTCAGAGACATCACTGGTGGTGGCAGGGTACAACCACCTCCCAGTCCTTACTGTGACAGCAGGTGCCTCATTTCGAGAGGAAGCCAGACCAAAAAGTGTACTTTGACTGTTTTTGGAGCCTGGGCTGCTGCACCTCTAGGACTGTTATCCTCAGCCCCAGCTGCTACAAGCTCTGTCTCTGAGCAGGGCCACTCTGCAGGCAAACTTCACACCTCTGTCAGATATTCCACCCCAAAACACCAGATGGGCCTTTTCCCTGCTATGCAGAATGGCCAGGAGAAGCTGAAGCAGGCTACGGCATCCAGCTCGTGGTGCTCATCCACCAGCTCTGCTGCCAGGTTCCTCATCCCATCCTCATCACAGTAATGTTTTCAGCAGCTGTAGGAGCAGCTCCACACATTGTGCTGCGACACCATCCCGTTCCCAGCTCCCAAAGAGCTGCCACACCAGCATCCCTGCGGTACAGGAGGCTTTGGGGATGCTCTAGAGATACTCCAGGGCAGGTGAATAAAGGAAGAGAAACAACTCCTGTGCGTCTAGAGGAATGCCCACCGCTGTGGGTGACTGAATTGCTCTGTCGGGACCATGATTAGCCACCAGAGGACTGACACAGCCTGTTTCTGAGACTGTGGTGTCCTTAGAAAAGAGACTTTCTGCTTTTCCCTCTATATAACTAATGCGCTTCACCATGACATTTTCCAGCTGATGGGCTCTAAAAGACATTACAGTCATTACTCAAACAAGCCCTTCCTTACTCTTATTCCATAAATCTCTATTCCAGCTTCAAAGTGACTGGAAAATGGAGAAAAACTGAGGCTCAGAATGAAGATTTAAGTATCATGCCCACGGCAACACAGAAAAGTAGTGGCAGAGCTAGGCTTGGAAGCTAGGTCTTTATTCTGAGAGAGGTCTAAACTAGGAGTCCTTTCTTCTCAAATCAGAAGGTATTTTCCCCCAGAGTCACTACTGCAACATTTTCATTGTGAAAACAAGACAGACACAGTTCTTGCCCCGGGAGCTCATCCAAAAGCACAGACCAATAACATCTGCGAGCAGAGTCAGAGCAGATCCAATCTCATGGAACATTAGCAGGAATTTCTGACACCTAAACATCTGCCATCATCTACCTGTCCAAAGAAACAGGTCCCTTTGCTACCACCGGGGTTACAAAAAGCTTTTCTACGACATGGATTACTCACCCCACCTAATAAGGAGTGCTATTAACTGCTCATGCAGCCCAATTAACACCACACGAACTGCCCTCAGCCTCTTCCCACCCCGAGCCTCCAGCAGTCCATTCCATTTTTCTGGCTAATGCAACCCTCTTCCAATCCATCCAGCCTCATTTTATCACGTTCCTTCATGTCAGGTAAGGACATGTGTGTCTGTCCATTTATATGTTAATAGTTTGCACCCCTTCACTTTGCATAGGGTGAAAACTCAGCGCCCAGAAGAGAGGGAAAAAATGTGCAGCTGTTTTATGAGCATTTTGGGCTGAATTCTGCCAGCACAGGCATATGGTAAAGCATTAACATTTCCTTGCAAATGCTAGGGAGAATCTTTAACTCTCCTGCCACCACTTTAGCCCTTGTAATTCCTTAAGAGCTGTAATTAGCCTAATTAATCAGAGGAGGAAGTGTAAATTAATGTTGGGTGGCCACAGCCTGGTATTTCATTTGTGGATGCGAGTCCCTTTAGAGATACAGGGCAAGGTTTAATGTGAGCTCAGAGCTAAGAAACTTGGGGGTAAATATTTATCTGACCCGTATTATACAAGTCCATCTTGCCCTGTTTTTTCACTAATTGCTTCCCTCTCCCTTACTGCTAGAACGGGGCTCCAACCAAACTCAAACATTTCTTAAAATATGCCGAGCTCGACGGCAGTAAATCAGTTTGCAAGGCCACACTTTGAAACATTTCCTTTTCCTTCCAAGAAATGGAGCCCTGCTGGGTTATTTTAAAATGTCCCATATAAGGGGGACTGGGAGAAACAATTCTCGGCTGCCAAAGGCCGAGTGGGTTTTCCACCCGGAGGTGGCTGGGGATTAGTTTGACTCACATTAATCTGTTCCATCACACTTTTTTTCCCCCTGCTCCCATGGATTACTTGTGCCTTCAGGGCCTGCCTTCCTCAAGAATCTGGGACATCACCGAAAACGGGTGGCAACGAGAGAGGATGTCCTGCAAAGCACGGAGGGGGCTGCTGTCTCATGGAGCACCAGAGGTCCTCCCCACCGAAGTGGGTCTTTCTGAACTGCTGATGTAACGGTCCACAATCTTAAATGACACTGGGCTGGACCCCAAATCAGGACACTTGGAATTTGTCAAGGGTTTGTGTTTCTGTCTACTGAACACGGCCTTGCCTGAATGGCACTGTCCTCCACCAGGAATGACCATGCCTGAGGATGAGCACAAGGGTTTGCTCCTGTGACACAGCACCACCCAGGGTCCTAAAACAAAATTAAACTCTCGTCTGTCACTCAAACAGCAGGACAGGTACCTAAAAAAAGGTCCAAAAGCTTTAAGTAGGAAGACAAGGTCCTGTTCATCAGCTGTGCCTCTGCAAACACTTGGCCACAACTCTGGCCTTACTCACTGCAGCATCCCATACTGGACAAGAGAGGTGAAAACAGATGAATTCAAGAATTAAAAAAAAAAAATATCCTGCTATTTCCAAGTCTCAGTCCATTGATACAGAGTTGGTGGACAGACTCTGTGAAAATTATGGGCAACTGCTGCTGAAAACATCCATAGGTGGTCCTTTCTCTGCAAATCTGAAAGTTCAGCAGGAGGGGGTGTGTCTTTGTATTCTGGGATAATAAAAACAGAAAAAGCACTGCAAGAAAAACGCTGGCTGCTGGTGAGGATGATTATGAGCCATCACCTTCAACAGGATCAGGCTCTGGACATCTGAAGGGCGTACTTGGACAAAGTCTTTTTTGCACTGACATCAATTTGAAAACTTTGAGTCAGACAAATGCCAGTCTGTTCTCTGCAGACAGCACAGCGCAGCAAATTACTAATTGATGGAAACTGAAGAGATCAATAAATACTGATGTCCATTCAGAAATACTTCTGTACTTCATGCTTCTGGCCTGGTGAGGAACTAAGAGCCGCTGGAGGAAGCGCTTGCCCCTTCTAGTCCTAGCACAGGAGGCCAGAAGCGGTGGGAAAAGAAAAACCTTATTTTGTGAAATTTCTTCAGCTTTTCTTGGAGGTCCTGATAGTGTGATAGCAATTCTGATGTCCAGGGCTGAGTAAATTTGAGATATTTGCTGACAATGGATTAGACCAAACAGCTGCCGCCTGTTGGGACTTTTCCCGTGGTAAAAACCCACTGCAACAGATTCCCCATACATGTTTTCATAGAACTTCATAGCTGGACTCTTTCCTCATCCCTTTTCTTC
The DNA here is from genome assembly GCA_025769975.1 of Gallinago jamesoni. Lineage (NCBI taxonomy): Eukaryota > Metazoa > Chordata > Aves > Charadriiformes > Scolopacidae > Gallinago > Gallinago jamesoni. The sequence continues at coordinate 4,675,126 of JAOQGH010000062.1, read as the reverse complement.
CTTTGAACCACCGCTGAAAGCTACCCCAGAGGAACCTCTCCACGAGGAATTCTTGCCTCTATAGCTCTAAAGAAAACCTCCACATAACTCTACACAATTATATGGCCTCTAGTACCAAGCTGTGGCATGCTCTTATTCTGAGCGTAGCATCAAACAATTACGGGGTGACTATTAATAAGATTCATGAGGGAAATTGGGGGTGGGGGGGTGGAGGTTACACTTTTACAAAGTCCTTTAAAGCATTTAATTCAAGCTGGTACTTTGGGGTAGAAGTTTCTGTTATTAAGTTGGATGTATATATAACATTGGAAGGGAATTTGCTGGGTTTCACAGTATAAAAATCCATCACTGAGGCCAAAGTAAATGAAGAATCCTGCTTGCTCTTTAAAAACGCAAATAAATAGTTCACTGAATCAAGCTTTGGCAAAACGAAGAACTTGCAGAGCAGCCAAACCCGAGGAACAGAAAAATGTAACACATTCCTCTGCGTCTTTAAAATAACCCCCGTCTCTTCCCCTCTCTCGGTTTAAACTCCTCCTCCTGCCATATTAAAAATTAAAACCTCATAGACAGCTGGGTCTGCCCAGCTCCAGAATTACTTCAGCCTTTCCAAAGCAGAGCCTCTGTGCTTAAATATGCTGTTCCAGCCCCTGCTAGAGCCCAGAACCCTCACCTGTCCCTGCTCACACATCCAGTCCAAGCTGCCAGTTGCTAGTGGTCCCCCACCAGCGCATCCTTGCCAGAGACTGACCAGGCACTCGCCACCCTTAGACCTGCCCTGGCTTTCTCTTCGGGGTAGAATCAGGCTTGTTTCCACACCAGCTTCCCCCAGCCCTAATGCAAACAGCTGGATGAACTGTGCTCCCCAAAAATGCCCCTGAGTTCCCACCTTATAAACGATGCTGTTGCAGGCAGAGGGTCATTGGGTGACCCCATCCCCTCTACCAGGTAATTGCCAGCAGCCTTTGGTGCCCGTGAGTTTAAGCACCCAGCCCGTGTTTGAAGTTTGGTGCTTCTCATCTATTTACCATGACTAAATCATTTTCTTTGCAGCTTGGCCCTGGAAAAGCCCTTGAAAAGAGACAGCCCTGCGCATCTGGATTTCATTAGAGCTGAACATCAATCCCTCTATGCCTTATAAGCATCTTGTTGGCTTTATACAGACCTCGGGTTGTTAAACAGCATTCTCAAGAGCTGCCTGGCTGAAAAATGGGTTAATCAACAGCACCTCTGCTAGAACACACACCATGAAAGGCATTTTCCTTTTTCTGTTGCTTGCTCATCTGCCCGTCAGCATCAGAATGGGGACAAACTGAGTAACATCCACCGTCGAGCTCCTCCTCCAAAAACTCATGACAGGTTTGTGCTGAATCGTAGCCTTCAATCCCCCAGAATTTTGCAGTTAATGGAAATGAGAAAAAGGCATCCCAGCCTCAAATGAGGATCCAAACACCATGAATTTCAGTGGAGCTGCATGTCTAAAGTTACACAGGCTGGGCAAATAAGAGTAGACTTTGGCTTAAGCAATTGCATTTTTTTGCCAGTTTTTGGAGTTGCAGGAAGACATTAAGGGTTGAACAGTGACAGAGAGAGACATCGCTGGGCAAAAGTCAAGGATGGACAGGCAGGTGGGAACCCATGTAAAAAAGGAGGCGTGAAGGAGGTACTCAAAAACACAGCCTGAAGAACTGCCAGTGGACTGAGAAAAGGAAGGAGAGAAGCTAATGGTGGAGGATGAAGAGCTCAGAGATCAAATAACCTGGAGGACAGGGGATAGTTTGCAAGTGAGGCTAAGGAATACGCACTTTCTTACAAGGAAAAGCTCTTGCTGTGAACCAGTGCAACTTAAGTTGCGTGGCCCTAAAGAACACGTCCCAGTTCTTTCATAGCACAAGAGGTGGAAAAAGATAGGCTGTGGAATCAAACTATTCACATTAAGTTCCTTACACGAGGCTGTTACAATTATTCCATAGGAGCAACCGATGCAAAAACTCCTAGAGGAGCCAAGGAGAAGAAACAATTAAGGCAGAAAATGTCTTGTTCTGCTGAAGTCAATGATAAAATGCCAGTGCTTTCCAGAGGCTGGGATTTGTAAGAGCGGGTACAGCATCTCCAATGAATCAAAGGCTAGATGGCATGGCGACTCGTCATATCCCCTGCAAGGACACAGGCTGGGTCAGGGAGGTGGTTTTGGTCTGTAGGCACTGGGACAAAGAGGTCCCCCCCTTCTCTTGGGAACAGCAGGCGGCTACGGGGCCTTTCGGAGATGTCCCTCTCTGTACCTCTATTTCTGGCACAGCCTGAAGGGACAGGCAGTGGAAAACTCCCAGAAACATTCTATTTAAAGACACTTATTCTGATTCATACGTTATTCCCCGCCTTCATTTCTCCCAGTGTTTCTTTTTAACTTACGCCTTAAACCTCTACAGGAACTAGTGCGAAAACTGTATCGGCTGGAACTAGGACAAATATAGGACACATCATGGGGTACAGACGATCCCAAAGGCTTTCCAGTCTGCCCCTTATGCCTCATTTCCCATTACTTGTGTGTAACACATGTTTATGTGTAAACTAATACCAGCAGTCATGAGTTTTTTGGTGGGCTTTTGGTAAGTGGCCGAGATTGTAGGGATTTTTTTTTTTGTGATTGGACTCAGTGATCTCAGAGGACCTTTCCAACCATGAAGATTCTGTGATTCTGCAAAATACTTTATAAATTTGATAGAATCTTCCCAGTTTTGAGGTGTTCAGAGCAGAAGGCAATTGTCCATCAAGATTCACAGAGCAGCCACATAGGTGGAATTTATATTTTCCATCACTTACTTAGTCCCCATTGGTTTTACTAATTTTCAGGTAGAAAATTGTCCTGAGGCTGAATAGTAGCCTCTTTGTTTGCTCTCCTTATGCAAGCACACGTGCACGTACACATCTCCATACATACACACATGTACAAAGCTCTTTGCCTGATGAATTTCCCCAATAAACGTGGCAGGCAACTTCCAAACCAAACCAAACCAAGCCTTTCAATAAGAATTATGAAAAATAAGTTTTAAATTACAAAAACATCCTGTTTTGCTTCAGTTTCTCTCTCTCACACACACCACAAGCCAGGCTCCACCCTCCCTATTTTCAGAGGGACTGACTACGGGCACTAGGTTTTGGAAACTTCCATGTCCTTATCTGTCCTGCCATTTGCTCTCAGAGGAACAGGAGGAGGGCAGCACTAGGGAGACAAAAAAAAAAAAAAGAGGGGTTGATCCCCTGCATACCCATCCCTGTTGCTGTTCCTTTTCAGAGATCCCTGAGGAGAAAATGAGAAGTGGAAGATGAACAGAAGTGGGGTTTATTGGGGTTTTTGGCTGGGTTTCTTTTGTTTTGGTTGGTTGGGGTTTTTTTTAAAATCACAGCGACTGCCAGAGTCTCAACCTCTGGCTGAAATGGAGAAGGTGATGTTAAGCAGACTTGCTACTCCTTCTTCTAGGCACAATTCTTCATATTGATGGGACTTTCACAAACAAGTCAAGGAGAATGCCCTGAGGAGATGCCAGGACCCTGAGCAGAAGCACGGGGAGAGGCGGGGAGCTGGCAAGGCAGATTTCCTGCCTCAGCCATGAGAAACCAGCCACGCAGCTCAGATGGGTACCATACTTTAATGCCACCTCTGGGTGACCTCCTCACGTCAGCTCCCAGCGAGAGGACAGGGGGTTGTCTCTTAAGCGGCGCTGCCAAAGGGGCGATGGTGCTGGTGCTCTGGGGGCTGCTGGGGGGGTGTTAATTTGAGGTGGATGCAGTGTGACCATCCACAGCTGTGGCCGAGTGCTGCTGTAGGTGTTTTCAGAGATGCGTGTGTTTGGATCTGCTGGGGTGCTATACCAGTGGCACTGGTATAGGTGGAAGAGTGAGTAATGTGTGGATAATATTGATTATCCACATAGAATCCACGTATAATTAATTATATGTGGTTATATATGCAAATACAGGAGTCTGGGGATGTTCATGAGGGTGCTGGTGTGAAGGAGGGTGAAACAGCAGAGGGGTGGTGAGCCTGTGGCAGGCAGGAAGGGGGAATACAGTGTGCTGCTGTAATAATGTCCATGAGGGACTAGGAAAGGATCCACAAGATGGATCTCTGCATCAGAGACACAAACCAGAGTCTTCCATATTACAAGCAGGAGAGGGTCAGAGATCCCTCATGGGTAATCATGAAGAACAAACATCCACTACATCTTCAGGTTCATTAAGAGGACCCATATCGATGGTACATTCCTCAACAACTCCCATACCTATAAAGTAAAACCAGTCTGATGACACAGACGCTCAAGCTGCATGCCCTGGTTACAATCTAAAGGAGTTCTAGCCCCTGGAGCTATCTCCTCTGCAAAGACAAGGCCACACACTTGCCATTTCTGGGACCAGCCTAGCTTAATTATAACGAACAAAGGTGAAGCACCAAGAAGCATAAATGGTCCCTTCTGCGAATGCCAATCTGACCTAGACCAGAGCCACATCAAGTGACCTACACGTGGGTTCAGCCAAAACGTCAAGTGCGGCAGCACTTAAAGACAGGCCACGAGAGAGGAGCTGTGTCCAGTGCTGTTGATGGAAAGACCTTCCCTGAGCCCCACTGAGAGTCTGCAGCGGAGGCAGAGACTGTCATTGTGTCTCTGTGGCTACAGATGCCCATCCAAAATGAGGTTATCCACACATCCCAAGTGTGGTATTGTGTTTGACAGGGATTCCCTGAAGCAGTTGACTCTCAGAAAATGTAAATTTTTTAAACCAATAAACTTTAATATTTGTTTTCCTCTTGAAAGGAATCTATGTTAATTTTTAAAACATCACTAGAGGGCGTTAAATAAATAGGTTTCCCAATCAAGCTAACTGCCTGTACAGGCAGGGAGATCTTTGAGGAAACTGTTTAGTTTCAAACCTTGGGGAGAAGCTTTAGAAGGTCTATGCATATCAAAACGGCCTCCTGACCACTTTCTCTCTGGCTCACAAACTAAATGCTTTACTTCTCTTTAGGTGTGCCCTGAAGAACACCAGCCCAGGAAACCCACCCAGGAACTTCCCTGCAGCTGGGCATGAGCTGTGCCAGGTCTCAGCAAATCATTGGGCAGCTGTCCCATGACCAGGAACGCCACCATTTATACACATCCCATCAAGTACCAGTAGCTTAATTAGCTTCAAGTCATGCTGGACAAACTGACAACCAGGTCCTTGAAGAAATCACTGGGAAGGCTGAGATACAGCCTGGTGGTGTTCTCTGCGTCCCAGGGAACACAATCCAAGGAGGAGCTCCATGCTCCTGCAGAAGAAAGTGTCCATGGCCCTACCGCTCTGGTCATGCAAGGTAGCACCAGCTGGGATGCTGAGGCAAGAACACACCATTAAAGGCCCTCGTTTTCCAGCTCTGCAGGTAATGTAAAGTTGGCACAGCACAGCAATACTTTGTTCTGGGTTACACAAAGGCAGAGAGGAAAGGTTAGGAAAAATAATGTTAAGAAATGTTCTAAATACAGAAGAAGATGGGAAGGTCAAGGGAAGAACAGACACCTCTGTCTTAAGTAGGGCCCACAGATAAAGCCTGCAAGTGTCTCTAAAGAACTGGCAGCAAAAGCTGCAATAAAACATCACTCTGGATCACCAGGATCTCTCTGGTTGTGGGCACCCTCCAGCCCCTGGCACACACTACAAGTATTACAACTAGTTGCAGATTGATATTTATTTTTTTTTAACAGAACTTGCTATTTATTCCAGTGGAAACTCCCTGCAAAGAAAATAGTTCCACTCAGCTACTGTTTGTTTTGGATGATTTGTTTGAGAATTTCAAGCTGGCATTTTGAATAATGTTTACAGTTTTCCCCTCTTATTTTCCATTATTTCAGGCTAACCCCATGCTAATATGATATTCTATTGTTTCTTCTGTTGTATTTAAGAAAAAGAAAAAAAAAAAAAAATTCACCAAGGGCAGCTGGTACAGACCGAGCATCTCTTCTCCACCAAGCACCGTCCCTGCTCCGCTGGAGCGAGTGCCACATGCTTCTCTCGCTCCGGAGGAGACTGCGGTTTCTCCTGGTGAATCTAAAAATAGGAGGCAGTAGCAGAAGGGCTGTTTTGCCCGTCACTGTGTCCTGACACGAACGCAAAGTAACGTGCACTTGACAGGTCTCCCGGAATAATACTGGGACGCGAAAGCTGCTTGTCATTCTGCCACCTCTACTCCGGGAAAGCGACTCTGGGAATACACCTCGAGCACAGGAGCTCTCAGAACCCCGCGCTGCAGAGATTTTTCAGGTTGTTTCCCTTCCCACCCAGCCCAAAGCGGGTCCCCAGCTCCACACACACCTGCGGACACCCACCATCAACTCTCCCGCACCCCCTTTGGCATCTCCCCTTCCCTTTGGCAGCCGGGCTGAGGAAACCGGAGACACCTTCGCCTCCTCCCCGCCTGGCAGCCGCTTTCTCCCCAAACGCTTGCTCAGAGCCCCCGGATCCGGCTCCGCGGACCCTCCGGTATCCCCGGCTCCACCGACGCGGGACACCTCCCGGGAAGGGGCGGGGGGGGGGTGGGGGGGGGCGCACAGGAGACCCCACCACACGCAGGCGGCTCTGGAGAAGGCTACGAAGAGATACCCCCTCCCCGAAACGCACCCCTCGGGGGGCAGCAGGAGAGCCACCCCTCCCCGAAATGCACCACTCGGTGGGGGGTCCCGCAGCAGACACCGCTTCCCCGAAACGCATCACCCCGGGGGGGTCCCGCAGCAGACACTCCCTCCCCGAAACGCACCCCCGGGGGATGGGGGTGGGTGGTCCGACAGGAGACACCCCTGTCCCGAAATGCACCACCCGGGGGGGGGTCCCGCAGCAGGCACCTCCTCCCCGAAATGCACCACCCGATGCGGGGGAGACCCGCATCAGACACCCCATCCTCGAAACGCATCACCGAGAGGGGTGGCAGGGAACCGGCAGGAGAAACCCCTACCCCAAAATGCATCACCCGGGGGGGGGAGGTGTGGAGGGGTTGGGCCGGCAGGAGACACCCCTGTCCCGAAACACCCCACTCCCCCGCAGGGACCGGCAGCAGACACCCCCGCAGCGCACCCCCCCCCCGCCCCCGCTAGACAGGACCCCGGTACTCGCCTGGCTCCGCGCGGAGCTCGGGGGGCGGCCCCGCTGTCATGCCCGCGGCCGGGGCGCGGCGGGGCTCATGGTCGACGGCGACCGGCGAGTGGGTTCGGCGCGGGGCGCGCGGCCGGCGGCCCGGCACGAGCGGGCGGGGCGGGGCGGGGCGGCCACGCCCATCGCGGTCGGCGTCAGCCATTGGCTGGTCGCGGGGCTGGGCGGGGCCGAGAGGCAGCGCCCCCTGTCGGCGCGGGTAGAGGCGGGCAGAGCCGCGGGCGCCGCTGCCGGTCGGGGGGAGCGGGTGGAGGCGGGAGAGAGGGAGGCGGGCACGGAAAATGGCTTGTGCTGGGGGAAAAGGGCAGCACCCGCCGGTTGGAAACGAGCGTTTCCGTGCAGGGTTTGATCAGGGGGTGGTGGAGGCTGGGGGACTACAAAGCGGATCTGGCGTGACCCCATCCCTGGAGGGGTTCAAGGCCAGGCTGGATGGGGCTT
>JAOQGH010000062.1:4635340-4667409 GCA_025769975.1 Gallinago jamesoni | reverse complement strand
GGAGGCTGGGGGACTACAAAGCGGATCTGGCGTGACCCCATCCCTGGAGGGGTTCAAGGCCAGGCTGGATGGGGCTTTGAGCAACCTGGTCCGGTGGGGGGTGTCCCTGCCCAGGGCAGGGGGGTTGGAGCTGGATGATCTCTAAGATCCCTTCCAACCCAAACCATTCTATGAGTCTATAAGGGGGCTCAGTAGGTTTGTTCGCCACCCCTAGTGGTGTAGAACCTCACTTTCCATGGTGGGCGTTGCCCAAGAGCACAGTCGGGGACTGAGGATGGGGAAAGAGCCACCCAGAAAATCTTGTTAAAAGATAGCTTTTCTGGGCAAACTGAGTGGAAAAGCCAAGAACTGACAGTACCCGAGAGAGTCACGCTCTTGTTCTGGAAAGCAGTTGTTTCTGCAAGTCAGGGCACCTGAGTAAGACGTTATGAAAATAACTTTACAAAGTGTCATACGCTGTTCCCTCACCACTTCTTTCCTTCACCCTCAGCTCCAGATCTCCTGCTCCAGCTACCAGCAACATATGTGGCCACCCAGTTTTCCAGCTTCTCCTAAAAGTGATCGTCTTCCCACTTTGCCTATGCTTACCCATGTCATTCCTTACTCCTGTTGTCATAGAGAGCTCCAAAAAATCTTGTCCAGTTTAGTAGTCCATCCATTCCTTTGGGAGAAAGGCTCCGGTTACAGCTGAGTGGGAGACATCAGAGTATTGGGGACCATCAATTTCCTCTACATGTCATGATCTTTTCCTGATCTTCACTCTTCCTCCTAGCTTCCTCACCTCCTTCTAGCTTCCTCACCTCCTTTATTTCAAAAGTCCCCCTTTTCCTGCATCTCCAACTATACAGCAGCTGTTTGGGGGAGAAACCACAGCCTACTCAGAATTCTGAGGGATAGGACAAGAGGAAATGGGCACAAACTTGAATATAAGTTCCACCTAAATATGAGGAGGAACTTCTGCACTTTGAGGGTGGCAGAGCCCTGGAACAGGCTGCCCAGAGAGGTGGTGGAGTCTCTGTCATTGGAGACATTCAAAACCCACCTGGACACATTCCTGTGCAACCTGCTCTGGGTGGACCTGCTTTGTCAGGGGGGTTGGACTAGATGATCTCCCAAAGTCCCTTCCAACCCCTATCATTCTCTGGTTCTGGCTACAATCTGTTACAATACAAATATGAATATAATGGTGAGAAATTTTCCAATGGAACTATATTTATTTTATTTTTTTCCCAGTAGAAAGAGCTGAATGGTTCATATTTGGGGGAAACCTGTTTGTTCTGGCAAATCTTCTGATGGAACTCAGGCCAAAGCCCACTGCAGGAAGGCCTTGTCAGGGACTGGTTTGCTGCCAATGCAGCTCAGTTCAGGTTCTCAGCTGAAAATTTTGTTTTTTGAGAGCTTATGGGTACAGGCCAGGTCAGTTATCTGGGTCTGGTCAGATGCCAGAAGTCCTGCGAGTGGGACTTCTAATTTCAAGGGAGGCATCTGATGTCTGGAATCTGGGTTGGAAGACTAAGGGTCTGTGATGATGATGTCTCCAGGATGGACTTGTCTCTTTGCTGGGAGTCCTGATGGCTTACAGAAATGTACATAAATATTTCCAAATTAACCAGGAGCTACTGCTATTCAGTGTCCTTGGGTTCTTGGCCAGGTAGAAATTCCATACATTAATTCCACAATTCTACCATCATTGCTGGACAGAAATGACTATGGAAAGCAATTAAAGCATGCACTGACAAGGTACATTCCTCTCTGAAATTATTCCTACCATTCCCCCTGTATTGACAAACCCTATGATTGCAGCACATTTTGTGGGATCACAAATAACCCGCTGTGGCAGTCACCCAACTTTCCATTCTTCTGTGCCCTTCGTGGAGAACTTGGTACCCCTTTACCTTCCTGCTGTGTGAAGAAAACGTGTGTGCCATGATGACAACACGCTGGTAGAGCTCATGGAAAAGAAGCACGGTGTGTCTTAAAGGGAGTGAAAGAGAAAAGACATTTAGTAATGCAGATTCTTGTTTTGGAAAGATTTCCAGATTAGCCTATTGATTTTTCCTTTCTAATTAGTATGAGATGAATATTTGTGGGAAGCCATCATTTATCACCAGTTTTGCTAGATCTTTCAGCTCTTTTTGTGTGCTCCAACAAAGCCTGTATTGTTCCCTGTTGTGTCCCTCTTATTAAATTTTGTCACTTATTTACTTTGAGTTTTTTACCTTAGCCTTTTTTTCCTAATTTTTATTTTTTTAATTTTAAGCAACTCTTCCTGCATCATGGAAGGCAGCAGACAGATGACCTTGCAAGGGGAACTTGTGGTGCACCCACAATGCAGGTTGAATACGTGGCCTTCTCCTGTATCATCCCCCTTTAATCCTTGACCCAGGAGGAGAGTCACTATCTCATTTTGGGAAAGGCTCGCTTAGCATCCTTACTGTATTTGTTTGACCTCTTCCTTCATCTTCCTGGCAGGAAGCCAGTTAATGGCAATTGTGCTCATAGATTTTATCATGAAGCTATTTGTTAGTGTTACTGTAAAGTACAGGGCTGAAATTTTTTGGAAGAGCCGCTTAAGCAGGGGCTTAAGTCCCACTGAAAGTTAAGAGCTACTGGGAAGCTGAAGCCAGTAGGCACTCTGTTTTAGTTGTCACTCCAAGATTTTTAAAGCTCCTCTCATGGGAATGTTTTGCCATTGTAAACAGAGTTGAGAGGTATGTAAATGCCCTCCGAGATTAACCCAAACTCCTTGCTGTCCTCCTTTACTGGCGCTGCTTAAAGTGGGATCTGCTTGGGTGGCTGTCTCACAGGCGGAACTATCTGGGAACATTCATCATGAAGATGACGTGAAAAGCAATAAGGGCCAAGTGCATTCCCTCCCTTTTCCCTCTCCTTTTTTTTTTTGTTATTGTTGTGTAGGAAGTTTCCTTTAGAAAGTTTTCTATCTGCATGGCAGGGAAATTTTATCTCTGTGGGGAATTCTATTTGTGTTGAGAAAGAAGCTACTTCAGAGACTACTCCAAGGTAAAAACGTACCAAGGGTGGATACTTTCACAGTTCCATCACTTTGAGAAATATCTGTGCTATAAAATCCTCTCTGGAGATGTGCTGAAAAGAATACATGACATGTGGAGACTGCACTCCAATCTATGCTAAGATATTTTCATCTCTTTCACATTATAGGTTTGGTCCTGCAAACAAGTCCTTAAAGCATTAAATAAACTGAAGTGTTTAAAAAAAAAAACAAAACGCATCACATCTCAGTCACACAGACTGTCTTGGAAAGTCAAGTGATTTTTTTTAAATTATAAAGAAATATGAGGAATGCCTTATTTGCCACCTGGCACACTGTGGTCTGATCTTTGCATACAATATTTGAAAAATTGTAATTTTTCTGTAATGACATCTCCTCTGTCTCTAAACAACCCTTACAAATACTTTTGAGCATAAGATACCCAAGAGACACTTTTGGAAAATGAATCAATAGGCACCCCCCACATCCCCAAGAAATGAGTATGTGGTTTGTCTTTAAAAAGACAAAATAAAGCAGCCAGCTCCCACCCCAGCATTCATTCATGGAGTATTACAAACCACGCAGTCCCTCCCCATCAGCTCTCGTTCTTCTGGGAAATACCTCGAGAAGGTACAAACGGGCCAGACAAATTTAAGATTGCAAACAACACTAGTGCTTATTAGTGCTTTTTGTTCACATTTTTTCATGTCTGGTGAAGTGGTTCCGCAATCCTGATAGGGCTCTGCCCACCGTCTTGTTATAGCAACAATACCGTAAGCAAAACGGCACAGCCTTTTCCAAAGGAGCTCTCCAAATAAAATTCCTTGACCTTTTCTTCCCAAAGTGTTATTACTTCTTTCCTAATCTAGCGAGCAGAAAAAGTTTCCCTTGCAGTTGCAAGTTCCTGTGAATTCTGAGTTTAATAACACTCATTATATTCATTTAAAAATGCTTTAGAGCCTCTAAACCTATTACACTCACACTGGTAGCTTTCTGGAGTTCGGCTATGTTTCTTTATATCTCCATTGCATGGGCATGGGGTTTCAGGATATCTGTGGTTTATAGATCAGCAAAATGCATCAATAACCAAGACAACATTTCTCCTAAAGTTTTGAGCAAACTCAGAGAGGATCCTCTTCCCTTCACTTTGCCTCCTGCCCAAGCAACATCCATGAACAATCATTTTCTGAAGAGCAGTTAATCTTCATAAGAAAGAGCTCAGAAATAGCCTGCTGTTTCCTCAAACTAGTTTGTTTTATGGTATCACAGCAGCCATGCAGAGGGTCAGAAATGGAGAAAGGAAATAGTTGTATCACGCTAAGGTACAAATGCTGAGGCACTCTCTCTCCAAGGAGCAGAATTAGTGATGTGGAATTTTGGAAGGTCATCTCTGCTGGGGATGTCTTTGCTTGTGACTTTCTTGCCCCTTTCTTCCTGTCTTTCTGAATCACTCTGCAATGTTGGTCGTTCTTTTTTTTTCCCCCTTTTTGAAATGTGAATACACATCAAGCATTTTTTTAAAGATACAACTGCTCCAAGGCAGCCAAATTGGCTGCAAGCCTGGATATTATAGGGAGGAATTCAGTCTTGGAAATCTGACAACATCGATGGTCTTTCGGTCCCTGGTGTCTTTCAAAGGGGCGCTGAATGTCAGCGCTCCACTGAAACAGCCTTTTCTCGTAGGGAAGCCCATTTGCAAAAAAGATCAAAACCAACTTGTTCCAACTCTAGCCCTTAGAGTAAGTTTTTAAAGAGTCCTTAAAAAAAAGAACCCAACCCCTCCCCAAAAAAATAAAACCCCAACAGCTGGAAATTTGTTTTCGAGAGGATATTCACGATAAATTCCTTGGCAACTTTTATTCCAAAACATTGCGCTTTGGAAAGATGCAAACTGCACATTATCACATGGGAGGCATCTCAGACGGACCCAATTCCACACCTCTGGCCCCATCTACATTAGAAAATAAAGAGTCAGCCAAGGGATTCCGCTCCAATGCAGTTGTTTCCTTTGCTGGTTATGGATTTGTTTCAAAACATAGTGCAGTCCAGCCCTCATCCTCCTGTGCAGGCAGGGAAGGGCTTGGAATTCTTCCCTTGTTTATGGGACACAGCTGAAGGCTTTGCTTCGCTCCTGTCAGATCTCCTTGACCCTGTTGCACGAGCAGCAGCGATGAGGTCTCTGTCTGACAGGAGTTACTCAAACAGGCACAGGCCAGCGCTGAACAGAAGAAAGTTTCTCAACAGATGGGAATATTTTGTTTTAATTTTTTTTGAGTTGTTATTTGATAGCGCAGAGAAACTATTTGAAATAGTCTACCAACACACAGGGTCAACAAATAAGTCCACTGTGCTCCTGGGTTTCCTTTCCATACTGCAGTGCTGCGGAAATACGACATGACTCACAATTTGCCACGCTGCTGACATTGCTACCTACATTTGTAATGTCCAGCTGTCCTAATTAGATGTTTGCTGAACAAATGTAGGGGTCAGCTAAGAAACTTTTCTATGCCAGGCACTGTGCTGTCAGTGAGCTGAAACCCAGAGAGGTTCCTCCTTCCCTTCAAGCATTAAGTCATAGGCTGTGGCTGAGAGCAGGAAATTGGGTTAGCCAGGGCACGGATCAGATCTGCACAAAAATCTCTGTTCCTGTGCTGTGAATTTTGATGGTAACCTTTGATGTGTGAAGGCTAGCCCATCACATCCTCCCTACACAATGTCATTTAACAGGGTTGCCCGGGCTGAATCTTGTTCTCAAGCCAAAGGTTGAGCTGGCCCCTGCTATAGAAAGAATACATCCTATAGGCATTGTGTACTCCTCTCCCTGATTTACATCGTGTTTCCTTTAGCAGGGCTTGCTGGCATCCTGTTTGCCTGGTTCCTTTGTCTGCTGTAGCTTCATTCTGGGCTGAAAATACCATAAGGATGTCTGTACAATGATTTGGCATGTCTGAAGAGCATGGAGGCTACTAAAAGAAATATGTTTCCAAATGGCAGATACTCCTTTTTCTTTCCTTCCTCAGGGCAGAAAGTCAGTTTTATAACAGCCCTTCTTGTCACAGTCCTCTTAACCAACACTTCAGGTATGCATTTCCCATGCAGTTTCCAGTCATTGCCCTTTCTTACCCTCAGCCTGATGAGCCTTACCTCTCATGACTGACTTGCTGCTTTGTGAAAGGTCTTTTGTCCAATTAGTGAGAGGTTCCTTCACGGCTTGGCTAGTATTCATTAGAGTGGGGTGTTGCATAGTTTTCCTGCTAGGCCAGGAGAAAAATGTGTCTACAACGCATCTAATGTCCTCCCACAGGTACCCTACCCCTGCCCCTTCCTAGCATGAACACAACCAGACAATATAAAGATCTTTTAAAACCACCTCTAAGTTGGAGTTGTGCTCCTGTTTGCAATATAAACACACAATGTGTCTTGCCATGCCATTAATCAAACAAACGGGATTAGAAAACACCTCACTCATGCTATTTGGTCAAGATGATGTTGCTTTTGGAATCTCATAATGCATTTCAGTGAGTAGTCAAATCCAGTGTGGTTAAACCTTCATTTAGCTGTAAGAGTAGCTGAAAATACCCATGCAAATATCCACAATCTGCTGAAATCAGTAGGATAAGTCATTCGTTGCTCCCTGTTCCTTTGTTTCAATGAAATGTTAATCACACAAGTAAACCCAGTGAGATTTGGGCCATGAATTTAAGCAATGTGATTAACTAGGTTTTGCCTTGGTTCCATTTCAGAGTCCTGCAGACTCAGAGGAGAAAGCTACAAGATTAAAAAAATCTATATTTTCTCAACAGTTTTGAAGAGATGTGAAAGAGACTAGAAAGAGAAAGAACTGGAGAACACGTCTTTAAATCTTTAAAAGCGATAGCATGAGGAAGGCTCTCTTCTCATGCCTGTTCTTCTTATTGCCTGTCTGGAACTAGCTTGATATAAAGCTGGTTTGAAAGTGCAGGAATAGATCTATTTTACATTGTGACTGCTTTATCTCAGGTAGAATAAAAGATGAAAACTCAGGGCTTGATTCCCATCTGAAAAGAGCATCTCTCCAGTACTCTGTTCTCACACAGTTTCCTCTTGAGTGCAGCTGAAATGCAGGAGTTTCCTAGATGCAGGGAGACCTGTGACTTTCTTTGATTCCTAAATAAAGAACAGGTTGTCTGAGGATTCCAGTTTGTGAAGCTGATGTTGAAGTCTATTTCATGCAAACTATCCCAGCAGAAACCCCGAGGCAACAACGACTTGGCCCATAAGACAGAGAAGAGCAAGCTTTGTTAAGGTCCATTACAGAACTCTAATAGATGCCCTAAAGCGCACTCGGGGGGAATTTTCAAGCACTGGTAATAATTTCACTTCAGGTTCCACCCTCCTCCTGTCTCACTGTAATGTGACATGCATCACAGCCAGAGATTTAGTGGCCTTGGATTAAGTCCTGTTTCCAGACCTGGTCCTGAGCGCTGCCTTTCATCTCTCCTCACTGGAGGCCTGTTGAAAAAAGTTCAGCCTCAATATTTTTACAGAGGGGAGGACTGCACACTGGGGGTCTGGGTTTGTTTCTTTTCACTTTCCTTGAACTTGAAAATACCTACTGAGATTCTGTTCCCAGTTTCAAAACAAAACAACCTCTCTTAAGAGAGACCAAGCATGGGAAATGTGAGGTCAGCTACCCAATGGGAGCATCCTAAGCAAACTTAGGATGACAGTACATGTTGTGCAACCTTACCCTGGTGGTGGCTGGTATCTGCCATAATAGCACACAGAAATAGGTGTCACTTTTTGAGAGAAAATACGCTGAATGTTAGGCAGGTTAAGGGAGCCTTTTCATTGTTTGCTATGTGCCAGAGCTTTTGGAAAATAGTTTAAACAGGTGATTAAATTTCTAAAATAGGTTAGAAACGAGTTGCTATGATTGTTAGAGTATGCTGGTACATTCCACCTACTTAAAGCTGGTTTGTTTAATGGGGACACATGGGGCACATGGAAGTCTCAAGCCCCTCGTGCTGGCTACAGTGTCCCAAGCACTGTCTGTGTCCTTTTCAGTGGCTGTGAAGCCACCTACAATTTTATCCCGCGATCTAAACATGTCTCACATCATTAATAGACATTAGAGCTCCTCCCTATGCTCGTATCAGTTCATGGTGACTGGTTCTTAGTGACTGGCCATTTATGGGAAAATATGTGCTTTTGAGAGTATGAGCTTTTGCCATGGTAGTGCTCTGCCCACGCAGACGGGGCTGTTCTTCTTGCCAGCTTCCAGCCTTGGCCCTGCGTACACGATTAAGCCTTTGGAAAAGAAAGAGGCGATCGGCGCATCCTGTGTGTGTTTGGAGAGGAATGCACAGCAGCTTGTGAAAATGATTTATTGCACGTGTCGAGTACCGAGAATGTCAGGCAGGCACAGCACTGAGGGCTCCCTGTGGGATCAACCTGTGCTTTCCTTGTAGTCATTGCTGGAAGCAGTTCTGAGCAACCAAATAGTTGCCAATAGCATCAAATAGTCATAGCTGAGAGGAGCACAATGTTCAGAAAAACTTTAGGATTTCCATTCTTTTCCTTCCACTCTTTGTCAGCTTCTAGGACCAGATTCTTTTGAGGCTCTGGTTACCTTCCTTCCAGCTCCTCTCTTTGCTGTTTTCACACTACTGCAGTTTCAGTTCCATATTTTGTCACCTGTAGGGTGGAACTGCCTCAATATTATGGAAAATACACTCTCTCTACACTGAGGAAAGTGTATAGAGAAGGCAGCCAGGCTGTTCTCAGAGACGCAGAGTGGTAGGATGCCAGGCAAGAGATTTGAGCTGCCAAACACGAAACTCCAATTAGATATAAAGAATAATTTTTTCACTGTAAAGGTATGTAAAACACAGACAAGTTGACCCAAAGAGGTTGTGGAGTGTCCATCCTTGGAGATATTCAAAGCTTTACTGAACAAGGCCCTCAGCAACCTGATCTAGCTGTATCTACTTTGAGTGGCAGACTGGAGTAGATGACCTCCAGAGGTCCCTAACAAGCTAAATTATTCTATGGTTCTGCGACATTGTGGCAATATTTCACACTGGATCAAGTCCTAGTGTTCATCCAGAGATTTAGCTTCCGTTGAGTACTGCATTTTCTGAGCCTCACCGTTTGTTCTATTTCTCCCATTGATACTAGATAAAAATCTGTGCTTCCGTAGGGTTGCTTGCTCTTAAGTGACCAACCATTTCAAACTTGCTGAGCTACGAACACAGAAATCAGATGGGGAATACAGATCTGGGTATCTGCATTCCTCACAATTTGGGGATGCACAAAGCAAGCATTTCGGTTCATGCTTAGGAGTATGTAAATGTGACCTTGGAAATATGCAAACATAGCCATTACTGATCCCCGTGTCTGCCATAGTTGGTACAAGAGGGACAAAACAGTGAATGAAGTCAGCAATCTTTACTGCAGCATGAATATTAAGTACTAAGACTGGCCATGAAAGTACCATTTTGTCTGAAGAGGACTAGGATTTTAATTTCAAGTTTGGTTTGCCTTCTGCTCAACTAGCAGACGTCATCTGTAAGTACGGACCTGTAGCTTTCAGCACATGATTCTCTTTCCTCTACTGTCTGCGGACGTGTGGGAGCAGATGAGCTGGGCAAGGCCTGTGGACCTCAGGAACTATGGTCAGTCTGAAAAACTGAGCCCCCAGGAACATCTTCCTTTTTGTTGGAAGTGGATTCATTTTGAGGAGCACAGTGAAGTTCAGATGGCTTACCCAGAACTGATTTTAACCCGAAATAAGAAAAATAAAAACTGAGAATACTCCACCATCTGGGTCCAGGACCATGAACTGTAGAGGTTCAGAGAGCTGTACTGCACAACACGGGTTGCAAGCTGATGTACACTCTGAGCTCATTCGCATTCAAGCTGTGTGCTGGGACACCTGAGCTGCATGATAAATAGCAACGACAGGTTGACTATGACTGCAGACCCCCTATTTTCTATGAGGAGCAGATGTGCATTAACGTGAGACACATGATGCGTGTTTGTGACTGCATGCAGCATGTGAGTTTGGACATGTTTGCTTACAGACGGTTTTGGCCCACTTAAAATATCTTTGGCAAGAGGCAGTCCTGTGAATTTGAACCAAGCCAAACACACCTCTGAGGTCATTGCTGCCATGAGATCACCACCTAGTTCAGGACCTTTGAAGACTCCTTTTGTGTTTTTTTAACATTTTCCCTCCAATTCAAAGCTGATCCAGGGCAATTACAATCCACCAAGGGAACAAAGAGAAACCCTTTGCAAACCATAATAGCAAGGCGTGGAGATCACATGCAGGGGCTGAGACAAAGTGTGTGTTGCTGTGGTCTGATTTTTCAGAACGACTCCAAACTCATGATGTCAGTGTAAATATCAGATTACCGTGATCCTCTGGAATTTTGAGTACAGTCTCCTACTAGGTTGCTATTTCTATGTTTTCACTCTCTGCAGAATATTTATGAACAACCTTGATTTTTTTTTCTATATTTTGGCTTCAAATAAGTTAATTATATTTATCAATCTACTTGGCTCGTGCCAACTGTTGTTCAAGAACCTGGCCTAGAGTGGGGGTTCAATTTCAAATATCAGATGTTAGCACCCCAGGGTTCTGGGGCTCAGCTGCATCCTCATCCAAACCATGTGAGCTGGGGCAGTCTCCAACCCAAGCCAATTGCTTTTTTTTTTTTTGAAACCAGAAGGAACAAAGGCTTGAACTCCAAAGACTCAAAGTCATAGGGAAGAATGTGGTTGGAAGGTTACTGCAATGAAGGAGGAAGCTTTTGTTTTCCCTGTGGTAACACCATACATGTGAATATATTTGGTAAGAAGAAAATGGCTCATTGACTCAAAAATCAGGAGAAACATTTCTGGAGAGGTTGTTCCGTAATGATCCTTAAACCACCAGCACTACAGTGACTCTGAAGCCTCTCTGTTTGCTCAAGAGAGCTTTGAAAAGATGCAATGTTTATTTATTTGAAGGGATGGACAGCTCTTGCTGAACCTTGGCACCCTCCCCAGGCTGTCATACCACAATTTTTCTGCTTCAGCAAAGGACGCTGGATATAGAGTGTTAACAGGGTAAAATAACGGTGCAGTCTATGGGATTGGAAAAGGCGGTCAGAGTATCCGGGATGGGGCGTTCTCTTTGGTCTGTGCCACCCACAGACATTCTGCCTCGCATCTCCCCTTTGCAATCCTCTGGCACACACCCTCTGCTCGTGGTCCTTTTCAAGCAGAGTCTCTCTTTACAGCCATACCCAGCCTCTTTCGTCCTGCTCCCACTCCCTGGCCACCACCCACCCACCCACCCACCCACTCTCTCTCAAATACTTTCTTCCCCTCTGGTTTTCATGCAGACGCCTCCCCTCCGTACCCTGTCTCGCACAACATCCCCTCTTGCCCGACACACAGACACCCTCCCTCTCCAGAGCATATGCGGAGCAGAGGCATTTCCTTTTATTGTCCTATACCGCCCCTGCAACCCCACCCATCTCCCGTTTATTCACTGCAATAACACATTTGGGGTGGAAGTAGTCCTGCTGAGAGCAGCCACACAAGCAAGGCAGAAGAGCCAAGTCGTCGCCCAAAATTGCTCCTACTTGTAGACTACTGCTTCCTGCCTGTGCGCCCAGAGGAAGAGGCATGCTCAGGCTTGGGAGGTGTGGTGGTGAGATGTCCTTTGGTGCTCAAGGTCTGTGAAAATGTTCTCAAAGCCCCTCTCTTCTTTGCCAGGACAAAACTGGCACGGGGCAGCTTCAACAGTGAGTTTTCCAGCACACATTTCCCTGTGACATCTGCCTTACCTGCAAAAACATGGGAGTGTGGAGGGGAACAGGACAGCATGGGAGTGTCTTTGTGGGTGGCAAAGCATTTGATCTCCACATTGAGAGGGATGGTAAAAGGGCTGGAGAGGACCAGTAGTGGGGGAGACCACCTGAAACCCTCAGCTTCTGTTACACAGGTCACAGGCAGAACAGCTTCAGTGCAGTCAGAGCAATAGCACCAGGTTGTGCAAGTCAAGGAACTTACCTCCAAAAGCAAATCTTTGGGGGGCCTAGATGACAAAAGAAACCCCCAGAAATAAGACTATAAGCAGGACACTGCCCATATGAACCATCTCTTTCTTAGAAAAGCAAATTTGGAGGCACAGAGCCTTCCTATATCATGATAAGGTGCAGCCTACGGGATCATACTGGACTAGAAATTTCCAGCAGTGTCTCTGAGCTCTTTCCTCAGGATTCACCCATGAAAAGCTCTTGTGTCAGTCATCACTTGGGAACACTATCGGCTCTCCAGCACTCTCCACCCATGAGCAGCAAAACACAAATTGGGGACCACTCTTTATAACAGAGCTCCTCAACCCTCTCACAGCAGATCCATGTTTTCCCTTATTCCTTTTCATCCCCAAGGTCCCCAGACCTCGCCACTGCAGTGCCAACTCCATACAGAGCCCAAGTGAACGTGTCGCAAAGCACTTAAGACCAAGTGCTTCTTACTTTAGTGTTTGTATATTTTATAAGCAAGGTGCACCTTGCCCTTGAAGGATCAGTGATGCTGTACAGGGTCGAAGGATCCACTGAAATCTGTGCTTCATCATGTTGGGGGCTGTATACACCAGTAGTGAAATAGAGACCCCATCGCAAAGACTTCCGTCTCCAGCATGGCAAGACCAAGAGATGCCCTGGTGGCACAGTCTCTGTGAGCTGGCTTGCATGGCCACTTACAGGCCTGATCTCAGAGCAACATATATATGCTTTTTTGCTGGATGAAGTTGAGTTGGGATAAGATCCCCCACTGGGAGCTCCATGCAAACCCTGTGTCAGGACTGCTTAGAAATACAGAAGAAAAATAAGTGCAGCAGGGAAGCCGCAGAATCTGAAGACAACACATGTCTGTCTCACCAGCCTCTTCCCCTCCTCATTTGGCCTGACACATTTGGTAAGGGATTAACTGCCAGATGAGATAAAAAAAAAGCCGATACACCCCCAACCCCCCCACCCCTTCATCTTCCTTTCATTGTTTACAGACCTTCCTGAATTTGGGGACAGCAGCAGCAGGAGCAAAAAGCACGGAATGAAACCAGCCCTAATTCTTGATGTGCTGAGACTGCCTGAGAGTGATGAGGACAATAGGCATGTGGCAAACCTGATTGTTGCCTTGAGATGGTTTTAATAGAGAATCTTGGCGTCAGGATCACTTCTGGGACATTAATGTCTCTTTGAGCTGCCTGTGGCAATGAAAGATGAAAAGGGGCTGGTGGGTGGTGGGGAGGGCAGAAGGAGCAGGAGTGGTCATGAACTTTGAGAGATGCTTGATGGATGCTGTTTTCTGGAAATGCCTGACAACCCCAGTCCAGTTAGAACTGCTGACTGTCTTTGCCATGGACTGTCGTTGCCAGAACTTCATTCAAAAATTTAATTAATTAGGAGCTTAATTACCTTTGCTTTGCATGTTAAATGAAACCCTGTTAGCTAGGACTTTTCCCATACAGATAGATGAGAGGCCAACACTTGTCCAGCCAAAAATAATAGATCTCATGAAAAATTTCAAGTACTCAGATGTAAAACCTCCCAGTGCCTACACCTCATTTCAACTTGCCAGACTTTCCTTCCTGCTCTGTTATTTGAAGGGTTAATAAACGTAGCTCTGAACAAAGAAAGCGTCAAGAAAAGTTGCTCTTGCAGCATTTCCGGCCATAGTAACAGCAGGAAACCTTCAAAAACTCATGGCCAAGCTTTTGACTCTCATAAGCATTTTTGTCCAGTTCTTCATATTTACATCTTTGCAAAGGTCTGGAGTTGACCATGGAGTAGCTTCCTCTTCAGATAAAGCTCCCTCTGGCTCCCTCCTGGGATTCAAATCAGTCTTCAAAAGCCCTCTCCAAGGCTATTGGTTTTGTCTTTTGTCTAGGAGGACATCTCAGCTTTGCTGAGAGCTGCTTCACTTTGCATAAATTATGAAATGCTTATTAAAGTGGGTGTCAATTTTTTTATATCATCTTTAGTATTAAGAATGTAACTACAAAAGGTCACAGTAACTCTCTTATTAAGTGCGGAGGCAGGCAAGTCCACTGGCCTTGGAGTCTGACAGTATAATTCATTGAAAGCACCATTTTCAGGTGAATTTGAGATTTCTGTTTTGTGTTGTAGCGGAATTGTATGTTTTTCATGCTCAAAATAAGCAAAGCTATCTCTTTACAGCCCCTCCTATCTCACTTAAAGATATATTTAGGCTTTATTATAAAGTGCTTTGCAATTCTTGGGTGAAAAGTTCACAGTACCAAGTACCACACTGATACTATTATCAGTTTGGTCCCCTAACCAGGATGTTGTGATGTGCATATTTGAGTGGGTAATCTTATCATGAGGATGAACTGGTCCCAATCTTTTCTTTTGGCATGTTTGACTCCAGACTTCCCTTCAACATCTGACATATGGGCTTTATTGTCCAACTGACTTTCTTCTTGTACAAACATCCTGATTGGAGCATGTGCAAAGGGAGGAGGGGAGACATTCCTCCCCATAGATGTTTGAGTTCCTCTGTCTTTCTTGCTATGTGGTCCCAGGAACACATGGAGGTCCCTGCATATTTATAAGCTCTTTGTTTCCCGGTTTCCAAGGACAAATGCCACGTTCTGATGTTTTGTGACACTTTTACCTCTGGGCCCTGAACTTGTTACAAACTGGGAAGAGATGTCTTCGCCATAGCAGTGCACACCTATAGAGTGGCACCAGAAACAATGGGAGAACTGGTTCTGGCAAGGCACTTCTCTTGCATAGGTCTCTCACAGAAAGTTTTTCTAGTCATCTGTGCGTTAGATCTTGTAATATGCATCTTGGTTACAGTTATGGCAAAGCTAATGGATTCGTTGGTTAAGGTCATGTTCATTGGACTTGGTCTTTTGTGCCCCCGTTAGCTAAAGAAATTGTCAGATGATCTCATCTGGTTTTGACATCACCTTTTTTATCGACCAGTT
Source organism: Gallinago jamesoni (assembly GCA_025769975.1). Taxonomy (NCBI): domain Eukaryota; kingdom Metazoa; phylum Chordata; class Aves; order Charadriiformes; family Scolopacidae; genus Gallinago; species Gallinago jamesoni. The sequence continues at coordinate 4,652,407 of JAOQGH010000062.1, read as the reverse complement.
TATTACTAATTGGATGGTTGTAATACCACACTGCCAAATTTTACATAAGCACAAAGCAAGCAATGATCCCTCTTAATCTCACAGAAGACAAAGAGGAGGAGTAGAAGAAACAGAGTTCATTCAGTTCATGGACAAAATGTTTCTTTTCTTATTCTTTTTGGAAAAAATGCTGCAAACTGTATGATCAAGAACATGAGTTTGGCTGGAATATATGAAGAGGATTAGTTTTCTGTCAATACAAAGGAAGTAGGAGAAGGTCTCCACTTTTCAACAGAAGGTCTTGTCTGTGACTGTAAAGTATTGTCATAAATAGCTTTTTTCTTTTTTTTTTTCAGAGGACAGTAAGATCCATGATCCACAGGGCAAGAGAATTCTTGTTTCTCTTTCATTCACAATCTGCTATGTTAGTTATTATGCCAAATAAGAGATGGACTAGATTATATCCTTTTCTGAAATGAAAGCAGCGTTAAGATCTCCCTGTTCAACCCAGGTCTTCATGTTTTTAAAACCTGTAGAAACTTCATTAAAATGACAAAATTGTCATTAAAATGACAAAAGTACAGAAAAGACTGGCTGAATCTTTTCCAAAGATTAAGAAAAATTTAACATATTTGTATTTATAGTAAAAGTTTTGTTTTACTACAAAACAAAGCTAAGAATACATTTTCGGTCTCTAAGGAACAGTAGACATGATCCTCTTTACCACTCAAAAAAGGCAATCTCTGTGGGATATCTGTTAGGTTGCTCTGCATGAAATGGTTCTCTGCTGGTTTCTTTCATCTGAGTCTCACTGAAGTTTTCCAAGGAGTAAGACCCATGGAGAGAGAATATTCAATTTATCATTTTTGGCCATGTTTTCTGATGTACTACAATTTCAGAACATTTAATCTCCATAAAGAAGCCTGCTCTGCTTTACTGCCTAAGTGCTCCAAGAGTAGGTCCCATACAGGCTATACTACAGAATATTGCTGGCGTGGCAAGACTGACGCATCTTGGCAAGTGCAATTGGTTCTATGGCTATTGCTCACGTCGTTTTGCCAGTCAGGGTCTGTATTTATGCCCGTTGTAGCTGGGTTGCCACAAAAAAACCCAAGCACAAGAACTGGAAACCACTCAAACCCTGGTGGAAATACAGCATATGCAGACTTCAGTCGCCTTCCTCCTCACTGCTTCCGTGAGACACGGTTCTACCTAAACTGATGTGGTACGGGAGGCAGGTGGGAAGGCCCGTGCTGACACAGGTGATCCTAAGGAAAAGCAATATGGTCCTCAAACCAGGACCAGGTGTGGACATGTCACCATAGATAAGAAAACTCCTTTGTAATGGCAGACAGCCAGTAAGCTTATTTACACGCTTTCCCATGTTCAAGTTCTGGGACAGATAAAAATCATGAAGCTCTGTTCACCAAGCACTTTCTAGAGAGTCCTACTTGGCCTGTGCCCATGAAACAGGTAGTGCGACGTTTATTTGAAAGGATCTGGATTATCATTCTAATTTTACAAAGGGATTTTATTACTTCTGATGTGTTACTACATAAGCTCTGAGGCTACTAAGGCTCTTCCTGGCACTCATGCAGCAATTACAGTGGAAGGATATGTCAGGAGATGTCTTCTCATGTGTTGAAGACTGAAAATGTGGACTATGGAACAAATCTGTCTGAGATTAATGATCATGCCCGTATCTACCACAGGGCTAAGATCTTGGGATAAATTTTTTTCCTTTTGAGTTCTGTCCTCCATGAAAAGGGACAGTGATATTCAATGCTACTGATTTGTTAAAGAAACAAAATTAAAACAAAATATTGCTGCCAAAAATTAATTGTTAAAAATGCTCAAAGTCTAAATGTTTTGGCAAAAGCCTTTCTTACTACTCATTGGCCATTCAAGCTGTTGAAAAAGTTGTCCTGGAAATGAATGTGTTTAGGATTAGCAGCAATAACAGCTTAAGAGCATCCTTCATATCTCCCAATAGCCAGCCAGTAGTGGATTTTTCCAACTGGGAAAGGTCACACTGCTGGTGGATGATTCTCAGAATACAGCTGCAATGGTCTGGTGTACTCCTGGAGTGACACCATTGAGGCACTCTGCCTTTCATGTGGTCCAGATGTTTTGCAACATCAGGCTGCTGCTAGCAACGATTGGGGGACTACAGGAGTTTTTCCAAGAAGCATTTTAAGAGCTAGTACCCAATAACTCGCAACATGTGCTGCAATGCCTGTGGCACCTCACATATATCATCACCTATGGATCGTCTCTGAAGCCCAACTCCACCACCAAACACTTTCCAGTGTCAACTGGCACCAGCTACGTTCCGCCTTTGCATGTGCAGATTAATCACACTGCTCTATTGACTGAGACACCACTACCCAGCATGCTCATTACAAGTTCATCAAGCCTGAATTTCAATTAGTAACAACCACCGTTGTGGAATATCAGGCAAGGGGTAACAGGGTTGCTGGTTTCCAAGCTATGTACAAGCCTACAAAAAATTTTCTAATCAAGTGTGGCCTACAAGACAGCAAGAGACATACATGACCCTCTGGGTCACTAACTGACCTGGGTGATTCCTTAGTACAAGGACTCTCCTCTACCTCCCAAAACTTCCACATGCTAAAAGCCCTGGTGATTCCTTGCTCAACAGCCAACGAACTCAGCCTCTTTTGGAAAATGTCTGAGATGGCACCGAGAGGGAGAATTTCCATTCTGCACCTGCAGAACAAAATGTGCAAGTCCAGTAACAATCAGGGAGGCTGCAGGCTGTGCGTGGATGCAAGAGATATGTTGCATGGTGGCTGATGGTTGTTTCTGCTGTTTTTCTAGCTCAGAAATGGGCTGGGTTTCCTGAGCCTCTTGCTTTAAGCAGTCAGCAGTTTATTTCCAAGTGTTGTCATTGATTCCAGCTGGAAACCTGCTGGCATGGCAGCCCATGAAAAAGTAATTTCACAGCTGTTCAGCAGTCTCTTACAGGGGAGAGAGATAAGTGATGGCTGGGATAAAAATCATCCTTTAGATCCCTTAACTCTGTGAATTCAGCCAGCTTATGTTCTAGAGGGTTAATGAATTGAGAAGGCTAAAATGATATTTGCATGGGCATGTCAAATGGCTGGAATGTGACAATATTCTGGTGGAAAATAGCACTGTTGAAGCAAAAAGCATAAGCATAGCAAGGCAGGCTGAAGTCAATCATTTGAATGACATTTGGGATGCAGACCTTTGGTTCATCCCCATCACACGATACCTTTGCAAGTCCTAGGGCAGCAACATCAGCCCCTGTGGTGACAGCTTGTTGGTGGAGACTTTGCCTGGCAATTCACCCCAGTACAGAACGGCTCTTCCCCCTGGAGCTGAGCGGGGATGTGCAGTCACTGCACAATTAACCAATCTGTCCCTCCCGGCTTTACCTTTTTACTGGTGGATAAAAGGGGTCTTGAACAGGTTTATTTCCCATCTGCTGGAAGAATTGCTGAGTTGGCACTGCAAAGCTTTGCGAGGATCAAACCGTGAAGCCTGACGACTCTCGCACTCTGCATTTTTGGACCCTTTAAGTCTTGAGATAGATGGGCATTTCTAAGAATTTCCAAGTGGTTTTGAGATGACAAGGAAGCCACATGAAAAATGCATCTGAAAGGTTTGAAGGCAGAGAGGGAAATTATGTTGGTCCTGTGCCGGTACAATATGATTAATGGATTCTCCTGGAATGGCTTTCCAAGATCCGTTGTGCTACAGGAGAGATGGAGATAGATTCTTGCAGGAATAAATGCGAAGTAGTTATAAAGATATTGCTTACTGTCGGTCTTAGGTGCTACTTGTAGCACCTAGGTCCCAAACAGTGCTTTTCATCAAACCTTTGAGAAGGAGGCAAGAAGAAGGCACTTCATCAAGCAGGGTGGCCAAGGCCCAAGGAGCTGAAATGCCTGGGGGTGGTCACCAAGGAAGCCAGGGGCAGGTTCCCAGGGCAGCAAGGCTTTCCTTGGGCAGACAGGGAGGAATCCCCCACACAAGCTCATTTGTGGTCCTCAGCACACAGGCACACACGTGCGCACACGTACGCTGCCCTGCCTTCAAGCAGCTACCTGCAAGTGACCCAGGTGCCCAGTCCTCCCTGAAAAAGCTTATTTAACATCCAGGCGGGAGAGCACAGGGAAGGCATGGAAAGGAATACAGCGAAGCCAGGCTTTCAGCTTTCCACCCTTTAAAGGATGAAAACATAAGGGAAGGTGTCAGAAGTCAATTTGCTTTGGCAGAGGGAAGGGGAAAAAAAAACCAAAAACCCAACCCTCTGTGGCCTGGCTGGGAGCCAGAGGATTTGTGCTGGCTACAGCCAGGATGATGCTGTGGACCGAAGGAACAGAAAAACACTTGTGCGTGTGTCTCTGGTCCTGGTGACCGGGCTCTCGGTGCGACTGGGGAGGGTTGAAGGTGGTGCTGGTGCGGGGGCATCGCAGGAGAAGGACGCACCAGCTTGTGGTGTCACTGGCCCGTGTCCTGCCACCCGGCTGCACAGGGAATTCCTTTCCTCTTGCTTCAGGATGTGTGTGTGTGTAAGACTCTGTGTGTGTGTGTATAGTGGGGGGGAGTGGGGAGCAGAGGAGAAAAAAAAGACACCATTCAGTTAAATTGCCTCATTGGCATTAACCTTTGCCTTCCTGGCTTTTTCTGCCCAGCTGGACAAAGGAGCTCTCTGAGGGATGGCGAGGGGAAAATCCCATTCCTCCATGCAGGGAAACACACAGACCTCTTTGGATGGAAGCTCTTAGTAAGCCCTTTCTTAGTTTGTGTCCGCTCCCCAGTTTCAGTCTGTTTCTGAATTTCCACACTCTGGACAGCCCTGAAAAAGCCTGAACACGGCTCAGGAGGCTCGTCTCAGGGGCTTCCCAGTCTCACCGAGTGAAACCCGCCATCCTGGAGGAGACAGTCAAGGTCTTCATCTAAACTGGAAGTGAAAGGTGCGTCTGTCCAGGCTCCTTAATCAGTAACATATGATCCCGGCGCTGAGAGTTCAGTCTATGCCAACCCCTCCCCACCCCAAACCTCCAGCAAAAATTCCAGCTCTGCTCACTGACATATCTGTCTTCAGCCAATTTTATTTTGGTGGGGTGATGGAGACCAGAATATAAAAGAGGATAGATCTTATTTTAGAGGAGGTGGAAATCCTTCTCTCATCTAACAAGCTGGAGAAGGCATCTCCCAACTTGTAGTTCTTGTTTTTGGGTCCTACATATGGAAATCGTTACTCTGAGTTATTACAAATAATTACTTAGTGACACTGGAATTCCTCGTCAGGGTATCACGCCCATGTTAACGCTCCTTCCACCATGCTGCACTGAACTGGTTGTGTTGAGGACATCACTCAGGCATGACCAGTCTCCTGTCGGAAGGTTTTGCCTGTTGTCTGCAGCCTGTGATTGCTGTTTTGAGGAAATGGGCTGTATGCAGCAGCGTTAGTCACGGTGCTTTGAATTGGGTGGAGGAGTTTTGCAAAGCTTAGAGGCATCGCTGGGGACCAGATTGGCCAAAGTGTGATCAAAGCGTTTCCCTCAACTGGCTCCTGCTTTGCACAGTCACTTGTTGGGGTGGTAAAAACCTCTCATGGCAAAATGAGAGATGTTTAGAAACAGTCCTATCTCCTTCCGAAAACCTGCTAATTTGCCTGTGACCCCACTCACTGTAAAAGAGCATGGAAGAGTTCCAAGAATTTAATCTCACCTTCTAACACCATTGCCCTGAAACCTTCCAAAGATAGAGTGGCTTTGAGAGCTCTCCTTGAAGCCAGAAATCCCCAGAAGATTTCTGCAAAGATGCAGAAATGCCCATTTATAAATGATTCCTGTCATCCCTCCTTGAATGGTGAGGCCCGTTGGACTATCAGGAAACAAAAGTCCATCCCTGTCAAGTCTCGGGGAACCCTGAGGCACAGAATCTGCTTATCAGACAGGTAACAGCATCAGGGATAATGAGCAACGTAACTGAGTTTGTGGCAAGATCATCGTGTTGACACCCTTCCTCATCACATCGGCATTCGGATAGAAGGAGCAGCTCTTCCGTATTCCCAAGGATTTTACAGGATCATTGTGGGACACTGTAGAGTTAATAGGTATTAGTTAGGAATAAAACAATCTCAGCAATGGATTTTTGTGGCTCCCGTGACAAATTAACAAAAACGGTAACATATTTGTTTCTGTTTCCTTATTTTTTTGCACCAAGGCCAAATCATTTCAGAACTGAAATGGAGTGAAACCAACACAAATTTATTTTTAGTCTGATTTGTTTACAGTTAAAAGCAAACAAAAAAAAAAGCCTATCATATGTTTCTGTTTTTTTCAAATTAACCTTAGTTAGATTGAAACTGAACCATTCAGAATTCAACAACTTTAGACTCCTTACAGTTTTTCAGGTTTTCTGGATAAATAAATTGGATACAGATGGCTTTAATTGCTGGGAATATTGGGGCATTTGGTTAGAACAAACATTCCTAGTTTGCTCAGGATCGCTGATTCCTTCTGCCTGTCTTCACTGGCAAAGCGATGTTTGCTGATAAGGGAGGAAAAGAGAGGGGGAAAAAATGAAATAAACTCCAAGGACTTTGGCTTCCATTTGGCCTTTAGGACTTTGGCTGCAGATGCTCAGCACCTTGGCAAATATAGCTCCCACCTGGTGCTTGCAAAGGAATGGCGAGGAGGGGGCAAGCAAAGCCCAGGGGCTCAGCGCGGAGAGGGTAGCACTAAGAGGACCACAGTTTGTCCAAGGGACAAGGTGACATGAGAATCTCTCTGAAACCCTCCAACCCTCCATCCCTGAGTCGAGGGGTGTGAGCGTTCAGACATCTGACTGCCGTGTGTGCATGGGCGTGGGGGCGCCGGGGAGGGGGAAACTTCTGAGGAGAAGCAAATGTTTATTCTGTTCTGTTGTTTAAAGCCCATCCATCGGTTCACACTGGACAGCCAAGGCTGCCTACGAGGCTGGGAAGGGAGACAGTATTGCCCAAGGAATTGCTGGGGAACAATGGAAGGAAATAGGGACTTGGAGAATGACACAGATGGGGGGGTTGTGGCCAGAGGATGTGAGCAGGACGTTGGGGACGTGTTGGGGGAGAGGATGTGAGAAACTGCACACCGCTGATGGACCCAGCTTTGTGCCTCATGGTTCTGCTGTCTTAACAATCTCCAGATAGATCGTGAGGGCCATACCCAGGCCCTCTCCCAGCAGAGACCTCCCAGAGCAGCTCGTTACAATGGGGAGCAGCGGGATCCCATCCCTGCTGATCCGTCCTCCAGTTATGCTGCCAGCATTGATGTGCCTCTGGGGAGAAGAGGGCAGTTTCTCACATGCTCCAAAATAAGTGTGAGAAATATGCTTTACTGGATCCAGTTCTACAAAGCCCTCCTGAAGAAACTGTCCGTTTCCAGGTTGCCTGATGCTGACGATGCGTTGACGTTAATGATGGCACACAGACTGAGAAGGGAAGGCTTTGGGCAGCAAAGGCATGAGGTGGGCATCACACTGCCTTGTCCTCACGGGTTGCCTGAGTTCTTCTCCAGCTCCTGCCTGTGGTTTGCGCTTGACCTTGGGGAATGCACTCATCTGCCTATTTCCTCATCTGCCCCTTGGAGGAAATGGCACTCAGCCCCCCCCCGAAGGATGATTCACATCACTATCAGTCTCAAAAAATGAGATGGGATGTTATTCACTGCTTCCTCTGGAAGAAGGAGCTATGGCCATCAGTTTATGGGCAGCCAGCACATCTGTTCTCTACCTTTTGCGCTGCAGACCTTGCTACTGGGAAATGCCCAGTGCCGATGTTTTCTGTGAAAGCTCCAGCAAGGTTTCTTGAGCTTGGAGATTGGTGGGATCATCTCTAGGAGTGACAGGAAAATATACTGTCTGCAGAGTTTCTTCTCCAGTTGAATCAATCATTTTCCACTATGATTACATTCATCAAAAACATAAATAAACATAAAAGGATAATAAAAAACCCTCAGAAATGATGGAATGGAATAGCCACCATGATTTTGGACTGTGTTCCTCACGGAAAGGCTTATGCTAACAGATCAAGGTAGAAGTTGAGCATATGGGTTTCCAGCTTAGGGTTGGTCCAGCTTTAATAAGTCTGTGAAAGAGAAAAACTTTGTTCCAGACCCCAAAGCAATCTGGCCAGATTAGGAATTGCTACTGCATTTCTAGGAAGTGCAAAGGAGAATGAATAAATCTTCAGCACTTGAAAGTACATACAAGTGTGGTTCAGTGTATGAATATGAAAACAGTCTTAATTGTATGAGAACTGTCAAAACATTTATAAACTTCCAGTGAAGTGACATGAATCCTACTGGAGAAGCCTCAGATATTCCTGTACCCATAATAAAGAGATGTTAGGCTAAGCAAATCAGTAAAGAGGGCACAGAACATGTTGAACAGACTCCATATATATGTCCTTGGCCGCAGTCAGTCCTGGGCTTGTTTATCACTTCTTGGGCATCTGAATATTTGGGTGTCAGGGCTGCACCGAACTGCAGCCCCATGAGTCCTGCACCGAACTGCAGCCCCATGAGTCCTGCTTTATTCCCGTTTGTACCTTCCTGCAAACTGTCCATGGAAGGACGTGCCAGACATGAGGAATTTGGGAGAGGAAAAAATTTATTCTCAGAAGACATAAAAACTGCCACCATCAGGCAAATTCATCTAACTTCACTGTAGAGTATTTTAGCACCCGTCATTAGACGCAGCAGCAGCAGATCCCAGGAGAACTGAGTAATCACCTTCACTGTTCCACTCGTGTTTGGGGAGGGAACAAAAGGCAACAGACTTCCTCTAGTGGTGTTTTTAGTCTTAAAATTATTTTCTCAGAAAGAGCATTTGTACATTTTATTTACATACATGCAAATAGTATTTGATTGTCCAAATTAAATAGCACTTTCCATTTGCAGATAACAGCACTTAACAAAGAATGGAGCACATCTCTGTTTGCATTGTACAGGTGAGGAGCCGGACAACTGTCCTGTCTTAAGAAAAGAGATGGATGAGAGTGTCTTTGAGGTCTGAAAGCTTTCCTCTGAAAGGTAAAACTTTCCAAGTGCTGTCCACCAAAGCCTTTCTCCACTAGAGCCATTCTTAACTCATTCATGCTCTGACTGCAGTCCTGACTGCTCACGGAGCCGTGTTTAAATGGTTATCTCAGCTGGAAGTCCCACTGATGGACGTGGTCCTGGTCATCAGTATTGTTATCTCAGGCGGAGCCGTGCTTAAATTATTATCTCAGCTGGAAGTCCCACCGATGAATACGGTCCTGGTCACCAGTATTGTTATCTCAGGTCCTGGCTCACCTGCTTTCTTCAACTGTGGCATTGAACTGCTGCTCCACTTCTAGATCCAGACCCAGCACTTCTGCCAACGTGCCTCGTTCCAGAGCTACACTGCTAACTTTTATCCACCAGGCCAAATTAAAGAGTGGCTAAACGCCCTCAGTAAGCTTTCCACAAACACCAAGATGAGACCTACATTATGCATTGAACTTGAACAGAACAAGAGGAGCTTATGCTCTGGTTGCTGAAGCCTCGGTGTTCTTTCTAATACTAAAAACTGTGCCTGTGTAAAACAAATGCCAAAATGACTGACAGCTCAGGAATATACAGGGAATTACAGCCCATGAAAAACTGTCACGCTCATTCTAAGGAAGGCAAAATGCCGGATAGTGTATGCTGTGTCCTGTGCTTGTGGGACTTTCAGCCATCCATTTCACCATTTTGCTGAAAAAGCAGTGATCTAACCAGGGAGGATCTAGAAAAGAACAATTTGCTGACTGCGGATTTTAAGGGAAAAGCTTGTGTGAAGGAATCAAAAAGGAATGAACTGGGAGATCACAATATGTGTAATCTTGTCCTCTGCTCAGTTCATGCAGCACACCAGAAAAATTGAAACTGTAAGCACTGAAGTGGGAAGGAAATTATTTATAACAGTCCAGCAGGACTTAGATAAGAGCTGTATGTTTCAAAAGACCAACCAAACAAAAAGGTAGGAATAATCTCAGAAACATTCCTTGACACTGAGATGTGTTAGGCTGTTTATTGTTTCCTGAAAAGAATTGGTGGAAGCTTCATCACCTAGGAAATTTTAAACTCTTCTCAAGCAAACAATGCAAACCGTCCCATAGGAACCAATTCTGTGCTATCCAAGCAAAAAGGATTAGACCTATCAACAGGTCTTTTCTATATTTAATTTCTGTGATGCATTTATGGAATGCTGCCCGTGCGCCAAACCGCAGAAAAGTCTTTACACATTCCTAATTTAAAGAGCCCTTGCTGCAAAGTCCCAAAGCCTCAAGCTGTCCAATTTAGATTCCAGCAGCAGCATAGTCTTCGCTCAGTGTTGAAAACTGTTGGCTCCATGATTATTTTCCATTCAGCTGCATCATTGCTTGAGTAAAAGATCCCACATAGAGGTACGGTTTGGAGAGAAAATGGGTATTGGCCTTGTTGGATGGACTTCCACGGGGGCAGAAGAAACCTGGTTAAAGGCTGAAAGAAGCAAATTGCCAGGTACCTCATGCACGCATAGAAAATATGCAGCTCACTTTCCCGTGCGGGACTGTCTTCCTTTATTACTCGAGAAGGGCTGCAGTTATTCATGAAAATGCCCGTGAATAAGCCAGGACCTGAAGATTACAAAGGGCTAAGGCATTCCAAGAAAATCAAAGTCTCATCACGGGCAATTAGCTCATCATTAAAGTAGGCTGAAAGAGGCCGATGATTAGAGCAGTCTGATTTTGTCAAACTCCCTGAGCATATTAAAGTTGATAAGCTGCTTCAACAATTTGCATATAAAGTCAGGGTGGAGTGGAGCCGTGTGTCCATACCAGACCAATCTAAAGCCTTTTGCACTATTTTGGGTTTTTTTTTATGTGTTTTCCCTTCATGCTGGCCATGTCTGTGCATAAACATAAATCAGTCTCTAAGGCCACTATTGCCAGCCCTGAAAAAAACTGCACACTACACTTGTATTTTCAGTCTTTTGCCCCTGTGGCTGTAGACTTCCAACCAAAATAAGTCATTTCTCCCCCAGTCGTTGTGTCTCCAAGCGTGTGCCTGTGCCGTCGCTGTGCTCCTCTGGTACTCTGCCTAGTGTGCAAGGGTTGCACGGTGTGCATCTCGGCGTAGAAGTCATTTTATTTCCTGTAGCAGGATCTATAAAAAGTCACATTTCTGGAATGAGAAACCTCCCAAGCCCATCCTGTGCCCAGCGCGACACAGGCGCCGTGCTGCAAGGAAACCCCTCCACCCTCCTTTTGTAAGATCAGTAACAACAGCACGTGAGACCAAGAGCCCGTGTTAAAAATAAATGACAGGTCCTAAATTGAGCGATTTCCCTGTCCCGGAGCAAGGTAATTAATGGCTGTGATTTTGTTCCCATTTCCACTGCTCATCTCCTTCCTCTTCTCCGGATTCTGCCATGAAGCCTGCGCGCATCCCAGCAGCAGACTGGTCTGGAACCTTGGGGGACTGCTGGGGACCATACACCATCCACCCCTCTCCCTCCTTCCTCTTCCCTTTCCCCTCTTCATCCAGGCAGAAACGTGTGCTCAGGGGGCCTCCAAGAGACAAAACTCTCCTTGCTTTGCTTTGACCCTGCTCTGGATCCCCATCACCTTGCTGGTCTGTCCCTCCCAGGGTTCCCCCCAGAGGGGAACTGGTGGGAGCTGGACACTCAGCACCCTGGCAGGAGAAAGAGGTGACCTCTGTGTCTGTCACCCTCTCTGTTTGTTTGAATAGCCACGCTCACCTTGGGAACTGTGGCAAAACCCAACAATTCTGGCCATTTGTGTGAGTGCATCTCAAAGAAAATGTGCTGTTTCACTGGTGCTTGCCTGTCACCCAGGGGATCTGGAGGGGAGAAGGGACCTTGCTGGGTGACAAGTACAGTGCAGCACCCACATTACACTGCAGATATGGACATCTCTTTTCCTTCTTTCCTCACATTTATTTACCTCATTATATCTTTGCAAAAGAGTAAAGATTGCCCTCTCACATCTTCTCTGTTTTTTGCAGCAGGTGCATTTCATGGAGCTGGGTGGTGGCACCACTCACACATCCAAAGACACAGACTCCTATAAGGTGAAGGTAAAACTCAGCTGTTGGTGAGCTCTGCTGGGTTTCAGCTCTCACTGTCCTGGGCTTGCCATCATTACCTTCTGTGACAACTCCTCAGTGGCTTTGTAGATCTGCCCAGTGGAAACCATTTCAGGCTCCTGGGTGGCTGATGCATGTACACCACTTGCTGGCGTGGGTTTCTCCTCCTTAAAAGGTATTGTTTAGAAATGCCATTGAAAATGATTCTTATAGAAGTTGGAGGACCTCATTCCTGTGCCACTGGCTGTTTGGGGAGGAAAGAAGGAAAACAACTGGTCAAAGTATCCACTTTCTCTTGAGAAGTCCCACACATCTCAGTGGCCTTTGCAGAGGTTTGGGCCTTGGTGTGTGTCAGAGCTGTGGGGGGGACCTCGAGGTCTGAAGGAGGTCCTCAGGGCCTGGAAACACGGCTTGGCAAACTACAGTCCTTCATTTTCATGCTCTGCTCCATTCAAATGCATTCAACATCTTGTCCTGCCCTGGTCAAGCTCTAGCTTCATGTCTCACTTAGAGAAGCCAGCCATACACAGAAAAGTAAACCAGGACATCTCTCACAGAAGGCAGAGCTATAATACAGCTCTTCCTGAATTATCTCTTATTCTAAACAATGAAATAGTTTCCACTGTTTGCTGTGATGAGCAATTGCACTTACTTACCTAACCTGCTCCTGAATTTACTCAATATCAAAGGCTCAGAGGACCTGCCTATCTTCCAAGCTTTCAGTATCCCTTGATGAAGGTGACTCTGTATCCAAAGCCACACTCTCTTGCTTTACTACCCATCCCAGTAAATGGTAGCAGCAAGTTTTGAAGTATGGCTCTGTCCTGAAGTTATTCTTTCATGTTGACAGGGAAGAAGAATATATCTAGCTTCAGTGGATGTGTTTAGTGCTGATAAAAAGTGTCTCCACAAACTGGAAGGCGAAGGTTTCTGCCTAGCTGTAGTAAAGACACCTGGTTATACCTGTGCTGCAGAGAAGGGCTTGACAAACACTCATCTATTTTATACAATCAGTCAAGTGGATATTGGCTGATTACGTTGACTTCAGCTTGAGTTGAGCAGGTGATGGACTACATCAAAGCTGTACCTGCAGTCAAAAGTCTTATGGAGAGAGTGAAATACCACTTATTGATATGCTTGTCCCAGCACAGGATTGCAAGGGCTACACCTTTGTTATCAACACACCCCCTTCATTCCTTAGCTTCTTTATAAGCACAGCTTCAGGAGTTATTTCCCACCCCTCATGTGTAGCTCCCTTTATCACAGCAGCAATATGGCCTGTCCTCCTCCAGGAGGGTCTCCTTGGTTAGAGGAAGGGAGAAGAGAAGCGATGGAGGACAGGGGACAGAGCCATCAAGAGGATGGGTGCCAGCATCCATCACTGGGTGGAGAAAAGCAGCCAAAGACCTCTCAAGATGTAAGGTGGTTTTGTGAGGGGGTGTGTGAAGCTGGTTTCAAAAGACAAAACGTACTGAGCTTTGCGCTCTCTTTTTTGGGGTCTAGTGTAATCCATCGGGGACTCACTTAAGGGGGTAAAAATAAGATGAGATTTGATCCACTCAACGAATTAAGAAAGCAGAACTCCTCCTGAGCTTTACCCAATACTTTACTGACCTTCTGCCGTAACACATCCCTCGTGAAGACTAATGGTCTTAAGTCATAGGCCTTGACATCGATGACAAGCTCTGCACGGACAGAGGTGTCCCTACCCATTGCAGGACCCGGGGCTCAGCTTTGCAAGTTTTTTTAAGATGACATTTCTGTGAACTGCTGGGCTGCGGATGCTCCCCGTTCTGTGAAATGGAAGCGGAGAGACGTTGTGTAACATCTGCCCTTTGATTTGTGTGAAATACTCATCGCAGGCAGACTCCCACCCAGACCCAGAGGTACAGACTCACCCCTCTGGGCATAACCCGAACTACAGTGTCTGATTAAGAATTCATGTCCCAAGACCTTTAAATTTTTTAATTTTTTTACTTTTGTGGGCTCCCCCCCTTCCCTTCTTTGCACTCGTGCCACACACTTCCTAGGATAGAAATTAGTAGGCGAAAAAAAATAATGATGGAGACAGATGAGCAGAAACATCTGCCAGCCAAATGGTCTCTCAAGACTGAAGCTCCAATTTTTAGTCTATGAACGACACTTTTTGTCTCCTGCCAGAGGGTGAATCTGGATGGGTGCCCAGGAGTCAAACAAGAGCTGAGCAGAGAAAGCATCAGCACAGCCAGTAATACAGGAAAAGGCGGAATTTTTGTGGAATCTTCACTCTTTCCTGCTGGTTTCCTGCTTACTCCATGTGAGCAACAGAGACAGCTTTTGTATTGGAAACTGAAGCACAGCAGCTATTCTGGGATGACCAGATTAAGAAAAATAGCCCGTAGATAACCCACTGCCACTAACCTGACTTTAACCTGCTAACAACTGCTCTGATTTCCAGGACTTTGATCAAAGTTCTCTTTCATTTTATTTCTCTCCTTCCTTTGGTAGAAACCTGCCAGCCAGCCAGCATCAGGGAGGATGGACACACTGGAAATCAGTGCCCTTACCAGACCCACCAGTCTCACACATGCACACAAGTCGCTCCGCCTGCATGGATTTTCCCTCTCGTGATCATAAGAGTCTCCTTTTATTGATATATGTTGCTCTATGGGGTGTATTAACTGAGGAAAACATTTATCTGGACATCTCACAAGCTTTTTTTTTTGGTGCGAGGACTAATAAAAACCTTTCGCTTCAGTATCCTGCTGTTGAAGAACAAAAATTAAGGTGGACATTCACCAAGATATTTCTTTCATTGTGTTTTAGACGTGGTCCGGCAGTGAAGTGGTATGATTTATGGCGAACACTACATCCTGCACTAGGCTGGTGTAAGCTCAGTAAGTGTGTGTTTTTATAAAGAGATTACATTTATCTCAAAGCCAGAAGGCTGGTGGGGGAATTTTCCCAGGGTCCTGACAGTGTTTTGCATAGAAAGAAGGTTAAAAAAAAACCCAACACAAAGCCTTACAAAAATACATCACGATGCAGTTTTGGAATGGCTTACACTACCAAAACCTGACCTACCTGAGAATAAACCTCATTCAGACTAAATGAGTCTCCTTTTTTTTTTTTTTTTTGAAAGAAAGCTGTCTTTCTTTTGAAAGAAAACAGCCCGTGCTCCATCCCAAGAAACTGGCCTACAAGCAAGTGCCAGAAGGATGGGAGGCTTGAGAGATAATTTGCTAACCAACACTCTGTTATCGTCATGGCTCAAACGTGATTAATTCCTGTGGAATTTGCTGTAATAATATTAGTCCTGGTGACCTCATTCGTTATACATGTTGCTGCCATTAGGACTCCAATGTGTTACCTAAAAGATACTGAGCTCGTGGCCATCTGTGCGGTACCTGCTGTGAGGGTATCTGGATCTCCTCATCGTCAATTGCTGCCCAATTCTTCCCCCCTTGGCAGCTGAAGCTGTCAAAGGAAAACCACTGGCAGTGATTCAGATGGTTTGGGGTTCGGGACTGGCCCAGCATGTTTAGACTTTGCTTTGCTGTTTCTCTGCTCACTCAGAAACCCCCCACTTAGTTTAATTTGTCTTTGTTGAGTTTTGGCATTCACTTTTTTTGTCCTCTTTCATCGCCCTGGTCAAATCTCTCCTCTTTATCCTTCTTCTTATCTCTTTCTCCTGACAAATACTGGGGTCTGCTGACCAGGACTGTTCCTTCCATCCGCAGCATGACTCTCATCTGAACTTGATTTTTACAAAAAGCAGGAAAGATTAAATCAGTTTAAAACTCCCTTTTGTTTGCCAAATGTATGTGGGATGATCACAGCTACTGTCAGATGTTGCTGGACTCAGGTTTTCTACCCAGGGTTTAGAATATTAATCCGTTTTTAGTCAAGTGATCACTACAATTCCCTCTATGCTGTTTAACTCTCATACAATTAAACAAGGTTTGTCAGATACTTAGAGTCAGATTAATACACTTTGCTTAAATTTGAGCTCTGCTCCAAAGAGTTACCGATTTGCTGTGTGCATCCAGCAAGACAGCAGGTCCAGAAAATTCCCGTGTGGGTGCCCAGCGCTGGAGAAGACCTTCTGGCTGTGCGGTGGCAGGACTCAGGGCTGCTCAGTGCTTCCCAAGAGCTAGACACACACCTTCTCATCTCGTACCTTGAGCTGCTTTTATCCCGAGGCTCCCTCCGCAGATCCGCGCTGTAAGGTTAGCACACACTGCCTTCACAGCAGTTGTAAAACTTCTGTGGTGTCTGCAGCGCGAGATACATGATTAACGATCGATTTCTTTGTCCTCCCAAGGACATTTTGTCCTGTTCCCTCAATGTGCTCTGCAAACATGACTTAATGCATTTCCCTTGGCTTCATTTCACGTTGTTCTTTTTAATTTTAGCCTGCATCTGAAACCAACGGGATGAAACCGTGCAAAAGGACATTTAAGATTTAAACCCAGTTAGAAAAGTGTGCTAGCAGCAAGAACTGTAAAACCTTGGCAGCATTTCCCAAGGTGAGGGGATGGAAGCCCTGCCACTTAAATCATGTTCGTCTGGGCTTGGTAAGTAGCTCGGGAATGTGCTGCAGGGAACCAACTTACACTGGGCAAAAGTGCCTTTCTACTCACATGAATCTTCCCACCCCAGATGTGAGGCTTGAAACAGATGCCACAGAGGGCAGACATCTCTTTGTAGTCTCCTTTTTTGAAAATAAAACAGAGTTTGGTTTTCTTCTGCCCTTGCTTTCCACGACCAGTCCCCCCCGGAAGAACTGACTGGTAGAATTTCACTGAATTTCACTGAATTATTAGAGTTGGAAGGGACCGCAGAGATCATCTAGTCCAACTCCACTGCTGAAGCAGGATTGCCCAGAGCATCTTAGAGCATGTTACTCAGGAGCATCCAGGCGGGTCTTGAAAATCTCCAGAGAAGGGGACTCCACACCCTCCCTGGGCAG
>JAOQGH010000062.1:4610628-4635240 GCA_025769975.1 Gallinago jamesoni | reverse complement strand
TTGAACTGGGGGGCCCAGAACTGGAGGCAGTATTCCAGTTGTGGCCTCACCAGTGCAGAGTAGAGGGGGAGAATGACTTCCCTCGACCTGCTGGCCATGCTCTTTCCTATGCAAACTTTCTTAGAAGTATCTAAGAAAATGTGAACTCATGTCAAAGCTTGCTGAGAACAAATTATATATTAGGGAACGGCAGGAGAAAAGGCAGTCCCTTGGTAAGGGCAGTCTCACTGGGAACAGAGCTACCCCGTATGAGCCAGGTATATTCACTGGGAAGGTCAGGTCCTGACTAGTGCATCTGAGCCGGGAGCTGCCTGGGAAGTGTCTGCACAGAGAGGATTGTTCTCAGACTGGAACAAGCAAATAGCTTTCAATAGTCAGTCAAATAGAGAAAATAAGGGGGGGTTGTCAGAACAGAAAACTTGGAGAGGGCGAACTGTATTGAATACATTACTGACTGTGAGTAATTCCTGCTGCGCTCAAGAGAAGAAAACGAGCTGTTTAAAAGATTTTTATGTCCTTCAAAACACATTAGAAGTCTTTGTTCTTAAATGCTTTTTCTTTTAGCTTAATGAGCTTGAAATGTTTTTAACTACTTTTCCACCAAGTGTGGACCACCCTGGATTTTAGGAATAATCAGCAAGGATTCCTTCCGAATCCCAATACTGCTCCCATGGTATTTCTGTTCCCTACTAGTAGTAAGAGCAAAGCAGCTTACTGGGCACTTGAAGAACAACCAAGGCAGCCCTTCAAAACCTTCCTGTTGCTTTAGTATCCACAAAACCTAAGCATGACAACACTGATGCTCCCTGTGATGCTCGAATGATGCCATTCTCGTTGGAGAAAAGCCTCCTCCTGCTCTCCAGGTGGCAATGCTCTGCTTGCTGCACAGACCCAGCGCATCCACCATATCCCATTGCCACCTGAACCCCTCACGTGGTGTCCAATACTTCATCATTCATGATCTTGCTCGTTTGTATCAAAACAACCTTCAGAGTAGAAGTTATTTTGTGATACTTTAGACAAGGATATAAATATTACAGTGCCTGAATCACGGCGTAGCAGCTGATTGCCACTGAAAAAGAGCAGTGTAGGAAGGCCCGAGGTTTCCTGATGATCTGGGATGTCCCAGTTGGCAGAGCAGTGTATAAACTACATACTTCCCTGGTCACGTCTCTCCAGCTTCAGTCGATTCCCAGGCTATGTCTACGCTGCTGAACAAAACATTGCCAGCTTGAGAGCTTAAGCACTGGACCAGTGATCATCTGTCCTTCTTAATTATTAGCTCCCACCCTGGCACTATTTTAGCCTCCGCTAATAGTACTCTCCAACATGATCCCTGAACGTTGTTTGGACAATATCATAAATCAGGAACCACTGCCAATAGGCAGCCTGGGCAAGCGTACAGTTTCATGCTATGAAAATACTGTTCTGATGGATTGCAGCACAGGATGTGTGTTCTTTCATGTGCTTTGAACTAAAAAAAAAACAAAACAAAAAAACAACAACCAAAACCCGCACAAAAAAATTAAGGTTTATGCCTTAGGACCACAAGGCCTCCACAAGCTGGAGACCAAGGACTAAGAGCTTCATAATATGGACACAAGCAAATCCATGGTGTTTGAACCCAGGGCTCAGGAAATGGCTCAGGGCTCAGTTTCTGAGTTTGGTCCTTGTGAAAGCAACGTGGTGGGGATGGGCTGTGCCCTGCTCTGTGCCAGCAGCCCTGGGCTGTGGCCACCGGTGACTGCTGGGTGGGAAGGAGCTGCCTGGCCCTCCTCTTCTCGCATCCGTGAGGTGGGATGGACGGCACATCACATCCCGACCCTCGGCTGCACTGCCCGGACCGTGTCCCACCCTGGGCACCCAGGCTGCCCGTCCGTCTCTGTGCCAACTGGGGCTCCCCAGGGCCAGACCACAGGCTGCAGGAGGGAGGAAGCTTTTGTTTTGGAAGAAAAACCCTCCTTTAAAACCTGATAAGGGCGAGCCAGGAATGAAAGAAAATGGGAAGCAGTCCCATTGTGCCACTTCAGCCTTCACTGGACTGTATCAAGACTCTTTTGCTGACACATTTAAATCAGGCCCACA
Source organism: Gallinago jamesoni (assembly GCA_025769975.1). NCBI lineage: Eukaryota > Metazoa > Chordata > Aves > Charadriiformes > Scolopacidae > Gallinago > Gallinago jamesoni. The sequence goes on along the minus strand of JAOQGH010000062.1, from coordinate 4,633,155 downwards.
GTTGAAATGCAGAGGGTTTTAAGGGCATTTATCTTTCAAGTTCTCCTTGCCAGAAAGAGTTTTCACTGTGGTGGTTCCTGGGATCTCTTCTCTAACCAGACCAGCAGGAGAACATCTTGCTGGTGGTGGCAGCAGCAGCAGGCTGGGCTCTGGGCAGCACTGTCAGGGCTGCCCCAGCTTCCCTGGCAGCAGCTCCCATGGCCACCACAGCTCTTGCCCTGTCTCTGGGGACCTGGAGGACTCAAAACCCTTTTAGAGATGGCACCTGCCTCAGCCCCTGCATCTCTCTCTGCTCCGCTGCACAGAGGGAGGGAGAGGAGAGCTGGTGATAGCACCGAGGCCGATGGCCCCTTCTGCCTAGCAGGTACCCACCTAAAGTGGCCGGTCTAGGGGAGGTACGATCTCAATATCACTGCTCAAATGTTTTCAGCGTGTAGCAAGCTCAAGAGAGATGCTGAAGCCAGGACTTTGTCAGAAGTTCAATGCTTCTGACCTTTTTTATGTGGGCTAAAAAAGCAGGGGGTGACAAACTTGCTTTCAAGCTTTGGTCACAGTGTGTGTGTGTGTGTCTGTATAAAGTGAGAAAATATTTAGAAGGCAAAACCCCACCAAACTCTCAGGTCACGTGAAGTGAGAAATGTTTTTTATTTTTCTCGTGGGAACACGATGCAAAAGGCTAAGAACCAATAGCTGGAAGAAAAAAGTATCTGAAATATGCATTTATTTTATTCTTCTCATGTTTTTGCAAGTGAAAAATGTTACATATGGAAAGAAACTGGAGAACCCTTTCACTTTATCAAATAAATTAAAGGAAATTTGAGGGAGACCTTGCCCGTATGCATACACATTTTTATTGATTTGCAAAAGATTGATTAAAGTGAAAAAATGTGGCCCTGAATAGAGAAACAAAATATTGTAGTCCCTAAGAAAACGACATTGCAAAACACATTTGCGTTGACAAACCGCACCGTTGACAGCGTGACTTGGGAGCTGCTCAGAGGGGCTGGGTGATCTCTGGGTAGCTGTGAGCAGGAAAGCTTGTGGGACCCCAGGAACGGGAGCTGGAGCCCCGCACAGATCAGCCGGGGAACTCCAGGAGCGAGGCGCACCGGCACAGCCGTGCAGCTTAGGGAACGGGCACCACCATTTCGTCTGCATTATCCTTTTCTCTCCCTCCTCACATGCTTGTGGGGACTCTGATCCCCACTGTGAAACACAGACACTCTTGACGATTCAGCTCAGGTGTCCTCATTGAGTAACAACACCCCTTTTTTTCTTCTCCTCTGGGATTTCCAGCTGCCATCACTCTCCACAGCCCAACCAGACCCACCTGTTGGCAATTACTTATAGAGCCAAACCCTGGCTCTATTCTCTCCTGGGGCTGGCTCCCCTCTCTCAGGATGTGAACAGCCCCCAGGGTCAGCTCGGTTCCTCACCTCCTTTCACATCCTCTTGGCCCTGGTGCTGCCACCGGCCCCTTTCCTGCAGGACATTCCAGTGGTGAGTACTCACTGGCACCGCAGCTGACGCCGCATCCGCACGCCCAGCGCTCGGCTGCGTGACGCGGTCTCTCACTCGCCTGCCCCTTTTGTTCCTCAAGTTTCCCCTCTCTCAAGGCATAAGTAGCATAAGGCTTGTTAACAGTGCTCATCTCAACTGGAAACACCTGCAGAACTTGCAGGACTGTAACTGCCAGACAGTGAGAAGGACGTTGGCAAGGGTCAGGTCAAAGGATGTGAAGCAATGCCAACGGGGGAAAGATGGTAGAGCTGGTTTCTGTGCCTTGATAGTCAGAGTTTCTCTGCCTCTCTGGGTGCAAGCATCTCCAAGGGAGCCAAAGTTGGAAGCCTTGGCTCTCTCTGCAGCTCATGCAGAAGAGAAGGTCTTTTCAGAGGCCAACTCAGGATAGACAGCAGTTATGGTATATCTTCTGAAGGCACTTCTAGGTAAATGGGATCTACATTTCTACATCAAGGATGTGCCTAGCAAGGGAGCTAGGCTCTTGGCTTGGGAAGTTTAATAAGGTGCCTGGCATCAGACTGTGGAAACAGTAGGAGTAATAAGTTTTAGGTGTGTTAATTAGGAGCTGAGCAATTTAAAATCATCACTGTATTTAAGATGCACTTTGCCAGGGAGGCCTGGGGCTGCCATCAACAGTTCAGGGGTTGAACTGGAGGATTGCTCATGTGAACTGGCTCCCAGTACTTTGGGTGCGGTGATTGCTCCGTGATCTGCGTGTCCTCTGGGGCAGAGACTGCCTCCCCCTGTCTGTTTATAAGCCCTGGCAGAGTCAGGCCATGACGTTTCATACAGATCTATCTAAAAATATAATTGTCAATGCATTACGGTTCAGCAGAGTGAAGAGTTTGAAACACGAGATGGGGGAACTGCTAAGAGCAAGGGGAAGGCATTGCTTTCAAGATCTAAGATGACAATAAATCCCTGCTGTGGGTCTGTGCAGTGACAGTATTAAAGTCAATTAAAAGTGCCTGCCTCCAATCAGGTAGCATAACAGATGGAGGTTTGAAGGAGGTATGTGAAGGAGAGGGTGCTGCAGCCCTGTTCAGGGCAGGTATTCTAAATATTTGGGGTATGACAGGCAGCTGTAGGCTTCTGAGAAACATTTTCACTTATAATTGCCTCTAAGAACAGACATGGCTGAAAACAGGGCTGGAGAATGAGTCAGAGAAAGGCCTGACCTCCCAGTATCTGTATCCTCCCCTGCGTGTTCCCTGTCGGACCTCTGCGAGGCTCTCCCACTGGCCTTATGCCATATGGGACATTAAAGGCAGCAGCGAGGAAGCTGCTAAGGCAAGACCACCTCTGGTTGCTTTCCCTGGATGTAGTGCCTACCTTTACCTGTTTTCTAGAAGAAGCAGAAGCGTTTGTTTCCTCCCCTGCTGCCCTCCCAATTTTTCTGCCTCCAGATCCTAAAGAAAGCAATTAATGACTCCTGTGAACGTGCACCAGAGACAGGGCTTGCACAAAAAGAACAGAGGGCTCGCTTCTGCCACTTTGCTTTCTTGGTGTCCCCGTTTTTCTGTGGAGGGAGGCAGCCCCTGCCTGCCTGGGAAAGCCCCCTCCTGCTCGCCTCTGCGCAGTGGCTCAGGGAGGTGACAGAAGCTCCCCAAGAAGGCCACCCCGTGCAGACACACAGTGTGCTTTGTGATCAGGCACCAGACCCAGCAACTCCCGGGGGAACGCTGCTGCTGAGGGTCTCTGAGAGCACATTGTGCTTTAGGGAGAAATACTGGGACGAGGCAGGCAGTGGGTATGATGGTTGTGGTCACTGCCGGGTTTGGAGGTTGACAAGAACCGTGTTCCTATGGATTACTGTAATTAGCAGCCCCTTCTTTGTTTTCTTTTGTTAATCGGGTCCTAGCAGAATGCTGTAGCTGACATCATGGTACCCGAGGTCACATCCTAGCCGATAGGAAGGCAATTCCCAGGGTAAAGAATTCGGTAGCGCTGCTTTTACTCCAGCTGCAGGCATTCAGGGGGACCCTTCGAAGCTGCCTGGGAAAACGTCTCTGCTGCTGCTCCACCGCTCCATCCTCTGGGCCCCCAAGCAGGCACCAATCTTTATTTGCGTTATTTTTTTACGTGGACTTTAAAAATAAAATCTGACAAGTCCTCCTTGTGTTTTTCTGGCCGGCAGCTCTTTCCCCTGGAGAGATTGCGAGCCCAGGACTGCAAAGAATGTTCCCAGGCAGTTTCCCCAGCACCACCCGTCGTGGAAATCGGGGCTCGGGCCAGCGGAGAAGCGGCGAGGGCGACCAGAGATCCCTCCGGTGGGCTCGCCAGGCCGACCGGGGTCTCGGAGACCGGCTCCCCCTGCCCAGGCTTTGTGACAGGCGTGGCGGGGGCGGGGGGGGGGGGAGGGGGTAGGAGCTCTTCCAGTCCGGCAAACGGCACCGGGACTCCCGCCCCGACGGCGAGGCCGGGGGAGCGGAGCGGCGGCGACACCCGGCGGCGGCGGGAGGGAGGACGGGGCCGGGCGACGAGCACCGCGGCCTCTCCGACGGGTAGCCCCGGGCTATCGGTGCCCTCCGCCATGCCCCCCCCGCCTCCCGGGGCTCAGTGCTCCAGACCCCCGTTTATTCGGGGGGAGCGCAGTGCTGCGGCTCTCCGGTCCCGAGGAGCGGCTGCAGCCCCCGTTTTTCCCCCCGAACCTCTGGAGCATCCCTGCGCCCGGTGTGACTTTCTTCTGTGGAAAAAAAGACCTGTGTTTTGGCTGCTGGGACACAGCAAGAACACTTGAAGCAAGAGGGAGCCTTGGAGGAGCTGGGCATGGGAGCTGAGCCCTTGATCCGCTCATTTCAAACCCTTCCTCCAGCTTTTGAGGAACGTGCTGGCCCTGGAACTCCGCTCCCGTAGCTGTTTTGGGGGCTTTGGTCAGGTCTGGCCGCTTCTCTGTGCCCTCTAGTCTTGACTAAACTGTGTGTGCTCTTCCTTAGGGCTTCTACAGACCACCTCGAAGAGCAGGGTCACAGTCTGTTGAGGACCCTGTTTTAACAGTTACCTGGATGCACGTTTGGGTGTGGAGAGGGAAGGAGGACAATCCAAACACAATCCTAGAGGAGGCTCCAGCTATGCGAGTGCTGGGCGGTGGTTTCTGATGCAAAGCATCTTCCTGCCACATTTCTTTCCTTTTTCTTGCATCAGTCACCCTAAATTTGGCTTTGAATTTACTAAACAGATGCAAATCCTTAGGTAAAACCTTAACGGATGGAAGTGATGTACAGCAGAACAGTTTTTAAAATATTCATGCCTGTCTCTGGGCCCTGCTCAATTCTACACTGAGGTTTCCCCCTATGTGATGCTGCAACAGCAGCTTTGTCCTTGCTGGAGAACACCAGCCCTGCAAAGCTTACCCACCAGGCCAGGTTATAAAAATTATCCTGCCTCACAAAGTCACCCTGTCTGCTCCAGTTTTAAGATTGAACATTCATATGTTCACAACCTTTGACAGGAAGCCCTGAGAAAAGCCCTGACCCTATCAAGGCCTCCGATCAGCCCTGCAGGCAGGCCATGGACCGCCTGTCTGGTCGCCCCCGCTGGCATTTTAACCTGCTCAGCAGGGTAATCAGGGTAATCAGCGCTCTGATGGCTAATACCTGGCTCAGGCAATGTGCTCTGATGGGCAATTTGTTGTCTCTCCCGGTGCCAAGTGTGCAAGTTCACTGTCTGGATAAGGCTGGAGTGCTGCTTAAAATACACTTTTTATGTGCCTTGTTGGATTTGTGCAGTGCTCTGTAAGCTGCTTTGGAAGGAGACAATTGGTTTGCTTATATACTTGAACTCTTCTGACTGAGGGCTTTCAAAGCTCGTCGGCATTCAGATCCTGGGATAAGATCAAGCCATCAGATTCAATAAAACCTATTCCCTTTCTTCTTTTCCCATGTTTTTGCCTGAAGGGGTCTGATTCATTCCTGATGTCAAGCAACTGGGCTGCTCTGGGAAAGGGGGACAAATCCCCAATTGCCACATGCTGGCGTTTCAGCCTGCATCCACGCTCTAGGCAGTATCACTCCAGTTTGGTATCCATTGCAGTGGGAAGAGGTGTGCTGATGGAATTTCACTGGAGTGGAAAACGCCCTGGAATGTCTCAAGAGCTCCGTCACATGAGGGAAGATGTGCTGGAAATAGATACTGGGTGTTGGAGATATTCTGGTCTGTTTGGTGGGTCCGTCCCAGTTCAGCTATAGTGTGGAGGCATGTGATTTAATGAATAGTCTCTTAAGAGTCTCAGAAGAAGAGAAAGGGCTGCCTGGAGTTATAAGGACTATGATCTCCTTTCATAGTCTAGTTTTCCTCCTGGCAAGGGCGAGAAACACTGCAGGCAGTTAAGGCAACGTTTATGAAAAATAGGGCTCTTGCTTTTACAAGTCTTGTTGGCAATTGTACCAAACTACACAATATTGTTTGGGATTTTCTTGTCCCACCGTGAAGAGGTCGGATGAAGCAGGTCATCCTGCTAGGAGAGGTGGTTTCAGGGGACAAGAGCTGCAAAGATGTCTAAACAGGAGGGGACAATGCAACGGTTACAGGGAGGCCCAGCAGCGTGATGCCTCACGGACCGCGAGGTCAATCTCTACGTTGTGCAGCAAAACCCCTTTTTGTTCTGTTACGATGGTTTCTGCAGCTGAAGAGCAGCGCTGGTCTTGGGGAAGCGCTTCGTTGCCACAGAGGCTGATGGCTGATGTAAACCCAACTGTCACTGTTGAGCAACACGGCGCTCTAGCTGCGAGCTGGAGCCTAGTGGTCACATACTTCCCTATGACAATGACTCTGCAAGCAAAGCCAGCAGTGTTGAAATGCCCTGCGTGTGCTAAAAGCAGGGTGAGCGATAAGCTACACATCTGCCTCCTCCCGGAAGCCCAAAGAGAAGGGTCCGAGAGCGACGAGTGCTCAGAGTGCTCACAGCTTGGCCTCTCGCTGCTGTGGCTGCCTGTGGGAGCACGGGACTGATAACCACACCGTTTTGGTATTGTAGGTATTCCCGGTACTGCCGGTCCCCTGTTGTTTCTGAGGCTTAACTGAAGAGCAGAACATCTGCCCGGGGTCAGACAAGGCACTGGCCAGGCTGGTACCCCTATCGCTTGGGGTTCGCCAGCAGCAGATGCCAAGGGAAGAGCAGAAGAACAGGGCCACCGGTATCTTTCCAGTGCAGTCCCGGTCTCCAGTTATCTGTGACTGGGGACCCTTTCCAAAGTGGTATCTCTGAACCTGATGCGAGGCCCGATGTGTTTTTCTCCCCTGACTTTCCCAAAGGCTTTTGCCAGCAGTGGCATCTTGAGCCAGCGGGAGGGGAGCAGCCTGAAATGAGCACCAGGGAAGACCACTCTGCAAAGCTGCTTTTTTCTGACGCGTTCCCCTGGCAGCATTCAGAAGCTGTAGACGCAGAGCAAGAGTGTGTGAGTCCAACACAGGCCTTCAGTTGCTCTGCCATCTTAAAAGGTCCCTTCCAACCTCGGTGATTCTGTAATCAGCAGTGCTTCGTACCCGGCATGCTCATTTGACAAGATCTCCAGAACCTGGCAGCAGAGCAACTTGGCTCATAGGTGATTTCTGACAGCAATATGCTGAGAAAAGTAATCTAGCAAATTTAGTAAATTTGTAGCTTAGTAAAAGACAACAATTAGCACCAGAAGCACAATCTCTCCCTGCCTTCATTGTCCATGAAAAATAATCCTGTCTTTTTGACAACTTAAATGCTGGTTAAAAATTTTTGGTGTTAAAAAAAAAAAGAGGAAAAAAAGAGATGTGAATCCACGGCTGTCTTTCCAGTATGCCAGGGCTGGATTCTATTCTAAGGGATAATTTGTATGGAGCAACTGTATTGACATCAGCAGCGAATAAATTGCAGCTCCATAGCTCCTAATTTCTTTAAGAGATAAAGTCTATCAATCTTTCACACTCACAGTAAGACTTTATTCTTTGCCCAGTCACATAACAAGATTACTGCAAGAGAAAAGATAGTCCATTGAGGGGTAAATATGGGAAAATATGGCTTTAGTTTTCAATATTGTGCTGGAATTAAGGAGATAGATGGCTTCAATATGAGCTTGTTTTGAGGCAAAACCTTTAGGCAAGGTTGTGATTGTTACTTGGCACCTGCAAACAAAGAGCTGGTCTTGACTGAACAGGGATGGCAGACTGGGGGAAAACAAATGGAAGTCTGGTTTTCTTCTGCTCATATAAAAATCTAGATCTAATTAAGATGGAATAAGAATGAACCCAGGCTACCTGAACCCATTTGACTTCTGGCTGGTGCTATTTTTCTACTTCTTTAGAATTACAACGTTAACACTGCTATTATTCATTGTATTCTATCATTATTAATAGTGTGTGCTGTACAGGATGTCTTTTGGGTCACTCAATGCCTGTGACAGTTGGTGGGGTTTTTTATCTCTCACTGTCCATCTGAAAAACAGCTTTCAACCTCTCGGTTTGTGTCATTCTTTTTCCCTTGATCTCCTTTTTTTCTTAACCAGAGGTCTAAAATAAAAGTGACAAAGGCATAATCAACCATGAACAGAAACATCCTCCATCTCCCGGAGTCTGGCCTCTGACTCGCACCCATCCGAGAAGGGGGCAGGAAGGGAGAGCGATACCGCCTACAGCAAAACTGGGGGGTCCACGCCGTGTGTTGATTTGGGTTTTTTCTTTCCTGAATGAGGTAAAAAATAGAAATGGAAACAAGGTATTCGTGAGACTCAAAGTCCGGGTGAGTCCATAATGCAGGGTCCAGCTGAGCGTGTGTTTTGTTGAAGGAATTATCAAACAGGCAGAGGAGCGATGAAGTCTTCTGTCCATGGGCAGGCTGGTGGTGAGGATCCAATTGCTCTGACCCAGCTCGCTAGCTGAAGACATTCCTCCCTAGCTGCAGAGGTTAAAGGCCAGGGTTGCAGGAGGATCTCCCCAGAGAGTTCCTCCATCATCCACAGCTCAGCCTTCAAGGAATAGTTGTCATTTTTTCCTGCATCGTTGTGGGGTTTTTTAGTGCCTAGAGCTAAGCTGTGGCTTCATCAACCATCTTCTGGAGGGAAGGAACTGTGACAACACTCACCCCATCTTGCTCCCTGGAGAATCCAGCACCATAAGTGCTTCCAGATGTAAAGCTCCAGGACTGCCCCTGGTCTCCTCTTTCCTCCTCCCCTCATTCCCCTATGGTTGCTCATGTGAAAGACCTTCTTTGTATTGCTTTCTCCCCTGTGGGCATTCATGATAGTCTCACGCTGGACCCTCCAGCTTCACCCAAAACACCACCTGTAATGCTGAGAAGCATCAGGGTTCAGCAATATCTGGACAAGTTGCCAAGGGTGGTGTTTAGAGCTGACTGCTGGAGGACTTGCTGGTGGCTTCTTCAGAGCCCAGGGCGCTGACACCGTGCTGAAGGGCACGTCAGGGGCTCCTGTGCACAGAGAAAGTCCAGTAGCAACTGGCTCCTCGAGATTTAGTCTGAAAGCTTTCCAAGACCCAAGGATGGAGGGGAATAATTTGAAAATGATACTTAAAACAGTTAGCCAATGTAGGAGTAAATAGTGTTCTTCACCTGCAAGAAGAACCTGAGGGAGGGCGGTTTGCTGGTTTTGGGGCTGGTGCATGAATAATGGCTTTGAAAATATTTGTGCAACAAACTCCCCCGAGGAAAAACCTCCTGGCATCCTGCGAGGGTTTGCTGACCAAGGGACCAAACTCTGCACTCATCTGGCCCTGGCTGAGGTGTGCATTAGTGTCTGCAGAGCAGCACTGCTGTAGAAAGAGCCCCAATTTGTCTGTGCCCAGTACGAACCTATTAATCCTCTGTGCCTTACTCCATGGCAGGCAAAAAGTACAAGAACTTGGAATTACAGTGCAAGAGAACTTCCTGCGTGCTAATCCAATAGACTTTGTGACCCTTTTTTAATGACTCCATTTCAAGTTGTTCTCCAAGAAAATTTTGTGGTTGGGGGAACAGCATGTAGAACCCCCTGAGACGGTGTTTGCTGGCAGTCTCTAATCCCCCCAGCTCCTCTGCCTCCTTTCTTCCTCTTCACAGAGCTGCATGCTGCAAACGGTGCCGCCAAAAAAAAAAAAAAAAGAAAAAAAAGAAAAAAAAAAGAAGCCTAGCTTGATTAGGAAACGAGTGCAATTTCAAGGCTGTTGCACAGAGTGGGGTTGTGTGGTGACATTTGCCAACGATAGAGGAAATCAGCTTTGCTGTGAAATACCCACCTTGGCCATCAATATTGGCCTGTGGGACCGTGCAGTGCAAAACAGGGTGTCCTGCCAGACTGATTCAGCTTCATTACTCTTTGGGTAATTATTTTATTAGTCTGTTTCTTGCCCTGGATGTGTAAAGTCAACAATAATTTGGGTGATCACCCAAGGGGAGCATTTTTCCTCGTGACGCGGACCCCAGATTCACAAGGCTTGCTGCCAGCTGTGGCCAGATGCTACAAAAATAAGCAGGACCAAATCCCCACAGAGTTGTGAGGAGTCTCCTAAACTCCTGAGAACTGAAGGACCTGCAGGAGTCTGCATTTTGGAGGCCAGGGATCCACATCCTTTGCCGGAGGGATGGTTTTACCGACCAGCAGATTTAATACCTCAGTTGGGCATCTGAGTTTGATGCTTTTCATATGTCATTTTTGAGATGTAGCAGCCAAAAAAGATGACTTTGATTAATTGCTCCGGCTTCCTGAGTAACAAACTCGAGCAATACAGGGATGTGTGCTGTGAGGGTGAAGCCAGCTCATTCTGCAACTGAGCATTGCAGGTCATCCAGGGCTATTTAATTTGTGGAGGAGCGTGTAGACACCGCTCTTGTTCTCCTAACGAAAGCACTTGACTAGCCTGTACATTTTGCATGTATATACACACCTAGTCATGAGTTTGTTTCTTTGCCTGGGGGCCTGAATCGACTCTGACCCACACTGTTGTACATGAGCACTAGTCCCACTGAAGTGCAGGGGGGTCCCGCAGATGTAAATGGCATGTGAGCAAGATCAGAAATAAGCCACAGTATCCTATCAATCGTGCTTCAAACTGAGTGTGGAAACTAGCAGAAAGGAGTGAATAGCCCAAATCTTCTGTTTATGTAGCAGAAAATGAAGGGAGATGTATAGTTAACTGCTGCTGTGTGAGAAGACACTTGGGAAGATCTCTGCTAGAGATGGATGTGGACTGAGGATTTTGGATCTGGATTTAGGTCTGGGCTTTTAGAAAGCACAAAATGTAGTGGTCTTTGCTTTGGGTGTTCTCTGTCACTCATGATTTTTTTTTTTTTAATTCAGCACTGACTTATGTTGCAGTAAGAGTGACCAAACGTTTTGTTTTTCAGCGCTTTCTTTGTGCTACGTTCCCACAAAGAATGGAAATGAAGCATCTGCCCTTTTTCCTTTCCATAGACCTTGACCTGAAAGTTCACCCGTTTCAAAGCCTTTAGGGTAAAAGTGGGAGGAAAAGAGAGTGAAAAAAAGCCTAAAAAAAACCCCTCTGCAAACTCCATGTACAAACTTACTTCTTTCCCCCAATTAAAACCAAAGTAGAAACAAAACAAAAACCACCCAGACCTTTCCATTCCTCTTTTATAGTATATTTTAAAATGCAGGCAGATGAAAGAGGAACTGAACGGTAACTGTATTCCTCATTATCTAACTATCCCTTGGGCACAAGGGCCAGGTTTTGCTTTTGGCAGGAAGGTTGGCCTCGCCGAGGGTCTGCGGGCAGAGCTCAGGAGCAGCTCGTGAGTGCTCCCAGGGAGCTTGGGCTTCGTAGCTACTCGGAGGCATAAGTGTTTTCCAGATCAGGGGTTTAGACAGAGCTGCAGAGGAACATAAGAAAATATGTGGCTGCAGCCCCAGCAGGCCGATAAGGTAACTGAAAGCTGCTGTATGAATGCAGGCTCCGGCTGCCAGCACTTAGAGGGTCTCCCTGAGGTTTGGCTGTGGAGTCGGGCATCAGTGGGAAGGCTGGGAAGGGAAAACCTGAGACAGGGAGGGAGAAAACCGACCTACAAGCAGGATGCCATAGCCTCTGTCGCACTGGTGGGGCTAGCTGATGGCAGACACTCTTGGTACAACACAGACGTGGAGGGGTGTACTTTGAATGAGGCCTGGCCTCACAAAATAGGCTGGCTGAGAGAGATCAGGAATGTCACTCTGCAATTCCTGCTTTTCCTTGAAGCGGTTTGGCTTCTGCATCGTGAGTCGTGCCACCAGCTTGAGCACAGGCAGCTCGTTGGCCTCTGTCTCCGGAGCTGCGTTGACTGGTCTTTCTCCCAGCCAGGCCAGATGGAAATGGCACTAAGAGATGCCGAGAGTATACCTTAGAGCACCTCATGGTGCAGGTGGTCCCAGAAAGGACAGGAGGTGGGAAGGAATGAAACTTGCTTTGGTTTTAACTCTGAACAAAACACTCTTTATTTTTCTGCATAGGTGCTGTGGATGTCGAGCTGGTCCAGGGGCAGGGCTGATGCTGGAGGGACTGGCACGGATGGGAGATGGGAGCGGAGGACCAGTGTCAGCTCTTCCATCAGGCGCTGTGACTGGGAAAGCGAAGCCTGTCTGCCCGTGCAGTTCCTGGGGAGCAGACCCATTGCTGCCTGCATCCGTGCCTTCAAAAGGGAGATGAGCCCTGCGGGGAAATTTTTGGGGCAAAACCACCTCCACAGGCTGGAGTCAGCCCTCCTCATGGCTCCTCTGCCCCTCCAGAGCTGGGGGCATGGGGTCTGACTGCTCCAGGCCAGGCGGCCATAAGGTGGCCACCCTAGCCACATAGTTTCTCTGCCCTGCTGCCTTCAGCTCGGGTGTGAGGAGGGTGGCCACCAGCTCCTGTGGCCCCGGCTTCTGGGGCGACAGGGGGAGATGGGGCGAAGGTGTGAGGTGCTTGCCCCCTCCCCCAGCCACCCTCTCGCCCCTCTCGTGAGCTTTGCACCCCAGTTGGCAGGATGGGGACAGCTGCTTTCACAACCTGGCCGTGTTGTCACTCGCATCCAGACATTTCCTGTTATCTAACCTCAGCCTTATCTTCCCCATTCGCAGCTTCCTCTCGAAGGAGGAGCGGCCCCTTCAAAAACGAGCTGTGTGCCTGGGCTGTGCCCCCCACCGCGCTCCTCCTGCCTGGCCACCAGTGCTGCTGCTGGCCCCATGCCATGCCAGCCCCACGCCATGCCAGCCCCACGCCATGGGCCAGGCTGGCTCAGCACGGTAGGTGCCAGCTCCCCGTCCCACCTGGTGGAAGGGGGTGGTTGGGGACAAGGGAGAATTAGACCCTCAGGGATGACTTCCCATTTCTCCTCCGGGAGGTCCCAGAGGACCACAGGGGTTGGGACACTGAAACCTGGGGGGTGTCCACATTCCTGGTATTGCAGAAAGCTTTCCTCCCACCCCACGTTACAGCTCGAGCTTTGGGGGGACCCAAGCCAGCTGGGGTTTGACCTGCCTCCCCTGGGCACTGGGAGCAGGTCTGCCTGAGCCAGAAGAACTTTTTGGTCCCTTCCTGGAGAAAGTGGTGGTGTTGGGCTGGGTGTACTTTGGTGAGGGTGGGTTGGGGGATGCGAATGTTGCCGGTCCCAGCCGGGGACTGTGATTCATTGATGAGGTTGAATTACAATTAATAGCGATGTGTACGCAGCCCTGTTTGCTACCAGGATGCACCTGAGTGTGCTCCCCCAAACCCGCACACACACGCACACACACACACACACACACACACACACACGCTACCGATGAGTTGCTGGCAGTGGGGAGATTTTGATCGAAATTAGTCATAGATGAGACAGCACACGAAGAACAGGGGAAGTTGTGGGGTGGAGGAGGGTTTTAGCGGGGAGAGACGGTGTCCCAGCTGGGTGTGAGCCTGCTCTTCAGCTCCTTTTCTCACTGTCCCGACGGCGTCACGATGGCGGACAAAGGCTGACTGTGCACCCCTCTTCTCTCCCTTTGGGTGTCGGGGTGCGAGCAGGAGCAGGGACAGAGTCCAGCGCTGGGGAGGGGGCTCAGGTGAGTGCGGGGGCTGCGGGAAGGTGTCCTTCCAGGGAATGGGGGGTTTATTAACCCCTTTCCAGGTGCCTTTGGGTGAGCCATGGGTGCCAGTTTTGCCGTGTTTCTGGATCCCAGCCTCGCGAGCCACCACCAAAACCCACAACCTCCTGGCAGAGGTGTTGGCCAGCTGTCGGAACAGCACCTTGCCTTTCTGTCCCCTACAGACCTGGGGTCTGGATCTGCCTTTTGATCGTCCCCAGCCTCAGCGGTGACTGGCCTGTCCTCCTGTGGGGCAAGCTTTTGCTGTGAATGGCTGCTGGTCAGGAGAGAGGGGACAGTTTGCTCCTGGGTGCTCAGGGAAAACCTCTTTTAGGATTTAGAGTCTGTGTCAGGAGGGGGTTGGGTCCATGAGCCTCTGGAGACCGTGGAGAACAAGGGCACCTGCGCAGCATCAGCGTTTCCCTGCGGTCGGTGGTGCCCTCCCTGCCAGAGATGCTGAAGGTGTGTGGGGGATGTCAGGGCAGGAGGTATGAAACCGTGTGGTTTCTCGTTAAAAGCAGGCCATGTTTCTTTGCTGGGGAGAGCGCTGAATTATGGCTTTCACTTTTTGGAGAAAATTTGAAAAGGAAGTTGGGACTCGTAGGACAAGATGGAGGAGAAGTTTATGGTGAAGCAGGGCTGGGCAGAAGGGGTGTCCACCTTGGGCTGAGGAAGGAGGGGTTGCTTTTAGTCTTATGACAAAAGGGGCTTGCGGGGCTGTTGGGGTGTCAGGATGGCAGCAGTGGGAACACATGGCTGGTTTCATGCTTCCCACAGTTGCCTGGGGACAGTCCTCACTGGAGCACTTTGGGCTGTCTCTCTCACCTAGGTCCTCTCTAAAGCTGGGACAACTGCCACACTTGCCAGGTCACGGTTTGCAGGAGCTTTCCTTAGGACAGGGCAGCTGCTCACCACACCGTCCTGTAAACTGCAGCCCAAAGACAGCTGGAAGCCCAGGGTGAGGTGACAAGGGACATCTCAGTCGCTCTAGAGCCAGAGGGAGAGGGCATCACCTCCTGCCTGATACCTCCTGGTTTTGATGAGGGCAAGGGACAAGGGTGTCACAAAAGCTGTTTCCCTGTGCCGCTGTTACCCTGCTAGTGCTGGGGAACAAGTGATTTGTGTGCCACTGAGTTGGCTCCGTCTTTGCCCATGTGAGCCCTCTTGGAAAGTGGAGCATGGCCTCATTGGAGGCAATAGCATCCTTTGCCTGGGGTTGCTCCCTGAGGCAAAGCAGGCAGTCACGGAGCTGCTTTGGCACCTACCATCTAAGGAGCAGGAGTTATTAATTAACTGGCTGCACCATTTGGCCTCTTTCTTTGTTTAAGTGGTGTTAACTGTCTCCTCCAAGTCAGCAGATGTGCTAAGAGAGAGCTATGCTTTGGGTCTACAAGCCCGGCTTACCTGCGATGAAGCAAGTCCTTTGGGCTGCAGCTCCGGGCTCTGCTGGAGTCTGCCTGATAGATGAGATGGACCTTACTGAGCCAAATAATCCAACATTTGTCAGGCAAAGCTCCCAGCAGTGTCAGCCACAGGGCTGGGAGCGCAGGAATGATCCTGTAAGGAGCAGGACGGCATCCAGAGGAAGCCTGCCATGAGCAAAGCCTCATTTAGAATCATAGAATCATAGAATGGTTTGGGTTGGAAGGGACGTTAAAGATCATCCAGTTCCAACCCCCCTGCCCTGGGCAGGGACACCTCCCACCAGACCAGGTTGCTCAAAGCCCCATCTAGCCTGGCCCTGAACCCCTCCAGGGATGGGGCAGCCACAGCTTCTCTGGGCAACCTGTTCCAGTGTGTCACCACCTCTCTGTAAAGAATTTCTTTCTAATATCTAATCTAAATCTCCCCTCTTCCAATTTAAAACCGTTGCCCTTGTCCTGTCGCTACACTTCCTCGTAATCAGTCCCTCTCCAGCTCTCCTGTAGCTCCCTTGAGATATTGATTTGAGTCTGGCTTTTCCATAACAAAGGCTTCCAGCTCCCCGGGAGAAGCACAACCCAAGGTAATTGATGGGTGGGGGTCCATCTTGCCCACAGATCTCGGGGGGGATTCTCGCTTTCAGTCCAGGCTGAGATTTGGGTTTCACTAGGTGGGAAAATGGAGATGGATGGCCTCCATTCCAGTTCAAGCCCTGCATAGTGAGTGCTGGTCTCGAAATGGCTGCAGCCTGCAGCTTGGGATGCCGCTACTCGGCACGAGAGAACCACCCAGCCACGCTTCTCTGCCTGCTGTTATTTAGAGTCAGGTCTGTCCGATAATTGTGCTTTTCACTTGTTTTCACCACGAGTCATGGGGGGAATCTGACAGGCCTGTAAAAATACCTGGGTGGTGACACGCAGCTCAGAGGGGGAAAGCCCAAGGTTTTTGGGACTTTGCTAAGGGACTGAGCAAAGAATGCAGGAAGAGGAACTCCTTCTGTGTCCCCTCAGAGTATGCCGTTGATTGCTCAGGCTGTTTTACAACACTGAGCTTTTTCTTGGAAATATCCACTTCAGCTTGAGACCAGCAGCTCTGACAATGTCAAATCCATCCAGATCAGATGCTATCATTATGGGATAGGGCAGCAAGCTCCACTCCCATCTGCTGATAGAATTATCTCCACTGTGTACCCTCCTCTTATCTGTCACTGACAGCAACATTTCAAGTGGCTGTTTTTCCCCTCAGAAAGCCACAGTGGGGGATTATTTTAAGCTGCAATTGCAGAAGCAGTGCTGTCTTGGTTTTTTGTTGGTTCATTCCTTTTTTTTTTTTTTCTCGCCCTCTCAAGCTCACATCTGCCACTGTTAGAAATCAGCATCGAAGCCGAGGGAAGTCTCATCGCTGGTACCTGCTTGGTCTTTCTTTGTGCAGCCTCTCCATCACACTTCAACATGGCTGAGAGTCCTTTTGGGGACAACGGGTTAATTTTAATTTTCCCTCATTAGTGCTCTCATTAGTGCCTGGTGTCTAAATCTCACTGAAAATCATTTTCAGGCAGAGAGAATACATCCCTGCTTTGTTAACACCCTCAACAACCCTGCAAACCATTCAGAGCTGGTTAAAAAACCTTTTACTTTTCATGGTACAACAGAATTCAATGTGAAAGAAGAGTAATCTGACTGATGCCACTCTCAGACAGAGCAGAGACAAGGGCCCAGGTGTCTTTATGACATATGTCGGTTGCTAAAACCCACAGATGAGAGTATTTTGGATTAAAAAATATTAACCCGGATCCTTGGCTACATTAAAACCTTTGCACGAGGGTGACAAAATGCAGGGAAGGCCCAAATTCCCAAGGATGCCTGGTACCCCTCTCCCATGGCCTGGCTGTTTTGGGCTGCAGAGAATATTACTACTGTGCTGCAAGAACATGGGAGAGATAACATAAATCAGTTTTAATTGTGCTCAAACCAGTATGTCTTTTGCTAGGCTAATCTTAAATCAGTTTATTAACGCTGCTTTCTAATGCTCATGAAATACACACACTCCTTTTACCTATTGCAACATAATTATTTTATCTATCGCGGTTGAAATTCATTCTGAATTAGGAGCCAGAACAAAGAACTGGCCACTATCAGCATCTCGCCAAAGGCCTGAAGTGGAGGACAGGGGGAATGTAAGAATTGCAAAGCCTTTGTAGTCACCCGGTGTAGAAACTGATTTTATCTTTAAAGCTGTAGCTATTCCCTTGCTGTTAAAGCTTATTTCACGTTCTACTGGTTTCAGAGCACGTATAAAGAATATGTATTTGACATTAGCATTTTTTATTTCATGCTTTCACATGAAAAAAACCTTCCCCTTTCCTGGTATATTTCTATTTGTGAAATATTAGATAAGATACTATGGTCACCTGTAAGAATTAGAGTCCCAGAAGTTAGAGATAGAAAAGGGTTAATGGAGAATGCTTGTTAATATACCTCAGCTCCATTCCATTTTTTTGTCTTCAATGGTCTACCTTCCAAAATTTAGTTAACGTATCCATTTTATTTTTTTTATTTTGATGCTAAAAATAGCGCAGCTGCTCTCTCAGGAACTGGTGCTGCTGGTCATCTGGAATTAAAATGAGGGGATGGGGAGAAAGCTAAAAGCACCATGCTTATAACTCGGCTATGCCTGGTTTAGGAGCCGTGATGGATTTTTCTGGCAGAGTTGCACAGTATCAGAATTCCAAATCTGTTTTTAGACTCAAATTCTGAACAGTCAACATCTGAGAAGGACACAGAACACAATAATGCTTAGCCATATCCTCTCTTACATATGTTTAGTTATTAAATTTTCTTTTAAGTGCATTTCTGCATTTGACACACACTCTTGTTAAAAGATTAAGGGAACCAGTGTCATTTTTTGGTTGTTGTGCAAAGGAATAGTGGGGGGGGGGGGCACATGTTCACCCTTAAATGCTGGATTATGTCAGCATCTGGGGATGGAAACCTCTATTTATTGCCAGAGTGGCTTCTTCTGCATGCTGGAGATGAAGTAGGAGGAGGGGATTAGTTTGACAAGGGAAGAGAAAGTTTCACTTCATTCCCAAAGTTCCGTGTTTCCCTACGTGGTGGTTTGGTTTCCATGTAGCATCACGACCTTTACAGCAATTCTGCCTCACAGAGCAGCTTCCTGCTGGCAGGCAGAGATGAGGGCTGGCTTTCGAGGGGCCAAGAGGCTGCTCTGGCTGCTTTTTTGCTGCAAAAGCCCACACAGAACGGCGCTGGACTTTGGCAGCTGACCTTGCCTCCAGCAGAGTCAACGATGACCCCCTACGTGTGTGCCCAGGGGCAGAGCTGTACCTCTTTTTCAGATGGGCTTCAAGAGGTGCCTCTTCAGATCATAGGTCTAGGTTAAAAAAAAAAATAAAAAATCATTATTTTAGCTGTTAGCGGTACAATAAGAGATAAAACCCTGAGCCTATTCCTGGCAATAGAAATTTTGTCTTTGGCGTGCATGGACCTATCAATCTGTGATAAATACAGAGGCCCCATCCCACCTTCTTTGGGATGTCTCAGGCTGGTTACAACTGGGATTTTTACATACCTGGAATTGGGCACGTAGATGAAGCACCTTACAATACGAGGACACTTGGGCAGTAATGACTGCTTGAACGGGGACCCAAATAGAAAGAATTAAATGTGAGAAGCTTGAACAACTTGTTTAGGAGGTTAAAGATGAAAGCCGTGACAAATCTGTTTAGATTATCATGCCCTTATGTCTAACCAGTGCAAGACTGCTCCCCTGCAATAGGTTCTCTGGGTCTTTGTCTGGACTTTGTGCATCTAGAGAGACATTGGTGTTCATGATGCTGTACCCAACCGGTGTGGCTGAGCATTCGGGTGGACGCTTTGTCAATATTTCAAGCTACCGCTGTAGCCATATAGCGAAGGCAGAAGGTTAGTCTGGAGCTCTCAGCATAATTTTCAGCCCCACAGAGCTTCAGCTTTTGAATTAATATAGTAGACAGCGGAAGGCAACGTCTGCTCGTGTAGGTCACTCTCACCCAAAGGAAAGCATTGAGGGGGGAGGGAATACAGGAGGGAGAATGATAATTTTTGCGAACTGGAAAAAAGCCTCGGAAGTTAACAGCAGCTTCAGCCTTTCTTTTCCCTTTCCATTTTTGCCCAGGATGGCGCTCCAGCGAAGACCCCCGGGACCCGCAGGGAGAGGTGCAGTGCAGCACTGCGTGTATTTGACAAGCTGAGTCCGACACTCAGTGTGCAGAGTGTCAGTTTGTCAAATACCCCAAGTGAGGCACCTGCTGAGCGGCGCGGCGGCACCCCGAGGACACCAGCCCCTTCCTGCCCCTCTTCTGCTTCTGTCCCCAAGCCCAGCCAGGTATTGGGAACCCACCCCATCATTAATGAATGCTCGACTCTCCATCCTGTGCTGTCAGGTTTGCCTGCCACCCCGATTTCGGGAGCATCTCTTGGGGTACTCCTCCTAACGACGGCGGCTCTGTACAGAAGAGGTGCTGGTACAGTTTCTCTGTGCCATGAAAGCAGAGAATTGGGGCCTGACTCCTTATTCTGTGCAGCCAAAGTCAACGCTGTTCTCTCCCACAGCAACTAGCCAGCTCTTAATTAATAACCTTGCTCAGTTAACAGGGATTCTGGCAACTGTAATCACACCGTCATGGGGCAAAGCAGCATTATCCATCACACAGAATCTTTTCTCTGAAAGTGTAAGAATCTTCTTTTAATTGGAGTACAAACAAATGAGCCTGCTGATTAGCTTCCCTCTAGCCCATTCATTAACCAGTGACAAATGCATATTTGCTCAATCCATTTTTAAATTCAGCCAGGGAGTCCACCGCTTCTCCTTGAAGCCTTGCTGTTTGGAGAAGGCTCCTTGTTTTCGGATGGTTATTCCTAGTCAGCACTTGCAGCAAGGTTGCCTATTGCTTGCCTTGCAGTTTCTGCTGCCTAGTTAAAGTAATTCCCTCAAAATCATCCCACTCGAAGATCTAATGATTGGTAAACACTTTTAATAACTGACAAGTAGCATCGCAGATCTGCAGCGTGAGATATCTCAGGGTGAGGGGAATGACAGAGGGAGAGTGCACAGCCCAGTTTGACAAATCAAACCCTCTGAAAGCATTTAACATTGAAAACTCAGAGACTAAGAAAAAAAAAATCCCAAGACCCTATTGACTTGTTTCAGGATGGTACCACCAACAAATTTGGCAGTATTTGAGAATATTGATAAGCTGCCATACTAAGTTTTCCAGTTGGTTTTTTTTTTTTCAGCTATTTCTTGCTACATATTTTGAAGAAGTTGGGGTTTGTACAAAGCTGGGACAAATGAATGCATCTCATTGCCTAAGCAAATTGTGTTCTGCTTTTTGAATAGGTCCTATCAGTAGGGCTCATTGTGCGCTGCTGGACAAACATGGTCCTACTCCTTATGACTCACCCTCCCGTGGTCTCTCTCAAGCACCTACTCATGACTTACAGACATCACCCTGATCTTTATCACTGAGGTCAGCTTCAAAAGAGAACAAAGTCTATTATTTCAGGGTTTGCTTCATCCCCCTGGTGGAACGTTGTAGCAGGCAGCTGTGTCAACCTTTCTGCCATCACAGACCTCAAGGTTTCAACAGACCCAAACTCTTCTGCACCACAGGTTGCCAAGTGTTTGTTCATGCTCTTCATCATTGTTTGCTCATGCATTTCCAGTTTTTGCTTTCAGCAGAGTTTGCCCCTCTGATTTTTAGATAACTCCCCCAGCCCCCAATTCCTTCTAGATGGCTGGGGGGAGGGGGGCAAAGGGGAAGAAAGTTAACCCCTTCCTCTCCTACAAGAACAAATACCAAATCGCGGTGGTGGGACAAATTCCTCTGAGACCTCCTCTCCCTTCTCCACGCTGAGACCAGCAGGTTCAGGAGGGCTCTTAAGGCCAGGGAAAACCTGGCAAGTGTAAAAACCACCAAAAAGCCCTCTCCTTTGTACACACACTTCAGTTGCTCTGAAGCCAGGGGAGCTGCAAGTCTCATGACACTCTGCTGGCTACTAGAAATAGCACTTTTTTTTGGAGGTGGTGTAGTTTCAGAGCGGAAGCTGAGGTTTCCCTTCTGTGCTGGAGCTGAGCTGGTGCTCAGGGAGGGGATGAGTCACGTCACTGGGTGAGTGACCAGCTCAAGGAAAGGAGAAGTTCATTTGTTTGACAGTGATACGACACAGCAAAGCTCTTCATGACTGTCAGAAGAAAAATCGTCTGTTCCCAACAGGTTTTACTACCTAACATGCCAAAAATATAAATAAAAAAAAAATTACACACTTGCTGCATAGGGACAAACTGCAACCTTGGTACTGGAGAGAGGTTTTTTGTCTTTCCACTGTTCTGCTGCTTTTGACCAAAGCCGTTTTGCTGCCCAACTAGAAGCAGTGCCAACATGAGGTATGTAGAGTCTGTCCAGCTGGAGTATCTGCTACTCCCGTCTTGAATCCTGTTGTCTTCTTCCTCTGCAGCTTCTTCCCGGGCTTCAGGTCTTCTGAGAAGGTTGCCCAGACCTCCTCAGAGCCCATCAGCTCTGGGAGGAATAAAAAGTTGGAAAAATCATGGTGTTACATAGTCAATGAGGGAAGTTGGAGCTGGGAGCTCCAACGGCAGCAAATCTTACATGAAACACTGGGCTAATTGAAAATTAATGAGGATGGCACTTGGGGAGCAAAAGATATCTCCATGTCCTGTGTTTTGGGCCTGGATCTGCTGAGGTGAGGATGAGGAAGCTGAGAGGTTTTCAGTTCCCTTTTCACGCGACATCGACCTCACGTCCCAGATTCCTGCCCTGCATAAGTATGGCTGCAGCTCCCCAGTCCTCTCATTTCCTTAGTTTGGCACCACCTCTGAGACCACTGACACCAGCAGCAGCCTCCAGCTCCAGCCTGGTGTCTCCAAGTCCACCTTCTGGGAGTGTATGTATGTCCTACCTACAGCAAAGACACTGCTGGGTGGGGTGAAGTACCTCAGCCAGGTGCAAAGCACAGGAGACCCTCACGCACGTTTCTAACGGTCCCCACGCTTCTTGGCCTTGGTCAGGGCACAGCTCCTCTCTTCTCCAGCTGGGCTGGGGGGAAATGGCCAGGTCTGAGGGCTAACAGGCCAGTGCTTGGAGTGGGTCCTGGCACTGCCATAACCCCAGCAAGGACAAGCCCCTGCCTCTCCCGGGAAGTACAGGAGCCTTACACTGCAACACAACCGTCCCTGCCCACCCTTTGCTGTGCTTGTAAAACCTCCATCATACAGGCAGGAGACTTTTCTTTCTGAGCAGGGACACCTCCCACCAGAGCAGGTTGCTCAAAGCCCCATCCAGCCTGGCCTTGAACCCCTCCAGGGATGAGGCAGCCACAGTTTCTCTGGGTAACCTGTTCCAGTGCCTCACCACCCTCCCAGGAAAGAATTTCTTTCTGGTGTCTAATCTAAATCTCCCCTCTTCCAATTTAAAACCATTATCCCTTGTCCTGTCACTGCACTTCCTGACAAAGAGTCCCTCCCCAGCTCTCCTGTAGCTCCCTTCAGATATTGATAGGCTGTTATAAGGTCTCCC
>JAOQGH010000062.1:4588333-4604736 GCA_025769975.1 Gallinago jamesoni | reverse complement strand
GGGCAACCCTGCTTCAGCAGGGGAGTTGGACTAGATGATCTCTATGGTCCCTTCCAACTCTAAAAATTCAGTGAAATCAGAGCATGCCACTTTGATGCTCTCAGGCTAACAGCTCTGAGGGGGTCAGGAAGAAAACCCCCATCAGACCTCGCTCCTGCAGTGACAAGCCAGATTTTTATCCCTGTCGTGTCATCCTGTGTGCATTCTACCAGCAGTCTTGCAGGCAGTGCTTGGTATTTGTGTCCCCCCAGGTCCCTGGCAGCCCTGGCCAACGTGGTAGAGCTCCAAACACCAGCACATGTGGCTGCCTACAGCCCGGCCAGGGAGTGCTTTGCCTTTGTCTCACTGGAACCCATCCAGGTTTCCCCAGGACTTTCTCTCCTAAGGTGATGCCCTGGCTGGTCTGGGGTGCTTTACCCTTGGCAGCTGCACCTTGAGGCTCCCTGATGCCCCAAGCCAGGTTTCTTGCCCCAGGTGACCTCCTGCTGAAGCTGTGCAACCCCCTGGTTTCCCAGGACATGGTCCCTCTAGCACTGGCTCTGCTGCTGTCCCGGGGGCTCCAAACCTCCTGAGCACCTGCACCCGGGGGACAGGGTAGACTGTTTCTACCCCACCTGCAAAGAGGACCTGCAGCCCCAAGGGCATGTCAGATAGATTTATCTCACCTTCTCTATGGCTCGCAGAGAACCAGGGTGAAAGCAGCCCTTCCCCTGTGGCCCGGGTCACTTACCTGTGGGCACTGGTTGGGGTGCATCACCTCGGGGGATAGGTGGGGGTCTGCTCTGCCTGTTGGTCCCAGTGCTGGGCTTCTGACTGACTGGGGACTCTGTGGGAGACACTGGTCATCAGGCCATTTCTCCCATGCCTTGTCTGCAGTACAAGCCAGGTAAGAGCAAGACATGCCAAGGGGAGCAGCCAGGCTCTCATCCTGCACAGTCCTGGTCCCAGAGGGACACAGGGGACATTTTCCTGACCCCTGCCGTGATCTGAAACGGGGAGGATGCCACCCCTGTGGCTTCCTCTCCGGGTGACAATCAAGACAATTCACATTCAGTGTTACGTGTCTGACCCTGCTATGAAAGAGGAAACTCCCTTGTCCTCTGCGGTGGAGATGAGGAGCTCTAGGCTGGGGACTCACCTCTCACCCTCAGCTCGACAGTGTCACTCTGCTGCGCTGTCCCAGCCCCAACCCTGTTTTTCGCCTCACAGTAGTACGTCCCGGCGTCGGAGGGCTGCAGGCTGTCCCACACCAGCTCAGCCCGGTTGCTCAGGGGCCGGGCTCTCTGTCCCGGGATGCTCCTGAACCAGAGGTAGCTGATGGGGGGGGACCCGCTGGCCACACAGGTCAGGCTGGTCCTGGCTCCAGCTGGGACCGTCAGCCCCAGTTCACCCGCCCTGATGATGGGCTTGGTCACTGCAACTGGAAGACAAAGAAGATGAGGACCAGGTGACGCTGGCCCTTCTTGCAGTGAGGAAGGTTTTCCTCCCCCCCTCCATGGTAGTTCTTGCTCTGGCTTTCAGTGCTTTCCCAGGAGGAAGAGGGACACCTCTCCCACATCACCTCTCTGCACAGGTTAGGCTCAGTTCACCTTGTGCCTAAAGCCAGGTTCACACCATCTAAGCCACCATTGCTACTGCCAATGTGACACAAGTCCTGCCCTGTTGAGTGGGTGTCCCCCTTGCTGAAAGCCAGTTCTTTCTAGCACACACTGAAGATGCTCGAGAAGGGGAGGAGGTGGATTTGGCTTGTACAACACCCATTTGATGTCCCACTTGCCACAAGAACCAGAGAGATGCTGGCTACCTGCACAAAACTGAAACCACATCTTGATGTTATCTCAAGCACCACAAGTTCAAGTGGCCCATCAGTAGATCCAGACTGGGTGTATCCTCACTGATCCCCCTTCCCCAGCCCATCTCGACACCTCCACAAGTGGAGAAGGGCTGACACAGCAAGGGAGCAGGATGCCTCAACACCCAGCCTGGATGTGGGTAGACAGTATGGTGTGAAGGACTATTCCCACCAGCTGCTTGTTCTCCTACACGCTGTGTAGATTAGACGGGCTACACAGGAACAGGGCTTTGTTGCTGGATTTACCTTTGACAACTTTAACTGTAGTGGTCAGCTGCTTTGTTATCAAGCTGTTATTTTCCAACCTCCAGATGACTTGACAGGTGTAGTGTCCATTGTCGGGGATTTCAAGGTTTTCGATTAGGAGTGAGGCATCCCCTGGGCTGTTCTTTGGGACGCTGACCCGGTCTCGGAACCGAGACAACAAGATGTGGTCACCAGTATCGTCCCTCCGAAAGATGGTAGAGGTGCTGTAGTCTTTCTCCACACTCCAGCTGAGCGTTTGCTGTGTGAAACCTTTTGAGGGCGTGTAGGTACACGGTAAAGTGGTGGATCCCATCCACGTGCCCTTGACCTGGTGGACACCAGACAACTCCAGGAGGGCTACAGGGAACAGCAATTGAAGGGAAGAAATAAGAATGCATCAGAAAAGGAGAACATCCTTTGGATAGATGGGAATCACTAGGAGGTGGAAGCCAGTGCCTGACCACATCTTAGATGTGCTGTAGACCACAGCCAACTAAGCCAAGGCCTGTCTCCACTTCACTGAGCAGGGAAGTGAACAGTTGCTCTGACCTCATGGCTATTTTTATTGCTTCTCTCTGGGCACTGGCCAGTTCTCAATTCCTTCTCCGTTCAGAGAAGCACAAACCCTGCTGCCCCCGGCAGCAGCACTGCTCCGGTCCTCACAAGACCTTAAGGAGCATCTCTTATTCCTGCTCTCTAGTCCCAGCCTTTACACTCTTTACTTCTGCTGCTCGGCTTTCTGCTTACACTTGCACACGATGAGCACCGGCGTCCTCCCAGATGACACCAGATGCTCTGACACCACCAATTGCAGTGTTGACTTCTATCTTCTACACGGGAGGAACGCTGAAGCAAGCCAGGTTTACTGCTTCACTGCAATTAACATTGAATGCAACATGTTTACATTCATTAACATCACCCTCTTTTAACGCAACTTCCCTGGTGCTCACAGGACCTGGCGTTGTAGCTGTGTGGGGAGAAGAACTTCTCCATGCAACAGCCTGTCCAGGGGGATCTGTGTCCACCGGGAGAGTCGAGGGGACTGTGGGGGTTGAGCACAGTGGAAGCTTGTTCCTGATAAAGAGCTTTGGTTTTATTTTGTCAGATGACTTTGAGAGGGCAGGCAGAGCTCCATTCTTCAAAATCTCACACCCCAGTCAAACACAATTCCTTGATGTATCATTTTTTTTATTAGGTTTTCCATTTCTCCTCTTCCTATTTTCACAGGCTCCCACCAAGAAAAACTAAGAAGGGTGGAAGCTGTTTAGAAAACTGCTCAGAAATACCCTGAAGGCATTTGTTGCACTCAAGGTCAAGTATGTTTGCTATCCAGTAGATTCATCTGGACACAATTTTTTGTTTAAACATCTCTCTCATATTGTTTTGCATTGCTGAGTGCCATGAAATAGCTGCCAACATCCACTGACTCCCTGCAGAGCAGCTGCACATACGTGTGTGTATATATATATATTTATATGTATATAACCAATTTGGACATTAGCAGGGATGACTCCGAAGGAGAACTGATTAGAAGGAATGGACGAAACTCAGCCACATAAAAATCCCTGAGGCAGCATTTTTAAAAAAAGTATTTCCTCTCAGTGACAATTTTTAAATTGGGGTGTAGTCTTCCAGACTACAGGGAGTTGTCCCACCAGAGGGAAATCGAGCTGGACCAGACAAAAACCTGAAGGGCTATGTCAGAGTTCAGAAGACTGATCAGAGGGATTTCTGTTATCTGTAAAGCATGATAACAGGGAAAAAACAGAGAACTCTCATATCCTGGCCCATTTTCAAAAATGATCAATTATCTTCCTTCCTAGCCTGCCTGCACCAGCTGTCCTGGTGGCATGGAAGCACCATGAAGGCAGGAGCCTTTAGGGACCTGCTCTGAAATACTGCACCTGGAATGGGAACAGTGGACCAAACCCCATCTTCTTCTGGAAAGTGCCTCTGGTAAGTAGCAAATCACCTGAATTTAGCTGGATTTGGCTCACCTCTACTCACCCCCTCCTTATTCCACTCCCCCTTTCCCCTCTTTCTGGAAAGACACTGGTTATGTTCAGCTGCATTAACTCAGAGTAAGTCGCTTGAGAGGTAGATTCACCTAGAGACTCAGCAGATCAGGAGAGACCAAGGAGAACCACGTACGTTCTTGCACCTAGTCTCACAATTACAACTTTTCTTCTCCCCAAGACCATGTTAGAAAAACAACAGTGGTGCATTAATACTATCTAGAATAATACATATTCCAGCTTCACAAAGGCTGCTTTGGAAGCTAACACCCCAGAGAAGGATCTTTCCAAGGGTCCTGAGCAATCCTGTTTTGTCCTTGCCTTGGGACATGGGAGCTGACCTTTTTGCCCAATACTTTTTGCTCCACTCTTAAGAGCACCTTGTTGTATCTGACACCAAAGAAGACTCTTGGTGAATTCTTAGCTTCTATTTTTCATAGAAGAAACCAAAGACTTTCCACACTTGACAATTTTTAAATATTAAGACACTATAATTCAAAAGGTTTTCCCTACCCCCTTAGTACTCTGATTTTTGTTCTCATCATTGAGGCATTTACTCACCGTTGCAGCTGACGAAAGCCATCACAAACACCACTATCTGCAGAGCTTCTCCCATTCTCCCAGAACTGCAGGGAGGTCCTCCTTTTCCTGCACTTCGTGAGAGACCCCCACACTCCTGGGACCAGAGTGCAAGTGACAAACACTTCCCTTTCTTCTGTCCTTTGTCATCTAGGATCCTCTTTCTGAAATATCACGAGCCCATTTCACTGCTGACTTAGGTGAAGGGTAAAGGATGGACAAAGACGACGAGGATCTTTCCAGTTCCATCTCATATTCTCCTCTCCCTACTCACTTCTCTTACCATTCTCTTGACTTCTCTGACTAGTGCTCTTTATTATTATTCTTCATAATTGTGTGTTTCTTTTTTCCTGGTTTTCCTTTTCTCCTTTCTTTTCCTCCTTTCTTTTCTTCCACATTTGCATTCACTTCACAGTGAAAAGACTTTATGATGACTACAGAGTCCAGCACTCAGTAGCAAGGGAAAGCAAACTTAAGGTGCTTATGAAGCATGAATTCAATTCCTTCTGACTTGTGTGTGATGATATTGCTCAGCAGAGTGCCCAGCATCTCTCTCCATCAAAACTGGGCATCCAGAAATGAAAAAGCACGGGTCCGAGTGCACCATCTCACCTAACACCATGCAGGAGCATGAGGCAGAGACCAACCTGTTGATGCTCAATTCCATGTCCTTAGTGTCTTCTCCTGCTGATGGTACTCAAGTCTTCCACCACATGCATGTACCAACTTCTGCAGCAACAGACCCTCTGAGGGCAACCCCATTCACCTTCTGAACAGGTCAGTCTGTGACCTGAGTGAGGAAAACAACCAACCATAGCTTCTTTGCCAAACAGTTTGAACCTTTTAGACCAGAAAACTTCAGATAAAACAGGAAAAAAAAAAAAAAAAAGTTGCAACAGAAAATGTACAGAGAAGTAGTATTAAAAAAACCCAACATCCTGCTTTTTTACTACAATAGGAATTTCCCCGCAAAAGCTCAATTTTCTACTATCTGCCCAGAAACTGTGTCCTATTGCAGTGCAGCTACAGACGCAGTTATATCTACCGAAGCCATGGAGAAGGTGCATGGGGTAATGAAAGGTTGGCAGGCCAGAGTCATCCATATTTAACATTACATGAGCTTTCAACCTCTAGTGATGATCAGATGGTCACTGCTGGCTGCTCTCATTTTCACAGCATCACAGACCACCTTGGGACACATTTCTGCTACAATAGTCCAGTTCATGGGAAAAAGTCATCACCTTTGACGCTCTGCGGGCCCACGCAATATTTTCTAAGGAGGTGATTTATGGCTGGTGGCAGAGGGACTTTAATCCAAGAGACATTCTGGGTATGCTCTGTAGGGGTACCTTTAAAAGTACATCCCAAAGTTATCAATAGCTGTTACGCATAGCATTAACATGCACCTGCTAATTATTACCAAAAGGAAGAGGAATTACAGAAGGTAAGAAACATGTATAAAAGCAAGTCTACTGACCTAACAAACTCTGTTATAGGCTTTTAATCACTCACTAAAGCAACTTTTGCATATCCTGGCCCATGACTGGTGATGGAAGCTTGTCCCAAAAATCTCCTATGCAAAACACTTTAGAAGCAGCTGGGTTTTGGGGAACATGCCCTGAAACAAACTGAAAAACCAAGCTAAAATTGCTGATATGACTTTTCTGAACCAGACATGCAAGACTTCCTGAAGCTGTAATTATAAGAAAAAAAAAAAAAAGACTGTTTAGCTAGAACAAATATGAAGAACTATAGTTCCTCAAACACGATGTACACAACATCTTTCTCTCCCTGAGACAGAGATGTAGCTGCTACCTTCCTCCTTCCTGAGTCACAGAGTCAGTCCCTTTCTTTCTTACCAGAGGGTCTCCTCATAGTTTTTCATCTGAACACATGAAGAAAAAGTCTTTCCTGGCTCAGACTTTATGGCTAGTTACCTGGTTTATTATTATGAAGTATATTTATTTCAGTGTCTCTGCTTTGGATTGAATCCATTACTTCTGTGTCCTGCCCTTCCTTGGAAAGCCCTTTGTCTCCATGCCTCTGTTACTGCTTGCCTTAGTGTGCTCTTCTTCTTGGGCTGGTCACACGTACCACCACATCTCACTACCTCAGATGAACAGCAGTGCAAGTCACTTTGGAGTTCGCCAAGCCCCCAGTTGGGTAGCTGTGGCAGTCACCTTGAGGTACTCTGAGCATATTGAGCATTATCCCATTTCCACCTGAGAAAGCACACCTCACAAAACCCGGGGGGTTACTGACACACCAGGTGTCTCTCTCCAACTGGTGCCACTTCGACTTCTCCAGAACTTCTAGGGGGGTTTCATCATCTAGTGCAAAATCCACCACTTCTCTTTAAAAACAAGGATGAAAGGAGATGGAAAAGCAAGCTCACTAGCAGGGGTGACATCACTTGAAGTAACTGCATCAACCTAGCACAGCACAGAGGGTCTTTCCTATCTAGGTCAAGATCAGCAGTGGTGGAAATACAGATGAGGGGGGGGAATATCTTGTGGTGCCAGCTGTGTTGCCCTTCTTTGGTTCAGACAGAGCTCAGTTCTCTTCCAAAGAGCTAAGTCTACTGCTCTGGATGGCTCTATCCATCACACCACAGAAAGGACAAGCTCTTTTATCCTCATTCTCCAAGCTGCACATAATGTGTCTACACTCAGATGTTCACCCTCTTGCTTGACTTTGGAGTACCTCTGCTTCCCAGTTGCTCCACACCACACTGAAGCCCCATATTCCCATTGCAATAAGTTTGTTTCTGGGATGGAACTCAGGTGGGCTGTTCTCCAGTAACATTCCCTTCTCATTCCCACCCTACAAAACACAAACACACACTTTTTTAAAAATCCTGTTTTTAAAGAATGAGAACATTACTGCAGGGCTCCAAAAACTGCAACATCGTCTAGAATTGAAAGATTAAGAAAACATGACTGTTTCCCAGAAAATTTCAACACTGTCAATTTGTCATCACGTTAACACGCTATCCAGTCATGGTTTTTCTGTTATCCTCTGGAAAACCCTGTCAGCGATAACTGTGTGCTTTGCAATACTATTGCAACAGCTTTCCTCCCCTGCTCACCTTCCTGCTTAGGAAGAAAGACCATCAGACTTCACCAGCTTTTCATACTCTTCAGTTTATTTCACATCCCAAACATCTCGTTTCATTATCTCTGAGCCTCAGATTGGACTAGCAAGAGCTCTTGCACCTTCTGTTCCCTAAACTGTGGCTGACTGCAGTCTACAAACATCACCTGGCACCACACCCCAAACTCCAGCAAATTCAAAACAATTCCTCTGCTTTCAACTAGAGGGACCCAACATGCTCCTGGGAATGTCATTCCTGGGCACACAAAGACATTCACACACACTCATCTTTATAGACAAAATAAAAAGGAGTATAACAAAATCTAACAACTTTGCAGTCCTGAAGTTTAATGATTTTCATTTGCCTCCCCACATTTGCAAGCAGCTGCACGTACAGGTTGACAATTTTTTTCCAAGACATCATCAACAGAAGTTGCTGTTTGTTCCCTTTCCATTTTGAAATCAAGGTAACCCAGCCCTTGATTTTTAAGTACATTCTTAACAAAGATAAATAAAACTTCTGGTACAGGAAATTCACGGAGAAAGTGTAAGGTCTCTTGTAGAATGACACTTTGTGAATTTTGATGAATTTTTATATCATTTATTTCTCATTGGACCTCTGTGTACTTTGGGTTTTCATAGCACGGGATGAGTAGCATTGCATTCCACACTTATTTCTATATTGCGTAAAAGAAATACTTTCACTCTCCCTTTAAAACTGCTGCCAGATGATTTTCGCAACTCTCTGCTTCCTTTTCTCTTGAAAGAAATTGTAACCAAATAATCCCTATTCATCTTCTCCACACTGGTGAAGAGTACCACACTTTAGTCATTTTGCTTCATTCTCTTTTTTTCCAAGCTAAGAAAGTAAAACACATTTTGCACAGAACTGGTTTCAGGCCACTAATCATCCTTTATTATCATTCTCTGTAACTTTTCTATCTCTGTTAAAACCCTTTCAAGGTGAGAGACCTACACACGTACAGGGGGTGGAAGTGTTCCGTGGGTTCTTGCAGCATCACAGTTGCATTTTCTATTGCCTTAAAATGCCTTTCCTTGTAGCATCTAATTGTCTTTTTTTGAAGGCTGGTGAATTTTGAGCTGATCCTGGCAGAGAACTGCAGATGCAGACCTTTCCTGAGTATAAAGAGCAAAGCTGGGGGCCCCCGATAATCCTGTGTCACCGATATACCCCTCACCCCTCAGATCACTCATTTTGTTTTATATCTGTCCCTATGGCTTTTAATTGGGCATAGTATTGCCCTATTGTTCATTATAAATAGGTTCTTCCATAACTCTGCAGTATCCCAGTTTCAGATTTACTCAAGGTAGTAGAAATTATGAATAACAAAGTTTCTCAGCTCCCTACTTACCCTTCAGGACTCCTAAGATGGGAGGAAAGTACTTCATGAGCATCTACTGAGGAGCTATAATTGTGAGGCCTTGCTGGCATTTTAATGATGAGCTGGGTTGTGCAAAAATATTCATAAACAAAATAACGTAGGTATGCGTAAACAACCCTATCCAAAGCTTATGGAAAAGTACCTTATTTCTTTAAAAAAAAAAAGAGTAAAACACACATTAAACAAGAGAACAGGTGAAATGAGATAGGATGTGCCCCGTTACACACATTATCACAGTTGCCCCAAGCTGTCCAGCATCAAAACTATAGAGAGTGCATCCACTGTGCTGCAAGAAAGAATATTGAGTGCAGCACGATGGGAGAAGGGGACATTTCTTCTCTTTGCACTGCTGCTCCTCATGTGGTAAGGTTCTTGGTGTTATCCTGGCTTTAATCAATCTTCCATTGTTTCTTTCAGGGTTCTCTCACATTTAAAAGGATATTCTACCACCTTTGCAGCACTTCAGGTGGATGGGAGGAGAAACACGGCTTCCTAGGCCAGTCTCATCCTGCACTTCTTACCCAAAGATGATGGGGATGTTGAGCAGCCCTTGGTGCTGGTTCTACTCCCACCACACGGAGGTGGTGAGGGTAGATCCTTTTGGTCATACAAAGTAGCACATTTAGTACAGTGCTCTTGGCCTGGGATCTGCCTACCCAAGCTTTCTAAGGGCTTTCTTCTACAGAGGTGGTGAACGGGAACCAAGAAAAGCAAAATCAGAAGATCTATACATCCGTCTGCAACTGAAGTTCCTAAAGAGGTTTGCATTTTCAATGCAGAGATTGTTAAGGCTCCATAAATTGCAGAGGAACAAGAACTGCTTGTCCAACCTATTTTTCAGAGGCAACGGTGGATAGGAAGATAAATTTTGGCTGAATGAAAGTACTCTTCAGGGCTGCTACCAGTAGAGCACTGTTGGGTCTCATACATTGTCCCCTACTTCATATTCAGATTCCTGGGTGTGTACAACAGAGTCATATTCATTCTTTTTTGTATTAATTTCTTCAGATTCTTTGGTTTTCCTTAACTCCATCACATAGTTGTTTTCAGTGGAGGAGATGGGTTCCTCATAATGACCCATACTTTCACTTCTTGAAGCTGCTGCTCTTGAGTTATGGCTGAAACCAAAATACAATATGAAAGAAGAGTTGCAACCAGAGGAATAAAGCATCTCCCAACCATCAAGATTTTGAGCAAGATTGTGGTCCAATTCAAACCCATGTAAACCTGGGCCATTGGATTATGACAGTATTCTGAAGGAAAGAATCTTATCCTTTGCTTCCAGATAGCAGGAAAACCTCGGACATTATAGCAGTTTTGCATCCAATCCAGGGAGAGTTACAGAGGCAGCAAAAGGTACATACACAGCACAAGAATTCCCATAATTTCTTAGAATGACACAACCAGACAAGTGCTTTTTGCAAGATATAGATATCTATCTATTAAAAAAAAAAAGCGGTGGAGGAATGATCAATGGTAAGCTGAATGCAGCTCACATCCTCTATGTGGCTTATGATATCTAATATCTTTAAAAATAAAGTTAAATCCTCTGAGGAGAAATGCCATCACTCCATTTATTCAGTTGCTCAGGGTTCAACCGCTACTTGAGCATGATGCTTTTAAAACTGCTTGGGAAGCCCAGCACCTGGGCAAATGTTATTGGCATGTTCTACCATGGCACTTAAGTCACCAGCACTCTAATATCTAGATAAAATATACAAGGAGAATGACCTGACTGGATTATTAGACTTTTCAGTATAGCTTGCATAGGTTACATGTAGATCAGGATGCCAAAACCTGAGTTTAGAAATAGTTGTAACTTCCTGCCACAGTTAAGGTTAAAAGAGGCAAGTTCAGCTAAGGATATTTCAGGCATAAATCAGTCTAACCTGGGCATTGGAAGCCTTAGCTCTCTAGAAGGGGAATTCCTGTTCTTTGCATTTGAAAAAAACACTGGGAATTTATCCTTGGCAATGGTCTTCAATAGGCTTCATTAGGCTGAGGAGTTAATGAAGAGCTCTTGACTCTTGCTAGTCAATGCTAGACTCAATGCAAAGGGAAAGATCTTTCTTCTTACATTATGTGTGGATGTGGAAAGCCCACAGATCATCAGTACAGAGTACTACTGAGCTGACTGTAAATCTCTTCAACCACACTGCTTAAGAGGCTTTTAATCTTGACAGCTAAGTAGCACCATTCCCCCTCTCCCCCCAGCTTTGATACAGTCCCCAAAGACTCATCAATATGTCAGGTAGAGGGTTATACTCACAGTTTTACTTCATAGACTTGAGCTGGAAAAGAATCAGAAATTTGTTTCAATAATTTGCATTTGCATGCACAAAAAAAATAATTTCTGCTATGCCTCTTAAGAAAGCGGCTTCTGAAGACAGAATAAAAATAGGAACCTTAAAGATCATGCTAGGTGTGTGATGACTCCTATTCCCAGGATTCAGTCCAAGAAAATGAAAACAACCCATATCCCAGCTGTAGCACAACTGGGTTAAAATAACTGGCTCAAGGTCAAAGGTAAAGTTGAGTTTAGAAACTAGTTCCCAGTTCCCACAGTTTTCCTTTTCATTAAAAGCTCAATAAAGAACATACTTAGAAAGGAGTTATTCTGGATTCCTTTAAAAAAAAAAAGGCAAAAAAAAAAGTAGTTGATAGTAATTATTAATTGGTAGGATGGAGCTATAGAAAGGTAATTAAAGAAACAAAGGGACAAGGAAAAAAATATGGCCATCGGCATTAAAACACCCCAAACCAAAACCCCAGCGTGTTCTCTAGACGCTGCTGAGTGCCATTAGTGAGAAAGGGGGCTCTAAAAAAGCATTTGGGCAGGAGCTTTCTAGTATTAGTGCAGAAAAGACAGAAGTATTCGATAAATATATCCTATGTCTGAAGGCTAGAAAGGAAATGAATTCACATTGAATAGGGAGAATTAATGATGACCTCTTTTCCTCCAGGTTCTTACTAAGGGAACTATTAAACAGCAGCTGGTGCAGACAGGGATTTTAAAGTAGCAGGACAAGATAAACTTGCTACCAGACACCTTGAAAGGTCTGATCAACTTGGTCGAGCAGGTGAGTTTGGGAGCCAAGGGATGTCTGTGAGGATCAGAGGGAAATGGCCATCCCTTGGTAACGGTGGCAGAGTGGAGGACAGCATGATGGAGAAGCCAAGCACTGTGGGATGGCCAGAGTGGGTACAGAGGTTGAGGGTCCCCCCGGAACCAGCACGGGGAGGAGTGCTGCAGGGGCTGATCACAGTGTGACAGTCCTTCCTGTGGTGGAGGAGCACTGGGCAGGCCTTCTCTGACTGCTGTGACTGGTTTTCCCAGAGGGGAAAGGGGCTTCTCTGCCTCTTTTGACCTTTTACCACCTATTTTGACCCATGCATGTTTTGATTGAGTGCTTGTATGGCGGCACACAGAGTACCAACCCCATCCCCAAAAGCCCTCAAAGGTAAAACCAAGGTGGGCATGCACAGTACAGTCAGGGTTTCCAGAACATCTCACTCACCTTCTTTGGGCTTTCTAATGCAAATGATAAGAAAGATGACGATGAAAACCACAGCACCACAAACCACAGCAATCAGGATGACCAGGTACAGAGACAGGCGAGTCCCCTGGAAATCTAGAGTAACACAGAAGAATTTCAAACAGAGAAGACCTCCTGGGTCATAGCAGACCACTTCCCTGAGGGCAACAGCAGCCAACCCTATCATGGCCACACAGGGTTCTCCCTGCTTGTCCCCATATAGACAGCACCTTGCTCTGAACAGGGGTGTTTGTGGGACCTGGCCAGACCTACATCACACACATCTCACTGAGAGACTGCAGCCAAGAAGGCAACCAGCAGAGTCACAGAACCACAGAATGATATGGGTTTGGAAGGGACCTCTGGAGATCAGCTAGTGGATCTGCCAAAGCAGGTCCACCTAGAGAGGGTTGCACAGAAACATGTCCAGGTGGGGTTTGAATGTCTCCAGAGAAGGAGACTCTATCACCCCCCTGTGCAGCCTGGTCCAGTGCTCTGCCACCCTCAAAGGAAAGAAGTTCCTCCTCATGTTTAGGTGGAACTTGTTTTATTCAAATTTGCACCCATTTCCTCTTGTCCTATCCCTAGGCACCACTGAGAAAAGACTGACCCAGTCCTCTTGACACCCTCCCTTTAAGTATTTATAAGCATTGATCAGATGCCACCTCAGCCTTCTCTTCTCCAGACTAAAAAGACCCAAGTCTCTCAGCCTTTCCTCGTAAGAGAGATGCTGCAGGCCTCTAATCATCTTCATAGCTCTCTGCTGTACCTTCTCCAGAAGTTGCCTGTCCTTCTTGAACTGGAGAGCCCAGAACTGGATACAGATGGGGCCTTACCAGGGCAGAGTAGAAGGGGAGGATGACTTCTCTCAACCTGCTGGTCACACTCTTCCTGATGCACCCCAGGATGCCATTGGCCTTCTTGGCCACAAGGGCACATTGTCAGCTCATGGTCATCCTGTTGTCCACCAGGACTCCTAGGTCTTTCTTCTCAGAGGTGCTCTCCAGCACCTGATGTTGTGCTCTCCAGCCTCCTAATGCCGAGGCGAACTGAGGCTGTGTGCTGGGCAGAGAAGTTGCACTACACCTCAGGAAATAAGAAGTCTCAGCTTTTAATGCAAGGATACTCTTCAGTTGTATCTGGAAGATGTTTAATCCTACCACAGCACTGCAAAGCTAGAGGAGGTGTGGAAGAGCTGCTTGAGTTGCACACTAAGGCTTTTCTGCTCTTCCAGCTTTGACACTCCAAAAAAAGATCAAAAGGGATCAGGAACACAGTAACAAGTGTGTATGCTCCAACTATGAAAGCTTCCCCCCCCCCAAAAAAAAAAAAACAACCAAAAAACCCCCAAACTATCTAGAGTCTTTAAAAGGGTGACCATGCATCATCTAGGTCCCTTGAGAACAACCCATTGATGCAATTTGCAGCCAGAAGGCAGAACACTAATTTTGAGGCTGAAGGTACTGACTATTAGTGGCCAGTTTGGGTCCCTAATCTCGTTCTTAGTTTTGTTTTGCTCTCCACTTACCCGGAGTTGTATAATTCTTTTCTGGATATCCCACACCACTCTCGGGGGTCACTGCTACGGACAGATCTGCAAAACAAACAGGAGTGAAAGGCTCCCAGTGCATTTCCAATCCTCGTTTTAGGGATTATAGCTGTAGGATCAAAAGACAGTATCTCCATCACCTTTGCAAAGCTGTGAAAATAGACAAACTCTAGAAATAAGTACCATATACACACTATAATATAGAGAGAGTATACGTAGTACTATATATACACAGCAGATACTATATATAATATATAGTATCTACTATACATATATATACATGATATGTATATACATATATTTCTATACATAGATGTATACAAAAACTATGTATGTATGCACTAAATATGTCAATATACACACACATACCTGTAATAGTGGTGAAGTCCCACGGAGCCCAAGAGATTTCTGAGGTACCTTCAAACAACAGCTCCGTTTGATTGTTCACTGTTTTACAGAAAACAAAACCATCAACCCCTTCCCTCAGCTTCTGGTCACTGATGTCGATTCCCACAACCTGCTGCGTGACTGGTGGGGCACTATAAATTCAACTGAAACATAACCCCAAAATACAAAGTTTCCATGAGCTGACCCACTCCAGCCCAAGTCTGAATTCTCACATCCCAAACTGGGAATCACAAGTCCTCCCTCGAAACAACCATCCTTGGTAAGGTAGACCATTTCCAGCCAGCTCTGCAGCAGCTTCTGCATCACTTGTGTCTGCCACTAGAGACACTAGCTCTGCCACCCACCTCAGCAGCTTTCATTCAGGACCAGAAAACAAGCAAAAAAGCCATTCAAAAAAAAAAAAAAGAAAAAAGAATGGAACCCCAAACATCCTATATGGTCTACAAATTAGGAAATTTCTAGCAGGCCTAAGGCACATACAGGGTCTCTCATACAGAGGCACAATCTCCCTACGAGCAAGCTAAAAGCCCATTGCAGACTGGAGATGGAGGAAAGGAGGATGTTCTACGATCAGAAACACCTGGATTGAAAACTGGGGTGTGTGGACTAAAGCGTAGTATTGCCAAGGCTGCATTCCCCAGCCACAAAGTCCACTGCTAAATACTGTGTCAAACCCTCCCTTGACTCCTTGTCCTTGCTGTCAGCCATAACTTTTCTTACCTGGGGTTGGGTGGTGTCTCCCTGAGGTTCCACCATCCCCCTGAAAGGCTACTGTTGTGGTGGACAGATCTGCAAGAGAGAGGCACACACAAGAGTTTGACCATGTTTGTGGTGCTGCTACAATACAGGAGGACTTCTTCCCTGGTTGGGCAAGACCATAAGGAACCAGCCACCATCCAGAGGACATGTAGGGACTGTGCGCTAGCAGCATTAACAAGCATGGCCATCATTAATTCCTGTTCCCTTGCTGTAAGCTTTTTCATGCAACTGCTATGAAAAAACAAGACAACTATTCAGCCATAGTCTTTGTTCCACTGGGAGCTCAGTGGGCTTTGCCTCTTCCAAAGGTCACCATGTGGTATCTGTGCTTGGCTCCACGATCACAGGCTTCGTGGCTCCGATGACCGAGTTACCAGCCAAGGAAAGCAGCAAGTCTTCCGTGAGGCATCCATCATGCACTGTCTTGCAGAGCCTGGATACATCAGAGCCCAGAAGTGCAGTGTGATCTCCTGTGGCCAGGAGTAAGGAACAAAGGCCAGTTCGGCTTTTTCACCTACTGAATTACCACTCTCACGTTCCTCATACTCAAACTGAAGTTCTTATTCCTCATCTAAGCTTCCTAAACAACACTAGAGAGCACTACACAGCCAGCAAGAACCTAAAAAAAGCCAAAGAGGAATAAATATGTGTTTTAAATATAAAACCTCTTTTGCCTCAGCAAAGAGCAGTTCCTCTGAAGAGGAGGGAAATTGAATACAGGAAATAAAACAAAAAAGGACAGAAAGTCCAAGCTAGTGATGAGAAGTGCTTCAGAGTGCAGAAGGCCAAGGCTTTTTGTGTTTTTTGCCTTTCAAGGAAGGGGAGCAGGAACGTTGTTCCGTTCCAGTAGGGAAGGACTCCAGGTGTGTTCCATCCAGATGTGGCTCTGGGGACTCACCTCTCACCCTCAGCTCGACAGTGTCACTCTGCTGCGCTGTCCCAGCCCCAACCCTGTTTTTCGCC
>JAOQGH010000062.1:4530201-4574147 GCA_025769975.1 Gallinago jamesoni | reverse complement strand
CAGTGCCTCACCACCCTCACTATAAAGAATTTCTTTCTGGTGTCTAATCTAAATCTCCCCTCTTCCAATTTAAAACCGTTGTCTCTTGTCCTGTCACTACACTTCCTGACAGAGTCCCTCTCAAGCTCTCCTGCAGGCTCCCTTCAGATATTGAAAGGCTGTTATAAGGTCTCCCCGGAGCCTTCTCTTCTCCAGGCTGAAGAACCCCAGCTCTCTCAGCCTGATGAGAAGATGAAGATTCTCTAATTACAGCTTATACAGGTAGCATGTATCACAGCAAACCACCCCATTTTGCCAGGCCAAAAGTGGCAAAATATTATATGGAAATCTGGGAGGAGGGAGACTCCTAACATTGTGTCTTTGGAAATAAAAGATTCCAAAGTGGCCCATATTTCACTCTGGATAATAACAAGTAAATTGGTTTTCACAAGAATCTGATGCCACACACAAAAGAATGCCTTCCCTTCAGTTATGCTTAGAACTGAACTATGCTTAGTAGAACTGAAACTGGAGACAAAACTACACATCTTGATTTATTATTAACCTACACATGCATTCAGGTCCTTGTTCAGTCAAGAAGTTAAGTATGTGCTTATTTGTGGAACAGACAGAAAAGCCCCATCAAATTAAACTTCAAGTGCTAATCAGCTCAATAGGCCTTTGGGCACTCCTGAAGAGATAGGAGCTCTTGAAAAGCTTTGCTGACCATGACTGATGCTATGTGCTGTAAAAAAGCAGTCGACGAACAGACCTGACATGCACAAATAAGAGGCTGTTTCCCAGAATTCATATGGATCACTTAAACTAACATAACCACCTAGTTAACAACCTAAGCATAAATATTCCCACATCCTTTAAACGTACCTGGCTCTGTCGCTTGTGTGTGCCACAGCAAGGAGACCACTGGTGGCACTTTCCAGGGTATCGGTGATATCTCGAATGATGAGACCTGTACCATTTCCATCCTCATCATCTGCATTATGTTCAGAGAAAGCCATCTGCAGGATACAACGAACAGAATGAGTAAACCAAAAGGTCTTTTTTTGATGCTGAAGCTCCATTCTTCTTGCAGCTTCTCTTCCCTGTTCAGATTTCACTTATGACTAGTTGTACTGATCTGCATGATTTTACAGACAGAGCAATGCTTTAAAGCTGCCCATTTCAAAATGGAGTGCATTTGATGGTAAGGTTAGGGTATTAAGGAAGATTTTGAGATCACCCTGTACCATCTTATCCAACCCCCTGTCTCCCTCCCTGGGAAGACTTACTGCTTGGCCACTCTCCACAGGGATGCGAACATACTGACGACTGTACTTGGAAGGTGAAGCACCTGCAGCATCCGTTAGAGACCTGAGACAAAATACAATATATAGTATATAGTTCCACAGTAAAAAGCTGTAGCAATGTCAAGTGCGTGCAGTAATGGCAAGAACGATCATTCTTCCACTTCTAAGAAAACTGGCTTTTGGAAATGTTTTTTAGTAAGTGTAGTGCAGACAGGCTGCATTCTATCCATGCTTTTTGTTTTGAATAAGTCAGTCACATTTACATATTTTGAAAGAGTTACCATTTCTGATAACTGTGCCCTTGAAAATTTAGAAGGTCTAGTATATTCTCTTCCCACCCATTCTTTTTAGTGATAAAGAAGATTAAATCTTTATTTCATACTTTACACAACTTCCATCAGCTTTCTCAAGTTTGAATATACAAGTGATATGATAAAAATATTCTTCATACACTTGAAGTATCTTGTTTCTACAAGCTGATTTATCCCTATAGTTCACATCTGACACTGATTTGTGACCTATCCCGTAATTACCTTTTTCTTTTGACCCCAACAATATAATTTCCTCGCATCAAACTTAGTATAAATTGAAGAATCTAAAAAGGAAAAACAAAAAACCAAAAACAAGTGGTCAGTATAGCAATCCTAACATTAAATTACTAATTCAGACAGGTATATTAAAAATCCATTTGTGTTCAGGTCTCAAAAAACAAAATTATAGTTACAAATGGCATTAAAAAGTTATCCCACTTGGACAGGTTTGGGTTTGTTTTGTTTTTTTAAAATGTAATATAACACCACAAGAGTTAATATAACACCACTAGAGTATTCCAGACCAGAAACAGCTGAGTGACAAGAGAAAATTTGCTCCAGTGCAGAAGCTCCTATAGTTTCTGGGTTGCAAAGTTCACTTCTTAAGCAGTCTAAGTACATCTTGGTCCAAGATCTTTCACAAACTCCATTCCGTGTGCCTGTAATCTCTTGTTTTAGGCTCCTGTTACCATGCACTGCCTCCAGCCCCATTTTTATCCCAGGTGACTTTGATTTACTGATTTCTCTCCAAATAAGATTTACTGAGATTTCAAACATATTGAAATCCTTTTTGGCTATGACTTTTCCTTAGCTCGTGGTTCTTTGCTGTGCTACTTCTGGGACACTCAGGAACTGTGAACATTTTCTTTATGCTGTATTAATATAGGCTGTTCAGCTCTGTGTCATTTGTCATTCTACATAAGCAAAGAATGCCATCAAGTCTCACAGAGGCAGGAATAAGGATGGTAGCACTGAAGATGCTGCAATGATACCTTAGACAGCAGCTTCTGTTGTTGACTGTGCTTCTGCCTTAGAACTGCCACTTCTTTCCACAGGGCCTTATTTTCTCTGCAATGCAGAATAAATCAGAAGACAGAGGATGAACAGAGTTTACTTTATATGCTTTGGTTTTACAGCTTTCAAACTTTCACAGTACCCTGCAGGACCAATGGCAACATTCCGTGTGTGGATAATTAACATTCAGTTAATCCAATCCACTAGTATAAATTCTGGGTTAAATTAACTCCATTTTCTATCAGGTAGGACCAAACACTCACTAATAAGGACATTCTCATCCACTGTTACTCCACCAATAATCTTGATCTGAGGCATTCCTTCAAAGCCTTAGAATCAAGAATTGGTGTTTGGAAACAGGTTGAGTGTTACAAAGATCACCTCAGAACAGTTTCAAAGGTAGTGTTTGAGAGGGTTTTGTTTGTTTTTTCCTTTTTTTTTTTTTAAGGGAACAGTGGGAGTGAAGTTATCTCCTGAACTTTGCTTGATATCTACTTGTCTACCAGTGATCTTAATGAATTACCAGTGCCTGTACAAAAGGGATCTGAAGGAACAGAGATGAGGACATGCAAAGTCCACTTCTAATTGGAAAGAAAAGCAAAGACTAATTCTCGCTCACTGCATCTAACCCTGTTTTGTGTTTAGAAAAGGAAATTTTATGATCACCCTAAAAAACTACTACAGGTGATGGCAACCAAACTGAAATCTCAAGATAGTCAACAAACTCCCAGTCTTAATCTCTGGTCTGTGACTGAATTATAAAAACAAACAAGATTCAGAATGTTGTGTGGGGTGGAATAGGGATTCTTAGGAAAAAAATTATAGCTTCACCTGTTTCCAGTTCAAATGAAACCCACATTTAGAGTCAAGCTCCATTATATATAAGCCATATTCAATGAATAAGTGCCTCCAAAACAGACAGGAGTCTACCTCCTCATGTTAGCCAGCCTGACATCCATGTTGTTCTGCTGCTCTCTCATCTCCTGGACTTCTGAAAGTACTTTGTGCAAATCCTCTGTATAGACCTTTAGATCCTCAGTTCTTACTGCAGATACCTAGAACAGAAACAGGTTACCCATGTTTTACTATGAACAGTGCCTTGCATGCTCCTTTCTACTGGAGCAGTATAAGTGATCTGTAGAAGAACAGGTACAAACCTCATTAAAAAATTAGGTAACACTGTAATTCTTATGTATCGTACAACACTGCAATTGCTACAGATGACAGTCCTTAGGACAGTTTACACTGTCCTATGTATGAAAAAAACAAGATGTCAACAAAAACCTGAGATTACCACTTTGTACATGTAGACAGTAGATTCGCCATTGTATTTCATGACAAAAACCTACCATTGATTGAAAATGGCCTTCCCTAGGGGACTCTCTGACAGGTCTGGTGACAGTTGGGCCTCTAGCGTCACAGAAAGACACCAGCCAAAATCAGAGTTGATAGTGGAGTAAGAATGACATGATCACATTCCTTTTTTTGGTGTGGATAAATCTGCCAGCCCAGGAGTAAAAAATTTACATTAACTTACAGGGAAAAGTGGGTGGAAAAAAAAAAAAAGGAAAGAAGAAAAAATGAGGTATCTAATTAGACGCATCCTACTTGATTTGAAAATTCATCCCACGTCACCTAAATTGCAGATTCCTATACTGGTGTTTCCTCTATCACCTTTCTGCTCAGTGACATTCCAAAATTATAGAGACTTGTCTCCAGAAAGTCAGAGTCCAAACTGCTCTTCTGCCCACAGCAGAATTCATGAATATCCCCCCTTCAAATGATGGCAAAAGAGTCATCAGAAAGCAAAAAGCTCACTCTCTCCTCCCTACACTTCCATATTCAAAATTCCCCAATTCCTTCAGTAGCTCTCTCTGCTGGGGTGGCACTTACAGCTAACATCCAATGCAGGATTTTGGAACAGATGGGTCTGGTGCATCACACGCCTCAATGACACGTCCAGGTTTTGTGGGCATAATTTTAAAAATCATTTAGCCAAATACTGGCCATCATTGAACCACATGGAGTTGCATGAGATAACCACCAGGTGTCCCTTCCCACCTATAGTACTCTGGTTTTTCTTATTGTTTTACTAAATTCCGAGGGGGAAGGTGAAAGCCCCTGGGACTGGCCCACTGAAGTGCAAGATAACTTCCATGCAGGCTGGCTCACAGATCCCTTTTTCCCAAAAGAGAATGGGATGGTCATAAACGGACTTACAGTGTTATAAAGTAATGTTCCATCACTTCATGATGAAACAGAACATAATTGTTATGCAATTGATTCATGGAAATAACTAACCCTTTTCTTAACATCCTCCAGTGTCACAAACGATGGACTGAATGGCCTGACAGTTCTATCTCTGTCTACATTTTAAGATGCTTCTCTATTCCTTGCTGATAATACCTTATCCTAAGGTACATGAGCTGTATCTCAAATGGAACTCATGGCTGTCTGATTTCTCTTCAGCGTACCACCTCTCTGTGGGGAAGACACTCAAAAGATCCAGAGAGCAGGTGGAGATTTCAAGCGCCGTCAGTCTGCCTCTAAAAAAAGGGCCAGACTAAAACATTCTGCCCAAGTGCAAGGAATTGCTCTCTTTAGAGCCCCTAACTAGGTAATAGGAATGTCTAGATTGATGCACACCAGCAGAGCTAACACTAGGGAGGAAATAAAGGGAGGAAATAAAGGGAGTCCTGCCTTTAAACTTGCATTCCTGTTAAGAGGCTTGAAATCCAGTTTATAGCAAGTACTGAACTACGACTCCATTCCAGACAGTAAAAGATCACGAAAAACTAATGGACGTTTAGCAAAAAAAAATCACTAACATTTCCTGTGCAACAAAAAATCTTTCACCAAACTATTCAACAGTTCCATATGAACGTCCTTGGCACTAACTAGAGCTTTTGTCTTTCCATCTAGACTGCTCCACCCAGCGCAACACCCCTGGGATGCCCACACATACCATCAACAGCCGACTGCCCCGACAGACCGGCAGGCGAGGTGTGCGAGCCAGGGCAAGTCGGCGATGACAGCGTCTGGGAAGAGCACAGCCCCGAGCCAGAGAAGCAAC
Organism: Gallinago jamesoni; assembly: GCA_025769975.1. NCBI lineage: Eukaryota > Metazoa > Chordata > Aves > Charadriiformes > Scolopacidae > Gallinago > Gallinago jamesoni. Next base: position 4,568,463 of record JAOQGH010000062.1, on the reverse strand, counting down.
CGTAGGACCATATTTCATGAATTGTGATTCTGAGCAGAGACAGCTCAGCGAAGAAATCAATCAAAACACAATTGTGACTCTCAAGGCGACCCTTGCGCTTTTATTAACTTGGGCGATGTCCCTACCACATGATGACATTCTAAAGAAAAGCTTCTGCAGTTCAAATGTCAACCTGATGCATCATGATACTCTCTTTCGCTGGCAGCCAGGATATGATGGGCTGTAATGTGCCAATAGAGGATAAATATCTGTGCAGAAACAGGTCAGGCAAGGCCTGAATGTACAAAAGAAGACTGGAAAGCGCTAGTAAAGATGTAGCTTAATGGCAACACAGTTTTGGAAGAACAATGTAACTTACGCAAACTCATCCAAAATAACTGATTTCTGATGCCCTTGCTAAATTTTAATGAGCACCAAATGGAAATGTATTTTCTTTGACTTCTTTTGCTTTGTGACTCTTTCCACAGAGTAGGTGGTAGAATTGAAGACCATGCTAAGCTGAAACTCTCTGTGCAAAAAGAGCTCGTTTGACAGCTCAGAAGGACGTGGTCCTGCTCCAGTACGTTGCTAAACAGCAGCAGGCTGTGTTTTGTCTAAGAGCTGGCATGAAGAGGCCACGCCAAGCATTAGCCTGGCATTTGGGACGGAGTTACAAAGGCTTGCATCATGATGCACAACTTTGGTTCCCATGGAATCTGTTGGCTGTAAAGTGTTTGGAACCCCCAGGCATGCTCTTCACAAGCTACTTTTCATAACAAAGTGAAGTACATGCTTAGACTGTACCTTTCGCTTGATGTTCTCCAGTAAGTGTGCCTTCCCTTGCTTGAAGAAAGGGTGCTGGAACTCAATGACTGAGCTTCTCTCCACTGTAACCATACCATTCTCCAGTGCAATCACCTTCCTGAAACCATCTGTGGAGAGGTATTAACAAAGTCATTTCTTTCAGTGCAAAGCTGACTGTTATAACACACAGCTAAAGAAAATGCCAAGGCTACTGAAATACCTACTCTATATACCTACAGTTACTGGGAGCAGAAACTATGAGAAACAGCTATGGTAAGCTTTTCTTTGGTGCTCAATGACTTAACAGCTCCCCTTGCAGGAAGGGAACATGTCCCCAATCCCACCAAATGGCCTTGCATGCTGTACAAACAGCACGCGTGGCAGAGGCCACCCAGTGTCCGCAAGCAAGATGGTGATGTCCAAATAATAGCAGAAGTTATGTTAGAAATGAGATTTATTAGGACATCTTGAATAAAATCTTGCCCCAGTGGAAGCAGCAGAGATGTGCACCTTGCTTTTAACTTCTATAATCCCAGACTACTGCATATAAAACCCCATGCTGTCACGTACCACTGGGGTCTACAGACTAAAGTAAGGAAGAGAAATGAGCTCCCAGCCTATGCAAACACGTGCACGCAGAGTACTTTCTCCACACCAGGCTGCCTGCATGATTGAAGACACTGCCAGCTCTCCTTCCATCACTGCTTCAAGCACCGCAGGGCAGACAGAAAATAGAGCTGACAGACTAATCCATCTCTCTCCTTGTTCAAGTTTTCAACATGGTTAATGTATTCTAGTTTCACTGGGCCCCAACAGCGCTACCATTAGAAAACTTTACTTGAAGCTAGGATAGGTCCAGCAGGAAAAGGCCATTGGCGCTGCATGTCTTCACAGGAATATTTACATTTTAGCATTTACTTTTGCTACAAGGCAACTGTCAATTGTTTGTTTGCATTATCCTATGGCTCTCAAGCAATGGAGTCTCAACACTCGACTCAAACAGAAGCATTTACCCTGTGTCAAGAGGCTACATGTGTGCTTTCTTGCTCATGTCTGACAAAATCTAAATAGGCATCAGCTAGAGAGGCCAGGGAAACCTACTGGGCAAGGACAGAGAGTTCCTCCCCCTTATTCTGAACGCAGCGATCTTCCATGTGGCTTGTTCCTTCACCCAGCCCATAAGCTATCTGCTGCTAAACAACAATTTCTGCTGTGTGTTGCAGCCCTGTACATTGTACTATACATCTGAACAGGCACCTCATTCCAGCCTCTTTACCTATACAAGCTGTACATGTGCTATATAACAGATGCTACATGATACCCACAAGTCGAGCACAGAAAACATGATGAGAAACTTAGTCCAGCTCGATCCATCGGTGTGACTAATCTTGTTTCAACACAGCAATGCAAGTGTCAGCATGATCTAGGGATTATTTTTTTTTTCCATAAACTAGATGTATGGGTGTAGATACTGCCTTCATTCTTCCACCTAGGCATAACTTGGCTGTTACCATTACCATTAACACTGGAGCCCAGTGAACTCTACCCAAGCTTTAGGTACAAGGACACAAAACAGTATTTTTAGAATCATTGCTCAAAAGGACTCAGAACTGAAACACAGAAAACAAAAGACTAGGCCAAACTCTACTGTTATTCTTTCTTTTGCAAAGGAAACTCAAGACCAGAATTCAGGTTTTCGGGGATGAAGGACCTGCCAAGTCAACTGGTTTGCTTAAAGAAATTCAAATCAAAGCCAAGTAGCAATGAACTTGGCAGAAACAATACATAAATACAGCTGATGCTTACACATGTTAAGCTGTCGTATGAAGCTGGAGATATTGTTGTGTTTGAAGTACTTGGGGAGAAGCCCCTTGGCAAACCTCTGCTCATCCAGAATGCAGAAATTCTCACCATTCTAGGAAATAAGCAGAAGTAACAGTTAGAAAACAAGCACAGTTTTTCTAAGGTGTTGCTCACAAATCAAGGCCATAAATCATCAGAGACGGTTCCTACAACAGGGAAGGGCAAAACACTTGAGCAAAGGGAATTGTGAGCACTTCTGAGTACTTGGGACTGCACTAAGAAGTTTGAATCCAAGTAAGACAATGACATGGAACTCTGAGTGAGGGATTTAAGTTTTGATCTTAATCCAAAGAAAAATCGTTCTAAAACCCCGCATATTTGCAGCTCCCTTCCTCCACAGGAAACATAAATATTGCCCAAGCACAATGGAATTCAGGCCACTAGAGGGCTTTTATCTCCCCGATCAGAGCTTGCCCAGCTCCTGACGAGATTCTTCCATTGTATGTACTATGTCACCACTAAAAATAACCAAGTAACATTGCAGAGTAACTACAAGTTCAGACAAGGCAACCCTGCCGTGACAAAGGGTAGCTGCGACATGCACAATTTTCAGATTTAATCCCGTTCTCCAGTTCAAACCTCCCAAAACTCGGCAGCTGTATGGTTTTGGGATGGGGCTTTGAGCAACCTGGTCTGGTGGGAGGTGTCCCTGCCCAGGGCAGGGGGGTTGGAACTGGAAGATCTTTAAGGTCCCTTCCAACCCAACCCAGTCTGTGATTCTATGATTTTTATGCTGTTCACAAAAGAGAACAAAAATACTACGTTTCTTTTCATCTCCGTCCTTGGAAAGGCCAAACCTCTGAATAAAGAAAAAAAAACAACAAAAAAAGTGGGGGAAGATCCTACAGATTTAAAAATGACCAGGGACAAAAATAAACACCGCCTTTGTGTCAGATGTTCAGACCAGTCCGTGGCCGTTTGCAATCCCCTACGCCCGAAGCCACGCCGGACCAACCGGGTCCGACTTCCTAATTTCAGGAAGAAAAAACAAATTAATAGAAGTTAATTACTTCTTCAAGTGCTTTTCCTGCCTCTTGGAGCCGATTACACGCAGTTCAGAGTTTTTAAGGCTCTGCTGCGCGTTGCCGGGTGGTTTTGAGGCGCCACGCGTGGTCCCTGCGCAGGCAGCAGCATCCCCCCGCACCGGGGGTACCGGCTACCGGGTGCCCGCCCACCCCACACCAGGCCCCGCCGCCCCCTTCCTCACCCTTCACCGGGGGTACCGGGTACCCGCCAGGCCCCGCCGCACCTCTCGCTCTCCCACCGTGGCTGCTGCACATCCCGGGCCCTGCCCGCAAGGCCCCGCAGCCCCGGTGCGGCCTTCCCCGCGGGCCGCCCCCCCCCCCCGAGGGCCCCGCCGCCCGCCCTCACCCTGCTCCAGCAGATCACGTCGTCGCTCTGCGGATCCTCCACCAACGTCCAGAGCTTGGCCAAGAAGCCGGGCACCGCGGCGGCGCCGGGGGCGGCGGGCAACGCCGGCCCTTCCCGCATCCTCGGGTCGGGCCGCGCTCCCGTGCAACGGGCCGGGGGCGGGCGAGGAGGGGCGGGGCGGGCGACGGCGGCCGTGACGCTGCGCGTGAGGCGGGGAGGGGGCGTTGCCTCCGGCCGGGCAGAGCCCCGCTGATTGGTGCGTGCCCCCTTAGCCCCGCCCTCCCGGCACAAGCCCCGCCCCGGCGGCGGCGAGCGTGACTCTTGTTGTGCTCCCGAGGGAGCGCGGCGCGCGGCCCCGTGACATCACCGGGAGGCTTTAAAGGGGCCGCCTCCGCGCCGCCGCGCCCTCTGGCCTCCCCCGGGACCGGGACCGCACCATACTCCGCCCGGCAGGTAGGTGCCGGTGCCCGTGCCCACGTGCCGCAGCTCCCGGGGGTTGCCGCACGGGGTGGGGGCGTAACCCAACCCCACCCCGGGGGTACCGAGCCCGGTGCCTGTAGGTGCGGCGGTCTGGTGGGGCTCCGCCGCCTGGGCTCCGCGGGGCCGGGCCTGCGGCGGGAGGCCGAGGCAGCGCCCCTCTTTACAGCCCAGACTTTGTCCCCTCGTCACTCTGCAGGCTCCCGCCGCCGGAGATGTCTCCCCGCTGACGGTTCGGCCCCGCCAGCAGCCCCCGCGTCCTGCCAAGTAAGGGGTGACACGGTTTCCTTCCTCCCTTCCTTCTTTCCTTCCTTTAGCACTTGCTTGAGTTTCCCTCTCTTTCTCGGGCAGTGGTTTCTCCGCGGGCAGGTGTCGGGAAAGAGCCCGTTTTTTCGGTAAACCAAAAGTTGGTTACCGACCGAGTAGACTGAAAACTTAATTTTCCTCTTCATTCCCAATTCCTGGACTATTGGGCAAAGGGAAGTCCTGGGAGTAAAAATTCTGCTATAAAAAGATTCAGGGATGAATGTAATACAAAATTTACCTTTTTTTTTCCTTTAATCAAGGCATGTATTTCAAAGAAAAAAAAATTTTTTTTGGAAAAGAATTTAAGGGTGTCAGTTTCCTTCACCTTGCACTGGTGGAGTGACTAAATGGCGATTTGTCACCATAAAGGGAATGTGAAACCAGACTCAGCTGGTTCTGCTGAAATCTCCCCTGAGTGCTCCCCCTTTGCTCTTTCTGCAAATTGTCCCAGAGGTACGTGCAATGTCACGTCCAAACTCCAGCCTGAGGTCCTCAGCCTCCGTGAGGCTGTCCCAAAGACTTTGTCCTTGAGGTTGTTGGTTTTTTTCTTCTTCTTTTTTTTTTTTTTTTTTTCCCCAAGGCCAGAGCATGTTTGTGAAGCATTTAGGTTGCCCTGGCTTCTGTTTGAGTCTGGTTTCTCCGGTAAATACCCTGACTCTGCGGTGTGGAGCTTTGGGGTGGTAAGCGGGGGGGCTCTGCCAGGGAGAAATAGCGGGTTGACAGCGTGAGGATGTCTCAGGAGGCAGTTTTCACAACCAACTTTGAGACTTTGAGAGCTGCTGCTCCTCTTTGCTGTAAAGTCTAAGCTTTGCCCTTTCCTGGGATTTAATACTGCTTTTTTTTAAAAAAAACAACCAACCTATTAGTGGGAGAGGATGTAAAGATTACCCCCCGCTGACAGCCTGCTCCTGCAGGAAGGTCGCCCCACGCACTGGAAAGCTGCTCCTACGTACTTTGACCCCGTGACGACGAGAAGCCACTTCTTCAGCTGAGTCCAAAGCATCCCCTTGCCCTTCCCAGCAGGGTGTGTGCCCACAGGAGGAGAGGTTTCGGGCTGAGCGCTGGCTGTGTCTTTCCTCACTGCTGTCCCCACTGCCTTTTTGTTTGTTACTGGGGGAGGGGGGTGTCTGTGTGAAGCCGCGTGGGTACGGCTTTCCAAACTCCCTGCTTTGAAACCTCTTCCTTGGCACAGTGGGTGGGACAGCGCGGGTGTTTCGCTGGAGCAGCAGTTGCAGAGGATGAGGATGGGTGAAGTCGATGGGCAGTGTGTAGCAAGCACTCTGCCAGCATCCCTCCTCTGCCAGCCCCACGGGGAAGGGGATGTTCTGTACCCGAGTTTCTTCAGGGGTGTCACCAGGACCTTCTGAAGGGCTTGCTGCTGGAGCAGAGCTATAGCGTGTTGATGGATCACAAATATCTTGGATTTAGGGAGATCCCTGCAATTCCTTTATGAGAAAGGAGGGAAAGAAGGTACTTTCCAAGCTGAGAGTTGCTTTCTTTCAACTTCTCAATTTAATGACCATTTAGAGTCAGTAATACTTGATTATCGCTAGCTTCTGAGAATAGTATGGCATGTCTGGAAATCAGAAATTGGGTTTGGAAATGATAGGAATCAGTGTCCAGTCTGTCGCCACGTGCTGAGGTTGAATCCCACATACGGGGTTGAATCCCACATATTGGGTATCAGATTTCTCAGCTTCCCTGGGAAAGCTGCTGTAGTGTGATGCCGTGCCAGCGGAAAGCTTACGGAATATCCAGCTTTGCTGCAAATAAACCAGATATATTCATATTGCTGTTACCAAAGATGGAGGGGAATAATATCACGGGGAAAATACTTAATGGAGCTGGACTAGGCAAAACCCCTTGTGCAGCCCACTTGAGGTGCACTCTCTGGATGACAGAACCACTCCTTAAGAGCAATCTTTAAAGAAGTTAAAACTTAAAATTCTACTTCATGGTGACTAAATCATACTTCCTCTAGTGGCTTGGTAAAATAGACAGAGCTTGGCAATGGTTTAAAATATAAATACACTCGCTCAGGATTATTTCCCTGGTCTTTGTATGTTGTCCTGTAAGATAATTTGGGACATCAGAGGTGGTAGGAAAACCAGTCACATGAAATTACCCTTCCTGCTTAGGACCCTCTTGCCTTGAGATAGTTACTCAGCTCATGGATTCACAGGTACCTTTTCTGCTAAAGTAGTGCCTGCTGTGAATCTGTTCACCTCCTCTCCTGCTGTGTGAAACCGTACCGAATTGGAGGTATCTTCCCAACACTATGGAACCAGGCATCTGGAAGAATACTGCAGACAGGAAAAAGGTTAATCAAGCATTATGAGAGAAGCATGTTTGGTGTTGGGGACTGATTAGCAAGGCATAATCTCCATTCACCTTGTGTGTTAATTTTGGTATGTGTGTGACTTCCCTATCTCAAAACACATGGATGTTTGAATAATGATCCCAACAGGACTTCCACCTGATTTCTTCATACCCTCTCAGGATGTCCAGTGCCTTCAAACCGTGTGGTCATGTCCTACTTCTGCTTCATTACTTTTCTGTTCTTTTCCTCCCAAATAGGTGTAACCTTCAAAAGAGCCTTCACTTCAGGCTGCAATGGGATTGCTTTGGTTGTTGCTGCTTTACATCTACATGCTGTCACCCACGTTTGCTGGAGGTGTCACCCGAGTCTATTACCTGGGGATCCGTGAGGTGGACTGGAACTATGCTCCAACAGGAAAGAACGTACTCGCTAACCAAAGCATTGCACGTGACCCGTATGTTTAATTCTATAAGAACTTAGTCTGGTGCTGGCTTAAAATAGTAATTTTACGAGTAATTTCATGCAAGTACTCTGGGGCATCTAAGCAAGCAAGAGACACGATCTGGGAGATGTCTGATCTTTATGAGCTTAATGGTTAACTCATTTTATTGTAGGAACAGAGGAACTGTATCAGTGGGGGGAAAAAAGAGTGGTCAGTTTAATGAAGCATCCAGTGCCCCTACACTAGAGGGAAGTACAAACACTCTTATAATAGACAGATTGTGCAATATTCTGCCCTGAGGTTTCATTTTCCTTAGTTCCAGCTGGTGATCAGCTTGTATATCCCGAGGCACGATGACTTTTCACCTTGATGTAAATGACTTCACAGAACCGCCTTGTTTTCCTTTAAATGGAATTTCAGGCCTCAGGTTTAATGAAACTTCCTGCATGAAATTTTAGGGGTTGTTTGAAAAATGGTTTTGATTTTGTTGCAAAAGTGAATTGGGAAACGACAATAATTACTTTGAGTCACTACAAAAACAGGTTTTGGCTTTAGTTTTCAGAACACCAAACCATTTAATTTGGTGGTTTTTTTGTTTGGTGGGTTGTTCTGGTTGGGTTTGGGGTTTTTTTTGTTGTTGTTTTGTTGGGGTTTTTTTTGATGTAGCTTTCCACAGCTTTTTAAAGGCACTTGTGGCTTCCCCCTCCCCATTTTCTATGGCAAATAACCTGTATTTCTTCACCTGCTCTCAGCCATTTACTCCTCCATAATAAATAACATTGGGTTTATACGTATCTTTCAGAAACAGCACAGTTGGAATAGGAGGGGTTCACAGGCAAACATCAGTCTGTCAGTTTAGTGTGGAAAAAAAATCTGTTCTCTGAAGATGTTGAGTAGACTAAACTTATTTCACAGAAAAGGAAACTGTCCAAAATTCAGGTTTAATAAATATATTATTGCAAACTCTTGCAGTGATGATGAGTGCAGTAGTTTTGTTTGCTTTATCTCATAATAGATGAAGAGAAAGAAATGAAATTCAAGGCCATTAAAGTTGAAAGCAATTTAAAAACACTTCTGTCATTGCAAACAATTAGCTAATGGGACTTATTTCTGCAGTGATTGCAGAAAGCAAATTGCTAGCAGTAAGAAAGGGATGCGATATTGATATAGATGATAGAGGTAGTAAAATGCTTGAAGGATTTTTTTTTGTTGGCAAGAAATGGACTATGTGGGGGAGAGAGAGAGGCAGATCTGCGAAATGAAGTACAAATCATCTGTAAGCTCTTTGCTAACAGTGGCTGCAGGGGATGGGCTCTAGATTGTGTAGGTGGAGCCCAGCCCTTCACAATTTTGAATGACAAGGGCAATGTTTAATGGTTTGGTCTCAACTGTTCATCCTCTGGAGACACACATTAGAGCTTACCTGTATTTCAGGGCCACTTCTATTGCTGCAGGGTAATTGATACTAAGGTGTAAGTGAGGGGACTAACCTCAGTTCTCATTTAGGCCAGTTCCACTAATACCTGAACCATGATTCATCTCTTATCTACTAAGAATTAGATGCACTCATTGCAAATATAATCTTGAGTTGAACTTTAGTACCTGGATGAGTTTTTTAACTCTGGAAGCTGATTACATACTGAGAATGTACCTACCTGACTTGTCTGCCATTCTACAAGTAATTCAGAATCTGTTTAGTAGAAAATCATCTTTTTGGACTGTGAGTTTTGGCCAGAGAGCTCAGGAGATTTTTTTTTTTTTTTCACCTCTTCTTGTGATTTAGCTACAAATGACAGAAAGGCATTGTAGTGAGTTTCTCTGAGAAGCACCATCCTTCCCATTCCTTGTTTGCACTGCACAGTTCAGGGGTACACTCTATGTCCCTTTGTGAAGAACTGAGGATGAAGCCGGTGGTCCTGCATGATAGCAGTCATCTGACCATACTTGTGTGGCTGTGGTCCCAGGTTCTCCAGATGTTCCTGTGCTGATGTCTGCTTTCTGAGCATGTGAAACACAACAGGGGATGAGTCTAATGGCCAGTGCTTCCTATTTCTCAAGCAGGCTGAGCTAGTCCTGTCACAGCGGTCAGGTGTGGGAGGAGGAAGCTCACTGATGGCTTAGGGCATGCTAGGTTGGAGCACAGGTGGTCCTCTGTAAGGCCAAAGCTTTTGGGCCATTGGGAAAGTTGTGTATTGTCATCAAGCTGCTCTGTTATCGACCAGCTGTTTTATATCAAGCATGACTCATGGTGCCTTTCCCTTTTCTGAATTTAACAGCAAGGCCTCAGAGTTCCTCCAGCCTGGCAAAGACCGGGTGGGGAGCACATACAAGAAAGCTGTCTATAAGCAATACACGGACTCCACGTACACCACTGAGGTTCCCAAACCTGGCTGGCTGGGGTTCCTTGGGCCCATCATCCGAGCAGAAGTGGGGGATACCATTAAAGTACACCTAAAAAACTTTGCTAGTCGGCCGTACACAATCCATCCTCACGGTGTTTTCTACGAAAAGGACTCTGAAGGTAAATGAGCCACTGCCATATAAAGGAGGCAGATTTTTCTCGCTGGGAACTTAGGAGTATGGACTGAGGAGAGGTGTTTGTAAAGCCACAGACTTGGTTAGCCCAAAGCTGTATCGCTGCAAAGCAGCTGCACTTAAGTGATTAGTGAAGTCACCTGATGTTGAGTTAGCAGGTTTGTGGGTCTGGGAGTGGTTTCCTGACCTGGGCATTACAGTACCCAGCCCAGATTTCTTGATTTTAGAAAAAGCTCCAGAGCTTGCTAGTGGGAGAGTGGTGCAGAAGAAAAAGAGATATATTCATTCTGTGAAGTGCCGTAGCATAAGAGCCATGAACTTCAGGGAGTTCACATGAATGACAAAGTACAAGACCAAAGAACTGTGAATCACAATCTGCTACCCTGGAGATTGCAAAGAGGCTGACTGTGGCACTTTGCAGAGTTGAAGGCAAAGTAGAAATAGGTAGAACGGAGATCATCTTTCTGACTCTGTGCTGACCCGTTTGCTGGGTGAGTTGCCTTGCAATGCCACTGTGCCTCGGTTTCCCTTTGAGAGAATGAGGATTAAACACTAATTCAGCCTTGGGATGGCGAGTCTGGCTTTGAAATCTGCTACCCAGAAATATACATGCAGTTCTGAATGAGAGCAGCTAGATATAAGGCTACATGTGTGGACATCTCTGCTCTTCTTGAATAGATGTTGTGATTGCTCAATTGTTCTAGGATCCCTGTATCCCGATATGTCCCCCCAGGATCAGAAGAAGGATGATGCCGTTTCCCCAGGAGGGAATTACACCTATACTTGGACTGTCCCTGAAGATCACAGCCCAACGGCTGATGACCCAAACTGCTTGACCTGGATCTACCACTCACATATTGATGCACCAAAGGATGTTGCATCTGGATTAATTGGGCCATTACTTACATGCAGAAAAGGTAAAGACTCCACGAGAACGCAGCTGAGGGCTGCAGTTTCGTACTCTGAGGGTTTTGTGGTGACTTAAAGCTTCATGAGAAAATGGGGCATGACTGGAGAAGACAGTACCTGTGTTCTAGTTGGGTTGTGGTCAGTGCGTTGTCTTTGTCCCTTAGTGGCTGAACAGGTGAGCTTGTAGGCTTCTTGATCTGAGCCAGCTGTTTGAATCCATGTTAGAAGTAGGAATCTTGTCCAAGACCTAGTTTGTGTATTTAGAAAGATGGGGACTGTTTGGTTTCAGAGGAGTAAGAACACTGCTGGTGGTGCGGTTCAGCCATGCAGTGGCAGAGCTGCTTGTGAACCAGAAATGTGTTAGCAGGGATATATTAGAAAAGAGTGACCTTGCTAGAACTGTGCAATGAGCTGTGCCAGGATGGTGGGGGAAAGCATCTGTCCCCCATTTGTGTGATAAGAGTTAATCTTCTATTGATGTTTTAATCCCTTGACTGATGTCTGCTTTTCTGCCTGGGTGAATATTCACTTACCTTTCCTTCCACCCTAGGAATACTGACTGGCAATTCCCAAAGGCGCCAGGATGTGGATGTTGATTTCTTTCTGATGTTCAGTGTGGTGGATGAGAACCTCAGCTGGTACCTGGATGAGAACATAGAATTGTTCTGCACAGATCCAGGCTCCGTAGACAAAGAAGATGAGGAATTTCAGGAGAGCAACAAAATGCACGGTCAGTGTCACCTTTGTGAAGCCAGGGGCTTTGCCCAGACACTCCAGGGCTGTCGGTATTCTGATATTCTGAAGGGTTATTTTGATTTAATCTCTGACTTGAGTGAACCCTTAGTTGTTTTGAGATTTTGAATATACTTCATGTTAGGAATCACTTGTGGAGCTGGGCTTTCCAGAAGAAGAGGAGGATGAGTTCTGGTTAGGTCCATCCTCCAAAGATGTCTGTACTGTGACCTGCTGTCAAAAGCGCTGAAGGCTCTTGTTCTAATTTCTGATTTTGAATTCACTTGGTTTTGCAGCAATTAACGGTTATGTGTTTGGGAACCTTCCTGAGCTGATGATGTGTGCTGGGGATTACGTTTCGTGGCATCTCTTCGGGATGGGCAATGAAATTGATGTTCATACAGCCTACTTCCATGGAGAAACGCTCAATATTCGGGGCCATAAGTCAGATGTGGTCAGTCTCTTCCCAGCCACTTTTGTTACAGCAGATATGATCCCCAGTAACCCCGGGAGATGGCTACTGAGCTGCCAGATCAATGATCACATACAAGGTAAGGCAGAGCTTGGAATATGTCCTGCACCATGTAGCCTCCCTTTTTTCTCCCAGTGTGGTCCCGTGGTGCCCAGTGTGGTAGGAGACGGTGCCTTGGGCAGCATTCCCTCTCAAAACGTCCCTAGATGAATGGAGTGATTCCTTGTTTTGTATAGATTGGGGTGGATTGATTATTAATGTGCAGGCCAGACTTACTGGGGATGACTTATACCACTGTTAGATATTCATGTTGATTGGTGGTGAAGACTGTAAGTTTGGGGCAGCTGAAAGCTGAGATGAGGCAGTGCCTTAAGAGCTCTAGTCCCTCTAAGTGGCACTTGCATGGTGTGGCTGAGGGTGGCAGAAGGCTCTTTTCGCTCTCTGTCCATACTTCCATAGCATCCAATAACTAAGGTAAGAAGCTCTGCTCACCAGTTCAAAAGACTCCTCGCTGTGGGAACCACAGAAGAAGGGGCACCTTCTTCCAGCCGTGTCCCTTTTGGGACAGCAGAGGAGGAATGGCCAGTTCATGGTAGGAAGGTGGGAGTGTGTTCCTTTCCTGAGAGGGGTTAAACATGTGTGTCTTCCACTATGTCTTGGACAGCTGGCATGGGGGCTCTCTATGAAGTCCGGCCCTGTTCTCGGCAAGCTCCAGCACCCACCCTGGAAGGGAAAGTTCGGAAGTACTACATAGCTGCAAAGGAAGTGCAGTGGGACTATGGACCTTCAGGGCACGACCAAAGCAGTGGGAAACAGCTGACTGAGGCAGGCGGGTAAGCAAGAGGTTGAAGGGCAAGGGAGATGTCTGGGGGGTCTCTGGGCTGTGTTGGGGAGGCTGCTGAGGAAAACGTGGAATTCCTTTCTTACCAAAATCCATGCCTGCAATTCATGGGAAGGCAGATCACCCCATCTGGAACCATAGGTTGCTGTAGCTAGACTGTACTGGGACCAGTACTAGGTTTGGAGGCTTATCCACAGACTCCGGGAGTCCCAGTTAATGTAGAACATAAGCTGATTTCATAGAATCATAGAATGGTTTGAGTTGGAAGGGACCTTAAAGGTCACTGAGTTCCAACCCCCCTGCCATGGGCAGGGACACCTCCCACTAGAGGAGGTTGCTCAAAGCCCCAGAGATTTGTCTCTGGGTTTCATTTCTCCTTGCTGTGCCTGACCTAGGAGCAGATCCCGATATTTAATGAACTATTAAGAGAGCACATCTTTCAGCAGACACAGGGTGGCAGAGCTGGCCTGCAGCTTTGCCTCGGTGTAGCCGTGCTGCAGGGAGAGATTTCTAGGAAATCAAAAGCGGTGACCTCGATGACAGCCTTCTGTCCCACGTGCCAGGCAGTTGTGATAGCAGTTGGTGAGTGGTGCCCCGTTCAGGCTCTGGCTAACCGAAACAAAGACATTCCTCCCCCTCCCTTCCCCGGGAAGCTGTTGAGGAGAGGATATGCCACTTTCGGATGGAGAAGGAGGGACGTAGAGCTGTTAATGATTTACCCAAAGCCACGCAGCAACTCCCTTCCAGACCTTAGAACTGAAACCTCCTGAGACCTGTGAGCTGGCCTTGAAGCTGCCTCTCCTGCAAGGCATTTTACGTGTGTCCGTGTGTTTGGAGAGGGTGGTGGCAGCGGAAATAAATCTCTCTTTGCAGCTGTTGTGTGGTGGTTTGGCCCATCTGGAGTACTGTGTCCAGTTCTGGGCTCCCCAGTTCAGGAAGGACAGGGAACTGCTGGAGAGGGCACAGCAGAGGGCTACAAAGATGATTAAGGGCCTTGGGCATCTCCCCTATGAGGAAAGGCTGAGGGACTTGGGTCTTTTTAGTCTGGAGAAGAGAAGACTGAGGGGGGATCTGATCAATGCTTGTAAATACTTAAAGGGAGGTGTCAGGAGGATGGGGCTGGTCTTTTCTCAGTGGTGCCCAGTGACAGGACAAGAGGAAATGGGCACAAACTTGAGCATAAGAACTTCCACCTAAACGTGAGGAGGAACTTCTTTACTTTGAGGGTGACAGAGCACTGGAACAGGCTCCCAGGGAGGTGGTGGAGTCTTTGTCTCTGGAGACATTCAAAACCCACCTGGACATGTTCCTGTGCAACCTGCTCTGGGTATACCTACTCTGGCAGGGGGGTTGGACTAGGCGATGTCCAGAGGTCCCTTCCAACCCCATATGATTCTATGATTTGGTGGGTTTTTTGTTTTTGTTTTTGTTTTTCCAGTTATGATTACAGTTGTGCCCTGTCCTCTGAAGAACTCGGTGTTTCAGCACTGCCTTTCAATACTGCGCTGCAGTTGTTTTGTTCCTTGCCCTCTTGCACATCATCTCTAGAGATGCTGTTCAGACCTGTGCCATCGACCCTGGCTGTTTCAGCTGGGAGAGGGCTGTGAGCCAGAGGTGCTCCCTGAACCTGGAGGAGTCTGTAGGACAAAAAAAGCTTCACAGAGACAAGCTGTGCTTGTTCCAAACCAGAGATGCTGTCCTTGTCTGAAAAGCTGCTTGATTTGGAGACGTGGCTGGCGTGGCCACAGGGACGTGGGAGGGAGCAGGAGAAGAATAGGATTGATTCTCACTGAAATGACCTGACATCTCTTTTGTGTTTAGCCCTGCTGAGCAATTTTTCAAGCGTAGCCCCATCCGAATTGGGGGAGTCTACTGGAAGGCAAAATATGTGGAATACACTGACGAGAGCTTCCGTGAGGAAAAGCAGCAATCGGAGGAAGAGCAACACCTCGGGATACTCGGTAGGAACCATCCAGCAACACAAATCCTCTTTCAGTGCCAGCGAGAACCACACTGGTGTCGGGGATACCCGTGGGCTGTAACTGTCCTCTCGTTCTGTGGTGCAGAGAGTGGCAGAGACAGAGGAGGTGTTTCACAGCAGTTACTCTTAAGAGTGGGGGGGACAGACCGAGGATGTGGAGGGGTAGAATAGACCTTTCTTGACTTTTCTGCCAGGGTAGTCTTCAGAGATTAGTGTAAAGGCTGAGGGACAGAGTACAGTAATAGCCCTGGGTTATGTGGTTTTGACTGAGCATCTCCAAACCCCACTTTCTCATGGAAAGTTTCTTCTCCCAAGTGGATGCTTTCTCTCGTATAGCCAGGTAACAGTGAGAGCGCTGAGTAAACTTGAGAGAAGAAAACAGGGAGTCTGCAGGGGCAAATGAATCTTGCAGGAAGGCTGAGAGTATGTAGTAGGAGCACACAGGTGTGGTCTAATTTCCTGCATCAGCAGTGACTAATAATCTAATGACACCAGCAATTAGCCAATGCAATCCCAGCAGAGGCCACAAAAGGAAAGAGTGCACAGAGTAAATTACAGATCTGGTAGTGGGAGAAAATAGCGGAGAGGCAAAAAAAAAAAAAAAAAAAGCTGCTGAATGAAACTTAAATGGTGGAGTTATGAACAGAAGGAGAGATGCAGCATAACTGTCAGGAGCTGGCAGGGTCTTGCTAGACCTTGGAAACCAGGGGAAAAAAAAAAAGGGTTAGCATGACCACCAACAGCCACATTCCTATAGAAAGACAAGTGACTGAGGTAAAACTTGGAGATATATCACTTTATAGAAAGATATTACAGGTATTTTCTACTGGTAATCTAAAAACACTGAAGGATTGATGAAAAGTCCCGGTCAGATAAGCAAGTGACATCTGCAGGGGACTCATTTGAATTGGCTGATTAAAACAAACTTGGTAACTAAGCATGTGGAGGCAGATAGAGACATGCACATCGAGGTATGGGTCTCTGCCGGGCAGCAGCCTGGCTTTCCTCATCCCCCCTGTGGCTGTCAGGAGTGGTCTGTGGACCCAGGGGTCTACAGGCTGGTGGGAACTGATAGGCATATTAAAGAGTCATGGTTTCTTTCTGGCTGGCTGGGGTGGTGGCTCTCAGAGACAGTGGTGAGCTGAGAGCATCTTGTACCTCTCTTTACACACCAGACCTCAAGCCTAAGACACCCATCTTAGAAGGCTGAGGGGGCCTTATGTAGGTGGGCGAGAGACACAGGCCTTTCCTGAGGGCGTTTCAGCACATTTGGCCATTTTGTTACTCCATCTGTGAATGCCTGAAGCCTCTTCTCTGAGTTCTTCTGCAGACTCAAAAGACTTTCAGATAGTCCTCATCAGCCCCCTGCTCCTGCTGTCAGGGCTGAACAGCCTTTGTGGTGCCCAATGCTTTGGGTCAATCCACCATTCTTTGTCATCATCTCCCCTCAGCATGGGTGCAAAGTGGCCCTGGCTTCTTTGGTTTGCTTGGTCACTTGGGGCATTTCTCTGTTGCTGACATTCTTGCTGCTATTTGTGTAGGTCCGGTCATCAAAGCTGAAGTTGGAGACACCATCCTGGTGACATTTGTTAACAAAGCCTCCTGGCCTTTCAGCATCCAGCCTCATGGAGTGTTCTATGGGAAGGAGTGGGAAGGAATGCGGTACCATGACGGTTTGTGGCTCCCTTTTATCGAGCAATTTGATGCTAATGAAGGTGGTGGAGCTCCACAGTTTCTGCAGCCAGGAAAGACTGCATGCCCTACGAGGGGGAAGCCAGCCTAGTTCTTTGAGCCTGCCTGAGGCCTCGTTGAAGGAGACTTTCCACTGGACTGGTGCTCAGGGAGGGTACCAGAGGGTGTGCAGTTCCAGAGGTGCTATTTTTCAGATGAAAATTGTAAGTGGCTCAGGCCACTTCTGACTGTTTGAGACACTGAGCAGAGAAACATGCCCTGTGCACTCCAGCTTAGATAATTACATGCTTCCAACGTTCATCTCCCTGGATGCGGTGGGATTCACTTGGTTATTTCCCATTGCTTTGCTCATCTCTGCCATGGCACCAGTGGGAATTTATGTGGTACTGAGGGCAGCTCCCCCAGTTGCCTTATACACACACCCACATCACCATGCCTCAGAGATGCTGAGCGTGAGTAACACGAATGAAGCCCAGTACGAGTGTAGCTGGTGAGAAGATATAACCAAGTTTGTACCGGGACCTTGGGAATAACCCTGCCAATCTTTCTTTTAAAGGGCTGTTCCAGAACGGGGTCTCTGTTGAACCGTTGCGCAATTTCACCTACCGGTGGACCGTGCCGCAGCATGTCGGCCCCACGTCCAGTGACCCTCCCTGCCTCACCTGGATGTACAGCTCGGCCGTGAACCCCGTCAAAGACCCCAGTTCGGGCTTAGTAGGGCCTCTGCTCATCTGCAAGCCGGGCACTTTGGATGAGAACAACAAACAGGTGAAAGGGGTTTTCCTGCCCCGCTCTTACCGGGTTGTTTCCTTGTAGAGAAAGGAGACATCAGCAAAATGTTAAGGAACATAAGGGAAACCACCGTACAGCAGTGTGAGTCTTGGGGAGTCAAAGCCACGGGGCAGGGTGACACTGGGACAGCTGGTGCCTGGGTCCCATGTAGGAATTGCTCATGTTCCCAAGGGCTGCCCTTGAAATGGCTTCTGGGCTCTGCTTTAAAATTCAGGCAGATTTGGCTGAACAACAGCACCTTGGATGTGACTTTATAGGTAACTCCTGTCCTGAGACTTGCGTAGCACGCTGCTTTGAGGCATGCGGAATATTCATTGCAGTCTTGGAAACGTTGAAAAGACATTTTCACTTATTTATAGGTGGTTTGCTTGAGCGATATAACACTCTGAGGTCAGGGTGAGCCTCATTTCTTCTGCCAGGTCAGTTCATTTTCAAGCAGACCTGCCTGTACAAAAGCACGTGGAAAATCTATGGTAGTCTTTATGCTTTTGATGAAAGAGAGGTGAAATCTGAAGGAAGACCAGACCTCCTTCTTGGAATTTCACTCAGGGGTAGTCTACTCATGGCAGCAAGCCTAGGAAAAAAACCAGTAAATTAATGTACTGGGGAAGTGCAAGACAGGTTAGCAGAGCCTTACTGTGGGGAAAAAAACAGGAGGCAGCAGAAAAACAACCTGCTGCCATGCTGCTTGCTTGATGGTGCAGATCAGGGAAGGGCTGACAAGCCTGAAAACAGCTGCCATGAGAGCCTTCCTCGAGGGGTTTGCTTTCCCTCTGCCTTTGGTGGTGGCACGATGTGGCTAAATTAGGAGTGCAGAAGAGATCAGTCTGTTTACCCGGTGGTGGAAACGTGAATCTTCAGCACAGAGAGAATCACAGCCCACTATGTGAAGGAGCTGTGAGAGTGGTGAAACATTTGCAGGCATTGAAAGAGTTGTAAACAAAACAGAGAGAGACTCGTTTGGAAAGGTAAGATGGAAAAAATCACCTGGGGCAGCAATCCTGCCTCCACAATCTTAAGCAACCCTTTAATGAATGCTTAATTGGGAAAGGTATGGGGCTTTTTCCTGGGGAAGCTGACAGCAGAATGAGAATCTGGGCAACACTAGGGATGTCCTTTTAGTGAGGAAACACACCATGCTTGGGAATTAGTTTCTTATTAGAATATTACAATATTTTCAAGGATTTAAGGTAATAAAAAAAAATCCCCAATCCAGGCCTGTGGTAGGAGAAAGGAGGGTGGAACACAGTCATCAGCCTGCCTTGAGGGCTGGGCTCTGATCTCAGGTCTGATTTGGACAGGCAGTGAAACCTACACCTAAACGTATGGGTGGTGGGGGAAGGAGGCAATGACTTCATATCCTTGGCTGGATTTTGATCCCTTTACTCATGTGAAATATTACAGAAGAACCACAAGTGGTGCCTCTTGTGGAACAAGAGGGAGCGTTCAACATGAGTAAAGGGATGGAGCCCTGTCTCTTGGTGAGCCAAGCTTTAGGTTAAAAGGGAACATGAGAGTGAGGTAAAACAACTTAAACTGTAAGGATAGTTAATTGGTGCATTTTAAAAATTAACAGCCATCATTATGGTTATATCTTAGAAAGGGATCGACAAAGAGTTTTACCTTCTCTTCAGCGTGTTTGATGAGAACCTCAGCTGGTATTTAAATGCAAACATAAAGTACTACTTGAGAGTGGAAGAGACTTCTGTGGAAAAGGACGATGGCTTCAGGGAATCGAACAGGATGCATGGTACGGCCTGATGCTGTTCTGCGTGCAGGAACCTACAAAACATGGGGTGGTGCTCCCCCAAAGACTGAGCTGGGAGGCTGGACTAGCTGTGTTATATTGGCTGAAAATCAAGTGAGGCCAGAAGCAGCGGGTGGGACATGGGACAAGAAGCATGGCTGTCTCAGGAAGCATGTCCTGAGCATATTGAGAGGTGAATTACCAGCAAGCTACGTTTCCACTGGCAGACCTGCCCTGTCAAAGTGTCCACACAATATGAATCTCTCGGCCGATATCTACCTACAGAGACTTAATTGTTTTTTCCTTTGCAGCCATCAATGGACTTATGTTTGGTAACTTGCCTGGGCTGAAGGTGTGTGAAGGAGACAATGTGTCCTGGCACCTTCTGGGCTTGGGCAGTGAAGCAGATGTACACGGAGCTGTGTTTCAAGGAAACACCGTGCAGATAAATGGGATGCGAAGAGATTCAACCAGTCTGTTCCCCCACACGTTTGCTACTGCTTTCATGCAACCTGATAACAAGGGTAAGTGCCTGCACATCTAATTTAGCAGCAGGAAAAGTCTTCTGTTGTGATATTTGCTCCTGTGGCTGATTCTTTAGCACGGTGTAAACCCTTACAGGGTGAGCTGTGCTTTAGATCCTGTTTGCTCCCATTTCTGAGGCCACAGTTCTTGTCTTTGTATCTGATTCTGGAGAAGAATGAGAGCCACAGCATCTTGTCCCATGTTGTCCCAGACTGATTCTCTAGGCTGTCCCTCCCTATTAAGTATTTGTAGTAACTGCCCCTATAGATACTGCTGCCTGTGACCCACAGAAACATGCAAACATGTTGGTCAGAATAAAGCAGCAGAGAGTTGTCAGAGCTTAATTCCTCTGTTCCGTGGCTTGCAGAGATTCACATTTCTGACAGACCCCAGTCTTCCCAGTTTGCAGGGCAGGCACATAATCCTGTGTCTCATTCATACAATGTGATGGCCTCATCTGCCACTTGTCTCCTCCCCTTTGGCTTTCCCAGGCTAAATCTTTTTCCTTAACCAGCCTCTCAGCAGTCATAGCACAGCTATGTCGCTTTATTGGTTTCTTCACATCTAACAAGCTGGTTATTGTGTAAGAAAGCCTCCCGAGATGATTTTTTGTGCAGGATTTTGTTGTGCCATTCCTGCTTGGTTTCTCTAACAACCCTTTTTAATCCCAGCCTGTAGCAACCAAGCTCCCTAAACAAACACCCAGATACAGGCATACCGATGTCGGCCACGTCACAAGCTCTGGGGTGGGAAGCAGCTGTTTCCTGGGATCTTTGGAAGTTGCTGATTTCCTTGTTTGTGCTGCCTCCCTCAGGGATTTTTGAGATATACTGCCAGACGAGCAATCACTACCAGGCTGGGATGAGGGAGCGCTACTCCGTTTCCAAGTGTGGAGAGAGGGATCCTGCTCCCGCTGCTCAGTACAGAGGGGTGCGGACGTACTACCTGGTGGCAGAGGAGGTGGAGTGGGACTACGCACCTGACCGAAGCTGGGAGAGGGAAAGGCACAACCATTCTGCAGAGAGGTAGAGCCCTTCTTCTGGGGAAGCCTTGGGCAAAGTGTCTCAGCAGACCTTGGTGAAGCCTGTTGGGTATCTTGGCCGCCTTACAACGTGGTACATGTGCTGCTGGTGGTGGTGGTGGGTGCTGCTGATGGGAGCTCCAGCCCCCCCACATCGCTGCGCCCACCTTTGTAGCCAAAGCAGGTCCCTGGGGAAACCCATTCAACTAGTGGACCCCCAGCTGCAAGTTAGCTGTTTATTCCCGGGGAGTTTTTGGGTATCTCAACACTCATTCTGCATTTCTCAGCTACGCCGATGTATTTTTGAGCAATGAGAATGGACTGCTCGGTTCCAAGTACAAGAAAGCAGTTTACAGAGAGTACACCGATGGGACCTTCCAGACCCCCAAGGCCAGGACAAGCAGTGATGAACACCTAGGGATACTAGGTAAGGATATCACACAGCGATGGAGACTCACACTCTAGAGCTTCAGCAACTGAGGGCTGTAGTCTGAAAGCCTCCTGCATATTGGAATAGGCTGCCTGGGGAGGCGGTGGAGTCACCATCCCTGGATGTGTTTAAGAGTCATTTAGATGTGGTGTTGGGGGATGTGGTGTAGGGGAGAACTTTATAGAGTAGGGTAGATGGTTGGACTCAATGATCCCAAGGGTCTTTTCCAACCTAGATGATATTTAGGTATCTGCTGTGTTATGCAAGTAAGGAGAAATTCAGACTGTTTGCTATCCAGGTCTGCTTTGGAGACAGTAGGGTCCTGAATGCAGGTTGCAGTAGACAAGACTGGGTTCTTGTGCCTGACTTTCCGTCAACCTACTTTTGTGTCTCAGGCAAAGCATTTTTTACATTTGCATTTCCCTGACTGTAGAACAGATATTCTGGACTGACTTCTAGAGAGCAGTCTGAGAGATGTAGGTGAAAATTTGTAGCTGTGAGGGAAATGCTTTCGGGGCAAAAGCCTGCAGGCCTTGGGAAGAGGAGAAGCACATTACACTGACTGATGGAAGTCTGTGGAGACACAGCTCTGTGTTATGAACCCAGGACTATAAATGGTGCCAGAGCAGTAAGGCTGAGATACTGTATGCCGTTAAAAATTGGCTACGGATCTGATTTGTGATACTGGTAGGTCAAACTACATATTACCACATTTTTTTTTAAACCAGCAGTGAGGTGTGATCAAGACATTGAGACTTAGCATAGCATTATTCAGAAATCAAGCCTTAGTTGTACTGGGAACAGTTAAAATACATAACAACCTTCATTTTCCTTATTATGAAATTCATTCTGGTTTTCTAACACTTGCTTGAATTGGGACTGACCAGCAATTCTCTTCTTGGGAGGTAGAGAGAAGGTAGAGAAGAGGGAGGGGAACATCATAAACGTTATCAGGGAATATCTCTAGGGAGATGATGATGATGATGAGAGAGAAGTGGGAATATCCTCGGGAGACACGTTGACAGTTTTTTGCGAGTCTGAGTACATTCTTCCTACCTCAAGGTCCTTTTCTGTGGGCGGAGGTGGGCGATATTCTGAATATTGTGTTTAAGAACAACGCCACACGACCCTACTCCATTCATGCTCACGGGGTGCTGGAAAGGGAGACGGGACAGCCGCAAGTAGCAAACCCTGGTAAGTCACTGTGGTCTCCTGACGTATTCCTGTACGGGCCTACAAAGGTAATTTTAGCCTGTAGCTTGACTGGTTGACATAAGGAGGCTTAGATGTACTTGTTCTCTTATGGTAGAGAACTGGAACTGAACTGTAACTGGCCTTCCAGGTCCACTGCAGTTTTTGTGGCAGCCCTGGGAGCTCCTGGTCTGCTCTGACTTCTAGGACAAGCGTAGCACAAACCTTTCTGTCTGGAGAAAGGTGATGGTCGTCACAGCTCAGTCAGTCCCTGGTAACCCTGGGCTGATGGCCCATGAAGGGGGAAGCCTGCCCCACTTCTTTGGGAGCTATACTTTTTGTGATGTGCACAATAGTATGAAATAGGAGGAATACATAATTGCTTGCAAGGACACTGACTGAAATCATCAATTTGTTTCGTGGTGCAGATGCCAGTTTGCATAATTTCTGGTCACCTTCAACTTGTGCAGGCTGTCTAAGCAACAAACAGGCTTTCAGTTGGGACCTGTCTTTCTCAAAGGCATTGCTAATGTCCAAAGTAGTAATTTTAAGAAGGAATTTGAATGAACATTATATATATACCTCAAAAAGAGGAAAGATCGTCTCAAGCTCCATTTGTACTAAAGAGAGGAGGTGGAATTTCCTTGGTCAGGTCTGGTCTCAAAGGCAGCAGATAAGACAGAGTTGTGCTGATACCAGACAGTGTCTGCATCCTGTGACCAGGATGCTTGATCACAAGCTGTCTGCTTGGCTTGAGAGAGGGCAGTTTCCATCCTACTTTTCCTCATTTGGGGGAGGAAGATGCAACATCCAACAAAATCAGAGTTGACTTCGCCCTTTGGAGACAGGATCATCTTTTTTTTGAAGAAGGTTTGCATGGTGCTGAGCAAACTGGCGAGTGTATGACCCTGATGCTAATGGTGCTTCTCTGTCACTCAGGTGACATTGTGACATACCGATGGGAAGTTCCCGAGAGATCTGGTCCAGGGCCAAATGATTCAGCCTGTGTTCCTTGGATCTACTACTCCAGGGTGGACCCAGTAAAGGTAAAATAAAAGCTAGAATCAGAAAAGCCCAGTTAGACTGATTTGTTACCTGCTCTAGAAAACAATTAGCTGGATACAATTTGGAGACCCGCCCAGCTGAGAGGCAGAAGGACCACCTGGTGACCTAGAATCATAGAATGGTTAGAGTTGGAAGGAACCTTGAAGATTGAGTTCCAACCCTCCTGCCATGGGCAGGGACACCTCCCACTAGACTGGGTAAGACTGGTCCAGAATTCTCCTGGGAGACTAAGTTCACCAAATTCGTCCTGATGTTTGTCCTTATGTTTTTCCTAACACAAACCTTCATAAAACAATTCCACTGTCGTCTTGACACTAACCTTCCTTCAGTTATTTGCAGGATATGAGAACATAGAACATTCCCCACTGAGTCATGGTTTCTGTTAGAGAGAGCCACAGGGCTAATCCAGAAAGGCAAAAATTGTCCAGAATTAGTCTCCATGGAAAAGCAGGAAGATTTGAGCATTGTGAGGATCAATTGTCATAGCACTGATTTCACAGGAAAACAGCCTGGAGGATCCTGCAATGAACTGTCTCATTCAACCCAGAGATCATTGCCTTTTTATCTCAAGTTGCAGATGTTTTTGCAGCCACAGAGTGGAGAATATTTTGATACTATTCATATTTATGACTTCTGGATTTGCATTCGTAAGAGCACGTATAGTCTCTGTTCTTGTTGGTGAAAATCAGCTACTGAAACACAAGAGCACTTAGGGGGTAGCACCATTTGTTTAAAGTGGGGTCATGCAGGGAACAGAAAATATGGTTGCTGAAAGGCAAACAACTGTGTAAAAAAGAGGCTGAGAAGATACTTGCCTTAGAGTTTTTTTCTCCTTCATTCTGATTAGGATATGTACAGTGGTCTGATTGGACCCCTGAAGATCTGCCGGAGAGGGGCACTGCACTCTGATGGGATCAGGAAGGATGTAAAGAGGGAGTTTGCTCTCCTGTTCCTGGTTTTTGATGAAAATCAGTCCTGGTACTTGGAGGAGAACGTGGAACGATACAGTAAAGGAAATCACAAGGAGATCAACCTGCTGGATGGCAAATTTGTGGAAAGCAACAAAATGCATGGTAAGGCCTGTGAGGCACCTGAGCACCCATTGCTGTCTGCGCAAAGTTGATGTTGGCTCAATGCAACCTCTATAAGTAGTCAGTCACCCAAAAACCTGACTCCTAGTGAATGCCCTCATCCTTTTCCATTGTCAGTGGCACGGACAGAATTAAACTCAATATTGCAGCACAGACACAGCACAAATCTTTGATCTACAACGAAGGCTAATCATTATGGCTGTCCCTGTCAGGAGGCAAAAAATATGGGCCAGAGAGGTCAATAATCTCTGATGTGTGGAGTGACTTGGGACAGGAAACAAAATCAAATGTGAAATTAACTTGTCAGACTAATTTCATTCCGTTTATCTTGGCACCATTAGAATGTGAGATTTCAAATTGATTGATTCAGCTCTGTCGTCACTGCAGTAAATGGCTCAGTTGTTTTAGCTGATTACCAAAAAGCTATTTATGCCATAGTAGGATGAAAACATTTTCTAAATTACCACGTTATTTATGATAGTTTTTCTCCATATCTTGTATGGATCTCTCTAAAGTATTCTTAGCAAAACAAGTCCCTTGGCAGCTGTGGAGATAATAATAGTGCAGAGTTGCTGTATGTGTACTGTCCTTATTACTGGTTTTGTACAGGTGCTATAAAGCATCTCCAAATACACATGTCTGTTGTTATAATTGTGAACTCAATATTGTAGCCAGCAAAAGCAACTCCCTGAAGCTGGATGCTTGTTTTGGGCTACAGAAAGTGCCTGTGGCAGACCTGGGAGTAAACCACCAGTGTTCCTGCCTTCGGATCGTGTCTCTTTCCATCTTATTCATTCTCTTGTCATCTGAGCATTCAGCTTGCTCGTTGTTTTGGCCCCTTTCCTGCAAAGTAGTATTCTTTCTGGCTAATTATGAAATATTCCTTCTGCTAATTATGAAATAGAGTCCTGCCATGTGGTGATTTTACAAGTGATCAGCACGTCGTGTGTGCAGCCAGCATGAGACATGGGACGGCAGGGTTGCCTGCTGGCAAGGTTTACCTGTTTCCATTGTTCAGCAAGTGAATCGTGCAGATATATGTGTGTGCAGATATATGTGTGTATTTCCCTATCGTTGGACTAAGGTGGCCGTTTTTACACATCTTGACTTCTAGAAACACCCACCTCTGCTGGCTGGCTGCAGGTTCTCAGCGAGAGGTAGTTTTTGAGGTTTGTTTGAGCTGAGCTACAGCATGGCCTTGGATGCAAGTCATTTTACTTTTCCTATCTGCTAACAGATAGGAAAAGTAGTTGAGCTGGAGAGAGATTGCCAAACTTTTGGGGGATTGTCATATGGAAGACACTAACTGCTGATGCACTGGTTGCTGTATGAGCTTTATAACATCTAACTGGCCCTGCATGTTCTTCTGCTGAGATGGTTCAACATCTCTACCATTTCAATAACAGCCTTTTCTGGTCCCTCTGTATGTTGTTTACCACACAGCCATCAATGGGAAGCTCTATGCGAACCTGCCTGGGCTGACCATGTTCCAGGGTGAGTGGGTGAACTGGTACCTGCTGGGAATGGGTCAGGAGATTGACATCCACACAGTCCATTTTCATGCTGAGACCTTCATATACAAGGTAAGAATATCCTGCTGGTGATAAAGCAGAGACTGACCACCAGTATCATGACTTTTGCTTGACTCTGTTGGACTTGACATTCTTGAAAGACTTCACAGCGATTTCACCCAACTAGGAAAGGGACATGATTTTTACACACCCAGATCTGACTCGCTGAGCCTCTGTATTGTGCTGGTGTGTCTAACAGTCCTTCTTAGGATTAGGCATTACCAGATGGTGTTGGCTTTCCCAGATACAGCCATGGAGTGGCTTTTTGAAATTTTTCCTTGAGCTTTTAAAAACTGTAGTAGCACTGGAGCGATCTCCAGTGACACTGTAAGAGAATTTCCATTCTGTAAAGATGCACAGGGTGCTGCAGGCTGACAGCCTCCCTTCCCTTTGACAGAATGGCAAAAGCTACAGAGCAGATGTTGTGGATCTGTTCCCTGGCACCTTCGAAATGGTGGAGATGTTGGTTGGGAACCCTGGGACATGGCTGCTTCACTGTCACGTGTCTGATCATATCCATGCTGGTATGGAGACACTCTTCACAGTCCTGCCCGGACCAGGTATGGAATCATCACTGATTGTTACTGTAAAACCTCTAACAGAGCTTTCTACTACCTGCTGCTAAATTCTCAGTGTTTGCATCACCCTTACAACTCTTACATACCATAAACAGCCTGTTAATTGAGCAGATAATTACCTAAGTACTATTAATTTCGGTGTTGCCTTTTGAATATGGTAATACCTGCAGCTGGAATTAATAACAAATTGGTTTCTGGGGTTTACATTGCCTACATTCCTATCATGAGCTTTATTTTAGCTTGTGTCTGAGAAGCAATGTTCAGCCATCAGCCGGTAACTGCCCTTACTGTGAATATTACCTGCACTCTAAATGCACATCCAAAGGCTTCTCATTTCCCCAGGAAGCAGTGGAAAGTGACACTCTGTAGTGGGTTTGGCTGCGATGGAGTCCATTTTCTTCATAGCCACCCACAGGCTGCTGTGTTTTAGATTTGTTACCGAAACGGAGTCGATAACACACTGATGACTGAGCTGATGGTGCTTTGCACAGTGTCGAGGTCTTCTCTGTTTCTCACGCAGCGGGGTGGGTGCATGAGGCAGGGAAAGGACAGATGACCCGAATTGACCGAGGGACATTCCATGCCCTGTAACATCATGCTCAGCAATAAAAACGGGGTAGTTTTTCCCAAAGTATCTATCTGTTACTCAGGGACTGGCTGTGTATCAGTCTGCTGGTGGCGAGTGATTGCTTTTGTATCATTTGGGTTTTCTGGTTGGATTTTTCTTCACCTGTTAAATTATTTTCAACCCACAAGTGATTTACTTTTTTTTTTTTCTCTTGCTTTTGCCCTTCCCATTCCCTCCCCCATCCTGCTGTGGGGTGAGCAAGCAACCCTGCCAGCCAGGGTTGAGCCCACCTCCCCCTCAGAGACTGTGATTTATGGCTTTTGAGAGAAAAGCAAAAAAGGTTGTGTGGCAGCGGGTCTGTTTTTGAAGCAGGTAATACAAACCTGGTCTTGGTGTGATGTAGAGGGGGAAAACATCAGCAGGAGGAAAGGAAAACCTGCAAGCCTTGGAAAGCCATGCTGCCCCTGGATCTGTTCCTTGCCAAACGTGCCGAGTTTGGGAGGCTCTATCCCTTCAGCCCAACACTTTCTCACCCTCTTTTTTTGTTTCTTTTCAGTGCCAGCACCTGAACTTGTCAACTACAATGCAGGTACAGTGTTTATTGCACTCCTAAATTCCATCTGTGTGTGTGAGGCAGAGAAGAAAGGGAGATTTCCAATTGGCAAGGAGATTTGGGTCTGGAGGAGGAGGAGGAAGAGGAGGAGGAGCATGACCACTCCTTGCAGCCTCTCTCCTTTCAGCAGCATGTTAGTCTGAGGCCTGGCTGCTGATGGATAACAGGGTTATCTGTCCTCCAAATGTCTGTGCTGTGATGATAAAAATAAGGAAGTTGGGCTTGTTAGACTTGTTGACCACCTTGGCTGAAAAAGTTTAGTGGCCTCGCATCCTGTTGTGCTTGCTGTGCATGGGTTCGTCTCTAGAAGATAGTGCAAGCTTAGAAACTGGCAGAGGTTAACGACCACGTGGTTTAGGGAATTTTCAGAGTCACCATTAGTAGCTGAAGGGACTGAGTCAGCATGCAAACAAGCATATCTGCCTTCTCCTCTGCTCTTGCCCCAAGAAAAGAGCCTAAGCACGTGCCCTGGGTCTTTCAAGTAAAGAACGGATGCGAGAAGAAATTTGGTTGAGCAGCACAGGGAGAAGGGGGGCAGTGTTAAGATCCCTTTAAAATTTTCTGGGCTAGAAGTCAGAATAGTTCGTGGTGGTGATTTATTTCCCTGGTTTTTCATCTTTCTCCATTTTTCAGCTGCTGTGCTGATTTCAGAGCCAGCTCAGACCAGCTGAAAATACAGCCATCTACCAACAACTCTTCAGTCTTTCTCTACTGATATTTCAGTCCTTTCCTTTCCAACAATGTTTTCCTCACTCGAAATGGGGCTGAGGAAGAGGAGTAGGAAATAGGTTTCTTGAAATCTTTCAGTTGTGGTATTTCTGGCTCTCATTGGAACTCTTTTTGTTTGTCTCTTAGGGTTGCCACCTGAGGATAAGGATGAGTCCGAGAAGATCAGGCTTTTTGGGGCTAAGTTGGCTCTAGGGCAGGTAGAGGCTGCGGTCATCGGTCTCGCCATTGCAGGAATGATATTGTTCCTGGTCGTCATCTTCCTCCTGGGAGTGGTCATCCATCTCGAGAGACAAAAGAGGTTAAGACGCAATCGGAGGTCCATCCTGGATGACGGATTCAAACTTGTGTCTAAGAAGAATTCGGAATTATAAAAGCCATGTACAAACTTCAGGCTGTGCGCTTGGAGCAGAGGCAGGACTGTGGTCCACAGCAAATATTTTGGGCATCATTTCACTTGTACACTGTACTTTAGATGCTAAGGAGAGAAAGCTGGAACACTGACCTTTTCATACATCCTCCTCAGCACTCTGTAAAGAAAAATTCCATCCAGGAGAGATCCAAGGACCCTTTGAACTGACTGAGGACAAGTAAGAAGAGTAAAAAGGTCCTTCTAAAATACTTCTCTTCCCCAAGAGAGAGAGGGGAGATACTTCCCCTACTTTTTTCTCTCCAGAACAGCTCCACTTGGTCTTTCTCAGCAGACCAACTTAGACCGGAGCTGAGCTGGGAATTGTCTCCCAAGAAACTGTGAGCCTTTAAACTAATTAATCTGAAGGAAGGGAGATAATCTTTTCATTTTCGTGAATCAAATAAGAATACAGAAGAGAAAATATTAATTTAGATTTGGATTGCTGGTCTCTTTTTTTTTTTTGATGAGTAATTGGACAGATGCAAATTCAGGGCAGTACATGTCACAATGTTTGAGAGAGCTCCACAAAGACCGTGACAACAGCTGTGCCTCACCATCTGCCTTGCTGTGACATGTCCTGCTCTTGGCACTCTGGGCAGCATGCTTTGTTATCGGGCATCCTGTGTCTTGTGCTGGGAGAAGAAGTTTTTCCAAGAGCTGGAGAGCATTCTGGAGACTTCTCTGCCTTGTGGTCCTGTGGGTCTGTGCCTGGGAAGGGCTGTCCCTTGGCACTGGTGCAGCTCCTTGCGCAACAGGGTCAAGGATGCTGTGATGTTCTGTGACACGGTTCGCTCTCTTTCTTTCAAATACATTTTAATGAAGTTATCTCCAGAGTTGAGCTGTTGCTGTGTCACTGCTGGGAGCCCAGCCAAAGGCTCAGTCCTGTGTGAGCTGCCTGGGGCAGAAAAAAAAGTCATGGAGTGCTTCCCCTGTGGTGGTGCAAGGGCAAATGTGTCAGCAGTGGAAAAGGAGAAAGTTAAAGTGCTGCTGGAGTTTAGCAGCATGGAGAAAATAAGCTGCAGTCTGTGGAGCCTCGAGGAAGTGTGGCCAGAGCTAAGGGAGTGCTTGCTATAATGAGAAGCGGTACTAAGGGGACCTTTGCCTTTTAGATAGCACAGAATTGTAGGTGTTAGAGGTGGAGAAGCCTGTCCTGATACATAAATGCTCGTGGAACACTGCTGTCTACTGAACCCTCTGTGCCTAGTGACAGTCCCCAGCGGGAGAGAAGCTGGGCGCTTGGGGGAGCCTGCCTGGAGCCAGGAGGGGACAGGGACCTGGTGGCTTTGGGTTGAGGTCAGGCACCTCCTGGTCCCTGCTTCTTCTGCTCCAGCTGCCTGCCAGGAGCCTGGGGGTGGGTGGGGTGGCCCATGACTAACCCCAGAACTTGGTAACCCACCCCACGGGTGGTGGTAGCCACCCTCCAGGAGCAGCTGTGCCCACACACATCACCTTCACATCACCCTGTGTGTCAAGTACCAAGTGTTTTCCTGTAAAACATCTGTATTCCTGGCTCACCCACCGACTCCCCATTATCTAAATGGATGCAGGTTAGTGCTTACACATTTCTGTCCCTGGTTTGAAATTGGAAAGGGCATAAAAGAAATCCTTTCTGGGTGGCTTTCAGAGGCAATTAAAGCAGAGGCAGCTAAATAGCTGTAATGACAAGGGACTGCTGTAGGCTATTTAGGTATAACAGCACCATTTTATTGAGAACAATAGTTATAATATACTTAATCATGCTCAATTCATATTGGGTGCCTGCATATTTCCAGCTGCCCTTTCCTTTGGCAATGGGGACAAAGCTCATTAATTTCCTTTCATTACACTTCGTTAAGCCTAGTGAGGAGCTGGAGGGCTGTTGAATGCTCTGAACATGGGTACTTTTTTCTCATTGTCAACCCTGGTTCAGCTCCTGCTGCAAACTAGAGGTTTACAAGCCCCCCAGTCCTGGGTGAATTTTTAGAAGTTGTGTCATCAGAAGTAAGAACCGAGCAGGAAACCTTTATTATGTATTACTTTTTCCCCACCTCTTGGCTGTGGAAAAAATGGATCAGAAAGTGTTCTCAGCCCACACTGAGATGAAGGAGTTATTGAAATATACTTACTTCCTTCAAGAAAGCCAAAAGAGGGAAGTCACCCTTTCTTCACCCAGTAGCCAGGGCACTAAGCTGGAGGATGGCGGACTTGGATTTCGGCGCTGGCTCTGAAGCAGGGCAGCACGGGGACTGGAGCTGGATCTCCAGGTTAGCACACGTTCCTTACACAACAGGCTGTAAAAATTCCTCAAACACAATATTTTTTTGGGCCAAATGAAGCATCGGTGGTGGAGGTATCTTCTCCAGTGTTGGTAGTTCAGATGCTCTTGAGCCCATACTCCAGAGAAGGCCTCAGCTGAGTGGCTGGTTTGGAGAGGACTGTGTCCTATGGTAGGCAATTCCACCCCAACCTGAGAAAACTCAAGGGAAAGCTTTGGACAAAAAAGGTGATTTTGCTAAAACTTTCTGTTGCAACAAACTGTGACGAAGAACAGTTTATCAGCAGCTTCAGAACTGCTGCTAATCAGAAGTTGGCTCTCCCAGCTGGTGGGTGTATGAGAAGGAGGAGAGATGTTTCACAGTTCTGGTGACTCTGAGCTGGAGCCTGTCAACAAACGGGTGCTTGCTTTGCTGCTAAGCCTTCTGGCTGAGCATCCTCCAGCATCTTGTTTGTGCTTATCCCTGATGTGGTTATGGCTACCAAGGAGTCACCTTCTCCAGAAGACAGCAAGGTGTGCAGAGGGTCTTGATGCTGCTGCTCCTCAGGGGGAGACACTGGGGTGGCAACAGGTCCCATGCGGAGCTGAGGCAGTAAATCACGTGTTTCTACTTCTTTGTCAGTGCAAAATAAACCACCCAAATTAAAACTCAAGATAAAGGGTTCACAATAACACGCACTGAAAGGGATTAGGAGTGTTCCTATAATCCATCAGCGTGAGTCAGGTCATGGGGACAGAAGGATAGAAATAAATGTATATGTGCTTTTAGATAGTTAAATGTTATAGGAAACTTTAAAAAAAAATACCCACCAAAACAAAACCAAAAAACCCCAAACCAACAACCCAAAATCAACCCACAACAAAAAAACCCCAACCAAAAAAAAAAAACCCCACCCTGCTTTAATCCATGTTGCTAGTAAGAGTCTAGAAGAGGTTTATCTTCATGGAGGAACCGGTCTCTCAGGTTTTATATGGGTTAAACATAAGAAGCAGCTCATATTTCCTGTCGTATTCACTCCAGGTTGTGCTTTCTGTCTGTGGTTCTAGTATTACCCTTGCCAGGCCCCAACTAGAAGGGATAAAACTTGTCAGAAGTTTTACCTCCATGATGGCTCTCCTGTTTCAATGTACCCACGCTCTTCCAGGCTCTCTCAGGTGACTGCGAAGCCGAGTTCCTCATTTACGTGCCAGCAGCCGGATGCTTGCAGCAGGGCTGGGATGAAAGTCCCTTTATTTGTGCTGTCACCTTGCTCAGTCACGGGCACGATCACCCCTATGTTACTTTAGCAGGTGGCCAATTGTGTCCTTATTCCATGTCAGAGCCAGGCCAGTGCTGAGCTGATGTTCCCTGGTACTCCCACGCGTGCTATGGATGTGAGCAGAGGCGTGTGAGTCAAAAGCAGGGTGCCTTTTGGATGTGCACGTGGAAGTATAAAATGCTATCTTGATTTTCTTTTTTTTTCCCCCCCCCCTCAGAACACAGAAGTTAATGTCAAATTAACCTGAAGCGGGCCATAAAAAAGACTTAACACAGTTAATTGTCAGTGAAAAGAGATGAATGTCTTTCAGGTGTAACGCAGTCTTTGGTCCTGAATTAAATGTGTGGCTTAACGTGCAGCTTTCTTTGTGATGTATAATCACCACGTGGGCTGTTTACAGCAGTTATAATTTTGTTGGCACAGCAAATTACAGGAGTGATTGTGAGTCTGGAGCTATGTGCTTATATTCTGCCCGGGGAAAGGAATTCATGGCGCAATAACTGCCAAAATAAGGTGATCTGCAAGATCGCAATCAGAGGATGGATCTGAGCACAAGTAAAACCTGGTCTCCAGCTTATTCCTATATGGAATATAGGATACGGCCGATACATGAGGTACCAAACTTGCCAAAGCATTAGTCTTGGAAACAATTGATTAGTTTAGTCACAGACTATTCTGGCAATGTGAGAACAGCAGGACCGGGCATGTGATTGATGAAACAGCTATTACTGGAAATTAGCATTTGTGGTGTTAAAATTCGAAGCCAGCCTGTTTTGGAAATCAGTTGGTTTGTTAATTTGCTCCTATGTTGGGGAAAGTAAATCTATTACTCAGCAGGCATTCTTGATAAACCTCAGATCCCTTGGTGTTCTTGAGAGACAGGTTTCATTCTGCATTCTTAAACCGCAGGAAGAATGAGAGAGATAAAATAGTCACCTATCCCCAGTGAGCCCGAGAGGAAGAGCCAGGGAGAGTCTATTGGGAGAAGATAGGGGCAAAATTCCTGCTACTTAAAGGGTGGTTAAATAGATGTGATGCTGCTGGGTACAGGAGAGAAAAGTTCTCTCTGTTACTCAGTATCATCACAAATAACAATGAAATTATGTCTTATCTTTGTGCGCAGAAGGATGTTTATGCAGTGAGAAGTTTTGCAATTTGTCACTGTAAGGAGCCAACAGAAAACCCTACCTGTAGGACCTTCTTCTCAGATCCTTATTTTTCACATTTCAGGGTTATTTTCTTCAAATGAAAGCTTTCACTCAAGAGGTAAACAAAGAACGGCTGTCTGGGTTTTTTTGGTCAGGGTGACCTGCTTTGTGAGAAACAAACAAGCAGAAAACAAAGCTCAGGACGCTGAGAGGGCATGGTCCATCCCTGCCTGCCCATGGGCTCCTTTCGCCAGAGGGTGCATCCAAAACCTGGATGCTCCTTGCTGCAGGAAGGAGGTTCGGGGTGTCATAGGGAGCTTCCTTCTCCACTTGTCAGTGCAAAATAAAGAAAGGTCCGAAATCAAACATAACATGCTGGAAGGGGCCACCGGTGCGTGTCCCCTCTTGTAGCTTCAGTCACTCCAGGTTTGGGGTTTGCCCATCAGTTATTTTTGCAGATTTCTGTCATTGCCGCAGTTGGGCTGAGTGATTTACAGTTAGATTTGGGTGGGCTCTTCGAAACCTGAGCAAGACTGAGCATAGGGATCCCAACTAGTCCAACTTATAGACTCTCAATTTGTTAAACATCAAAAAAAAAAAAAAAAAGAAACAAACCCAAAGTGTAGCAGCAATATGGGCTTTAAAACAGGCGGCTTGTTTGCTGGGTTACGTTTAACTGGAAGTGCTTGTCTTGTCTAGAGGAACTCATTAGTGGTGCATTGAGCTGAAGTATTCTTCTACCTTCTATCATCAATGCTTTGTGAATGTACAATTCAGTAGGTTACAACTGGGATGTCAACCCAGAAGACATCCTCTTTTCATTCTTTTTTAGAAATCTTTGTTGGGGAGAGAGCCGTTGTCTCATTTAATCTGCGCTTTGGCCTAGATGTTCAATTGATGTCTAGATGTCTATAAATCTGTGCACAGATGCTTATTTTTGCAGTGGCCTAATGCACAACGTCATATTCAAACAGTTGTGTAGCCACACAGGAGGGTCCTCATCATCCTCTGCCAGCCCCGCGGCTGGTGGAATCTCCTGTCCTGCATGAAGGTCTTCCTGTGCTCTTTCCCATGCAGCTCCATGGAAAGCTGAGCAGACAAGACCATTTTCCATTTCTTAAGGCATGTCATGCTTTTAAGTTGTATCTCTTCTTGTTTCACCTAAAAAAAAAAAAAAAAAAAAAAAAAGCCAGCGCACATTTCCTGATGAAAGGTTTTGCTTCAATAAAACTGAAACAGGCGTTCCAGCTCTGATTTCTAAAAACCTGAGGGAGATTGATGTCAAAACCGTGAGCACTCTTTCAAAAGGTGTTCACAATGGAAAATGGAAATTATCCCTTCAGTTGACGATGATGTTTTGATGCTTCTGGGATGTTTCATTTGATTTTTACAAGGTATGACTGAAACGGAAACTTCAAAAAAATAGATATCTATAAAGTCTTGACACAATTTCTTCCCACGGTCTCTTACCTTTTTACATTTCAGGAGACTTACCCCATCCCTCCTATCATCTGAAAACTCAGTGAGTAAGGATATCTCTTATTAAAAATGCTAGCCATCTAACTTAACAGGAGAAATGCGATTGTCTGCTTTCATGCCTGAAAGTTACTCAAGGAACAAATACCTGACTTGCTGAAGGCCAAAGAGGTCCTACACTGGTTAGGCTGGGACTGGAGCCTGCAGCCGCTTGATTTTGAGTTTTTTCCCTTCACCAAATGGAGGCAGCTTTCTGGGAAGTGCTGAGGAACCTCACGAAGCAAAGCTGCCGTCTGAGCACAACGGCTGCCCCTTCCTTCTGAGCCCACCTTCCTCCCACCCACCCCCTGCTCATCTACTCTCTGTCTACAGGTTTGGCTTCAGGTCTTGTGGCAAGAATAGCTCGTGGCTCTTGGTGTTCTCTCTGCAACCTTTTAGAGATCCTCAGCTTGGAAGGGTTTCACAAATTAGGCTGGAAGAACCAGCCAGCATCCCTTGGTGTTGCTAATTGCCAGCCTGAGAAGCCCAGCATGTAATGAGCTACCTCTGGGCGTTGTGGTCATGATTCTTATGCCTTCGTTAACATTCCAGATGCATAGCTCAGAAATGGTGCCGTTCTTTTCCTAGAATGGATGGGACCCGCAGGCTGGAGAGTCTGGTGTGAAATTGTAAATTGTAGATGTAATAAATTTCAGTTTTTAGTGTTGTTTTATAACGAACCCTCTGGGAAATCTGCTGCTGGTGTCATGGCTGAGTTATGTGATTTCCCTTGGGTGAAGCTGTACAAAGGTTTGATAAAACTGATTGCAATGCTTTATTTGCCAGCAAATTCCCAAAAGGCTGATCATCCATCATAGCGTCCAATCACTGTCAGCAATGACTCAGGATGTGAGACAAGGCCACATCTTTGAGAAACTCAGATAAATTGCTGTCAAGGTAAGTCATTGTGTTAAATCATGTTAAAAGCCTGAAGACTGGTTACAAGGCTCGCAACAGAAGTAGAGGGGTTGTGGGGAAAGGACTCTTAAATGATTCAGCTCAGCCGTGGTAGTGCAACGGGTGGAAATGCCCATCGGCACCAGTTTAGTTAAAATAATGGTTAATGCCTATGTGCTATAGCCTAAGGGACTATAAAGAAGCGGCTGGCATCTGGAGAGCTTACGCAAGACTCCAGGAATAAATTGCTACTAACTTCCTAATTTTCTAAGAATTTAAATAGAAATAGGTGATGCTGGCATTTCATGCTGCGTTACAGGCAGCAATTTCATTCTTACCCAGGGGAACATCAGTATTGCTGATACAAAGACCATAGCAGAATTTGGTGGATTTTGAATAGTCAGGTGAAGTGGAACCAAGATTTAAAATTCTCCTTCCATTTTGCCCAAATAAAATCTGACCAAACTGAACATCTTATCAAATTTTGCCTATCTCCAGTCCGTCTTGCAAACGGTAGTTCAGCAGTTTATTAAATACCTGTGTCCTGAGCCACGCAACCACTGTAGTTGGTCTGTGATCTCTGACAGCTCTTCAGTTATGCGAGTATGGACTACTATAACTTTCCTAATAATACTTTTCCCTTAGGCTCCTTTCTGCTGCATTACTTAACCAATTCTCTAAGGCCCCACTGCCTCAGAACTGCTTTGTGACGGCAGCTGCTTTATGGGTTCCATCCCTGCATACCCACCAGGATTTGTCTCACTGGCCACCCACCTCTCCCAGGCTCTCCTGATGCTCTGCACGCTCTGGTTGAATTGGTTCTTTGGGTCATTTGAAATGTCAAGCTTTACTGCCTCTTCTCTCTAAATTGTGACTCTTAGAAAAATAGCATATTGGTTTTAAAAGTGTGTTGCCATGACAATGCCACATCTGGATCTTGTAAAAATATTTGGGGAGTGAATATTGTTAATCAGGGGAAAATGAAACTCGCCTCAGTTATGGATTAGTTGCCTATTTGTAACTGGGAGTGTGGAGTCAGTGGAGTGGGTGATGATTTTGATGGAACAGGGCATGCATGTGTGCTCTCATGGTGTCCAGTAGGTTATTAAAGTACATGTTCAGAGAAACCAGGGTTGGTGCTTCAAGCCTTGAATATTGCCCAAGTAAATTCTCTTAAAAAAGAACCACTTTCTGCCTACAAGAGTAATTCCTCTAACAGCTCTGAAACAATTGCTGGTACGGATTCTCTCTCTCTCTCTCTCTCCCGTGTCTCAGGCAACAATTTGTTGCCTCTAGATGGCTAAGCTCTCAAACCTTATCTAGCTGTCGCTTAAACTGCAAGTTTTAAACCTAGTGCAAATTGATGAAGCCCCAGCTTCATTCACTCACCCATTTTTTTTATCTCTGTCCTCTGTACGGTGTGAATAATCAGGCATTTTTCTCACATGTTCCTCGCTGCTTTGCAAACACAGTGAGAGTTCATTGACTCACCTGGAAGCTGTACATATTTATTCTGGCACTTGCTTTTAGATTACTTTCACTTCATGCAGAAACCAGTGTCATTTATAAATGTTCAGAGAAGCCTGGGAACCAGCAGTTTGTTCTCAGCCCGCCACAAACTCTGCAGATAGTCTCTTCAGAAACAGTGCCTTTGGCTAAGAGCTTTCTTTGCTGTTAAGAAGCCTTATAAAAGTTCAAAAAGCAATGGCTTCTGAGGCTTCTCTCCTGTCTGCTCAGCCCATGCCATCTCCAGGAACTGCTGTGGTGTTGCTGTGTAATTGGGCTGTGATAGCAAGTGTTCTAACAGCACCACACGGGCTGCCAGGGTCTGGCAGAGGCTGAGATTTCATGCAGCTTGACAGTGAGACTGTGAGCCCACAAAATACTTGCTACCAAAAAGGTAACCATGGAGTTGGAACTTTCTGTTCCGTTGCACAAAAAGCAATGCCCGTGTTAGAGCCGACCCAGACACATCTTACTTGCACAAACCAGCCGGTACGCACCTCCTAAACCAGCTATGGACCTGAATGCTCTACCCAAAATAATCATTGAAAGCTTGCTCAGGTGGTTATGCTTTGAAATATAGCTGGGTGAGCAGTTCGAGAGAGAAGGAAAATCTAATGAACCCCACCTGA
>JAOQGH010000062.1:4497222-4530101 GCA_025769975.1 Gallinago jamesoni | reverse complement strand
GCTCAGGTGGTTATGCTTTGAAATATAGCTGGGTGAGCAGTTCGAGAGAGAAGGAAAATCTAATGAACCCCACCTGAGGCTTTATGGTTCACCTGTGCCTTTCTGGGGTCCATGCTCAGACCCCACGATGAAGGTGATTGCCCAGCTTTCTTTAGGCTAAATATCTATAAATTATTAAACTGGAGGAGAGTCAGTGGATTCCTGTACACTTTGTCTTAAGGTAATGGAAAATAATTTTTTACCCCGTGGAATGGAAAGGCAACAAATATTAACTGGGTTTGTTGCACTGGGCCACCTGGCACAACGACCTCCCTGCCATGGGGCACGATCCCACCAGTGTCAGAGCTCAGCTGGGCTTCCGTGAGACTCTTGTTTGCTTTATGTGATAAAAAAAGAGTCTTCTCAGTAGGTCATCTACCTGTCGCAGCTGGCATTGTGATGCTAAAACACTGTGAAAATACAGAAATAATGTTTCATTACAGCCAAGTAAGTTCCTCCCTGCCATTCCCTGGTTTTGTGTTACAGCAAGAGTCAAGTGGCTGTGGCAAAACATGATTAGCTGAGCCCGCAGAGCACAGTTTGGAGAGGGAGAAGGTAGAGAATGAATTAAGGGAAAGTCTGCCAGGGCTGTGGAAGGGAAGGAGGCTCCATAGTCAGAAACATGGGTTGCAGTTCAGCTGTGGGGCTTCCGAGTAGACTTCTCTTAAGGAGTGATTTTCATTTATCTCATGCCTCAATGAGAGATTTGTGTGCTGACCCGCTCCACTGTCTGCTGGCAAGATGTGGTGAGCTACGAAGTGCAAGTACCCAAGACTTCTAACAAGCCACGAGCAGAGAAAGCCAAGTATTCCCCTCCAAAACATAGAGAGTGATCAGCCACCAGTGAATGGCTTGGGAAAGCCAGGTTCCTCACCTATCATCATGGCTTGGTGTTTGACCTGCTCCTGAGGAGTCTTCTAGGTCTGGCAGGGAGGTAGAGGTTCCTTACGCTTATTAAGAGTAGATTGCTGATAGTTAAATAAGATTATGTTTTGAGAGAGAAGAACTTAGAGTTTTGCAGCTAGTCAGGACACGCCATCGGTTTATAGGTATATGTTTTGCTTCTAGTTACCAAGGAATGGACTAAACTTTAGTATCATATTAACTAAAATATTGAGAAATGTACTCTAAAAAAACTGCTTTATCCTTTTCAGGGCTCCAGGCAGCTGTGTCAGAGCAGAGATAAGGGAGATGCTGAACTCCTTGACTTGTGTTTCCTGTGGCACGGAGTGAAACCCAAGCACTGATTCCCCATGCCATGATGGGTGGCAGTATCTTGACAAAGATCACTCAAGAAGCAAACATATGGCTTAGATAAACTGCAAACCTTACGATACACCCTGCTGTTTTATCTCCTTCCTACATATATTTTCTATCTTCTCTAATACTTAAATAAAAATGAAGGCAGGCAGAGATAAGATGTCTCATATGGGCAAGTGGAAGGTATTTGTGTGTGTTATTAGGCACAACTAGTGAGGAGGTAGCTCAGCTGGAAGAAGGCAGGTTTGAGAGGAAAAGGTCCTCAGGCCAAATGAACCTGGACACTATTAATTTGGTTTTTTTACAAAGTGAAGTGTTTCTCATTCCTAGAATGATGCTGGGGCAGGGTTGAAGTCTCAGCTGAAGCCACAGGTGCCTGACAAGGCAGGTCCTCACTGCTGCCCAGGGAGCTGGGCTCAGCCCTGCTCCTGCCAGGGCTTGCTGTCTCCCCATGGGTCCTCATCAGCCCCATCTTCTCCACAAGCGTCTGGTGCTGGAGCTCTTCCCCAGGTGTGCTCAGCACTTACAACTGCAGCCTGAGACGATGGGTGCTGCGCTTTGTGACAAATGTCCCAGAAAAGCCCTCAAGGTTGATAATTTCAGAGCTGGAATTGCATGGAGGAAATGCTCTCCATTCTCAGAGCACCGTCAAATAGAAGCCCTGACTTTCTAGACCAGGCAGGTTTGTTTTGTAAGTATATAAACATCATATTTGTTATTTTACTCATGCCAAGTAGCCAGAATGGAAAAGCAGATGGCAGTTCATCCCAGATGTTCAGCTGGAGAGCATGTTTAAAGTCATCATTAGCCCTCCAAGTAACATGTAGGGAAAATCACCCAAAGGGATGTGTAAGAGATGACTCTGGTCCATGGCACAGCTTTGTCAGGTGGAGCCCACCCTGACCAGGAGGAGACACCACTCTCTGGCACAGCCCTGTCCAAAAAAGCTCTTCCACGGCTCCTCACTCCTGACTATCTGTGCCCCAAGCCAACATCTCCCATCCTGGAAGCTTTAACCTCCTCTCTGTTTGTCTGAAGTTTGGGCCAGATCTTCTCCATCTGGTGCTACGCGTTCCATCCCTGGGTAACCCCTCTCCAGACCTTTCCAATATGCTATTGAAACCTCTTGGTTTGTGCTGATATTCCTCACTAACACTCTGAGACATGTTTTTCACTGTTTTCCAAGCATTTGGCTCAGACATCAGCACACCTCCTGAGTCCCGTTTTTCAGCTCTGAGAAGTTGGCTGCATAGAAAACAGAGAAAAAAAAAAATAATCATTGTTGTCTGAGATGCTAATTAATAACAGACTAACCAAGGCGGAGACTAGAAATTCAGGGCTGGTTTTGTCTTCACTGCTTTTTCTACACCAAAAAGTCACTAAAACAAATGAAAATCCTAAACCAGGTGCTTACCTAGAGCTACTTTCTGTGATTTTTTTTTTTTCCACGTGTATAGGGATCTTTCCAATGACTTTACCTTCCAGCAATTCTAGCTGTTCAGCATTTGCTCCAGAAGTGTACTGCCCAACACATGTCAAGGCACAACCATGGATTATGGAATAAAAAGGCATTCTTTGTTTGCAGGGCTCGTTGTTTTGCTTCAGGTTGACTCACAGCAAATGTTCCAATGTGACTCAGAAAGAGACGATACTTAATTATAGAGACATTCTGTACCAGCATCTGAGGTTCAGCAACTTAAGATGCTGTTGCTGATAATACTAACTTTGCACTAATAGCCACTTCCATTCAAGACTCCGAAGGCTGTTTGAGCGTTACCCTGTTAAGTTGCCTAAAGAGCTTTAAAAAACCTGCCCGGTGCAGACCCCTCCGCTCATCTGGGGAGAAGTTTGGATGTAACCCAGGGCTGCTTTGCTTCAGATTGTCTATAATTAAAAATTCATAATACCTTCTGGAGGTAAGATTTATGTGCAAATCAGCTACACGCTGGTGGCCAGCCACATAAAACCTTTTTTGGCAAGGGTTGGAAGTGCTGTTGTTTTGAGTGTATGAAATGAGACATCCTGTTCCCAACCAGACTGTTATTTTTGATCTTTCATGGGGCTAAATTTGGGGAAGTTTTAGGAAAACACAGGCAACAAGAATGCCATTCATTTCAAAGGGAGCAGGATTAGAGGTAAAGACAGTTTTTACCTCTAGGCTAGTTTTGTGACACTAGGTGCATCTCTGGCTACTTTGGCCTAGTCTTTGGTCAGCACCTTTCAAGCTGCTGGGACACCATTTAAACTGGACTTGTGCTTCCAAACACTGTCTTCAACTCGGCTGAGCTAGAAGAAAGTGATACAGGACTGCAAGTACATAGATGACCTTCCTAGAGGTGATTACCCTTCTCCTGTTTACCACCTCCTTGGTGCCAGGGCGAGTGGAGCATTAAAGCAGCACAGCCCCAAAGCCCAGTTGCCCAATCGATGGTACCCAGTGAGACAGACCCACCGCCAGTCAGATGAGGAGCTCCAAGGCTGAGGGAAGAGTAGCATGCTTTTCAAAACCCCATTTTTTTTGTTGCTAGGGCTGCCGCTTATGCTATTGTTAACGTAGACACAGCTGTTCTTGGTTTAAGATATTAAGCAGAGTCCCAGGTGCTCATTTTATGGAGATTAATAATTAACTGGCAATTTTATAAAAGAAGCCCTGCTTCTTGTAAGCAGTTCCTCAACTGCTCAGGTTGCAGGAAAGCTCTTTCAGACTGAAGTTACATGGTTCCTGTTTGTTTGAAAGCACATCCTTCTCTCTTCCATGAACTTGAAGAGACCTTGAAGAGCCTGGGAGTTCTCTGGAAGGTGAGTGGCTTGTGCCTTTGGCCAGTTCTGCTGTTCCTCCTCCCTTATTCCTCTCACGTAGCAACTCCAAAGTCACCACAAACACGTAAAGTAAAATTGGAATGATTCAAACCAAATAACTAAAAAGTGAATGGGGAGAAACGTCTCCAACTTAAATTATTTGACTCCCAAAAATTACCTCCCTCCACACACCCCTGGCTGATTCAGGGCAGCTGCAATTGCTGTATTATCTATTGATGAACAAAAGAAATATAAACCATCAAAGAAACTGCCTGTGTCTGTTTAGTGCCTGAGTCTACCCAACCTGAAGAGAAGTTCCTTAATTTAAGTAACCATCAGCAGGAATGAAAAAGCATAGGAAGTTGTAGTCTGTGTTGGAAACCTCCCACGTAGGAATGTTCCCTAGACTTTTGTATTTCTTTTCAAATTCTGGCTGTTAGGAAAGAGGTAATAACAATCTCAAACTTTATTTCTTTTTCTTCTGCAGTTCCCTCCTTTAAAGCATTTCTTCCAAGCTGAGAGCCTCATAAATTCCTAGCAATGATTGTAGTCTTTGTAGGAAAT
This sequence comes from Gallinago jamesoni, assembly GCA_025769975.1. Lineage (NCBI taxonomy): Eukaryota > Metazoa > Chordata > Aves > Charadriiformes > Scolopacidae > Gallinago > Gallinago jamesoni. The sequence goes on along the minus strand of JAOQGH010000062.1, from coordinate 4,525,439 downwards.
TAGTTATGATGATGACTGCGCGCCCCAGTAGCATCATAGCTGTTTGATATGCAGCAATATTAAAGAACAAATGACAGTATCTTAAAATATGTTTTCTGGAGGCACATGAGGTCTTGTCAGACTGCATGATAAAGCAAAACCTCTAGGGCAGTTTGACTCAGTCACTTTTTCCTTTCCCTAACATGTGCTTCCCTGCACCAATGGACTCCTGTTTCCAGTGACTCAATCCTCAGTCTTTTAAAACAGCCCAATAAAGAAAAAGAATGGATTTATCTATTTTTTAGAACATTTTTGCCTTTATCATTACATTAGTTACTTCCAGGACAGTGAACAGTTCAGAGCTTGCTAATGGGTCTTGCTTTCTTCTGATTCACAGGGAACAAAGCATGAAAATGTTCTTCTAGTCCCTTACTTATTTTAGCTGGACAAGGTACAAGGGAGCCTCTTGGATTATTTTATTTTTGCACTCCTTCTCGTAGAGCACATTGCAGAGAAATAGATAAGCACAGGTGCTTACCTATTATTCTTTCACCCGCTTCCAAGTAACTCTTCTTGAATACTTCTGTGCTGGGAAAAAAAAACCAACTCTGTAATTTCTCCTCTGCTGATCACTGGCAATTTACAATGTTGCGAAGAACTTTAAAATACCAGTTACTTGGAATTAGAAAAAGAGTTTCAAGAAAGGTTTTAAAGGGCAAACTGATGGTGAAGGTGGAGGGAGTGCAGAGGTGCCTGGTGCCACCCAAGGGTCAGAAACCAAAGGCAGAGCAGTGCTGGATGTGGGTGTGATGTTTGGGAGCAGCAGGATGGTGACAGGGCACTGATTTTTTTGTGGTCAGGCTTCTCCTGTGCTACAGGGTGGGTCAGGTAAGCCCTATTCCTTGAAAGCCTTTTGGTGCCTAGAAGCACAGTGACTGCACTGGGTGGTGGGTGGAGAATTTCCCTGGGCTGTCCCAAGCTCACCGTGATGCTCAGAGCTGCTGTGGGGCCGGCGGAGGGAAGAAGGCTCGGCGCATTACAGCAGGCACAGCTCACTCCAGGAGTGACTGCTCCTTCTCCCACACACGCTTCAGGCTCCTGGTGGACCCTGGTGGGGCTCAGTTGTGTTGTGAAGGTATCGCTGCTTCTGCTTTCTGCAGGCGCTGTGCCTTGAGAGCATACTGGGGCTGTACCACAGTGGGGAGGGCTCATCTGTGTCCTGATATCTCCTGTGCTTAACAGGCAGCAGCAGCCCCACCTGGGTCCCCCCCTGCAGTGTAGGTATCCCCTGGGTCCAGCAAATCACAACTGCTCAGTGATCCATGATATTAAACCCAGCACCGCTCTGTTGGGGAATAAATGAACTCACCCGTTGGCAAAGATAAGGGCACAAGAGGCAGAATTTGTTTCCATGAAGGTGTTGTCTCTTTTAAAGTTGTTGGCAACACACCAGCCCTTTATCTAGAAGAAAACATCCCCGTAGCCCTTTGGAAAAGGGATAATTTCCCAAGCGTGTGGTGGGCTGGCAGAAATAATCCATGGGGTGAGGCTGCAGGAAGGCTTCCACCAACGTGGACCCACCACAACAGGGAGCTGGATCAGGCCCAGCCATTCACACTCTTCTCTTGAAAATACTTTCAGTCAGTCCTTCTTATAAACATACCCTGTGTTCACCCTTGCTATTGTGCCTGTGCCGAGTCACCACATCAAATTGCTGGTGGTACTTTGAAAATAGAGCTGTTCCTCCATTTCGGCCAGCGGGGGTGCACGCATTTGTGGTGGTGATGCTCCAGCCTTGTTTCTCCTGCAGCATACCTGCCTGCTGCTGTTCGGTTTGGCTCTTGGGTCCCACATCCACAAGAAAGGCTGGTAGAGCAAAGCCACCCACTGCACAGGCCAGGGCATGGCTGGTCTGCAGGAGTGAAGGTGGAAGTGCTGCCATAGGTGGCACTTCTAGATCCTGCTGGGTGTCCTGCTGCAGCGTTCCTGGCTGCCACTGGGGCTGTCCCATGACTGGGGACAATGCCACAGCCCTGTGTCCTGGTGCCATGCACTAGACCTCTATAGCAGAAGACAGACCAATCAAAGAAACCCAAGAATGAAAAGGAAAAATTATCCTTTGAGAGAGTTTTGTGGTTTTTCTAACATCTTTTGAACTTCAGTACTAGCTAAATCAATCGTCTTTTCCTGGACACACACTCTGCTTCTTTTTTCCCCAATTTTCTTTCAAATCCAAGTTTCACTTGGAGTTCCCCAAGACAAACACTTGCTGCCACCTGTGCAAGGAGCCTGCAGTGGCTCCCAGGCAGGGCTATTGCTCCAGGGAAGCCTGGATGGTTCAGGATGGGAACTGGAGAGGGCTGTGGGACCAGCCCAGGGGCTGCAGGGAGAGGGGCAGTTGGCTCCTTTCCCCTGAGACGTGTGGGAAATAAACTCCTCCCTGCTCTCACCCAGGCACGACTGCTTTGAAAACACCTCCTGACATACTACCAAAATCAGAAAAACAAGTAAATGCATTTTAGGCTCTGTATTTTAGCTTTTCCTAACTCTCTTAGTTTCTCTGAGCTGACAACTAATGCCACCCACCTGGCTTTCCCCCCATGATGAGGAAAAAGAGGCAGCAGGCTCCTGGAGGCAAAGAAGAGGAAAGCTAGGGTATTGTAGAGAGAAGGTGGGAGCTGTGTAATTTACATAACAAAGAAATTTTGGGAGGTTTCAGCTCATTCCTGTATCATAGTAACATTTTTTTGTGTGTGTGTGTGGCTGTTGTGGCTATCGTTGGGCTGCCTTCTGAAATGGATCCGTGTGAGAAATGGGTTGTTAAAGGCATAAAGCTTTGATCAGGGGCCAAAGTGAAGCTGTGGGTCTTATTTTTGATTCCTGCCATTGGTTTACAGCTCCATAAAGACATGCCAAGGCACAGGGTGGAAGGTGGTACCTTAAAACCCGTTGCCCATCCCTTTCCCCAGTAGACCCCCATGCTCCCCACTGCCGGGACAGGCAGAAGGGCGCCTATGAAAATGTCTTGCCAAATTTTTCTCCAGCCAACAGGCCCTTTTTGGTGCTCAGTTTTTGAGCACCAAAGTAAAAAAAACACTGACAAAAAGCTTGCAGCTTGCCAACGAGCTGTTTGGCTCACGGAGAGTCGGAGATGGCTCTTGGGAAAGGGCTTTTCCTCCTGCCGACGGTGCCCTCATCTCTCTGTGTCAGTTTGCAAAAAAGAGGGAGGTTTGCTTTCTGGAGCACATGGTGTCTCTATCCCTCAATTTTTGGATGTTGAAAAGAGATGGGGGCTTCGTAGATGGTTAAAGGAAAGAGCAATGTAGATATTTTTATTTCTGGAAAGCCAAGAATTTTAGTGAGCGCAGCTGGGGAGGTGGCAATAATGCCAAGGAGACAAAGCGTTGGCCAGCTCTGCTTTTCTTGGAACGGAGTTGAATGAAGTGCAGTTGAGAGAAAAGACTGAATGCAAGAAATTATTTTCATAGTATGAACGCAAGCTGGCCCAAGCTGGAATAGTCATCAGTGTTTCAAAAACTTAGCTCTGATGTACTGAGATATTTGAGAAATGTTAAAAAAAACCACCCAAACAACCCCCAAAACTGTCACCACCACCACCAAAAAAAAATCCCACAGCGAGTAAGACCCTTTGAAAGAGACTGAATATTCTGTGGACAAAATAATCCAGTGGGGGAGGCCTGGGGTAGAAGAGATACAAAAGGATGTGCAGAGCAGATGAATGCTATCTCAGGGTGAGAAAACTTCTTCCAAAGCTACTTCCATCTATCGGAGACGAGGCTGTTTTTCACTTCTTACTGTTATTCTACTGTCACTTTCCTCCCTGAAAGATGTGCTCCCTGAACAGCACTGTGTCCTCTGAAGTCATTTGCCTCCTCCAGCCCTGTAGCAAGCCCCTTCTGAGTTGGCAGCAGCCATGCTCAGTCACCGAAGTCAGGCTTGAGAGATTGTAAGTTGAAAATTTTGGTGCTGTAGAGAAATATTAACTTCCTAAGGTTAAAAAAAAAAAATAATATTATGTGGTTTTTTTTTTAATTACTTTCTTAAATTGAATGCGGTAAAAATTATTGCACATAGCTAAAATTCCAGATTGGCATTGATTACACTTATGTCCTGGCTTTCATGCAAATTTTTGGTGAAAAACTAGCGTTCTGGGGACAGAGGTATGGCCTGTAGAACATCACCCATTCTCTGATCGCCTTCTGAAAAAGAAAGTTCAAGGATGGGGTTTGCAACTGTGTATTTCAAGGCTCATGTCAGCCCTGCCTCCAGGGAGTCTTCAGAAGCATTTCAAGGTTTTTTTTTATTTTGCTTTTACTTTCAAATAATATTTTATCTTCTGCATTTCTTATTAAAGGAACAGGGCGCTCTGTTCCCATTAGCTGCCAGTAAAATCTGATTAGCTGGGGTGGTGGTGGTGGGGGGAGGTTTGTTATTTTTCAGCAACTTCAGAGCAGTATTTAGCCTTGTGCATCTTCCCATCCTCCCAGAAGAATTTTCTTCAAACTAAGGGGAGAAAAAAGGCACAACAGAAGCTTCTACAGCAACTCGCCTACCTCTGCCAATGAGACTTGGCTCCGGAACAGCCTGTCTGGTTTTTTCTCTTGGTATTGAATCCTTTACAAAGGAATAAAACCCACTCACCAGTGCCCATTTCCACCTCCTGATGGACTGTGATCAGCAGCTGCCGCCGCATCACCAATGATCGAGCCTCCTCTGTTATGTCTTGCCTCCACTATCAATCAAGTCTTCCTTGTCAGGAGAGATTCTTCAGGATTAGCATCCTGAGGATGCTATGTAAAATTTTATGCTCTGAATTGACAGCGTTTCCCTTGGTTACTTTGCCTTGTTTCTGCTTTACAGCCCTTTGATAGTCGCAGGAAATAGGAAACAACGTGAAATTTGAGGATATAATTTTGTACTGTCTCACTGCTTAGAGTGATGCGCCCATAACCCGCGGGGGCATTTTGCTGTGGATGACCTGTGTGTGCTACGGCCAGCGTGTCTGGCACACTGAATTAGAAATAATTGCAGATACATTAGAGAAGTCACGGAAAACCCGTCAGGTACATTTGTACCGAGCTTTATAAAGGCGACTGGCCGGAGCTGACTCCCACTGCTGAACTGGGAAGCTCTCCCTCTCCTGGCAAGGGATGCACATCTAACCAAGACTGCTCTCGAGGAAAGGGAAAAAAAAAAAAAAAAAAAAAGAGGGTCCCCGGGAGCTGAGCTCCCTCTCAGAAATGGTGCTATGTATTTTATGTGAAAGTGTTTATTTGGCATTGAAATGTGATAACTTCACACATCCCCTTCTCATCCTCTTCTCCAAAGAGCCCTGGATAAGTGAGTGACCTGGTACAAACAACCCTAAACTCCTCTGAGAAGAAATTCACTGGAGGGGCTTTTTCTGTCGCATACGGTCCTGCGGTCACAAAAAGAAAGTAGCAAATGTACTCAAAGTCTCTTAGCATAAAATATTAGAGAGATTTGCACCGGTTCCACGCTGCAGAACTGCCTGTTTTTAGGTGTTTCAGGATAAACATACAGGGTGCTGGGCATGGATTCTTTTAGTTACATTTGCAAACTCCGGACCATGATAATAGAGTATTTGGATCACAAGGTCATGTAATTCCTCACCACTCACTGTGGGTATTTTTACAGGATGCTTATGTGCCAGTCTTCGCCGTAGAAAGGCTGAGCCTGTGTATCCAGGAAAGTCACTTTCAGCTCCCAACTCAAGCCTCAGTGTCCTGGGCAATCCCACGCAGGTCCTCTGATCATCTGTCCCTTTCCTCTGTCTGCAAGATGGCAATTGCGTTTCACTGCCTGCCAGGAAAGCTGTGAGAATAAAAGCTCAAGTGCCATTTCAGGGACATTTAATTAAGTACCCTGGCAGATAGACAGTCCGTACCCAGCACTTTACTTTCATGTTTTTTCCCACAAAGAAGGATTTTTTTTCTCTCTTTTTTTTTTTTTTTTAAAAAAAAGACACTAAAACTGTGCAGAGTCTGTTTACCTCAGGGTGCTCCGTTCTGCTGAAAAGAAATTTCACCACTTCAAGGAGGACCTGAAAGTAATTAGTGAGGTTTACTTTGGAATGACTATATAAACTGTGTTCCACCCACTCCCTCCTCAGCTGAGCATCTTCTGATTACACGATTCATTTACCTCTTTGTTTACTGATGCTGCTTCTCCACAGATGGGAGCAGGTATGACCTGCTCTTCCCGAAGCCCTGTCGTGCTCCAGGAGAAAGGATGCAGGTGCTGGTGGAGGGACCCTGGAGGTGGCTGCCTGTCCCCAGCCTGTCCCCAACCCACACCCAGCACCAAGAAACCCACCATGCTGGAGGCACCACTGTGGTCCCAGCAGAGCTGGTGGCCTGCAGCACATCTCCAACTGGGACCGAAGGGGAAAAGGATGATCCCTCCAAGCGACACACCGGATTTGCAGGCTGGAATTGGCCCACAGGCACAATTCAGAACATTTGGAACTTTACGCATTGTAATTCTCAGAAATGTGGAGGCAAAACCTGGTGGGAGAGCAGATGCAAATGAAGATAGAAGAAGCCCTTCATTGTTGTTTTTTTTGTTTCTTCTGGAGCTCAGCCTGAGCGTGGTGAGGGTGCGAGCGAGGATGTCACGCCTGGCTCTGCTCGCCTCGTCGTTCGCGGGAGCAGAATCCTGTCTGAAGTCAAGATAATTGGCTGGAAGGGGTTTGCCTCTCCCTCGCAGCTTGTTCTCTATAATGTGTTCTCTCAATGGTGGACTCTTCCCCATTTTTGAGGATTTGCAGTGACTCCGTGTGAGCTCTTGGATGAGGGTGTCCTGCAATAAATCCTCACCGTGGAGGGTCGTTTTGCCCAGTGGTCTGCTGGGCCTCCAAGAGGAACTAAGTGGACATAAGGATTCCAGGAAAGGAGTTTGTGTAACTCACATGTCGAGCTAGGATTTGGCTTCTCCTGTTCAAGAATCCCGTAGTGGAAAGAGCAGGTTACTGGGAGAGATCATAGAATCATAGAATGGTTTGAGTTGGAAGGGATCTTAAAGATCATCGAGTTCCAACCCCCCTGCCCTGGGCAGGGACACCTTCCACCAGAGCAGGTTGCTCAAAGCCCTATCCAGCCTGGCCTTGAACCCCTCCAGGGATGGGGCAGCCACGACTTCACTGGGCAACCTGTTCCAGTGTCTCACCACCCTCACAGTCAAGAATTTCTTTCTAGTGTCTAATCTAAATCTCTCCTCTTCCAATTTAAACCCATTGCCCCTTGTCCTGTTGCTACACTTCCTCGTAAACAGTCCCTCTCCAGCTCTCCTGTAGCTCCCTTCAGATATTTATAAGCTGTTATAAGGTCTCCCCAGAGCCTTCTCTTCTCCAGGCTGAACAACCCCAGCTCTCTCAGCCTGTCTTCACAGGAGAGGTGCTCCATCCCTCTGATCATCTTCGTGGCCCTCTGCTGGACCCATTCCAACAGGTCCATGTCCTTCCTGTGTTGAGGACTCCAAAGCTGGATGCAGCTTTATCTCCTACTGTCTCCCCCAGAAGTGGAGGCCCAAACAGCTCAACTGTCTTAAATAATTTTTGCAGGCATCCAAACTTTGAGTCACGGTCTGACACCACTGGACTGTCCCAGCACATGAACTTCTCAGGTCATGCCTGGGTCATGCTGGAGGTGGCAGAGTGACCCTGAGCCCAGGAGCACGGAAAGGGAAGCAGGAGGACAGAATGTAGCCATTTATTTCAGCATACTTAAGGGAGAATTAGTAAAAGCAATGACTAAAACACTCTTTTTACTCTTGGGAGTACGGGCTGAAAGAACCTGAAACAAAGGAGAAACTCTGTAAGGTGTTGCCTACCAAAAGCCACTATTTTTTACTGCAGATTGCTGAGATTGGAGGACAAAGTTGTTCACTCTGAGCCACTTATTTGGTTCTCAGCAAGTCCTTGGTGGAGCTGGAGGTAACACTGGTGGTGGGGAATGGCACGTTACCGCAGGCAACAACAGCCCTGAAGCTCAACGCTCTCCTCTGCAGGAGGTACCCTTCCCCTTCTTGAGAGCTGCTCTCCACCAGATTTTCTGATATCATTATTTTTTTAGGCTGCTCTTCTCCGGAGCAGCATTCCTCTGCCTGGAGGGGATGTGGCTCTGAGCCCATCTTCTCTGCAGCCCGCAGCTCCAGACTGCCTGTCTGTAGTCCCGAAAGCCAGAGACATTGCCAGCAGCACCCTTGGCTGATGCTAAATGATTGAAGAGGTTTAGTTCAGCATCCACATCATTAAACACAGCATCAATTGGATGCTGAGACAGATCGGCAGAGGGCGGGTAGGGTGTGTAATCATTTGCAGGTCACACCTAGAGGGTTCCTGCCTGTGTCTGAATTGAATCACTTTGACAAGAGACATGGGGTGCTGCACTTAGCAGAAGGGGCTCCCCTTTTAGGGCTGTACTGAATCATTTAAGTGCTCAAAAGTGAAGATCAAACAACAGACTTACTAGAGTCCCTAAATAAACCTTATCTGCACCAAGCACACCCATCAATTTTACTGCCATCAAGCAGATACAGAAGGAATTAGTTGCCAGGGAATGCTTCTAATTTAAATGTTAGCAGCTGTTATTATTTCAGAGTGGCAAATGTTATGATTTTGCCTAAAAGTCTGCTCTCAGTAAATTAAAACATTTTGTAAAAGCTGGATGATATCTGCAATGACTGTCCCATATTGAGAGGGGAATGCAAGAGCAAGCCGACGGTGATTAATGTTAGTGGGGATGAAGGAGCACACAGATAAAGCTTGTGTTGCCAAGTGCTGCAGGCTGAGAAGATCTTTTCCTCCCCAGAAGCCAGACCTCAGTGTAACCTGTGCAGAAAAACACTCCCCAAAGCACTCGGTGCCTTTGAATGCCTTTTAAAGTAAATGCAGTTGGACGGTTGCTTTCACCCATGGTGGCCATTGCAGTGGGGCCAGTGTGGCCAGTGGCTGGACCAGTGCAGGTGAGTCAGAGCTCTCGGCAGGTTGCCATCCCTCCCGGCCCTCCTTGTGCTGGGAATTACGGCAGGACACACCAAAGCTCACCTGCCTTTTTCCACCTTCAGACACAGGCTACTCCAGGCTTTACTATTGCCATGACGTTAAGCTGTTCTGCACAGTACACAGCCCCCGAGTTAAACATATTTGTGATTCTGAACTGTTAGCACCTGTCTGGATTACAGAGCTCCGTTATTTAATTCATTACTGGGGTAATCACTCCATTACTGCTAAACTGGGTTTATTTTTAAAGTCCTATTATCGAGCCCATGAAACATCCTGCAAGACTTCCGTGCCTGTTCGTCCCACATTTTCTGAGGCACAAAAGCAGTTCCAATCATTGCAAATGAAGAGGAATACTGTGTCCTCAGAGCATTAAAGCAAATATAGAAAAAAGAGAAAGTTCCCAGATCATGGTTTTCAAGGACTGTCCAAACTCTTATTTATAACACACATTTTGAGTAGAAGAAAAAAAAAATCTAGGGGTTGATATATAGCTCTCACTCATTCTGTTATTTATCAAACCTGTATTTAAAACAGAAAATTGTAAACTAGTAGCTTCTCTAGGGAACAGGAATATTGCAAAAAGCTGCCTGATATAACAGGCACCCTGAATGAATTTTTCCTCATTTAGACTTGGGAAATTTAGCTGTTGAATTTTCTCCCTCTGCACAAGGCTCAAGCACTGAAACTTCCCATCTTTCAACTTGGGATGGCAAAGCACAACCATTTTCTTTTTCAAGCCAGAAATCTCATTGTTGCACCAGTAGTCCCTGTTTTAGGTTTTGCTCGGCGTGGTCCCCTGCAGACCCTGGCCTGGGAGGAGAGAGGGTGCTCCTGGAGGCATGGATGGTTTCTCTGAGGGTTGCTCTCTGGATCTCCTTTGCATGGTCTGAAGCAGAAACAACTCAAAAGTGGGAGTAGGAATTTTTCTCAAGCAGCTCTCACAAGGAAAGGCTGAGAGATTTGGGTCTTTTTAGTCTGGAGAAGAGTGAGGGGAAATCTGATCAACACCTATAGATACTTAAAGGGTGGGTGTCAAGAGGAAGGGGCCAGTTTTTTTCAGTGGTGCCCAGTGACAGGACAAGAGCAAATGGGCACAAACTTGAATATAAGAAGTTCCACCTAAACATGAGGAGGAATTTCTTCACTTTGAGGGTAGCAGAGCCCTGAAAGAGGATGCCCAGAGAGGTGGTGGAGTCTCCTTCTCTGGAGACATTCAAAACCTGCCTGGACACGTTCCTGTGCGACCTGCTCTGGGTGGACCTGCTCTGGCAGGCGGGTTGGACTAGCTGATCTCCAGAGGTCCCTTCCAACCCCATCTCATTCTGTGATTCTGTGACCTTTCCCCACCAGCATGGGAGGCCTGTGCTCAGCACCAACAACGGAGCTCGGAGAAGGACGGACAGAGACACAGACAAGAAGCCAAAAAATGCACTTTTGGAGTATGATGGGAACTTTTACATTAGGAAAATGTTTAATGTAATGGCCTTGTATTCTCAGTATTTCTCTTATGCCATCTTATGAGGTCTTTACATACCTTATAAATATGAAATACAACAATCTGCAGGGACCTGTAGGGACAATTTTATTCAGTTTTGTGAGCTCAATACTCCAGTAATGAAACGTTTTCTTTATATCTTCATGGGAGCAGACAGGGACAAGCATTTTAATACATGTACCTACTAAGACTGAGGTATCAGCCTGGGGAGAAAGGCTCCATTACTATTGTGATCCGGCCCATCATTAAGTACTGTCCAGTAATCAAGCTGAATCATGTCTTTAGAAGTCATTTCTTTAAAATTAGCTTAAATTAAGGTGCAAGATTGAGCAGCCTTGACCCTGGATGCTTTTACATACTGTATGCAGAACTGACTGCTGAATTATCTGCCTTATCTTTGCCAGGCAGGCAAATACTGGGATGATACCATGAACCCACTAAGTCCAGTGACTCAGCCCTAACAGCTGACTTGGCCTCTCCAAGCAAAGGCAACGCAGTCTGTGCTTTTTTCCAAAAGACCATGCTGTCCTGTGTTAGAGGTCATGAGAGACTTTTCTGAGTGAGAAAGGTGAAGATCAAGTGAAACACTGTCTAAAAACGAACTGTAGCAATGACCTGTGAAAATCACAGAATCATAGAATGGTTTGAGTTGGAAGGGACCTTAAAGATCATCGAGTTCCAACCCCCCTGCCCTGGGCAGGGACACCTCCCACCAGACCACGTTGCTCAAAGCCCCATCCAGCCTGGCCTTGAACCCCTCCAGCTTCTCTGGGCAACCTCTTCCAGTGTCTCACCACCCTCAGAGTAAGAGGCCCTTTGGCCTTCATCAAAACTGAGTCTACACTGGATCTATTCAGAAAGTGGATCTTCATCTCAATTGAAATGTCAGCAACTTGACATTTCTTTTTGACACAAAAAAGCACCAAGACTAAAAATGCTATACAATGTCATGAAAATGAAAAGTTCCAAAAGTTTTTGACTCAAGGAATGTCAAAGAGAGAAAGCCAAAAATCTTTCATAGAAAAAAAAGATTGCCTCTGCACAATTCAAATGAATGTGTTTGAAAAAGTACATTTCTTCCTTGCTTTCTCTGTTTGACTTGGAGGACCCAGAACAAACGTTAAGTTGTGATGCACGACGAGCACTGAAGTCTGCTAAAAGCAGCTCAGAATGTTTATAAGTGGATAATAACCGCAGCAAAACAGCATATGATTGCTTAAGTGTTTGAACCTTTGACAGAATAAATCATTTCTGCAGAGAATACTGTAGTATGCCAGTAGCACTGGGCACACGGGGTTTTTCACGACGATGGGGGTTTGTGCATGTGCATCTAAATGCTGTTCTGCCAAGTCGTCCTTCTAATGCATGGGAAAGGAGTGAAAGGGAACATGGGGAAATGAGCATGCAACCACGCAGTGAAGGAGCTCCAGGATGAAGCCCCCTGTGTCTCCACAGCCTCCGTAATGCCGTTCTGGAGATGCTAGTGGGTGCTCGCCCACCCCGGAGCTGCTCAGAGCAGACTCCCAGCCACGCCGGGGCCACCACGTGGGTCAGAAAGGGCATGTGTGTGCATAGATATACATATATACACAGGGTGGCATTCGCCACGAAGCCCTTGGCAGCAATTTCTGCATCTCCAGAAGATGCGTGAAGGAAAGTGGTTGCCATTTCTCCTTTGGCAGCAAGAGTCCTGGCCTCAACGCGTGCCACCGCCCTCCACCTTCGTAGCTGTACGTGATGTGTTCGTGATTTACCATCCTCCAGATAAAATCCTGACCGAGTTGATTAGTATCCTTACACAACAGGAACTATGAAGAGAAAAAGATGAAATGCCCCACTTGCCAGTTCGTGCCCTGACCCAGCCATGTGTCCAGCTCAACCCCTGGGCAGGCTGTGGGCCAGGAGAAAAAAAGGGGTCTGAGGATGCTGGGGAAGGGTGGAGAAGGCTGGTGACATCATCTCTGAAGACACATATGACAAAAGCACTTATGCCGAAAGACATTCCGTGCTGCTAAACGAATGCTGGGACGCAGAGTCTGTGAGAAACACGAAGGAGTTGACTTTTCTCTCCTGTCCTATGTGCAAACCTGCCTCTTCCCCACACGGCCTCTCCTGCCCTCCCAGCAGCCGCATGCCCCCCACCCTGGGGTGCGGGGTCCCACTGCAGGAAGACAGCACAGAAAGGCACTTTCCATCCGAGTTTCTGAGCCTGGATCCTGAGCTCTCTATAAATGACCGTGGCTGCAAAGGCAGGGAAGCAGGATAGGTATTTCCACCCACGCTGCTGCTCTTTGCTCCTGCTCTCCCCTCCCTGCCCCAGCTCAGTGCACAGAGGGCCGAGCTGCAGCAAAGAGTGTCCCTGGACACCCAGCAGCACCCTGAAACTTCTGTTCTCCTTTTCAGGTTGCATTTCACTTTTTTACGCTGTCCTCCGTGCCACGGGAGAGCGAGAAGGGGGCAGTGCTGGGAGCTCTCTGGAGGCAGAAATCCTTGGGTCTTCCCTGCTAAAACTCGGGAACGGAGAGAAAGGAAGATGCTGCAGGTTTGTAAAGATGCTTCACCCCACGAGCTGTTGTGCTGGGTACCCAGAGAGGAGGAGGAGGAGGAGGAGGAGGAAAAGGAGGAGGAGGAGGAGAGAGGAGAGAGGGAAGACCAGAGCACACCCACTCCCTCTGTGTTTTGCTGCTCTGCCAGATCTGCACATGTCAGCCTCTCCCATCGACAACTGTGTGGGGTTGCAATCCACCTCAGGAGAAAACTAGGAAGAGATACACTATTGGCTATTTCATATGCGGTGTGTCATCTGGCAGGCTGTATATATCACAGGGAAAGCAGGGACCACTCAGCCTCTGAGCAAAGCTGCTTCACTGTATGGCTCAGAGACACTTTGAGGATGGAGAGAAAAGGGAAAGGCAGCCCTTGCTTTTCTGATTCTGACAAGCTCTAAAAACTCTTGGGAAACGGAGACCTGACAGATGAAGGACTATGTGGAAAACCAATGAAGCAGATTTCCAAGGAGGAGTTGTGGAGAGAGAAGCAGAACAGTGACCAAAGGGAAATATTCACTAGGATTTCTTGCTAGTATTTGGGGATCTCTGATATTTCCACACCTGAATCAGCTTCTGCACATAGGGCATATGGGACTGGAAAAGGAAGAGCAGCTGGAGCATCCCTGGAGCAAAGCTCACATGCAATCAGCGCAGGAAGACGGACCCGTTTATCACCTCTTTTATGTAGTTTGCAGCCACAGGGCAGATTTTTTTTAAAACGCAAGTATGTGTGTCCCCTCCTGCAATCACTGACTTCAGCAGCTGAGCTGGAAGGAAGGAGGGCAGAGAGGAACGTGCAGCCTGCCCCGGGGACATGGGCAACGTTAGAGCCATGAGCAGGCACACGTGGTTCCCTTTGCAGTACATCTCCAAGCCCTTCTGGAGAGCAGAGAACCACAATGCCACCAACTTCTTCTCTGCCCTCTACGGCTTCCCTAACCAGTCCTTGTTCCACAGTGATTTGGACCTGGAGGATCTGGGGGACTTTGAAAGCGGCACCAAGTATGAGGGCGAGTCCCAGAGCCGGATGGTGAAGGCGCTGCTGATCGTCGCCTACTCCGTCATCATCTGCATCTCCCTCTTCGGCAACATCCTGGTGTGCCACGTGGTGATCAAGAACAAAAGGATGCACTCCGCCACCAGCCTCTTCATCGTCAACCTGGCCGTTGCCGACGTGATGATCACCATTTTGAACACCCCCTTCACGCTGGTGAGCACCCGGCCTCTCTGTGTCCTGCTGGTGTCTGTGTGTGCCTGTCAGCTGTGTGCACGTGGACTGAGTGGGCTGGTAACAGGCTAATAGGCAGAGTATCTTCTTGGTGTGTCCTCCTCTCCTTCCTTTTGCCTCCCAGACAAGCTGCAGTTGTGCCCCCCCCCCCCCCCTTCTCCCTGACTTCCCCCTCGCAGGCAGGGTTTGCTGAGCAGAGCCAGGACCTCCAAACCCTGTCGGGAGGCATCGCTCCTCCTCAGCTCTCCTCCCTCTTCAAGGTCGGTGACGAGGCACGGCTGCGTGCCTTTCCATGGGGGAAGGTAAACGGGGACAAGTTTGACACTAGAAAGTCCCAATAACTGCCAACTTCCCTGTGGAAATGATGCAAACGAGGTCAGTCCTCGTGAAGGTGATGGCAGGGAGAGCTTGGCGTGCCTCTCACTCGGGCACCACAAACTGTGCTTCCTGGGGCTGGCTACCCTTTGTTTATTTTCAGTTACTAAATAATATAAGATATAAAAAAAAATATTAAAAGAATGAGGCAGGAAGAATGAAATGATTCATTTCTTGTCCCACCATCACCATCTGTAAACGCTGAGTAAGCAGAACTCTCCGTAGAGCTGAATTTGACACAGCCCTCTGGTTTGAAAGGATCCCAAACGCTCCTGCTTCAGTCCTTAGAGCTGGCCATAGTGTTCTTCCACCTTCCAAAAGCACTCCCTGAGTTATCAGTTTGAATTCACCTTTTCTTAGGTTGAGCCTGTTTCTTCGGTGAGAATTCTCTGCCTCGCTCCGATGGGATTCGCGTCCCATAATCCGTTCAGGGAAAGGATAGTGCCCTCTTGTGTGTTTGCACAACACTCACACATTTGGCACAAGTAATTAAATAACTGTAAGCTCTCTTAGGAAAGAGCTTCACATCAGCTTCAAAGAAGCAGCACGTTGCTACACATTCAGTGACAGTCATTACTACTAGAGTTGTCTCTATAGAGAAATTAATTAGATTAATTGAAAAGAGATTAGCTAGCCTTGACTAATTTTCTGTGTGGACAGATGTTCATAGTAAATGTGCTTTATTTCAAATTAGCTCAATCTGCTTCCAGAATGAGTTACATTAATTTGGAATAAATATTGCGCAGCCATAAATAACAGGGGAGTGAGACGACCACCTTTATTTGGAATAACCTCTGCAGAAAAGCCACGATAAGTAACACCCCTCTGGGAAACCACAAGAAATGCCCTGCTGCCCTTGCCACTGTGGTCTCAGAAAGGGTTTTAGATGTTCCCTGCCTCCCTCCCTTCCCTGGGATTTCATGCCCAGGTGGAGATGGCTCCTGGACCTGCAGAGGTCAGATCAATGAGGAAGGCGGCCCAGCTTGGGAAGTGTGAGTTGCTTTTTCAACAGGAGGGTGAGATTTTCCTCTCTGCTTGTGTAACTTAATTGACACCCCGGGAATTGCTGTTGATGTGTCTCGCACGATGTGGTGAGAGGAGAGTGCTCCTCAGAGATCAGCGTGTGAGTGAGAACCTGCCACCCAGCTCCACGTCCTGTTCCTGAGCGTGGGTGGCAGCTGCAGACCCCAGGGAGGGTATGGGCACCAGGCAGGGATGCTCCACAGCCAGGCAGCCCCTCACTCAGAGGTGTTACCTCCCTAATTCACTGCCCTCGATGATTTTTCCTTCCATGAATTTCTCTCGCTAAGTTTTGAACCAACGCAACTTTCAACATCCACAAATCCCAACATTTTAACACAGACAGACGTGCAACTGGTTTTAAGGAGGAAAGCTACTTTTTTTTTCCCCTACAGAGCTGAACCAGGATTTCATTACGTTTTCTAGAAGGGCCATGTCACATACACCTGCACGTGCAAACACACATACACAGGGCACTACTCAAACAGATTTGTTTGCTCAGCATAATAAATCTCACCTCTGTTTCAAAGCCTCTTTCAGAGTCACTGTTTCACCAGAAAAACTGAGTATAATGCATCTACAAAGCATGAAGAAGCTCTATTAAAGCATTTCTTCCTTACCATACTCCAGGGAAGTCTCTTGGCTACTCTTCAGCCTAATACACGCTGTTTTATGCCAATTTTGTCTGTTCTTCAGGTGCGGTTTGTAAGCAGTACCTGGGTTTTTGGAAAGCTGATGTGTCACATAAGCAGGTTTGTCCAGTACTGCTCCGTCCACGTGTCTGTGCTGACCCTCGCTGCCATCGCCCTGGATCGGCATCAGGTAAGCAGTCAACATCACACTGACATTTGCTAGAAAATATGGTGCTAAATACACAGTTTTCCCCCCTTCATTTATGAAGAGTCGTACAGTTTTTAGGTTTGCCCCATGACTTTGGGATGCCTAAGACTGGAATTAGTGAGAACCGTGTTACCACGTGTCAGTTCAGGGTGAGAAATTCTCCTCTCCTCCCCTCCCCATACTTCTTTGGTGAACACCAACCAGGAGAACCTTACAGGTCAAGCAATGAGTGCAAACCAAAGGGTTTCCTTGAAATAAAACACAGTTTGTAATTTTTGCTAAGGCTGATAAATGTACTGGGAGAGCAGATCCTGCAAGGTGTGCTCTCAGGCAGACTGCCTATTTTCCTTGCAGTGTTGGAGTCACAGAAATAGTTGTTACTGAAAAGCAATTTCACATGATAAATGACATGGCTAGATGAAGTTCCAAACAATAATGGATTCCACTCTGATTGTCTGGGATGTGCTCCATCTGGTGTCAGAAAATTACCCTGACTGACGGAGTACAGATCATCCATTTCTGTCTTTTTTTTTTTTTACCACAAAAAGTTTGGTTGTCTGCCCATTCTGTGTGCAACATTACAGCTCCTGAAAGTAAAGCGTTTGGATAAGGATTCGTTTTAATCAGTAGATTCCAAGTTGATTGCAAAGCATGGTTCGGTATCAAGGAGTGTTTTTTTAACTAAGGGCAAACCCAACACCTGCCTTTAAATTCAGTGGAGTAGGTTCCTCAGAACTGGAATTAACTAGTATGTCCCAAGAGAGATAAAAATAGAAGTAAGATGTCACTGAGCAAAGAGAAATCAACACTTGCCTCTAAAAATACTGCTAGTCCTGAGAGGTACCAGAGCAGACAGATGCTCCAGGGGAGTAGTAGAAGCTCAATTAAGTAGATATTTATAATGAGACTAGAAAAGACATGCGTAAAATACCAAAGGCTTCCTCAGCCAAAAGATCATTTGGATGACATGATAGGTCTATTTTTAACTATTGCTTCATTGCCTAATATAATCATCCATAGAGCACGTAGCTCGACAGATATCTAACCATCCTGATCTCTGAAGCCAAGCTGATGCGTGTTTCTCTGCTCGGGGCTCTGGGCCAGCAGTAACATTTAATACTTGAACATCTCTTTGCATTTTCCACCCTTTATAGTCTCCAGAGCAGTGTAAAATGAGTCTCTCGTTTCTGCCCTTCAACCCTGGAGAGTTGCAGAGCTTCTGCAATGCTTCGAACTTCAACGTGAGGCTGAAAGAGCAACCAAGAAATTGTCAGATAAAGTAGCCCTCCTTAGCAGCAAACCCACCTTGGCCTACACCACGCTGTAGCCAGAATTTCATGGGGTTAACTGTGACTATAAAAGGGACCAGCCTTCCAGACTGGTAGTTCCATGTTGGCCAAAGATTACATTCAACCGTGGTTCTCAAGGATCTTGTCACTCCGTCTTGCGAGTCCACCAAATGCCAGACATTGTGAGCCCCATGGCTGCCATCTGTTTTGGAGCCCCTGTCCATAGTAATGAGGAGATTATTTTTTTGCACTGTAGTACAAGCCAGAACAGCCTCTTGGCTTTCAACTTGTGCCAGACTTAAGGACCACGCTGAGCGTTCCTTGCTGTCCAGGAAAGCACCCACACTGTTTGCTTCTTTCTCAGTGATCACTGTGAAATGCTTGCTCCTGGACATGGATAAAGCAAAGATGCATCCTTTTTTGTCTAAGGCTTGCAGCTTGTTTTTATCAATTGGAGACATTGTAAATCCTCAGGATTGGTTGTTCTCCGCAGGTCATCATGCACCCCCTCAAACCTCGCATGTCCATGGTGAAAGGAGGGATTTGCATCATTATCATCTGGGTTATGGCCAGCTGCTTCTCTCTGCCTCATGCCATTTATCAGACTTTGACAAGATTTTATATCGGGTAAGACATTTACATGGTGCTTTTTTTCTATATGACATGTGCAGCTTAATCAAAGCCCCACAGATTCTAAGGCACACGTCTCTCCATCTGTGTTATTAAAAAGGAAAGCATGGTGAAACAGAGAAGTCTTTTTTCTCCTTGACTGCATGGTGTGTTTCCCATAAAAGGACCATGAAAATCAATGGAATTGCTTTCAGGCTTGTTTGTTGGTTGATTTTGGCTCAGAGATTCAGCCCTGTGATTTGATGTAGGCACGGAGGAGAGGTGCTCCTCGTCGTTAGAGGGCAGAGATGTCAATATGGATTATTGTTTTTTCTTTTCCTGGGGAGGTGTTTAAAATATCTTCATTGGGGCCAAAGGTCAAACTTGAAGCAAGATTTTCCATTGGAAGTGGCATTTGCCAGTGTTACTGAATGAGTTCTGCTACCTATACCTTTACTGAAACTTGTAAGAACGTCTGAGACGTTTGTCCTCCAGTGTTGTGTGCATCTGGTAGAAGGATTGACAGTTCTTTCTCTCTCCACTCTTCAGGAACAGAACAATACGGATGGTCTGCCTCCCCAGCTTCCCTCCTCCTGCTGATCTTTTCTGGAAGTATTTGGACTTGACTACTTTCGTTCTCTTGTACGTCCTGCCCTTGCTTGTGATCTCCATCACATATACCATGGTGGCCAAGAAGCTCTGGCTCAGAAATGCCATCGGGGACCTCACCATGGAGCAGTACTACGCCCATCAGCGGAAAAAGAAGATGACGCTGAAGATGCTGATGGTGGTGGTGATTGTGTTTGCAGTATGCTGGTTCCCCCTGAACTGCTACGTGGTGTTGATCTCCTGTAGGGCCATCCACAGCAGCAACGCCCTGTACTTTGCTTTTCACTGGTTTGCCATGAGCAGCACTTGCTACAACCCCTTCATTTACTGCTGGCTGAACGAGAGCTTCAGGTCTGAGCTGAAGTCCTTGCTGTGTGTGTGCCGGCGAAGGAGCGCGGCCCAGAGCCACGCTCTGCAGTCCATCTCCCCCCCTTTCAGGCACGCCTGGGTTGAGAACTGCCACTATAAAAGAGGCAGCGCCTGCCAGAAGGCAAGAGCATCCTCCCAGAGGAACTCTGCAAAGACAGACATCTCCAGCGTTCAGCCAATCGTGGCAGAAAGCTAAACCTTTCATGTGATGGCCGGGCATCGTGTTGTAATTGCAGAATCAGGGGAAAAACTGAGTTGGAAAGGACTGCTGGAGACCACCTAGTCTTCTGCCCAAAGCAAGCTGACGTCAAGGTTTGACTGGGTTGTCCAGGACCTTGTCCAGTCAGGTTTTCAAACAATCTCCAGCGATGGACTGCCCGCACGCGGGCTCCAGAATGAGGGGTGTGGAGGGAATTTTTGGTCAGAACAGTCAGCAAAACGTAAGAGAACTTTTTCACAGTGCACAATCAGAGCCTCAGCAAAAAAGGGGAAAATTAGTAAAAATTGCTGAAAGGCAAATTGGTTCTGCTTTACCTCAAACTGGGACACCTACACTGATTATACACACGCCAACTGGTGCACACTGGTTTAAAGCAGATGGCTGTTTATGCATCTAGAAACACTGCGTTGATGCCTTCTTTTTATTTATTTGTAATCGATTCAAGATGAGTAACCTTTAAAGCTCTCAAAAGTACACCCAGCTCATCTCAGCTGCTTGCTCTGCCGTTATAGAGATCTTTAGCTCTGCCTGTCCTCCTCACTGCGTCCCTCGACGGCCGGCCCTGCCTGGAGGGGGAAAAGACTCAAAAACCACCACGGGAACGCAGTTTAGAAGCAGGACAGCAAAAACTCCCTCCATTTTTGCAGGTGTTCTTCTTTCAGTGGCTCGTTTTATTCTGTAAGGACTACCATTAGTCACCTTAAAATGCTGCTTATTCTGCAATCTGTGGTCGAGAGAGAAATGATGCAAGTGCGTTTATTCTCAAACACGAGCTTGCTGAGGGAGCAGCCCTTTCTTAAAACATGTACCAACCGTCACTTTGCTAAGGACAAAACTAATGCCCACTCACAAACCACCACCAGCCATCCAATAAATAGAAATGGTTCCAGAGGAAGGTTTTATTTTTGCATTTTCTACTATGTTGCTTTTTTGAAGTATTTCTATTACCTATTCTACACTAAATTGGAGGTCAGATGTGGTGTTTCGATGTGGTGTTGGGGGATATGGTGTAGGGGGGGACTTTATATAGAGTAGGGTTGATTGTTGGACTCGATGATCCCAAGGGTCTTTTCCAACCTGAATGATTCTATGATTCTATGTTAACAGTCAAAATCATTTCACGGAGCTTGTACCAGTGGAGACACCAGTTTGAGTCTAATAGCTTGGCAGCCATGTCCGCTGGTCCCAACAAGTTAAACTGGTTGACCTGAGGGCAGCTCCCCAGGCTGGGTGCCAGCCCAGTGTTGGGTACATTTGGAGGAAGCCCTCAGGGACTGTGGAATTCAGAGACCAATCATCTCCCTACCTCACCCTCCAAATCAGGGGTGGTCAGTTGCCAGCCCAGTGACAGGAACTGGGCTGTGACTGGTTTCTCAAGCACTGGGAGCACTGGCTCACTGGAGGTGAGCAAATGAGAGGGATTTCGCTCTGTGGGTGGGGGAGAGAGGGTTCCAGACTCACGTAAGAGCTGTAAGGTCTGCACAAATACAGCTCTTTGCTTATTTTGTGAAAAACGCTGTAGTTAAGAATAAAAACAGTACGCAAGCACCTGGAGGTGGTAAAGTCTGAATTGTCTTGCCAGGATGTGTATGGAGACAAGAGGGGTGCTGGCCAGTGGGTACCTGTTCTGCTGATGTATGTATATGTAGGGCTTTGTTATAATCCCTAGGCTTTCCCTCAGGAACGTCTCACATCGTTATATTTCCTAAGAAAACCATATATTGCCATGTTTTAACATTGTTCATTGAGATGTCTTTAGAGTAAGGTCTGAATTTTTTTCAGTTCTAACAATATTTATTTTTTTTACCATCCCTCAAGAATGGTGTCCTTTTGTGGCGTGCCAGTCTATCTGTCTGTCTGTCTGTCCTGGAGTCAACCCTCCAGGCAGCAGCGACAACCCTTTGGCAGCTGCTGAACAGGGCGCCCTGCTTGGCCAGAGGTGGAACCTGCATTCTGACTCCAGGGGTTAGCACCAGATCTGCCCTTTTTTAAAACCAAAAGGCAGGAGGCAGGAGGGGGAAAAGTTGGCACTAGATAAAAGAGTTCATTTGTAAACCTTTATATGTTTCCCCTGCTCAATAAACCTGAGCATCTGATAATGATGTGCCCCAGTGATTGCCTCCAGTCCTGATGCTTGCATTCCAGCTGCTCTTGGTGGGGATGGAGGGCTTTCAGCAGAGTTTATCCCGTTGTGAGCTCTGGCTCCAATATGCAATGGAATAGCTGAGATTCCTCGGCGTGTGGGCAAGCGGGCGGGCTCGCTGGACAGCCGGGGCAGGCAGCTGCTGGTCTGACTGGTCACAGTGGGAGCCAGCCCTGGCATTTCAGAGCTGGATTTGGATCCGCAGTGAGAAATACCAAGCGGGAGCATATGGCCAGCTCCAAACTAGTGGCTGTAAAAATTCGCCAAAGCCGCATTTTTCTCTTCCTCAGAAAGAAATACTCGGTTTCCTTATTTGTGTCCATTCAGGCTGGCTTGGCCCTTCGTGATTGCGAAGGATTTAGTCTCAAAAGACAGTGAAAGGAAAATTAGTTTCGTCCTTTCTATGCAAAATAATACTTATTACGCTTCTACAGCTTGGCATTTCCACTGAAGACTAGCAATTTGCTGCAGTTGCAAATCTGAGCGAAAGGCTATTTCATTTTGGAAAATAAGCTGCTTGGATAGGGACAAGAATGTTACTGTGTGACCTGAGAATGTATTTGCATCTAAAAGAGAAGCTGTGAAGGTGAGGAAAGAGAAGCGTAACACAAATTTTGCCTCTTCCTAAGATAATTGTGGGAAGGGGAGAGGACGGCAGAGCACCAGAGAAGGAACAGAGACCTCACGTGGCTTGAAATGCTGTGAAACACCCTGGCATTTCCAAGGCTTGTGCTGCAAGTAAATGATCCCCTCCTACAAAAGGTGGTTACTTGTCCCTACTACAGGTATTCAGGAATTACTCTGCAGAAGGATGTGTTTAGGGGAGGAAAATGAATTAGAAAAATGACTTTAGAGAACAAGCACCCAAGACTCAGATGTCCTCTCCGTTCTCCTGTGGGCTTTATCATATGAGCCTTTATTTTGTCTACGCTAATGAAGAAGTGTAAGTGGAGATCTGAATGGCTCAGTGGAGGCAGACATCTGAGTCTTTCATTTTATGTTACAAGTACGTAGCAGCATAAACCTGATATTACTACTAAGTTGGGTTTTTCACTGTGTGGAAAATTTGGAATTCATAACACTGCAAGTGGCATTTCCATAATGTAACTGTCTGGAGGGTCTCTATAAACAAGACATCTCTTGTTAAAAACCAGACAAACAAACAAACCACAAACCCAAATACAACATGGTTAAGGTAAATCATTTAATGAAACATCTTCTCATTCAAATATTCCTTTTACATTGGAAAAAAAAATCAATGAAACTAAATAATGCAGTTTGCATGGAAATCCCAGTGCACTCCCAAAGAACTCTTTACTCCGGAGAAAATAAACCAAATGGAGTCTGTTCTTGCTACTTCTCTTTTTAGTAGGACATCAAGGTGGGTCAGAGATATCCCTCACCTGGCAAGGGGGTCTCTAAGGGACACTTTGCTCCCAGATGGAAAGTTGACATTGGCTTCCTAACTGGACATCCTTGCTTCGGTAAGAATCTGCAGTTGGGCAATGTTGAGCTTCCTTTAAAAAAATATTATTTCCTTGAGGCGATTGTCAAAAGCTTACATTTTTGTAGAAGTCTGGCAAACTTTGCCATCATTATATGCAGCCTTCTGCTGGATGCTTTTGCCTTAACGTGAGCTCTGTCAAAATTTCCATATGGTTCTAATACAACAAGATTTGATTCACCAGTGTTTGTTGGGGAGCTGATAACAGCCAAATAAAATACCTGGTTTAGGACCCTCTCTCTCCTGTGGAATTTATTGTGAAAAAAAACCCCAACAGAATTAACTTTAAAGTTTTGGAAGGGAGGTATCCCCTCCTGGTTACATGCCTGAGGCTTAACAGGAAAGCAGGCTGCTCCTCCTGACTGTCTCAAAACTGCCACCAATACTTATGTCCGCATGTGTTTTGACATCTTTCAGTGTGAAAAGCCCTTGGTGACAAGCAGAGCTATGATTACCCTGTTGGGGAGTCAGCTGGGGACGTGTGGTGACTGTAAATGCCCCCTGGTTCCCCTGCCTTTCATTGCAGCTCCGTGCAGCAAACAGTTGAACAGCACTTCTCTTCACCTGGGTGCCTCAATCCACACAGCAGCAGGGGCACGTCTAATTCAAATTTAACTCTTATTCTCCAATAAACACTACCATGAGCAGAAGCACAGCCCAAATTCCTGTGCATTTCTCCCAAGGGCTCCTCCCGGGATCCTCAGCCATCTCGTGGGTCTCCTTCCCCTCGTTGAGGACCTCGCTCTCTCCATCACTTGCCACCAAGCAAATAGGGTAGGAGAGGTGCACCACTGAGGCTGCTGCATCTCTGCCACCCTTCTTCGAAACTGGTTAATGAAGTAATATTTTTTATTTGGGAGGAACTGCTCGGTAACAACACAGGCGGTGGGATCGTGCGAGACCTGGTCTCTTTGAGCAGAGCTGGAAGCACAATCACAAAGCCTCAGGCAGGGAGCCTGGTTACTGAAGATGCCACATCAATTCCCAGCTCCACACCTACTAAGAAAAGGCAATAATCCAAATATAGAGTGCCCTCCATCTACATTCAAATAGCTCTATAGTATTCAAAGTGTTAAAATTAGGCAACTACACCAAAAAAACCCCAATATTTTATTGTCATCTCTGAAGAGCCGTTTCTTACACCTCTCCTTTTGAAGAAATTTTACAAGCGGAATAATGAATGGCGAATCATTTAACCAGCTCTGATCAGCTTCATGCAGCTCCGGCAGGGTCAGAAGATGCCCTTTCTTGGGAGGGGCCTGAGGTGCGTAAATATTTTAAGTGACTGAATACAGTGACGTGAACAGAGACACCAAGCAATGAGGCTAAGTAGCCCACAACATCACTGCATTTTGTTTGTACTAGAAGGTGGTTCAGGCTGAATAAAGATCAGTCCCTTTCTGTATGACCTTGGTGAAAAACCCCTTTTAGGACGAGTTAATGCAGCACAACCACAGGAAGGTCCCAAGGAGACCCCTCTGCCCCGTATCCCCCAGCACAGGTGATGCCACCCGTGCAAGGAGCTGAGCAGGAGAGCGCTCAGAGCACCCAGTCCCGGTGTCCTGCCTGTCCCACGCCTTCAGCCAGGGCTGGCAGAGAGCAAGGAAACCAGATGTCCAACATCTCCCCTCTACATCACTCCATCTAAGGCGGTGCAGTGGGGAAAGAAGTAAATGTCTTTGTTTTACGCTGAAAGCAACAGCTCCCATCCTGGATACTGACCCGCACGGCCTGGGTTGTGGCTCAATATTTTATAGCATCTGACAGAGGTTCAATAGCATATGATGGTGTGAAATGTGCTGTGAAACCAGAGCAAGACCTCTGTAAAAGAGGTTCCATGAAAATGATGGGGTTTTTTTTTTCCACTTGGAAAAAGAAAGATGTGCTCTTAGGAGCATAGCTCAGTGAAGAATGGTATTGTCGTGCAGCATGACAGAAACACCCATCATTCTGAGTAATGCAGGTAAAGCAAGCTTGCCACTAAATAACTTATTTTCACATGGAACTGTCTTTTTTTGTGTGGAAATAGTCTGTGCCATACCACACAGTGCTGGGGAAGCAACCTTATGTCTTCTTAAAAGAAGGAAAACGAAAAAATTGGGTTCACTCCACAGTACCATCAAAGCACAAAGCACTGTGGCTCTCTCCTAATCAAGACTAAAAGCTTTTACTTTGATGTAGAAAGAGAGAAATATATGTAAATGAGAGAAACAGGGAAATTTATCCATCCATAGAGGGTCCTTCTCATTTTGCCTTTAACTGTGGTAAGGAGAAATCTGAGGATTCACTGTTAAGACTCTCCCAAGCACAGCCCTGGTAACTTAAATTTAGATTCCATTTAGGATCGTTTCTATTACTCAATAATCCAGTGCTAGTCATGCAGGAGATAAGCTTGCCAGTAAAATAATTATTAGCTAATTTTCTAATTATTAAGCTGGGAAAACTAATAACAACTTTAGTTCTACTGTGGACTTTGTCTATTTTTGGAATTTTTTAGTCACTGACTCAGATTCAAGAATTGCTCCTTGTTGATGATGTTTTTCTTTAGAAGGAACACTTTAACTCTCATGATGCCTCTATTTGCACAGAGATTAGCGTCTGAGAAGGTGAGGAAGTGTGGACCCAATATTTTACATGACAAAATGAGAAGTCTTTTTTTTTTTTTTTTGCCTAGGAGAACAAAATTCTCAGCTTTATCAAGTGGAAAACCCTCATCTGTGGCGTCTGCACTGACCCTTAAACTGTTCCCAATTCATTTTCATTTTTTAATATGAAGTGGACAAGAGTAAATGGGATTTGTATTGACATTTATCTCCTAGAAACCTGGTGTAAAGCTGTCCCGTCGATTGATTAACCCCCCCCCCAGGCTGTTTATTGGCAAGGTGCTGTTCCTGGGTGTAACACCACAAAGCAAGATGTGAAAGCGTGTCTTCAAAAAGGGGGACGCTGAGAGGGGAGGGGTGACGGAGAGCCAGGGGGGGACTGAGGACCCAGAGGGTGGCACGTGACACGTGCTCCGTTACGTCTCGTCTCTCACCCACTGTAAATCCAAAGGCCTGGAAGATCGGAGACTATTTTTTTTTTGGCTGGAACGTGTCCCGCTGAGGTCCTGCCGTTCTTGAAGGTCTTGTAATTCTTCGTAAGATTAGCATGACCAACACTGCTTGTTTACTTCACTCCTTTGACTGCACTTCAGCGGACGCCTCTGTTTGCTAAAATGCAAGGGTTTATTTCTCTTGTCTTTTGCTTTGCTTTATTCCAGAATATGTCAATGAGGTATGGAACAGACTTTTCAGGTGAGAAAAACTGATTGTCCCAAGCGCTGCCAACTCAAACGTCACCGACCCACCTGCAGTAACTTGGAAGCAACTTCTGCAGGTTTGGCCTTGCTGCTTCAAAGCTCACTTAGCACGTTATTTCCCCAAGGAAGTTCTACATTGCATAAGCATGAAAATACAGCAGGTCTCATCTACATAAGAGCTTCCATGAAATCCAGACTCGAGGTACTAATAATTAATAGCTGGCCCTGAATCAGAGCCTCAGAGGAGCACAGCATCCAGCATTGTTTAACAGGATAACGAGTTTCAGGACGTTCCCAGTAACACTCCTATATATTTACTGGAGCACTCCTACTAAAGACCCATCTTAATAAAGCTTTCTTGTAGCATGTTGAGAGAGAAAGAAGCTGCTTTCTTCTTTTTCCATTATCCCCTACTTCAGACAAATGTTTGTGCTACATTTCCACTTTTCAACTCGGTCCAAATTGAGTTTTATTTGTTTATAGGGTGGAGAAAAATCCCTGGAGTGTCCTGGGGCTGTGAATGACTCAGCAGGGGAGAGGGTGGGTCCCTCTCGAAGTCCAGCTTCACGTGTGGCATCCACCCACTGTTGTGTTGAGTGTGTCAGAGCAGCATGGCAATGAGAAAAAGCAAAAAAGGGGTCCAAGATGAGGACCCCTCATAACAGCATAAAAATGTTGCTCCATGAAACCGTACTTGTATTTAAAGTGCATAAGAGTCCAGAGGGCAGGAAAAGTGCCAGAGAACAGGGCGTTGTGGTCCCCACCTGTGCTCCCTGCATCGAGGAGGTCTTGGCTGGTCTTCTCCTGGCCTGGGGGTGAATTTCACAACCTTCACCTTTCCCACCTTCCAGCAGCTGCAGACACTGAGCCACAACCACTCACAGGATAGGAATAAAGATGTTTTTTAGAGAGAAGAGCAAGGTCTGGAACAACATTTGCACCTCCAGCTTTGCTGCAGCTGCTGCAGGTGCTCTCAGTGACAGGGAGGTGAGGACCCAGCCATCAACATTTGCTTTCTCCCCACAGATACCGAAAAGGTGGGTGGCTGGTTCCACCATCGCCCCAGAGCTGGTGGGGTTCATGATGCATGTGGTGTAAGCACTGCAATAACTTGAAGGCTCCAACTCCTGCCTCGCTGGTCACCGGCATCACCAGGAGGAACCCTGGCTGCAGCCCACGGTTGGCAGTGCCAGGGGGCACTGGGATGTCTGGCAAGAAGAAACAAGGAGGTTGGATGAGAAGAGTTTCCTCAGGTAAAGAATAGATACATCAAGGGAAAACAGCTTGCCTGGGTTTCCACAGTATGAGGAGCAGATTTCTGGTAATTTTATCAGCAAGTTCAGCATCAGCTCTGATCCTACCACAGGACAAAATTCAGCTATAGAGTTAAGTTTAAGCTATGGATCTGTGTCCCAGGGCGTTGCTTTGAAAGGTGTGTTGTTGCACGGGCCGCGCTTACACTGACCGTATTTTCTTCCATCAGCTCGTGTTACCGGCCACTCCTTTATCGGGAGAGGAGGGAGGACAGGAAGGAAAATATACCCGCAAAAATGCCAGAAGCGGGGACTAGTGACTCCATCCCCAGCGAACCACTCACCAGGCGAGTCTTTCTTGCCCAAAATATCGCGCAAAGAGGTCGGC
>JAOQGH010000062.1:4479202-4491574 GCA_025769975.1 Gallinago jamesoni | reverse complement strand
CCCATCCCTGGAGGGGTTCAAGGCCAGGCTGGATGGGGCTTTGAGCAACCTGGTCTGGTGGGAGGTGTACCTGCCCATGGCAGGGGGGTTGAAACTCGATGATCTTTAAGGTCCTTTCCAACCCAAACCATTCTATGATTCTCTGATTCTACAGCCATAGACAGGCCAGTGGGGAAGGATGGGGACCAGCTCCTGTTGGGCTGGACTGTCCCCGTGTGCCAGCCCCATGGCACTCTGCAAGGGAGGTGGCGCTGGCTCCCACACTAAAACTTCCCTCGCTAAAACTTCCCTCGCTTCCTCACCTCCCTGTTTCCCTTGTCATATCACTCAAAATCCCATTTTTCTCACCCCTGTTTTAGCATCTGAAAGCTGAAGGCAAAGTTCAGGCAGCTCTTTTGGATTAATGTCTAGGTAAAGCTTTTCTGAAGGAGGAGGGTAGCGCTCAAACTGGCACCTCACTAACACCTACTCGCCTTCAATATTGTGAGCAATTACTTAATATTTGCAAAAGTTCTGTGAATGCTTTAAGTGATGAACACTGCTATTACGTGGCATTAACTTTTCTTTCTCCTCTTTCTTCAACCTAAAAGCTCCTGCTGTGTTTAGTCAAAGGTTCAACTCCCAGGGAGTGAGTACCCCCACACAACAGCCCTGTAAGGCATGCAAGGCATGGCTCGGGGAGTACATAAAGGTGGCAGAATCAGACCATAAATAAATTACTATAGATCGTTACTTGTTTCCACAGCTTTCTGGAAAGGAAGAGAACATTTCCTTTGTGGCTGAGTTAATAGAGCCTTTGCTGTAGCCTGTGGTACCACAGATAACACAGGTCACAGGGAGGTTTTCTGGAGATGCAGCCAAGCCTGTCGTGCAGCAGATGATCCTGGTCCAGGTCCCCAGCCATCCTGCCTGTCAGCTCCTGCTCCAACCCACCAGTCCCACCTCTGCCCCTCGAACGGCTGAGAGTGAGACCCCTACAGGGGATAATCCCAATCTTGGGATAAACCCAATCTTGCAGATCATCACATACTCGATACCCATGGTCATGGGCTAAAAATTATTGGCTGCGTCACTACCTACAGCATATTACCCTATTTTGTGTGTCTCTAGGGTATTTCTTGAGTTTCCATCTGTGGGATAAGGTCTTTCTGTTCATCTTTTGGGAGAGCACTTCCTTCTTGTTCCATGAACACAAGCGGGAAAAAGGTTTCTTCATTTTGTCTTGTGTGAAAAGCTACAAAGCTTTCAACTAAAGTGTGTTGTAAAAGCCAAACACACAATTCTCATTATGTATTTCTTCTTTTTTTTTTTTTCCTTTTAGACAGAAAAAACAATCAGAAACATTATTAAAAATGCTTAGAGTCTGCCATCATCTCAAGTTGGAATGACACTCCTGACAGCTGCTTTAGCGCACGTCGCCCGCTCCTGCTTTCAAGACTTATATGATTTACAATCTTTGTACTTACCCAGGATGGTCATCAAAAAGTTACAAGTTGATAAATTCAGAAAAATATCAGCCAAACAAGATTACTCACAGCCACTTACCCGGGCTGCACTCCTTGTGTTTGAAGAGATGCTTCAGGGCTCGGAGGCTAAAGCCAGGGCTTTGCAGTAAAGAACAACTTTGCCCAGAATTGTTCCTCTCTCCAACACGCTCCAGAGTTAAAATGGACTCCTGGAGAGAGGTCATGCCAAAAGATTTTTATCCTCTGTGAGATGAAGCTGATGAGAGCACCCTATATGTTGCCGAAATGCATAGAAACCCTTCTTGGGGTTTAGCAGCCTTAACTGTGAGTAGAGCCTGGGGAAAGCACAGTATGTTACTGTCAGGACAGGTGACAATGGATGAGATGGATAATTATGGTTTTACAAAATAAGGGTTTGGGTTTTTTGTCGTTTTTTTTCCAAAGTATAAATGTGCATTTAGGTTACAAAATGCTGGCAGGGATGCCACAGGAGGTTGGGGATGCCGTTGAGTAATGTGAGAAAGGGCACCAAAGCTTATTGAAGACAACACCCCTGCCAGGTGTAATGGTGGCAATCTCCTCCAGGTGTTGGCTGTGTGTGTCCCCTGAGCAGCTGCAGCTCACCACCGTATCACCCAGTGCTTATTTCTAGGAGCCTGCTCCACACAGCTCCTCTGGCTCCAGTTCCTCAGCACCATGTTCTCCTTCGGGTAGAGAGCTGGATCCATGGCATCTAGAGATAGGTGAGCTTGTGGCTACCCAGAGGCTTATTCTGTTCTGGCATATTTTTTTTTAATGCATTTTCTCCAATTTCCTGAGTTGGTCTCCTGCCCAGCAAGAGGTCAGGCAATGATGAGATTTGCCTTTGAAAACTTAAGAGATGTTAAGCCAGATGCCTCTGTCTTGTTGTCATGATACATACCAAAGGTATTTTGGGGAAACATCCTTGATACAGAGAGAGTCAGGCTCTGTGAGGTGTGAGCCCAGATAACAGGAATTTGAGGACTGTTTGTCTTTCCTTATGTCTCTAGAACAGGTTTCAGGTGTGAGATGGGGACCTTTTCTTGGGATTAGAAGTGTTCTTTGGTTTCTTGCTCGCTCTGCTGAGAAGAGCTGGCTTCTAGTTGACACAATAATTTTGCTTCAGTTGTGGTTCTTCTTTTGAGCAGAAAAAAAACCCACTTACATCTTGCCCCAGATTGTCTCTTCTCTCCTGGAAGATTATTTTTTTTCAGTCTATATTTTAGCCTTTGCTGGTTTGGATCCCAATCATGATCTCAGTCATCGCTGTGATTAAATATGATTTCGCCTTTCTTTAATTTGCAGAAGCCGACTGGGCTTTCAGGTACCTAGCAACATGCAGTTGGTGATATTTTCAATCTAGGAAATTTTTACAATGTGCTAATGTCCCTGCTAATTAGTGTGTGTGTGTATAAATGTCGGTGCAATTTCCTTTGCGGACTGAGATTTTTAGATGAACTGCGTCACCTTGTTCTTTCCTCTGATAACAAATGTCTGTCTAGTAAAATACTTCTTGTCCTCATTTTACCACGGTGCCTTTGGGTCTACCTGAAGAGACAAACGTGCCTGGTGTCCATTTGGCCTTTCCACTCAGGAGATCCCTGTTTCCCTGCAAAGCTCCATTAAGTTTGCGTTGGGCTCTTCGTATCTGCTGCTTGCCTGGGGTCCTTTGTGCTTGCTGGGGTGTTGTTATCCACGTTGTGCAGCCAAATAATCATAAAGTTTTACCCTGTTCAGGGGTCTGGGCAGCTCTGGGGAGCAGAGGAACAATCCTGACCTCAGTGCTTTGCTCTGAGCTCTGCTGATGTGGATGCCACCATCCTCCTGGTCACTCTTCCACTGGGGCTGTCGTTAACATCCAGCTGGCATGTCTTGCCCTGCAGTGAGCTGGACACTTTAAAATACAGCATTTAAAATGCAAAATAAAAATCTCTATTTTTGTTCCCTGTATGAAAAAACTTTTTAAAAAAAAAAGAAAGAAAAGTTAAACTCTGGCGTCTGTGTATAAAGAAAGCATAAATCACTTCTAATCTGAACCAGGAAAGCTTTCTTCTGTTTCTGAAAACATGCAGTTTTCTCAAGCAACTGCTTCTACTCTTTCTAGAAATATCAAGTGAAAAATATAAACTTCTGCCTCTGGGGAAAGAAAAATTCTAACTGTAAATATTTTTTTGTGAACTTTTTCCCTGCCTTAAAACTAAGCGAACCCACCACAACAGAAAAAAGCCCACAAAGCCACTGGTTTTAAAGGAAAGCCTTTCAGTGTTCCCTTTAGTAGACTATTACTTTCATATTTTGGCTTGGAGATGAGAGGCCACTGGGTGAGTAATAATCTGCTAGAGCTTGGGCCAGGAGGGGATCCCAGAGAGAGGTTGGGGTGAGGGTGATTTGGGGGTGTCCCAGGCTCACAAAGCTTCACCAGTGTTTTCCATGCCGTAAAAACCTGGCACTTGGTGTGGAATCCACCTCACGCTGGACATGACACCCCACCCTGCTACCAGCTGGTACCTTTGCATAACAGTGACTGGTCCCATCCATGCTGCCTGTGGACTTGGTGGTTTCAGCATCATTCACTAGAGGTGAAGGTCATGGTCTGTAACCACTGCATGGGGCAAAAGAAGGGATCCCAGGGGTTTCTGCTGTTCCTCTGTTGGAACAGCTTCTCAAAACCCCCATGGCATAATTTGGAGATGCAGTGACTTAAGGAAGGAGATAAAAGGAATGAGTACGTGAAGGCAGTGTGACAGCTGTCAGTCTCGCAAGACTTTCAAAATATCTTATGAAAAAGACTAGTCTCACAGGAGATCTAGCCAGCAAAAGGAGTTTTCAATTGCCATGGAAAAATCAAAATTTTTTAGCTTAAAATACAAATTAGCACTATCAATCCTAAAGTGAAAAAAATAATCTTAGGTGAAATATTTTCCAACAGCAACTTAAGAAAAAGAAAATATCCTATTTTATAATATTTTCCTATTGCAGACAACTCACTTTCTGCTTCAAAATTTTTTGTATAGGAATCTTCTGCTGTTCTTGGCAAGGAGCTTACTTGTGTATTTCTTTCATTAGGACACAGATATCAAAGAAGGTGAAAAAAAAAATATTTTACTTCTTGTCCCCACTCCTGATTGTCTGTGCTTAGACTTCCAGCCAGGTCTCTGTGGTTTGGATCCACCTGTAGGCTCATGCCATCAACCTCATTAATCTTAGTTGAAAGGTTTCCTCATTAAGCTATCAAATATGTGATGAAAGAAACTCTTCCACCTGCTTCAGATGGACCTTGTTCCTGCTCAGCAGTTCTTTCCCCCCCCCCCCCCCCCCCCCCAAAAATCACTTCTGCTGCTGCTGCCTGTGCAGCCGGGCAGGTGCTTCCCCCATCTTCCTCCTCTAGTCTCCACAATTTAAAAAATGGGCAAGACTACAAGACCAGCACTGACTGACTCTCTTAAATCTTGCCTAGCTCCTCAAACAACCAGTCTCCAAACAAGGCTGGGTTCAAGAAATCTGGACAGTCTCCTGGGAAGGCAGGGAAAGGGTTTTCCAGAAAGATGGATTTCACCAGGAAGAGCTGAGTTTAAAAGAATGCTCCAAATAAGCATATGCTTTAGCTTGCCTGAGCTAAGCCAGCACTAGGGTGGCACGAAGCCTGTGAAGAATAAATAGAAATGATGCTGTGAGCACGCAATCAGCTACAAGCCATCGGCATTCCTCTGCTAGCGCATCATGAGGGGGGCAGAGCATCTGGGCAGCGTCGTTCTTGAAAAGGCCTAAAGTCTGCCAGACTGGGCAAAAAAAACATCACTTTGTGAGCCTTCTTAAACCAGGAGTGATTCCTCCCCGTGCTCCGGATCAAGTATGAAGCAACACCAGTCTCTAGTCCCAATGTGTCAGAGGGTGTGTTTCCCCCTTCACTCTTGAAAATGTATGTATCTAGATGTGTTTATGTATGTCACATATTTATGCAAGCCTTGTTTGAAATATAATCCCCGTCATAGACCCTGAATGTGAAGGGCAGACCTTTTCTATCTTCACAGAAACTTGTGGAATTAGAGCACTAATAAATTTAGTCTGAGATCTTAGGAGATTGGGTCACATCTTGGCAGTTGTTGCAGTCACCACCCTTCCATGATGCCTTGCGAGTTAGAGTAAATATTCACTGAACTGATACTCCTGGGA
This sequence comes from Gallinago jamesoni, assembly GCA_025769975.1. Taxonomy (NCBI): domain Eukaryota; kingdom Metazoa; phylum Chordata; class Aves; order Charadriiformes; family Scolopacidae; genus Gallinago; species Gallinago jamesoni. Next base: position 4,485,914 of record JAOQGH010000062.1, on the reverse strand, counting down.
TGTTTTTTTTTTTTCTGCTCAGCCAGACCCAGAGGCTCTTCACCAGTATCACCAAGTTTACTTCTCCCCCCTCTAAAGGGATAACTACAGATTATCTCGGTTTCTAGAAACTGAGATACACAATCTAAGCAATGTGCAAGGAACCTATTTCTTAGTAGCTTCATCTTCTGTCATGACCTGTTTAACTGAGGTTTCTCCTCAGTAAATCACAGCTTCTGAAGAACAACAGAGGTACAGACTCATGGTCGAACTGAGGAGCTCATTTAAGTAGTGGAAGGGTTAAATACTGGTAAGGCAGTGGAAATAAGAATAGCTCATTTAAAAACTTAGTGTGTGGCAATGGGTAGGAAGCTGTCAGAGGAGGCAACCAAAGCCTACTGTACCCAGGCTCTGAACTGCTCACGTATTGGCACAGAACCTTTCCAACTCCTTTTTTCCAAACCAGGCAAAAGTTTGGAGACAGGCATAAGTTTACCTGTTTTCTAATATATTTAGGTCTGGAAGTCTTGCAAGCACCTGTGTGCTTCTTCCCATCCATCATGCAAGGTGACTGTCCCCTAATGCCACCAATGTCCCTACATGTCTGGTGGGACAACGTCTCTCCTGTTTCCTTCTCCTGCTTCTTTTCTCTTCTGGTGGCGCTGAACCAGCCATCCCAGGAATAAAGCTGTCAGAGGAGGAGGGTGCACTGTTCCTTTGCAGTGATTAACGGGCCGTGTACTTGGAGCTAATAAGCGAGATGAGTCTTTAAAATAACATTCATCAAAGGGAAGAGCTTGTTGGTTGCAAATTTATGAGGGAGAGTCACTACCCTCCTGCTGTAGGCTGATAATCTGGAACTGACTCACTAACTAAAATTGTTTAAACCATCATATTCCTGAAGTATTACATTTCAGATCAAGGCTTAAAGGGCCAGGAGCGTAACTGGCTGGCACCCTTATACATGTGTCACCTTCCATCTTGAGGGAATACTGCAGGAGCAACCTCAAAAAACTCTAGCCATTGAAGGTTAATCTCCAGTTGCTCCCAATAACTCCCAGTTTCCTCTGTTTGCCCATGAAAGCCACCTGCTTTGGAAAGAGGCAGTGTGTTTATGAAGCTGGTAATTTGGATAGCACAGAAAAGAGATTCTTCCCACCGGTGTCTTCTGAGGGGCTTGGTCAGGCAAGCTCCCACAGGGTCTGCCAGGTGTACACGGGCAGAACTGGAGCGATCCTCACCACTATGCTTTTACTGACGCTGTGCAATTAAATCACTTCCCCAGCAAGGGGAAGCCTTCCTCCTGGGTAGGAAAATCTCCTCCTGAGCCAGAGGGGGCTTTGGCTTGTGTACCTCCCCTCCTTGGAGAACACCTTTGCCTCCAGCAGACACCCACATGGAAAGACTGTTTGAAACACAGGCTTTCCTCTGGAAAACTGTTCTACTTCATATCTTTGTGGAAATGGGAAACTCATCTGAAAGAAAATTGGTTACTCTGCAGTCGAATAGAGAACCAATCAACTAATTTTTCCCCATGGTGCTCCTAGTAGGAAGAGATGCATCAGCTGGTGGGGCTGAGCAGGCACTCATGGCCCCAGGAGCATCCCCACTGGAGGTGGTACGTCACCTCTGTTCCCTGAGGGACATGGGGAACAGTAAGGAATGAAGGATCTTGCACAGGAATGTGCATGGTACCACATGCCTGGGACTGTGGCGAGGACAAAAACTTGTTCCAAAACTTACTTGCTTTTGTAAACCCAGCTATGGAGTCCCTATTGTGGTTGTCCCAGTTTGATGGCTGGGAACTTACCCAGGAAGGGAGACCTGGCAGTGATAATCATCCATGCTTCATAAAATGGGACCCTGAACTCTGCCACGCATCCAGCTTTTAGTGTTTTATCTTTTCAGGCACAACCAACTGCAGGAAAGAATGGATGGAAGGAAAGAACAGGGTTTCCAAGCAGGATGATACTTGTCTGCATTGTCAGGTGTGTGTCCCCAGTGTGTCACCGGCTGGGTCCTCGGGACCCCTGTGCCACCACTGACAGCCAGGAGGTGGCAGTGGGGACAGTCTGGGCTGGTGGTCCAACTCAGTGCTGCTGTTCAGACACCAACAAATCATATGAAAGCAAAGAATGATCAGAAAAGCCACCTTTCTTCCACCACCACCCCCCCACTTTTGAATCTTACTCAGTTTTCTTCAAATTGCTTAAAAATTAAAGCATTGGAAAATGACACCAAAACTATTATGACTTACATCTTTGGATTTCTTGATAGTCTGGGAATGGAAATCTGCTACAACCTACTTCTGTTTTTATTAATGCTATTTTAACTTTCACTTCTTCATGTGGAAAAAGCACTTCATGTCTTAAATACTTCCCCTTGCCCTAGTCATGCATGAGTCCTAAATCCTGGAGAACTCTCATTAATTGTGCTCAGCCTTCAGCAATCAGTCAACTAACATGATTTTTGTGGTAGAAGAGTTTTTTGGTGGTAAAGTCATATCTCAGGCTATGAAAAAAAAAAAATAAATCTTTCAATGGACACACTTCTTGGAAAGCTGAACGCATACCCCAAAGACCAAGAAAAATGCAATGGAGAAACAAAATCCCTTCCAAAATAAAACGAGAGAGAAACAGGGTGAATTAAGAATGTGGTCAGATAACTTTCCCCTCTCTCAAGCCTCAGTAAAAATAGCTGAGGAATTACTAACAGGAAAGTGTGTCCTGTTACTGCTGTGCCTGCTCTGATTGATCTCTTGGCTGTATTTGAGGAGTGAAGCACCCCTGTCTGCGCAACAAAATCAATCTTCTCTGCAAACAGTTTTTCGTAGTAATTGCACTTCACTGATTGAGCGTGTCCAGAACTTCAAAAATATCTTTCCTGACACCTCCCCAAACTGAGATGTAGTTTTTTTGGCAATCCAGGCTTCTGCCAGCCGAGATACCAGTTTCCAGGACATGTAGCATTAAAAAAGGATGCCCAGTGATTGCTGAGGAGAGGGCTTGTTTTGTTCCCGTGTCAAGTATTGTTGGCACGTTCGCCGCGGCTCAGCCCTGTGACAGCTGGGAAGCAGCTAACTACTCCCGTGTGTCAGATTTGTCACTCGGCAAAAATAAAAACAGCTGAGAAAGCCCTGCCTTCTGGGAAACCAGAGATACAGCCTGCGTGTGTCAGAGCTGTGACCGCGGCAGGGAATGACATTACCCTTTCCCCTTGGCGTGCTGCTTGGGGTCTGTCTGTACCGGCGTGCTCCTGTGGATGTGGCAGAGCCCTGTGGACATTCCCTGGGGGCTGTGGTGATGCCACAGACACCCGTCCCACTGCAAGGACCAGTGACTGGCCCCAGGAGATGGACAGAGCACGCTCTCGCTGTGAAGGGCCGTGGCATCACCTTCAGGCTGAAGAAAAGGGGCGTCAAATGCAGCTTTAAAGGCAGGTGTCTCTCGAATAGAAGAGGAAGGGAAGGCAGACTTTCCTTGTCCTTCTAATGCCTGGGCAGCCCCGGTGCTTATCAAAAAGATGGTGTGGGATAAAACAAAAGAGAAGATGTTGGCCAAGCGTGATGCAGGTCTCTGCTGGCTACCCAAAAAAGGATGCTGCACTTGGGATGCTGAGGAGAGGGGTGGTTCAGAGACAGGACCTGTGATGCTCCTACCCCCACACTAATACTGATTCTCCCTCTTTGCCATCAGCAAATCACTTAATTTCTCCACTCTCTTTCATTCCATAAAATGAGGTTAATGGTAGCAATTTCTCTGCTTCACAGGAGGGCTGGGTATGAATTAACATTTGCCAAATAATGAGACATAAAAGACACATTAATGTCAAGTAAAATTGCTGGAGAGGAAATGCAGTTTTAAAGTGGTTGGGATCTCAGGAGTGAAGTAGCTGGGCGTGATCAGTCTAGACTGAGGAATATGAATTAATGTCAAAAGGCCTTGGGAGTTCATGGACTGGAATACCTATGGCTGAGGCAGTGAGACCATGGGGTTTAAGGATTAGGGCACTGGTTTTCTTCAGAGTACAGAAAAGTGTTAAGTCTTTCACTGGAAATGGAAAGGAGACATCAAGTTAACAACAAGGATCCTAGTGGTGTTGCTTTTGTCTTCCTTTTTGCTATGGCAAGTCAACATTAAACATCAGGATTTTAAGGTAAACATTCGTAGCAGCAGACAGGAGTGATCTCCCTTGCGTTCTACCCTTCAGTTAATGTGGAAAGCCTGGGTCAACATTTATCCCCGTACCAGCACTGGAGGGAGGAAGATAAATGAGGAATTTGTATTGTTGGACTAGATCCTGCATTCGTCCATAATTCCAAAGTAGTTCCTGAATTAGTCTATTAGTAATAATCTATTTTCACCATAATTGGGAGGACAAGAAGTTCTGGCAGGCAGCGCATGAGACATGCAGGAGAAAATGATTAAAACAGAGCCAAAAATATCGCCATACTAGAGTCATGAGTCAGATCCTGACCTTTCAAATAAGCACCACAGAGACTGAGCTCATGTGGATGGGATCCCAGGGATCCAGGTGAGAGTAATAGGACAGTTCAGCATGGCTGGCTTCTAACAGAGGGGGGGAAACTGGGAACGGGCCAGAGGGACACTGGCATCTAAAGGGCACGAGGGGCTGGGGGAGCAGCCCTGCCCTTCGGATGGGTCTGTCTCCTGCAGCCTTCCCAGAGGAAAGGATCACTCCATGCCGTTGAACTTCACTGTTTTAAGTGGCAGCACTCCTGATCAGCTCCTTTTAAAGAACTTGTATCCCCTGGTTAACACAATCACAAACAGTAATGAATTCCAGCTTCCTCTTGATTAGCATTTTAAAAGCCCTTTAAGCTCATGTAAAGTCACATTTTCTCGGGGAAGAGGACTATTACAAACTGACTTCTTACGAAATCCACAATTCTTTGTGAAATGATATGACAGCAAGAATTTCAAAGAAAAAAAGAAGAGTGCCTCTCGTGGGACCTGCTGTAAAACTCAGAAGCTGCCTCTACAGTGACAGAGCTGCAGGTGGAGGGTCCCGCAGGACTGGGGGGAAGGCTCTGTGATGGGGGTGTGTGTGTGTTAAAATGCCAAGCTGCTTCTGTGCCCTGGGATGAGCCGGGACACGAGCTGGTGCCAGCTGACCCTGGGGTGCTCAGATGCTGCCTGGGAGCCACCGGTGGGTGCACAGAGCAGGACAAACACCCTGAGGAGTCTGGCTGCCCTGGGGATGGAGGGGCTTGACCATCACTCCATTCACACCTTGGGAATGCCGGCAGCAGGTGATGCCCAGGGATGCTGAGAGCAGGATCCAGCTGAATGCCCGGGGACCCTGCTGTGAGGTATCACTAGAAGACAGGAACCTTGATGTGTGGCTGATTTGTGACTTGGGGCACTCATTCCTCCCCAGCTCTGCAGGGGAAACCTTGCTCAGGGAGTGGGATGGCTCTGTCCAGCTCACACCAGCTGCTCAGTGCATCCTTCCCCAGTGCTGTGGTGGTGACATTGCCACAGCCAGGCAGGCTGTTCCCACGTCCAGAAATGAGTAGCAGAAAGATGCCAAGGCAAGAGAAACATCTGATAGGAGCAAAGTGCTATCAATGTCAGTGTGAGTTTCTTCCTAATTTTGGCTTGGGACCCAGAACAATCTGGACTGGTTTATGCCTCAGGCCGTAGGGAGGACAGAATCACCTGTTGCTCAGCAAGCAAAGATGGAACTGAAACTTAACCCTCAGCCTCCATTTGTTTTGAACTTGTACCTCTCCTTTACCCCCTGTTTTCCTGTGTCTGTCACACCACCCATCGTGGGAGATGGGAGCAGTGTGTGCTGGGGGGGTCCTGCTCTGCTTTCCCCACCACTGTCCTGTAGGAATCAGGTCCCGCTCAGAGCAGGTGAGTTCAGCTCCTGGGACTGGGAATGAGATCCTAGGCTTGTTAATCACCTGAGCTGCTGATTGTATCCCTTGTGCTATAGGAAAACGCTTGCTTTCACTCCATTATAACGCCCAGAGCCTCTCTCATCCAGTCTCCCTCTGCAGAGGCAGAGAAGAAAAGCCCCACCTTTGCCCTGAGCAGAGATTTGTGGGATCCTGCTTCATACTCTGTCCTGAGGCCTCTTTTGGGGAAGAGGCTGCAGTGAGATGCCCTGGGGAGTGTAGGAAAGCACCCAGAAGGGCTCCCAGGGAGGAGACATCTCCCTTGGGGCTCCCTGCCTGCGGTGGCTCTGCCAGCCTCGGCTTGCAGAGAGGGTGAGAGCTTCCATCCCTCACACCCAGGGCCTGAAGCTGTGATCCCTGCAGAGGTTTGTCTGCCACTTTGCTTTCCTGCTGCCCAGGGAGGTGGGCAGGGAGCCTGCAAACCCATACAGGCAGCCATACAGAAAGAAACATTTGTCTGCCTTCATCCTCTCTTAATAAAAATAAGCCTCGTTTAAGGTCACGGGCAGAGGAGTTGTCATGTCACATCCTGCTCTTTATGCCTCCACAGCAACTCTTAACTTTCTAAACAGTAAATGAAGTCTGCTCACCATCCCAGCTTTGTAACAGCAGGACCCACACCAGGATGGGGCATGGACAGAACAGTGACATATGATAAAATGACAGGGCAAAAATCTAAGTAATATGGATTTTTTTAGTTGGATCCAGGTGATCCTCTGTTGTCTCTGATCTTGGTGGATGGAAAGAATAATTAGCAATTTGCCCCATTATTTGGCTCCCAAATCCAGAGACACTTGCCTTCCCTCG
>JAOQGH010000062.1:4372956-4442536 GCA_025769975.1 Gallinago jamesoni | reverse complement strand
AAGAGAAGAGAAGAGAAGAGAAGAGAAGAGAAGAGAAGAGAAGAGAAGAGAAGAGAAGAGAAGAGAAGAGAAGAGAATGCTGCCAACATCAGCTTGGATAATATCCCTTGTTATAGAAGCTTAAAATAGCACAGAAAGCCCAAATATCATGTAGTTGTCCGTGGTTTGTATTGTCCATATTCTTGGGAAAACTAAAGTTCCTTTAGAAATTTTAAGAGGTCTGTTTTACAGCCTTTTATCTGTTTGCTCCTTTGAGCACTTATTACCACGGCGAGACAAAATGTCTGGTAAGTGAAGAACGCTGATAGTATTTTCATTATTTTAGAACACTGGTGTAGCAGCAGATTAATAGAGTCAGAAATAAAAAAGGCTGTGCACAAAGGCAGGGAACTAAAAGGAGGGAAAGGATGCTTGATACTAAGGTATCGTTCACAGGGGTGCATTCTGTGGGCAGCTGGACCCCAACAGAGACCCCTTCATGGGCGCAGGGAGCCGGGGAGCCTGGCTGGTTTCTCCAGGGGAAAAGGTAGCGCTACTCTACTCCAAAACATGTCAAGAACATTTGTCTTGGAAAGTCAAACAGTAAAAATGTAGGAAATGAAAGCTTCCCATGAAAATTGGCATTCTTTTCCCTACGCATTACGCTATGGGTACTGCCATTTTCAGCCTGACCTCATACGTGTATGAGTGCATGAAATGTGTTTTCCACTCACCTCATTCTTGGGAAAAGCTTAGTTCTTTCATCGGGAGTTTTCCAACAAAAACACGATTAGCCTGAGGCAGACGGAGCATGGTAAAAATCCATTTTTACCACGAAGTTAATGGCCGTGAAACCCAAAGGTCTGTGCTGGAAAGTAGCGCTCGTGGCACCTCGCACCCAGCTCTGTTTGGAGACATGGCATGTAATGGCCAAGTGATGGCGGGACCCTTCACTGCTCACAGCTCTTCTGCTGACACCTCCTGGTTTCTCCTCCTGTAGCCCCCAACAACTCGTGCTTCCCACCCCGGTTTGCCTCTCCCGCATTCCACCCCCCTCGGCTTCTCCTCCCTGCTCAGCGTGGCCAGGTGGTCCCTGCTGTCCCCCTAAGATGGTCTCACCTTCTGCCAGACTAGTGACAGCCTCAGTGCCCAAGCCTGAACCGATTTACCTATTCTTTCTGAAGCCAAGTTGGGTTTTTTTGTTTTACTTTTCCATTTTCCCCCGGTCATTGCAAAGGAAGGAGAGACCGAGAGTGAAGGTGGGAGGAATTGCAATATTTTCCTATTTGTTGTTTTCAGCATTGTTGGTGTATTCTCTGCCTCCCTTCCCCACACGAAGTGGAGGACATCAGCCTTTCCTCCTTTACATCCCATATATATTATACATTTATGTGCACTCACAGAGGCACACTGTGGATGCCATCCTCCAGTTCAGACTCCTTTCTGTGGCGCATCTCTCTGGTGGTGGCCGGGGGCTAAGGGGGGACTTTGGGAAGACCCTCCAGGACACCACCAGGGTGAGACCTCAGCAAGAACACGAAGCAACTCACAACCCACCCTGCTCTGCCGATGGAGTGGTCCTCATGCCTGCCCCTGGTCTGCTCTGGCAGCATCGGGGCCAGGGGGGACACTCCCCCACCTCCCCTCAGCTCAGGGTCATGTCTGACCCCAGTCTTCAGAGGTGGCCAAACATCCCAAGGCACCGTGTGCTCGTTGCTCCCACTCATTTCAAATTAACCATAGGAGGTAAGAAATTATGAAAAATTGGCCCTATTGTTTTTGCGTGTGATTGGAGTATTTATCTGTAATCCAATAATTTCTTAAAACCAGCTCAGAGGAGGCTGTGAGGGGGAGTTTGAAGAGGTATTTAGTGGGTTGCAAAAACACTTCATTCTTTTGCTAAAACGCTGTTCTCCAATGCGGCTGCGTTTGAATCCAAAATCAGTCCATTATCCAGTCTATTGGCTCCCGGTAACACAATAAATGTCCCACAGAAATAGGCTGGCCAGTCTCAAAAAAACCTCATTTACCACCATGACTCAGGGAAGGAATACAGGAATTCCACTGGGATAATGTATTTTTGACAGATAGTAATAATTATTGGCATCAGGCTGTGCTTGAAGACAAAGAGTGTTTGTTTTTCATCAGCAAGGTTTTATGATTGGAGCTGCAATGTTTTTCCTTAAAAATTACCTTCTGCTGCCAATAAAAGGAATCAGGCTCCCATTCTTAACATTTTTTTTAATTTTTTTTTTTTTGGTGGCTGTTGTTGTTGCTCCCAGTTCAGTGCCAGTGAGAGAGTTGTTTGCTGTGTCCAGTTCCCCAGCCCTCCCTCCGCACAGCTTGGGGGGCAGCGTGGGTTGGGGTTGGGGGGTGAGAATTGGTGCCCCCTTCTTTGAATTTAGAGGGAATTTAATGTCGGAGACAATCCCTAGACCTCAAGTGAAGGTTTCTCTTCCCAGCAAAGCCTTGGGGTGATGGCAGCCCAAACACAGGCACCGTGAAGCTTTTTAGCTGCCTTTTGAAAACCGCATCTGGAGAGTCCCCGTGAGTCAGCCCCCAGGTGAGTTCGAAAGGTAGCAGGAAAAATAAATATCCATCTCCTGCCAAACGCGTTCAATAATTCAATAAAGCGCCACAAAAAAATGTGTGTTTTCGTTCACTTGTAATTGCCCTCGTGTCCTGTGGAGAAGCAGTAATATGAGAACCGTGCGCGCAAAAGGGAGAGCTTGTGGAAAATGGGAAAATTGGAGAACAAACAATAAAAAAATCATCTGCGGGGAAGGAAAGGAAGGCGAAGGAGGAAAGAAACTCGGGACTGGAAATTCAGTTCTCTCTAATGGATTTCAAGTCTTCGTTTTTAGCAATGGAAATTTAATTGACTGTCCTCTAGCCCCTATGCAGAGGAGACAGGAGCGCGCAGAAATTGGTGCAGAGTGGATTTAAAAGCCACAATTTCTCTGTCAAGGAGAGCAGGGAGGGGTAGGGCTGAGCAAGATGAGCCCAGTGGGTAAAAGTGGTTTATTACGGCGCTGAGCACAACCGGTGCCTACGGGCACAAGCAATTCCCAGGCGAGGAGCAGCAGCAGAGCAGAAGGGAGCTGAGCATCACCTAGGCCTCTCCCCCCACCTCCCCCCCGCCATGGAAACGAGAAGAAATTTACTGGTTTTCTCCTTGAGTTCACCCCTGTGAATCCCCATCTCTGCCTGCCATTGTTCCCCTGGGGTTTCTGCTCTTTCCTCCTTGTAACAGACACACACAGGGAGGCTGGAGAGCAGAGCAGGACCCTCTGCCATGGGCAGTGGCTGCATCGCTGCTTCCACCCCTCACCTAAAAGCCACCGCAGCATCTCATCATCGCTGCTGGACATGGGGGATGCTACGGGCACGGCCGTGGCTCTAGTCCCCCTACAAGTGGGGTCTGCATGGCCAGGGACAACCTCACTGGGGCACCAGGCTGAAAGCAGGGGACCAGCAGCAGGTTCCAGCACGGGGAGAGCAAGCAGCATGTTCCTCCCCTCCTTCCTCTTCTGCATGGCTGTCCCACCCTTGGGTTTGAGGACAGCCTGTCACAGATGTTTGAAGGAAACCTTTGGAAGAACATACCTGTGAGCCTCAAAAGTCCAGGTGCGGTTCGGTGCCCGGCTGCTCACTTAAATTCTGCCAAATTATTCATGCTGGATAAGTAGATGTTAATGACTTGGCTTAAGTTACCTTAGACTGACACAAAAATTGGGTCGGACGGTTTTCCACCCACCTGAAATGTGCTCTGAACATTCATGAAAAATTCTTCTAACTGTCACATAACTGAAAGCAATCAGGCATCCATGTGTGGTAATGAAGCTGCTTGTGCCAGGGCTTAACCGAGCCACACAGGGCTCACCTCCCTTGGTGCTGGTGGGCTTTCTGCCTCCCTTATTTGTGGTGGCTCTCTTTGCTCCAGCCCCGTGGTTGGTCTGTGGTTGACCACCACAGCTTTCTATGGGGTAGGCAAGAAAATGAAGGGCAAAAGCTGGAAAGGTGCCTTTGCCAGGCTGCTGCTGGGCACTCCTCATCATTTCTGCCCTTTGCTCCCTCCACCCCAGCTCTGCAGTTTCAGTCAAACTCCCCTGAAGAGCGTGTGCTTCCCTCTTCTGACCCCTCTTCTACAGAGAAAACAGCCTTCCTCTGGTCACACTGTCCCTTTTTCTGCTCTCTCCTCCCTTTGACTAGTTTTTTTTTTGGTCTGCATTTTCAGGTAATGCTGTTTTTAGCAGAAATCATCTCAGACCAAAGATGGACAAGAAAACACAGGGTTTCAGGAAAAAGGTCCTACTGTAAAAGCAGCTGCTCTGTGCCTCCAGACCCTGCATGAGGGAAACCTTAGAAAGCTCATCTGCCCTAACTGTTCACAGATCATGCAGCCCCTCGTTAATGCAGGGCTCCTTAATTAGCCCAGCTCTTGCTGTAGGCTGACATTTACATTAGTGGGAACATCTCCTTGAGCCTGGCCAAACTTCTCCACCAGCTCCCCTTTGCGACTCAAGTGCTCACTGAGCAGGAGGACTCACTCCCAGCCCTCAGGTGGGAGCCTCCTGTGAGAAGGATAAAAAGACACCCCCACTTTGACTTGCAACAGCACCTCCACAGCTCTTTGATAGTTTGCCCAAGGTTTACTGGGCAGGAAAAAACAGGAGTCACTGGTGTCCACCTCTGCAGTTACTTCACCAGGGGATGCAAGTGATGTATCTCAACGTCTCACACGTTTCAGCCAAGTTCTTTTAAAGTAAAATCCCACCAGACAGGAACATTTGGCTTGGCAGGATCCCTGCTGCAAGCTGTGGCTGCTGGGAAAGGCAGGACACACGACTGCATTCCTGCTTGAGACCAGCTCAGGAGAACACCTGGGACACGTGTGGGCCAAATGGCATTTACTGGCATCCTCCTCTGGATCTGGAGGTTTGTCAAGCTGTTGGCCTGTGTGCTTTCAATGCCTTTGTACAGCTTTGCATCCCAGCTGGAGATGTTCCTCCCAGAGGCAGGTGAGGTGAGGACCGTCAGTACCCCAGCATCTTAATATGCTGCGAGCAAATTGTGGCTGATGAGGCACCAGGAGCTGGAGAGGTAGGAACCAGCCTTGTTCTCACCCCCTAGGTGTTGGTTTTCAACCCCACACTTCCCTCCTTGCATGGAGGGATGTTCCTCCTGCCAGCTCAGCCCCACAGATGTCTGCTTTTTTATCACAGCATAGAAAACGAGAATCCCAACTACTTTGAGGGGAACACGGTTTATCATGGCTCCTTGTGCATCGGCCAAAAGTGAGGCGAGACCAGACAACACAAACGCTGCGAGGCAAGGAGCAGAGCTGGGTGGAAACCCCTCGTTCTCAGGGAGCTCCTGGTTCAGGTGTAAGAGCCTGCTTTGCATGGGAGTGGTTACCCCCAGGGACTTCTCCAGAAGAGCAGACCCTTGAGGTAGGGCCAAACCCACCCACACCTCACCTACTGCAGCATGCCTGGTCCTCAAACACCTGAGAATGAGAAGTTCTGGATGGTTACAGCCCCCCAAAACCCGGAACCGCTCCAAGGTAAGGGAAGACATATTCTGAATTCCCATCCCAACAGTATGCAAGAGGCTGCTCTCCCAACACATCCCCCCTCTGGGGCTCTCATCCAAGCACAGGCTTCCTGCAGAGCACCAGTGGCCTTGGGCAAGCTGCTGGGCTTGTGCTGGGCTCTCAGCCCAGGTCCCGGGACCTGTCTCACTGGTGGGAGGGCCGGGCTCCTCCTGAGCCCACAGCACACCCACCTGCACCATCCACCTCTGCTTTCACCAGGGCTCGGAGCAGGCAGAGACATTAGGATGTCTGACTCCTCACAGACCCTCAGTAAAGCTGGTTCTTCTCAGAGCAGCAGCAAATTCATCTCCCTGTGAATTTGGGGTGTATTATTTCAAGCATCTGGGAAAACAGAGGCTCCACGCACCCAAGGAGATCCAGGGAAAAGAGTTCGTTGGACACTACACACGCTGAATAACCTCTCTGGATACTGTGGTCTTGCATTCAGGGATGACTGACTGGTTCTTCTGGGCTTTGATTTCAGAGCCTTTCTTTATCCACACCTATTATATCGCGCTAATGGCAGAGGAGCAGCTGGCGACGCAGGACTGCACCCAACAGCATGGCGTGGGGGTATTCTCCACAGCAGGAAAGAGCTACAGCATTATAAGCACCTATAAAGCCTGAGATAGTTTGGACAAGTATAATAGCTTTAATTAAAAGAGAAAATCATCGCATCCTTCCCTCTGATAATTATTTTAAAGAGCAAACCAAGTGTAAGGGCATGAACAGACTTAGCGAGCGGTGTAATTACTAGGCTTAAAGAACAACTGCTCCTCAGTGAAGCTTCAGGAATGGGAGCTCCTTGGGCATCGTTTCTGAGATCTCTGCCTCCTCCCTGTCGGATAAAGCCTGCCTGGGATTCGACTCTTCTGAGGAAGACTAAACCTTCAACAACAAATAGCAGCTGATGCCCACCCTGGTCAGGACAGGCTCCTTGTGGGGGCCATGGCCAATTCTCTCCGGCAGCTCCTATTTAAGCTGTTCCTGCCCCATTTCCCACACCAAGGTCACTCAGCTGCAACAGCATCTGCTGGGAAAAGTGCCACCTTCCCCTGGCCAGACGTGCCCCTCCACCGGACACCACAGCCAGTGCCCACATCCCAGTCCCCATCCCCAGGGATGCCCCAAGGATGGGCAGGGGGTATGTTCCTGCCCGACAGCCAGACCCTCTGCCAGGAGGGGAGAGGAATCAAAACTCACCGAGCCTCACCGCCTCTGGCTCCGAAATTTATTTAACTACAAACACACAGCATTCGAGAGCACCAGGCCTGGGAGGAATGTGGGGTGCACACACACATACCCCTTGTTTAACGAAGAAGGCAGGAGCTTCAGCTACTGCTTTATTTGAATACAGACATCACCCCCCAAAAAACAACAACAAGAACAACTCTACTTCAGAATTACAGTGGTAACAACACGGAATTTACAAAAATATAAATAACCTATTCGTAACCTTAAAGAAAAATAACATCCAACATAAAAAACATCATGTAGTCCCCTAGGTAAACCATGGCTACAGAAATGTATCACTTGTGTTTTTTTTTAAAAAAAAAAAAGCACCAGTCTGCATTATTAAGTAATCCAAAACACATAGGGAATTTCCCCCTAACACTTGCAGACTTTTCTGAGAAGTGTGCCCAAATCATTAAAACCGAGTTTTCTTCAGTATTGCTTGCTTCTGTAAGAGCATATCCAAGGTACAATTCTTAGAAGCACCACGTTCAAGAAAAGCACCCACAGATGTACCAATTGTTCCTTTTCATTAACATTTTAATAGGACTTAAGTACGCGCCTATTTTTAAATCTATGCTTTAAGAGCTTTCCAGAACAGGGCTGGACTTAAACTTATCTCATAAATTCCTCTGCAAATCAGACTTCCAGACAAGAGCGGTGTCAAAAAACAACCGCTTGTAAGAAGATAATCCCGCTGCACAAGAGTATTCCCATTGTTCAGCCCCAACTAAAGTTTGCACAGATGCTGAATTATTTGATTTCTTTCAACTCTTTTTTTTTATTTTTTTTTTCTGTTTTTGAGCCGTGCCAGCTTGGCACGAACAGCTTCCTGACGCTGTGATGCGAGATCCAGCGCTATGGGAATTTCCTTCCCTGACATTCCATGTATTGTGCTGAAAATACTATTAAAAGGCAAAAAAAAAAAAGTCAAGTATCAAGTCCATTGGTTCCCAGCTAAAGGAATTCACTGGCCAGGGACTGCCAGTTGTTGCCGATGTCCAAACCACAGTGTCGTGCCTCGTTTTTCAGGCTCTTGTGGTTCCCCATCTTCTCAAGGGCTTCAGCCAGGCTCGGGGCAATCTGGCCAAAAGGGTCCCCGGGGGGTGGTGAGTTAAAGGCCACTTGTAGATATTCTGGCCCATGTAAACACAGCTGACTTTGTCACCGCAGCTGGAAAGCGGGTGCCCGCTACGGCCACCAGTCAGAGTGGGGAGCAGCCCTGGGGTGGGAGCTGGGGGGCTGAAAAACCTCATCCTGTGAGGTCAAGCCTCCGACCGTGGTGACTGGCACCGAGGCCACCACCTATGAGGCTGTGGGTGGGTCTGAGAAGAGTTAAAAACACTTAAAACGTGGCTAAAACCACCCCTGCCAGCTCCTGCTAGCCCAGTGCTGCAGGCGGTGTGCCCAGTGGCATGGCAAATACACACCATACACATGGTACCCACCCTACACCCTGAGTATGGCACGGCACGAACCCACCCTGCCTGCCACCTCCTCGGCCTCCAGGCAGAGGTCAAGTTTTGATCGTGAAAAATATTGCTGGAAAAACAGCTGAAAACTAAAAGAGCTTCCCTTCAAAACCGTGAAGCGCACGGGGTTGGTTCCTTTAAAGAAGAGAGCAAAAAATAGTAAAGAATAATCCATCCAACAGGTCCTAGGCCCACCCACTGGAGGGACAAACGCAAGGATCCCAGCTTATGGTGTCCTCGTTATTCACTGGTTTTAATTTAATGGCCCATCCCTGGCTCCCAACACCGCTGTGGGACAGGACAAGGCTGGCACTGCCATCCTGCCCAGCCACTGTGGATCTGTACCCCCCCCTCCTCCACGAGGGACCACCGATGGCACTGGTGACACCCCAGGGACAGGCAGGACAAGCCACCCAGACCGGTTCCAACTTCAAAGCCAGAGCTGGCCGAGTGGAGCTGCGCGGATGCTCTTACACAGCTAGCTGGAGATGAATTTATCTTAATTCCCGCTGGAAGTGACTAAGTGTGTCCACAGAGGGATTAAATATTTATTCGATTTTGTTAAGTGATTAATCCAAACACTCTCTCCCTGCTGCAGACAAACCTCAAACACAAAAAAAAAACCAAACCCCAAAACCAAACAACAAAAAAAAATCCTGACCCCAGGCTGCGCTGGCTTTAATAATACTTTTCCTGACTGCTCCGTAAGCAACCAAGCATGTAACGAGGGTCTGACTAATCCCAGCCTAAAAACGGGCACGAGGTTTACGACTTCTGGTTCTTGGGGAGCAAAGAGCAATGAAAACGACCTTGACTTTGGAAGAAACAAACAGCGGGGAAGAGAGAAAGCGTCAGATCCAGCTGAAACTGCCCCGTGCCTCCCCTTATCTAACCACATCCCCAGCGCGGTCAAGTCTTAACAGCGTTTAATGGGGAAAATTTAAAAAAAAAAAAAAAAGGGAACAGCAGCTATTAATACCTGTGTTTGGGCAGATCTGAGGAAAGGGCTGCCTTCCCAGAAGGTTGCCCACTTTTTTTTCCAAGTAGTGTGGTCAGATAAAAGGCAAAACTTGCGAGCTCAGCCGGGGATGCCCGGCGGGTGGCCAGCAGGGTAACAGTGCCACTTGCTGGTGGCCGGCGTGGCCGAGGACCCCGGGGACGGGGGAGAAAGCAGAAAGGGCTCACCAGACCCAACCACCAGCCGCGGCAGGAACAAAGCAACAAAGCTCTGGAGCGAGTGCCACCAGCTCGTCCCCCACGCTGCCACCCTGGGGGTCCCGGGACAACTTGGGGTGACACTTAGCGGATGCCACCGGTCACGGGGAGGCAGGGATGGCCGGCGCCCACCCTCGTCCCCGCCGCCGGCTGCTCTGGCCATGACCTCAGCAGGAACGGCATCCGTGGCCCCACGCTGGCTCCGCCGCCTTGGCCCCACGCCGGGGCAGCTCCCGCATGCCTGGCCGCCCCCGCGCCGCCTCGCCCCCGACAGACACGCCAGGCGGCAGAGGGGTGAGCAGGAGCAGCGTAGGGCTCGGCTCTGGCACTGGCATCCCCCACCCCGTCTGTCGGGAAAATCCCAGGCGATACCCCAAAGGCTGGGGGGCAGATTCAGGAGAACAGCCCGGACACCCGCAGCCACCAGCTCCGGGGGGAAAAAAAAAACACACACAAAAAAAATAATAAAAAACTGGGGGCACCCGGCGTAGGTGGGACCGTTTCAAGCTCTGACAAATCCTCCAGGAAGAAGTGAGAGGCAGGAGGGTGCTCCCCTCCCTAGCAGCTACTCCCAGAAATGAGAAAAGTAGGTCATTTGCAGGCAGGGTGAAAAAAAGAAAGAAAGAAAAGGAAAAAAGAAAGAAAGAAAAGGAAAAAAGAAAGAAAAGAAAAAAAAGAAAGAAAGAAAAGGAAAAAAGAAAGAAAAGAAAAAAAAGAAAGAAAAGGAAAAAGGAAAGAAAAGAAGGAAAAAAAGGTTATTTTACAACATGCCAGCTCTGTTGTGACTGGCAAAGGGACGTCACTGCTGACTGTGACACAGCCAGGGTCATGGCTTCAGCCTCCAGCTGCCACCCCCTGCTGGCACAGCACCTCAGGGCATGGTGATAGAGCATCCCTGCCGCTGCCACCCCGTGTCACCCCAGGGTGGTTTGCAAAGCCCGGGTGCTCGGAGGTTGTGGTCAGCAGGTGGCCACGGGGCTAGGACACATGGCAGGAGCCCGGGGAGTGAGCCAGCACCCACCCCAGGCTGGTGGCCACAGCATGGGGCTGTAGGAAGGACATACGTCAACCCATCCTAGGGATCAGTTAGAGATTTTTGCAAGAAACCTGCACAAAAAGGACACTAAGGGGAAGGCACCGGGGTGGCACAGGGAGACCGAAGGTTGGAGCCTGGTGCAGCAGCCTTGGCCAGGTCCTCTGCCGAGGGCCATCTCCTCTGCTGAGGGCCATCCCCAGCAAAGAGGGAGAAGAAGGACAAGCAAAAAGTAAACTGGGAAAGTGGCAACCGGCACCTGGGAAAGCAGGGCATGGGCCAGGCAAAGGACGGGAGAGCTGGAATGGGAGAGAGGCGGTGGCTGGGCCCATAGGAGGGTGGCTGCCCACGGAGACAGAGCCCCACGGCTGAGGGACCCTACGGGGTGACACGGGGGCTCACTGCAGAGCAAGAGCACCACAGCGTAGGTGGCAGTGTCCGGTGGCACTCCGATGACACAGCCAGGGGAAAAATAAAAGCCTCCAGAGGGGCCCAAGCAAACCCTCCCACACGGAGGGATGTTCCCCCTCACGTCCTTCTGTCCACACAATGACCATCTCCACACGCTCCCCACGTGCACAGCGGAGACCGTGTGACCGCAGGGCCACCAGGTCCTCTCCCGTACCAGTACACATGGTGCCTGGAGCTTCCTCCGGCCCTTCCCCGTCCTCTCTAGCGCTGGCAGCCCCGAGCCTGGCTGAGGGCGAAGTGGTCGTAGAGCAGGAGCAAGGCATCGAACCGCTGGAGCCGCTGCAGAGCCTGGGCCAGGACCAGGATGGTGACCGTGTCTCCTGAGTAGGTGAGGTGAGCCACGAGCTGCTCAAATCCTGGTATCCGTCCCAGCAACTGGGGGGTGACCCCCAGCTCCAGCGCCACGTGGCTGAAGTTCTTCACGCCATTCAAGGAAGGGTCCAGCAAGAAGGCAAGGGACTGCACCAAGGAATGGGGCAGCTCCGCTACTGGGAGACCTGGGGGGCAGGAACACAGCAAAGAGGGGTTAGAAACCAACCTCTCCAGCCAGGATAAGGATACGTGGAGCAGCCAGACTCCACGCTGTGTCCCTGCTGAGCAGGTGAAATGCCACCCTGGCAGGACAGGTATCTCCTCCAAAATCGCTTTCACAGCACAGCAACACGGAGCTGGCTCAGGCTGGTAACTGGTGACAACTGGGCATCCATCTGCCTCCCACCCGCATGCCGTCCAAGGCAGCACCACAGAAAATCTACCCCATGAACTAGCACCAAAGGCCATGAAAGTCAGGTAAGTCCCTGTGATGACTGGCACCTCCACAGAGCCGTGGTGGGCTTCTGGAGGAGCTCCCCTCCAACAATCTGCCCCTCTCTGCTACCCCAATACTTGGAGAACAAAGATGAGGACGGAAAGACTTACCCTTTGCCGCGCTGCTGATCTGAGTCACGAGGCTCTGGGCATCATCCACCTGGCAAGACAAGAGACCCCGAGGTTGGTGTCAGCCTGGTGGGAACAACTGGTGCCTGTCAGTGCTCCCAAGGCTGTCAGAGGCTCAGAGGAACGGTGCTTCTCCTTCCAACACCACCATTCCACAGAGCCAAAGACCTCCTCGGGATGCTCCAGGGCCTCCCAGCAAACTGCTTCCATAAACGGTCACCTGGAGCTAAGCTGTTAAACACATCTCTCTGCCAGACATTTTCTGGGCCTCAATGATGTTAGTCACCGGGTTCATTAAGAGCTCACCAGAGAGGGAGGAGGAACCAGCTCCCCCAGCTGCCAGGTCAGCTTTCTGGAGAGCAAGAGGACCAGAACCACTCGAGAGCACACCAGTTAAAGATATGCTTATTCAATAAATTGACTCTGGTCTTTTGGCTGTTTGAAACCACTCCGGCAGGTTAATGTCTCCACGGCTGATGGCCTGTTGAGTGACACATCACTAAACATCTGCCAAACCATTTTTGGTAATTACTAGTTAGCCCCAGATTATTAATGAACATTAGTCTGCATCCCTAACCCAAGTCTGCAAGCCCAGTACCCTGTGCCCAAGCCCCGGATGCCCGCTGGCGATTCAGAGGAGCAATGAGGCCAGAGGAACTTACCAGCTGCTCCCCGCTTTCGGCGGTGGGATTTGGGCAGGTGGAGGGCAGGCTCCGGGTCCCCTCCCGCCCCGTGCCACCTGCGTTCTCTGCTGGGATCCTCTGTGCCACCCGGCTCGCCGAGTCCTCCGGCCGCTCGCCCCCCACAAACTCCGCCTGGCTGGAGAACTTCTGGAGGTCCAGCTCGGTGCACTCCACCGGGGCGTGCGGCCACTTGTGCTGCATCTCGGAGGCGCAGGAGGAGAGGGGGGCCAGGGGCTCCGCCGTGCCCTGCTGGCCCTGCCTTGGGTCTGGGGGTGGCAGGACCCCCGCCAGACAGTCCCCGCGGCCCGAGGCTCGGATGAGGGGCTGGCTTTCCAGGAGGCTCCTGCCCAGCTGGGCTTTGGAGGCAGCGCTGACCCCGACGGCCGGTGACAAATCCATCTCCGGCTGGAGAGAGGGGAGCTGAAGACCCACGGCTTCCCCGTCTGAAATGAACTGGACCGCTTCCATGGGGCCTGGAAACAGAAGCCAGCACAGCTCAGTGAATCCTAGGATCTGCCCTGGCCTTTTCTGGTACAAGGTCTGCAAGCATTTGTTAGGAGAGGTCCCAAATTCCCAGCTCCATCCTTCGTCACCACCCAGCTCCATCCTTCCTCCTAAAGGGATCTCAGTAGGTCCTACGTCCCTGCGAGCTGGAGCCCAGCACCACCCTCCCAGCCCCCCAGAGAAAGAGGTGGCAGGAGCAGGTACCTTCTGCCTGCCTGTAGCATGGGCTCAGGTTCTTCACACCCAGGCAGCAAGGACCAGACATCTGCTCCTCACACAGGAATCTGCCAGGCGCCGCCGCAGTCGGGAACATTGCTCGCTGGCCCGAGAAGTTCTGAGTCCTCAGGAAGACTTGGGAGGATAGAAGAGAACCAGTGTGAGCAAAGACTTGGCTTGCTGCCCCAACGTGTCCTCAGCCAGGCGGTATGTCTGCCGGCAAGGAGCTGGGAGCCAGAAGCTCCCTGGCACGCTGCTGGATGCCAACGTGCCCCAACCCCAGCCATCAAACCTCCTGCCCTCCTCCCTCACCAGTCCTTCAGGGTCCTGCCCTGCAAAGAGCCACTCAACCTCAGCCTGCCCCCGAGAAACCCCAGGAAGAGAAGATCACCAGTTCCTCCAACTAATTATGGTACTAAGGAGGAGGGAGGCTCCTCCGTGTCTTTGAGCAGGCAAAGCACAAGAGAGGTACTGCAGATGTTAAAAGCAGGATGAGATGTTTCTTCTGTATGTGCAGAGGAAAGTTTAGGTCACCATATGGAGCAGCAATGCTAAGGGCAACGCTCGACACAGTGAGGAGGGGACCATGGGCATGTGTGAACAGCAAAATGGAGAAGGAAGAGAAGCACTGCAGGCATCAACTCACCTCGCTGGCACTGGCTCTTCCAAAACCTCTTGCAGTAGATGATGGAGAGTGCCAGAAGCACCAGTACGATGATGACCAGGGCACTGCTGGTCAGTGCAAGAAGGGCTGTGTCCTGAGGCGGTACGGTGGGGACAGCAACCTTCACCAGGTTTGTTCTGGACCGACCTGCAGACACACCAGCCACAAAACATTGGAGTCTGACCCTGCGGCTTGGGCCACCCCATCCCTCTTCATGTGTAATGACCACGCCTCCTCCAGTAGGTCTGTGGCACAGTAGCTCGTCCTGTGGCCAGCGGAGGAGCATCAGTGAAAGGATGGTGCACATCTGAGCGCACAACTTTGACATGGTCACAGCGATTCCCCATGAACCTGCTCCACCACGTCCTCGCCACCCGCCCTGCCCCAGAGACACCTCGGTTCCCCACCGGCGAGGGACGGCACGTACACTGAGGCTCAGAGGAGGGCGTCTGCTTGGTGCAGGGGATGCACTCCCAGTCCAGCTGCCCGCTGATCCGCGCCTTGCGGTAAAACCTGCAGACAGAGCAGAGGGTCTCAGCAGCGCACAGCCCCCGAGACACGGAGGGTTTGTCCACCCCATGGCAGTGCAGGGAAAGCCGAATCCCTGTGCTCCTGTCCCAAGACACCCACCCCATGGCAGCAGGTCTCTCCATCACCGGCTGAAGCCATACGCACAGCTACTTCTTCACATCTCTCCCCACTTTGGCCAAGGTTAAACTGCCTCCCTCTATCTGCTAAATTGGGCAATAGTGATCCAGAGCTCCATGAAGCTCCAGAAACAGCCCAGCCTACAACTGCGCCTGGGAAGAAGTTCATAAGCCAGTGCCTTGACTTGCTCCTCTGTCCCAAGTCCTACTGCTCACCAGCACATGGTCTGCAGCCCATGGGGGCCACCAACTTTAGTGTTCTACAGCCACTCGTCTTCCAGGGCTTAGCCAGCCTGGTGTCCATAAGAACAACTCAGGCCTGGAAGGAGTTTTCTTCCACTGCTTGTTCATGAGAGCCTTCAGGTTCCCTTCTTTAGAGCTAGAAGGGGGCCATCGGGTGGGTCCGATTCATGTGTCATTATCAGTGTCCTCCTCTTACATCCCATGTTCTGGTGGCCTCAGGTAAAGAGGCCTCTGTGCATCCCCTCCCTGCGTGCTCCCAGGCACGATGACCACGGCTCTGCTCAATCCAGGATCCAGCCCCACTCACCCCGGCAGACACTCCCCACAGACCGCATTGGTGGTCGCCGTGCAGTTGGACTTCTGGATGCGGTTGATGAGGGTACAGGACAGGCAGGGCTTGCAACCATGATGCCCCCAGCTGTCCTTAAACTTCCTGGGAGGGCAGGCAACGCACTGCGCGTCCCCCCCGCTGCCGTCACCACAGTCCTGCAAGACATGAGGTTGGGTGGGTGGATGCACAGCTGTGGTGAGGAGCCACTTCAGGTCCCAAAGCGGAACCGAGGGGAACGGGGTCCCTTCTTTGGGACAAAGAGTGGAGGAGTTACCACTCCTGGGTCCTCAGAACCCAACCAAGAGCAGACACCACCACCCTGTGCAGCTCTGATGGAGGCACAGTGGGAAGCTGTTTGCTGCCTAGCTGAGGCCCACCAGCCGTGTTTAGGGAGGAGGAAAACTCCAGCAACAACACGCCCCAGGAGGAACCGCAGGTAGGAATGAGCCACCAAGGAGTAGAGTGAGTAGGAACCCACCACAAAGGCTGGGCCAGATCCCTCTGCAGCCGTGTCCTGCTTGTGCCCATCCAACATGCAGAACCTGGTGCTTTGGACCAGGAGGAAATTTAGATTTCCATCAGCAAAAAGGAAAGAGGACACCTGGAGCTGCAACCTGAAATCCCTTCCCACCCATTGCTCCTCTCCAAAGTGAGGGAAACTCTTCTTGGTCCCGTCCCACCAAGTCCCAGCTCTTCCCAACGTGCTGCGACCCAAGTTTATCCTTCCGAAGGAAGGCTGGCAGAGGATTCCCCTACCCTGTAAAAGCCTCGTGATGATTCCCGGTCCTTCCAGAGCAGCTGATTTACCTTGGAAAGCTCTTGTCCGGGCATGCAGTTTCTGCAGGGGACACATTTCCCGTGCTCATCCCGGTACTCGCTCTCTTGGCAGTTCATGGGGGCTGGCGAGGGACCGGGAGCCTGAGGAGGAGAAGAAGAGAAGGCAGAGAAGTCACAACCAGCCCCAACACTTTTTAAGACGAGCAACGTGCCTTTTCCTGGGCAGAAGTTTCCGCTCCAGCCAGGATGGCCGTCTGCATTTCTCAGGCATCACGCATGTCACTGCGGCAGGAGAAGGCTGCTCCAGCAGCTCAGGAATGGCTTCCCAGCCAGGCCAGGGATGAACTGCTTGGTTCTGCTGCCATATACCAGCCTTCGCGATGGAGCGAGTGAAATCTCATTTCCAGTATTAAGGTAGACCCACCCATCACTCGGGACACCAATTTGCAGGAGGCCAGTGGACTTTGCCAGCCCTGGCTGTAGGTCTGGGCATCCCAGGCTGTTAGTAGAGAGCAGCACCAGCAAAGTCCTGGTTTTTGGGACCCAGCAGCCCAGCTCTGGCCGGTATGGATGCATTGGTCCGGCGTGACCACCAATGCTGGTGCCTGGCCATGTCCCCAGCAGAACAGGACACCCCCCTGCAGCCCCGCTGTGCCAGCCTGGGGCTCTGCAGGTTGACAAGACTCTTGGTCCACACACATTCCAGTTCAGTGTAGGCTGCAGACATCTCAGAGGACCTGCAGAAAAAGCACCCACCTCTCTCAAAAACACCATCCAGAGCGTTCTCCAAGTGAATTAATGGCTCTGCTGAGGTTAACGGCAAAACTGCCCCAGCCTCAGTGGGGCCACAGTCCACACCTTCGCCATGGAACACGAGACCAGCATCTCACCAAGAACAAGCAACTCAGACCGAAGCTACAAAACTGAGCAATTTATTTGGAGTTTTGGGGCCATCTGTTCATTTCTGCATTCTGTTCTAGGTGGGCCCTTACCCTGATGACAGAAGCGGAGTAAAATCCATTACCACTAAACAAGTCTTCATTTTGCTTTTCCCCATAACCTTGTGCAGGAAATGAGGAGAGAAACAGCGTTCAAGCTGCCTTGGGAACAAAACTCTTTAAACTTCAAAACACCCACCAGGAACAGGGAACTCCTGAAAACGCTCTTTTGAAGACCACCACCCTAAACCACCTGGGGAAAACCTGACATTTCAGCCAGAGCCATCCTGCTCCACAGCCTCGGGAGGAAGAGAGGGTCATTTGGGATACTAGAACCTTGCAGGGGACATAAGTGGGGAGTGGACTTCAGGACCCCAAGGCACCCTCTTTCCCCTCCCATCCGCACCCTTCCCGGGCAGTGACGGTCCCACAGCAGCATTCCTCCCCGGGCTTTTTCCACGCTCCTCTGCTTAATCCCCCACCACTCCCTTTGCCGGCTGCCTTTTGGAAGCAGACACTTGGACGGGTTCCCCGGGGCTCTGAACCACCGAGATTCATTGGAGATGAAGTCTGCCCCGGACGAGCATAGAACGTGAGTCACCCCTCGCTCCAACTCCCCCGCGCACACGGGAGCCACGACGAGGAAAAGCAGCCCAGACCAGCAAGGACCAGGGATGAGAAGCTAAAGGAGCTAAATTTATCCAGCAAAGATCTCAGGAGGGGCACGATCACCGCCTATAAATAGAGAAAGAGGTTACTGACACTACCGAATAAACCAAGGAGATTTGTCACCATCTCGGAAGGTGGTGAAGAAGGAGCCCGGTGCCAAAGCCCAGGGTTTAGCATTAGGGTCCAGCTTCAGGCTGAATGTGGTAGTTAAAAAAAAAAAAAAAAAAAAGGAGGGGGATAGACAGGCTCAAGAGGGGTGACACACAACCAACCACCTGGGATGCTAATGGCCCAAACCCAACCTCTCAGTGAGCTCTGAGCCCACACCCCGGATCCCCCCCGCCCGGGGGGTGCCTCTGCCCAGCGCAGAGGGTGGTGGGGGGGGGGGGGGGGGGGGGGGGCGGGGGTGTCAGCGTTGCTGATGCTCTGGTCCAGAACGTGGAGTCCGATTCAGGCTTTCACTCTTCACAAGAGCACAAAGGTGTACGAAACAGAGTTTCAGGCAACAGAAACGGAGCCGAGACACTGGAGCCTGGAGAACAAGGGGACCGATTCCATCGGCTCGCCAAAGTGCAGTTGTAAAGCAAGAAATACTAGTGGTAAAAAAAAAAAAAAAAAAAAAAGAAAAGCCACAAAAAAAAAAAGCCAAACCAGCACTCTTTTTTCACCACAACCAGCCTGCGAACACAGCATGACCGCTTTCCCTCAGACATTTTAGGGACTTCTCTGCCTTTCAGAAGGGTGTGCAGCTATGGGATGCACCTCCCCAGGAGAGGAACAGCCCAAAGCAGCTTCCCGAATGGAGGAAGCTGAGGGGGTGGGAGGAATCCCTTGTGCCAGCACAGCTCCCCCCCCCCCCCCGCCCCGTGCGGGGACGCGTGCCAGCATGCGGGGACGTGTGCCAGCGTGACGGCACCGGGCGGGGGGGTGGCGGGGAAACGGCGGCCGCGCCAGCAGAGCTATTAAGGCTCAGAGAGCAAGCCTGCTCTTTCTCAAGCCACAACGTAAAGATACACGGAACGAACACTTTGTTGAGTATCTGGCATGAAATTCAAAGCCCTAAGAGCTGGTGTTAGGGGTTTTTTTTTGGTTTTGTTTTGGTTTTTTTTTCTTATTTTAACAATACCAGAACCGAGATGTTTAATTTGCTAGTGGAGGATACGTCCAAACCACGTAGCACTGTCCTGGTAGAGCAGCAGTTTCTGATAGTCTAATAAGGCACTAAAACAACTGGTCCTTATTATCCAAAAGCACAAAACCAACAAAAAACAACAAAACCCTCCCACCTCTTTGGATGGGAGCTCAAGGTGACTGCCAGAGCAACAGATTTTATTTGCTGAAGAGGAATATAAACATGCCACAGTATCATTTACAACTCGTAAAGGGTAGCAGAACATACTGCCATCCTTTCGAAATGGGTGAAATCTTCTAACTTAAAAACATCATAACTTGTGAAGAGACTCTTTTACTGTCTTAATGGGACAGCTTGCCCGAGCGAGGCGAGCAGAGCGTGCTCCCCCACTGCGTTATTGCTCAAGACAGCAAAACCACGAGCTGCTGAATGAGTTTCACTGCATGAGACAAAAGGCACTTCAGCAAAGCTACAGTGGAAGTTGTAATTCATTCACCTCCCTGACAGTTCTGCAGCTCTGACATCTTCTTTCCCCTGTGAAAATGTAATTTTCGAAAAAATTAGACTGGCTGGGAAACTGGGCTATTTAGAAATTTCTTTTGTGTCCACCTAATGGATTGCAGAAATCATAGAATGACACGGGGTTGGAAGGGACTTCTGGAGATCAACTCGATCAACCCCCCTGCCAAGGGAGGTCCACCCAGAGCAGGTTGCACAAGAACACGTTCAGGTGGGGTTTGAGTGTCTCCAGAGATGGAGACTCCACCACCTCCCTGGGCAGCCTGTCCCACCCCTGAAGGATGGCCCTGTAGACAAAGGACTGCTCAGGGAGGCAAAAATAGGTGGAGGGGGGGAAAAAAGGCTGAATCTGAATCTGCCACCCTCAAAGTAAAGAAGTTCCTCCTCATGATTCTGGTAGGAAAAAAAAGAGCGAGGAAATCAATAAGTGAAAGGGCACCACAAAAAACATCATCAATGAAAGTGTTAGCAGTTCTGGTTCTCCCAGTCTGACCATGGCCCAGCAGGTACTGGGGGGGACAGGCAGAAGATGGGCTGGGCTGGCCCCTGCCCCAGGTGCGGACCCCATGGGTGGCTGCTCACCTGGGACAGAGACCCCCCCTTCAGGGGGGCTCTTCTCCATCACCGCAGGAGGCAGCGGGACGTCTCAGCAGGATTCTCCTCTGCTGCACCAGAGACTGGCCCAGCCGGGCAGTAACTGCAGCTCGGATGAGAGACTTGTATATACTGGAACATAAAACTAGAGAGCTGAAAGCCTAAATCAGAACCGCAAGTGAAAAGGAGAAGGGGGGGGGGGGGGGAATAATGAAATGTTATCTGGAAAATATTACTGCATGCCTTGCGTATGGCAGTGTCTAGTCCCAGGCTCTTGCTCAGTCATTCCTCTGCTCCTACTCATTAATCTGCGCTCGTTTGGTCTGGACAGCATCTCTCTGCACCTCCCTCCACTACAAACCACGCCGGGAGTGACTCTGCCACCCCTGAAGGATGGTCCTGTAGACAAAGGACTGCTCAGGGAGGCAAAAATAGGTGTGGTGGGGGGGGAAAGGCTGAATCTGAATCTTTCCACGTGGCTTGGAAATCAGCAGGTTTTCCAATATATTTGGAAATTCTGCTCACAAGACTGTCCACTCATTGTTTACTTTGGAGTGGCTGGAAACTTGTGTTTGCTTTGGGTGAAAGCTGCCCAAGCTCGGGTGGGAAGCGCTTTGGGCTGGTGTCATCTCCCTTCGCTGCACCCCACCAGCCCCCAGGGTGAAACATCCCCTTTTCTACTCACTCGCTCTTCTCTACCTGCAGAGAAAGGTACCTAAAACACAACCAAAAACCCCTTCCAATCTAGGGCAGGATGGTTTCTGGGCTCCTGGTTTTGCTGCTGTTCCCATTCAGCCTTGCAGAGACCCAAGAGGCACCCAGCCAGGCACAGGTTTAGCCCTGCCCAAAGGAAGGGGGCAGGAACCAGGCTACGAGCTGCCCTGGACAACCAAAGCTTGAGAAAGGGAGAATCCAGGGTCCTGGAGGACCCTGACATCCCTCTGGTACATGGATAACTTCAGCCCTAGGGCCCCCAGGGTTCTCTGCTCCTCTTTCTCTAAGGCTACAGGGTTCTCTGCTTCTGCATTCACTGCATAAAGGTTTCATAGATAATTAGAGTGGGACCATAACTACTGAATTGTGTCAAGTTCTGGCTGTCCACCTTGGGCATCCACACTCTGCCTTACTAGGTATCTCAAGTAAGATTTCCAAGACTCTCATCACTTTCTAGAAAACCTTTGATTTCTGGTTTTTGCCCCGCATGAACTTCTAACTAATTGTCACTGTCTTGCTTGCAGTAATAATTGAGTCTCTTTGCAGCGCCTGGTTTTTAACTCAGTTCTTAGCACCGTCCTAAATAAACTCGCACCCGAGTTTAGGGAAAAACTCGAGTTTCCCGAGAAGGGAAAAAACCCATCGTGTAGTTTGAATGAATTAGCGATCGGTACTTTTACTCACAACTACTTAAACGTGCCCTTAAAACCACCTTTCGGTAGCTAAAAACGCTTGAGCGTTTCCAAGAGGGGAGCTCCCCACCGTCTGCCCCGACAGCTGACCCCCGCGAATCCCCCCCGTGGGGGTGGGCGAGGAGCGAACCACCCCCCGACACCCTATTTTTGACTTAAATAACCCAAATGGGGCCGGTGGGGGGCTGCGGGACCCGGGTGCGGCGGACGATGCGATATCCCACGCGTGCGGCCGGTGCCACCCACGCGTGTGTGCCGCCCCGGGGCCGGTGCCCCCCCGCCCACCGGCCCCGGCAAGCCCCAGCTCGCCCGTTCTCCCCCCACCCCCACCCCCGCTCCATCCCCGACCCGCCACTCGCGGGCCCGTCCGACCCACGCGGGGCGAGTTACCGAGAGCCGCCCGGTCCCACCGGCGCCCCCCGCCGCTCGCCGCCGGGAAGGCGGGCAGCGTGCCGGGATATGCCCGGGCACGTCTCGGCGAGGGTTTCCCTTACCCCGCAGCGGCACGACCACCCCGCATCATCCCGCACGGCATTCCCCCCCCACCCCTCAACCCCCGGTCTCCGCACCCACCGTCCCGGTACCCACGGCGCTCGGAGGTGCCCACCGGAACCCGGCTGCCAAGCCCACGTGTATCACCGCCGCCGCTGCTGCCCTCCTGGGTGCGGGACCCACCGGGAACCCCTCGACCCTCCAGGAGCCCCCGCCCGGCGGTGACACCCGCAGCGGGGAGGATCGGTAGCGCCGGTGGCGGTCCCCGCGTCTCACCTGTGTCCCGGTGCCGGCAGGAGGGTGCGAACCGGGACCGGCGGCGCGGACCGGACTCAGCGGGACCCCCGAGGGGAACGGTCCGCCCCCTCTAGCCCCGCCCCGCCGCTTCCCATTGGCGGACACCGTATCCCGGGCGGGGATATGCAAATATAACGCCTTGGCGGGGGCGGGAAGCGGGGGGGGGGGGCCGACCGCACCGGGGAGCGAGGTGGGGGGGCCGGGAGTCAGCGCCACTCGGCGTCTGAGCAGAGCAACGACGGGGCGTCCCGGTGTTAAGCGGCCGCGACGTGAAAAACGGAACCCCCCCCACACACACCCTCCCCGGCCGTGGGCCACTCGTGTCCGTGTGTGGGCTCAACGCCCACCGGCGGCAACCGGGTGGGTGCCGTGGGGTGGGAAAGGCAGGCGGGAAGCCCCCAGGGGAGGACCTTGTTCCTGAAGACCTGGATTTGTTTGGCATCTCGGCTCCAGGCGTGGTAGGGATGTTGGAAGAGGCCCCCCCTCCCACCACCCTTCCCACCAGCGGGAGGGGGTACCGGCGATAAAGGAAGGAATTGCCCTGGGAGGTGGCAATCCCAGGAATAAATACAGGTTATAGACTCATAGAATGGTTTGGGTCAGAACAGACCTTAAAGATCATCCAGTTCCAACCCCCCCTGCCCTGGGCAGGGACACCTCCCACCAGACCAGGTTGCTCCAAGCCCCCTCCAACCTGCCCTTGAACCCCTCCAGGGATGGGGCAGCCACAGCTTCTCTGGGCAACCTGTTCCAGTGCCTCACCACCCTCACCATAAAGAATTTCTTTCTAGTATCTAATGTAAATCTCCCCTCTTCCAATTTAAAACCATTGCCCCTTGTCCTGTCACTACACTTTCTGACAAAGAGTCCCTCCCTGGACTGGATGATCTTTAAGGTCCCTTCCAACTTTAACCATTCTATGATTCTGTAATTAATTTACCATTTTTGACGGTGGCTCTGCCACCCCGGGCGCGGGTGCGATGTGTGTGTGGGCAGGCAACCACCAGGGCAACACACATCACCGTGGCCAGGGGGCTTCTCTCACGCTCAAAATTAAACTTCCAAGGGCGCACGTGGCGTGACTCATGGCTCGAATCTTTGGGGAGGTTCGGGGGAGTTATCCTGGAAGTATCCCAGGGTTATTGTGCAAAAGACTTACTCCATCCCAGTGTTTACCAAATTGCTGTGTGGAATCTCACTTTCTTCTGCAGCAGTTTCTTTTCCCAGTACTACTGATCTTGGAACTCCCTCTTCAGTTTATTGTACCTCCTTTAAGTAGTTAGCTCCTAAGTTTTGATCTGTCAGGCCCATCACAAAATCCTGCTGTCTTCCCCAGCGTTGGGATACTGGGGGCAGGCAGAATTGGTGCTGCTTAATTTTGGGGACCTGAGCAGCAGCTCTCAGTAAGAGCTGCAACACAAGAATGTGTACCTGCACTGTGTTCGGTTTTAAGCCTGTTCTTTTGGGACATTGTCCCCATTTCTCTCTCTTTTGGTTTTTTTTGGGTTTTTTGTTTTTCAGAATTCAAGCCATCTCTCTCTAGAGAGATTTTTGAGAACTCCCGTAATTTCCCCACCATCGCAGTGTAGCGTTTTTTAGAGAAGCTCGACCGTCAGATCGGAATGGCCGCAAGGATTTTTTTATACGGAATTCAATCAAGCAGTCACCTCCCTCACTCTTACCTTCACCCAGTCTTCTGACTTCCCACCGCTCGGTGCTTCAGCCAGGTTAATGATGCAATCTCCACAAGAAAAAAAAAAAAAAAGGGATAAAAAAAAAAAAAAAGCTCAACAGGGGGATGAGGATGACTTCATCTTTCACGTGGGGCAGTTTGCCTCACGCGGGTCCCCGTCTGATGCAACCGCCCTGCGCTGTTAACGCCGCTGCCCCTCTTGCATCATGCAGATGGAGGGGCTGCCCCACATCAGAGGGGCTCCAAGGCGGGCAGGATGCCAAGGACATAAACACCGGCTTTTCCACCTTTGAAGTCCGATACCGCCATTGTTTAACCGAGCGAAATTACGTCAGCAGAGGTCACCCGTAAAGATTGTTTTCCACTAAAAAAAGCTGCTGGACCAAGGTGAAAGATCTGCCGTGGAGCATCCGGCACATCCCACCGGCGGGCTGATGGGTGGTTATTCGCGGTGCTGCCCCGAGCCTGTGTGGTTTGTGGTGGTTTGTGGTGGTTTGTGGTGGTCTAGTGGCTGATGCCCAGTGTCGGGAAGCTGGGAGGCTGCACTGCAACGGCCAGCCCAAGCCCTTGGCGTGGGGACCAGGATTGAAGCTGGCAGCCCTGCGCTCGCCCCAGTCCCTTTCTGGGAGGTTCTGCTGCCTCCCTTTGTGGCCTCAAGGGAGCCAGAAAAAACAACTGCCAATAGAGCTGGAGATGCTGTTACTGTGGTGGGTTTTTCTCCCAGTCACATCGGCACCTCACAGCCACCCACACGAGCGCCAGTGCTGCCCCAAAGGTTGCTAGGGAAGCCTACAGAGACCTGGGGAGGTGGGAGGGCTGCCCTTCTGGTAGCAGCAGAGCCCTAGACTGGCTTTAGTGGCTTGGGAAACTGCACCAAGGAGTGTCTGGTTGTGTGATGTTTGCCATTTCCCTGATATTCCAGATGCAAGGATCATTGTGTCAGGTAAAGCACTGTACATCCAACAGATCTGGGGATATTTTGCAGGTTAAGGCCTTTCAGCCTGCAGAAATGTATCCTGAGATATCTGGTGTTGAGACCAGATATAGTCTTAGTAGGGCTATGAAGATGTTTAGGGGACTAGAACATCTCTCTTATGAAGAAAGGCTGAGGGACTTGGGACTTTTTAGTCTGGAGAAGAGAAGACTGAGGGGGGATCTGATCAGTACTATAAATACTTAAAGGGTGGGTGTCAGGAAGAAGGGGCCAGTCTTTTTTCAGTGGTGCCCAGAGATGGGACAAGAGGTAACAGGCACTTGAACTTGAACATAAGAAGTTCCATCTAAACACAAGGAGGAACTTCTTTCCTGTGAGGGTGGCAGAGCCCTGGAAGAGGCTGCTTAGAGACATGGTGGAGTCTCCTTCTCTGGTGACATTCAAACCCCACCTGGACACGTTCCTGTGCAACCTGCTCTGGGTGGGACCTGCTTTGGCAGGGGGGTAGGACTAGCTGATCTCCAGAGATCCCTTCCAACCCCATCTCATTCTGTGACTCTCTGTGATTCTGCAGTTACCT
This sequence comes from Gallinago jamesoni, assembly GCA_025769975.1. NCBI lineage: Eukaryota > Metazoa > Chordata > Aves > Charadriiformes > Scolopacidae > Gallinago > Gallinago jamesoni. The sequence goes on along the minus strand of JAOQGH010000062.1, from coordinate 4,417,282 downwards.
GGTATGCTCAGAGCCACGTTATCTCCGTGAAGTTATAGCTACGTAGCATAACTAACAAAGTTACTCCATTATGAGTTAACAAAACTACGAATTCTGAAGCAGGGGATCTGTTTAACAGGTTTTTTTCTTACATAGTGGAGTGTTCACAACACTAGAGGGCACCAAGCCCAGGCAGAAATCTATCGTGGGGGCAAAGCAGACTGTAAGCACCCTACCCGCACACAGCCACATGCACACAATGCCCTCCCCTGACGCAGGGGGATCACCCGCTCAGCACCTGATACGATGAAGAAGTCACGCTTGTCCAGTCAGCTGGGCACCTTCGACCTTCCCCTCCATTTGAGATCCGTGCTCTGCCCATCCCTGCCTCAGGCATCTCAAAATCATATTTTAGCCAGGTGGGGAGGTTACAGAAGGCAAGGGGAGCGGTGGAGAATTCCCCTCTGATGCACCTGGCCTCCACGTGAGACCTGTTGGAGGCGCTCCATGGAAGTGCCTAGCGCTCAGCCAGACACCACGTTCAGCTGGAGTCTCACCCCAATCAGGCTGATGTTCCTCCAGTTTCAGTTCTTGCATCACGGTCAAGGCCACCTCTTCAGAGCCACCTTGGTGGCTTACCTTGTGCGAGAGGCTGCTTTGGGCTGAGAGCTCCTGAATTTTCCCTCTGAGAAATTTCCTGTGATTGCCTAAGACAGGCTGAGCAGTAGAGTTTTGAGGTGATTTGACTAATTTGTTCTTTGATTCTGTGCCCTTTCTACTTATGGTGCTCAAAATAATAAAGTGTGTGTTCAGAGGGGCTTATGGTCGTTCCTGGCCATGTGGCATTTCCTGCACCTATATGTCTAACACGGCAAGCATGGTTTCTTTTCACGGCCATTACATAAAATGGGTTTTTCACATGATCACCCCATGCATGCTAGGACTCTTCTGTACATGTCAGTCAGAATTTGTTGATGTCTTTTTTTTCATAAAGGTATTTATAAGACATGTGGCTCCTCTAAAAAACTGTCTTGTGGTGCTCCAGGGCTTGAGTCAGGAAGCTAGGCGAGCCTTTCCCAAGACAGGAACGTGCTTTCCAGTGCTCATGGCATGTTCCTCCTGGTGTAAGCATGGTCCACTGTGGGCAAGTCTAAATGTGAGCTGGATGCTGCCTGGGAGGTACAGGCCACAGAGAGGTTTAAAGATTCCACTTAATTCCAGGTTCAGCTGACCAAGAGACGATAACCCTTCGAAACAGAGACCTGTGCTCCAAACCCATCCAGGCTGCCCTGCCTTGACAATGATTTAACATCTTTGTACCACCCTCAGAGGCAGCGGCACTCGCTTTGTGGACCAGGATGGATGGTTGGACCTGCTTTTAGATCTGCACCCATTGTCTAAGTCACTCTCCTGGGAAGTGGAGGTGATAAATGCAGTCCCTCTTTCCGTGTAAGAAGTCACAGGCTCACCTAAAAACGCGTATTGCTGGCCAGATGTCACCTATCTGACAACCTTTCTCTGGTAGACATAAGGACAAAGCTAACCCAATACTTCTCCAGAAGAGACTCACAGCCTCCCAGCAAACTGTGGTTCAGGGACAAGAGATGCCTTTGCATTAAATAGAGCACATGGCTTATTTTTCCAGTGAATCTGTCCAGCCCATAAAAGCCAAGTAGGCTTTTACATCTTCAACCTTCCTGGGCAGAGTATCCAAACTCACCTGGGTGGGACACAGTCATCTCTCCTTCCAAACCTGCACCTTCGCTCTTGAGTACAGGCCAACACAAGTTAGTGCCACAGCATCTCGTTTGCCAATGCCTGAAGACCTTCCTTGGACCTAGAGTACCCATCATAAATCCTTCCAGGGCTTTAATGATTAAAAATGTTCCCAATCTGCCCATCTTAATATTTGAAAAAAAAAACCCAAAAAAACAGCCTCCAGAAGGTTATCATTGAAAAAAAACCACCAGCCTCCAGAAGTTTATCATTCCTGTGCCTGAAAGCAAGCTGATTTCTTTGGTTTCCCCAGCTCCCTCAGCCCGTCTCTTGCTGTAAGAACTTGCCTTTATACAACTCTGGCAGGGCTCTGTTTTCCCCAGCGTGTTCTTGAGGCTGAATCACGGGTTGTTTCCGTGGGCGCTGGAAGGTGCGAGGACGCACAGGGACACGTCGGCAGGCATGGGCAGGACACCGGGCATCGCCCCGCAACAGCTTCGGGGAGGGCTTTGATAGCGGCATTTCCCCAGAGGGGAATTGTTTGGTTTTTCTCGCTGCCACAGGAATGAAGAGCTGGGAAACTTGCCGTGGGTTTGTGAAGCTCCCTGCAGCTGCCAACCTGCGGGTGCCCGGCAGAAGCCGCCGCTCGGGACCGTGTCAGCAGAGGGCACTGGATGCTCGCCGGGAGCAGCCGGACCCCCCCGCCGGGACGGCTCACCTCTGCCACCAGCAAACTGCCCTCTCCTTCCCCAGCTTAGTCTACGAAGGCCACGCAGCCGCCGGCACAGATTGAATTTTACTTCCCCTTATATTCTCCTTTTCTCTCCTTCATCTTTCCCATCCACTTTCACTCATTTTCTCCAGTTTTTCCTCACCACCGCTCTGCTGTGGTCCTTCCCAGGCATAAAATGCAAGGATTTCTGAGTAACTGAGACCTCTTCCCCCCTCTCAGTCCCCACATCTTGCTCATGGGTGACAAGACGCTTTGGACCTCTGTTTCATACCATCATGTGCAACAACCTGCGGTTTTAACTGTAAGAATAGATGCAGAACCCCTGAAGACAGAGATGATGGGTTCAGACTCAGCCTTGCACACGCAAACGGTCCTTGCTTTCACACTATTCTTCTCAAAAGCAAGCCCCAAATGAGCTGGGTTTTGCCTCACTCCTTTCCATACCATTGCTAAAAGTCCCTTTTTTTTCCCCCACCAGTACTTGCACCCTTCAGGAAGCTAAAGACAACTCAAATATCCTTACTGAAAATCAGCAGATGAGCCAAGAAGGGGGACTCAAACCATTCTGTCTGTGCTTGGTTTTGCTTGTAAGCAGGTGGTATAGGTATAGGCCTTGGGGTGTCATCACATCAGAGATGGGACATACCAACCAAACTTTGCCCACACAGCAAGTATGGTGAGGACACCGCTACATCTTCTGGAGAAGGGGCCAGGGAGGCCTTGGAGGCTCTAAATGAATCATGGATGTTGTGGATCTCTCCCAGCTCCCCCTTAGCTCACTGCTGTCTGAGTGATCCAAGAGAAGAGAGCTTGGGATCCATCCCCGGGGGACAATATCCTGCCAGAGAAACTGCAGCGGATAATGATATCTGGTTATATGCTATTCCCCCCATCCCACTAGTGTGAGATACTGGGCACCTTTCCTGAGAATGACGACCAGAAATGGTGTTGGAGGACACAGTCCCATCTCCAGCCCTTTTCCACTGCTCTAACAGAGAGGGCTGTCCCATCTCTGGGGGAGAAGATTATCACAAAGGCATGCAGAGCCAGAGGGCCTGGGTCTGGCCACCACACTAGGACCACCAACATCATGGTCATGTTATCTCTAAGGTACATCAGTCACACAGCAGAGCTGACTCCTAATGGTGTTGGTCTCCTGTGTGGTAACTGCAGTTTGGCAGTGGTACCCTTCTGCTGAAGAGGAGCCATGGCTGTGCCTTAGCCATACTGGGATTCATATATGAGGCTGGTACGGGACCATCCCACCAAAAAAAAAAAAGAGGAAAGCAGATGTCCCTTATACCTGCTACTCAGAGTCTCCCCAAAGAGAGCCCCTCTCTGCCCCCAGACCCAGGACCACACATGGGACCCCACCCAGCTCTTGCCCCATGAGCAGCACTGCTGACCACAGACATCTTACTCCCGTCCCCTTTCCTCATCATCCTCCAGCTTCCCACTTCATTTCGTTTTTCCACACCGAGACATTTCACTCTTTCCCTGCTGTGTCTCTCACTTCAGTCTTGAGTAACCCAGCAGCGGTTTCCAGCCATCACTTGTTTACCTCGCTCCTCTAGTGGAGATGTCCCTAAGGGGCTATCAGTTCTTCTCCCGTCGGGGTCACAAGGCAGCAGTCGTGCTGCCAGACTTGCAGTGACCCTCTGACAGCTCTGGGCTGCCCACCGAGCCTTGCTGTCACCAGCTGGGATGGGCCACTCTTCCCTGCAATCAGTACTCTTCTCTGAGCGACATATCTGCACAGTGTCTTAGCGAGGACAAATGCCCCAAAGTGGCCCAATTCCAAGTGACAGCAGAGAAGGCAGGATCAGACCTCTTGGCAACGATGGGAAAGACTTCGATTTTCATGGGGAACTAAGTATATTTGTTCAAGAGCAACACGGAGGGAGCCCACTGCTTGCCTAGGAGTGGTAAGACGCCAATAAAAGCTCTGAGACAGAAAAGCACTACTCCTGCACACAGCCCTGTTGCTTACAGACATCTTGCTGGACTTAATGTGCCTGGGTTTGGTTCCTGCCAATGCTCTTCATGTGGTCTTTCTTAAAAGAAAACATTTAGGAGTATCCAGAGAAGTATTCCGCTTTGCTTCATGTAATGAACGCCATTGGCAAAACCGTAGTTACAACTACAGAAGGGAAACAACCGCACATACGTGGGCGGTAGAGCAGAACTGGTTTTGATGGAGTTCCTCTAACAACTTAGAGCCTCAGAGTTATCACTTTGCCACGGGCAGGCTGCTGCTCTCCTGACACAGCAGCGTGCTCCGTGCTCCCCTGCTCCAGCCGCGCTGGAAAGGCCAGGAGGCGACTGTCCATCAGATTTCTTGGCCTCTGCCACCGCTTCTGCTGCTGAATGAGCTCCCCACAGCCTTCCTCAGCCTTCGTCTGGGGCAAGACTATTTTTGCAGAGCGCTGGCAGAGCTGCAGAGGGGCCTGAAGGTCTTTGGCAGCAGGAAAGAGAACAAAAAGAAACTCTAATTTGAGAAAAAAAAAAAAGGACAAGGAATGATTTTAGCTTTTTCGCATTCCCGGCTGGGAGGAGGAAGAGCTCTAAAAGGCAGACACTGCACACCAGCGAGTCGCAGCTCCAGCTAGCTGGATCACGGACCCTGCCACTGGGATTAGGAGTTTTAAGCATCCAGCTTTCTTACCTGCGTTGCAGTTAAGTCTGGAGTTCGGATTTTGAGTCCTCTATTAAGAGCTGACATTTACTCAGGGATCATGGCAAATAAGGGCTCGTTCCAGCTCCCACTGCAAAGAAACTACACCCAGGAACCACATCTGCTGCTGTATTCCCTGAGCATGTCTGGTGGGTCATCACCAGGATACACCCGACTGCCCAGGGTCATTACTGCCCTGGCAGTGGAAAAGGCCTAAATACACAAATAAATAGATCAAACAATCAGAATGAATGAGTTGGTAAGACGCAAGCAAAACAAGTGCAAAATGTCCCCCCAGTAGGTAATGATTATTCTCATGTGATCTTTTCCTTCCTTCCTTCTTCCTTCCCTTCCTTCCTTCCGGAAAAAAACCGAATAGAAACAAACCAAGCTCATGGTCTTTCCCATTCAGTATCTGAGAAAGGGAGTCAATGAGTTTGCTGATGGTCCATAAAAACACTGAGGCCTGATACTTCTCCATTGTCCAAAAAAGTCAGGATCATCTCTCCATTAGATCATTTTTTCATGGAAATGAGATGCAAGAAGGAGACAGATACCTCTGAAGCTTGTTTTCCAAGGCATTCCTACTCCCCATTGCCAGTGTTCATTGCGTCCATCCTTTTCACAAATAATTGGATGAAAAGAAGCGAAAATTCTTTCATTTACAGTATTTGATTTTCACAAAGCTGTGTGGGAATGGACATGCTGTGACTTTCATACTTCCCAGGATATCAGCCCCCTGCTGTCGATGATCAATTCTTCTGGAAGAGGTAGATCTTGCCAGATGTATGAAAACCTGGAAGGCATGATAATGCGGCTGCCGAGGGAGATCTGGTACCAAATTTCAAATATGAGATGAGACCAGGACGATGTTTTGTCTTGGAGCACGAGAAGATTCTGGAAGATCTATTAGTTTGCTGAGACATTGTGTTTTAGGAGGGCTGCCATCGGGGGCTGATGACAAGGTCATCGGTGGGCTCCACCATAGGCTCACATACAACAGTGCAGACCAGGGCACATCCAGAAACGGGAAGGGCTGAAGTAATTACCCCAATTACAACCAAGAAAAGCTGTTGTTGGTTGTAATACCCACTGCAGGTTAAGATCCCTGCCTGCCCTCAGGCAGAAGTGAATCAGGTCTACTAGTTTTTGTGGGTTTGGTGTGGTGTTTTTTTTTAAGGTGGAAGGTGCTTCTTTGGTCACTCCAGGTTTGAATCCAGTAGGAAGACCCCCGGATAAATGGGGGCTGTGAGAACAACAGAGTGTCTCCTAATTTCAGGAGACCAACATATGGATGGAACAACTGGCTGGATGCTTTGTTGTTTTTTGCAGAAGGAAATAGTTCCAGAAAGCTGGCTGTCAACTGCTTAACATGTTCCAGCTGTTTTCTTCCCTGAGCCCAGTTTTGCAGGGAGGGACAAAACCCAGGAAGATCCTTCACTGGATACCTTAGGAAACACACCCACTTTTTCTCATTCCTCAGTTGTACACCCTTCCAACACTTTAAGGAAAATCATATGGGAATGAGGGTCTTGGGCACTTAGCAGGAGAGAGGTAGAGTTTTACTTGCAGAGTGAAAACAGTTTTGCGTAATCCCTAACGCTTTTCACGGCATCCATTTTTGGCAACTTGCTCTTTCAGCGTGATTAGAAGGGAAACCAGAACAGATCGGAATTGTTGGCATGCATCTTTCACCTGCAGCGTATTTCAGGAGCTTTCCTTTGGCAGGACTGAGAATCTTCCTGACAGTCCCAGGATGCCATCAGAGAACAAGCAAGCACGTTGTTATGTCCTCCTAATAATTGCATATTTGAGAAAAGTAGGAACGATGTCCTTAAAACTCACTGATCGTTGCTCCTCGGTTAAAAAAAACCCCAAGAATTAAAAAAGTTATATATATTTGGTTATGGTATTGTTTGTTCTTTATTGACTCATTGTCTTAGCTCAGGGCAAGCTGGCGGCACTCCCAGAAAAGAGCGGGGATGGCACGGCTGCTTGCACAGCACTCAGCCAGCCCCCGCGCCTCCGCCTGGGCAGCTGCAGGATGCAGAGCGCATCAGGGCACGGTTCAGCCTTCACAGGACTGGGCCAAGAGCTCCTCTGCCTTCTTCTGGAAGAAGACACCATGGAGACACCGCTATTTCCAGTGTTACAGGAAGAATCAAGTAGATAATAAAAGCCCCCCCCCCGCTTTCAACAAACCTGGTGCGTTTCTACCACCGTTCTGACTCCTTCTTGTACCACTTTTAGCTCGCCAGACAGTGTTTTCTTTGTTCACTGCTTCTGCTGTCACGAACCCAGGGTCAGCCATCGCTGCTCACCTCCTTGCTGCTCACCCCTTCCTTCCTGGTACTCCCTCTTTCACTGCCAACACAAATCCTCGCACTGCTCTCCTAACCCTGATTAATGATTATTCTGCATTGTCGGTCTCTCACACAGCACCCAGAAGGAGAGACGTTCTTCCAAACCCCAAGGACAAACCCTGCCTTGGAGATCTCCCAGGCCAAATTCCAATGGCAGAATAAAAATGCCAAAGAGCAGAGGGGGGCCTGAGCCAGGCACTGGAGCTGGATTGTGTAAAGCTGTTGATGTGAAAACCTGACAAACAGTGGCGGGAGGCTGGGAGCATCGGCACAGCCCTTGGCTCAAGGACAAGGTGGCATGAACCTGACAAAAAGGACCATCTGCAGATGATCAGAATTCTGTAAAGCTTTGCAGACAAAGACAAAGACTCAATTCAACCAAGGGAAAGACTCCAGAAAGGGAATTACCCAAGAATAGAAGAACGAATTTCCAGAGCCACACCAACTGGTACCTCCAGCCCGGTACCCTCCTTTGGACAATAGCCAGATGTGGCTTAATGGGGACAAGAGAATGAAATCAGAGCCCAGACATTTATTTAGTAAACCTTGATGGACTTCTCTTCCTTAAACTCTCTAGTTTGCTCCTAAATCTATAGGCATAGAATCATAGCATAGAATCATAGAACTGTCTGGGTTGGAAGGGACCTTTAAGATCATCTAGTCCAACCATCAACCTAACTCTGATAAAAACCATCACTAAACTATGTCTCTAAGCACTACGTCTACCCATCTTTTAAATACCTCCAGGGATGGTGCCTCAACCACTTCCCTGGGCAATCCAGGGGATCCACAGAATCTTTTGGTTAGGAGTTTCATGGCTCAAATACCTGCTGTGTAAGGATGCACCTCCTTTTATTTGTTCCAAACTGGAAACCCAGACCTTGTTTCACAATCTCCAGTTTTCACATTACAGGGGAAAGTGAGCAATCCATTGCTGGGCATCCTGACCAGGCCAAGGAGAAGGAAAGAAGAGATTACTTCTTCAGATACACTGCAGACCAGCCCTACTTGTTTACCATGTATTCTTCTTTCTTGTATGACTAGATTGCAGCTGCAAGAACAGCAATGCTTTTTACATACACCTTTTTACATACATCTTCCACCTGCTCATGGTAAGAGTTGAGTAAGAGAAGAGCTTAAGCTTTAATCCTTAAGGAAAGGATTAAATTTATTGCCACTGAGTTCCCCATGTGTAACCCCTCTGGTTTCAATAGCACGGAGTCCATTTGCAGCTGAACAGAAGTCGACCTTAAATGTGTCTATACATCAGGTGCCAAAGCTGGCAATCCAGAATAAACCATTAAGCAGAAATTCAGCAATGGCAGTAGCAACCTGCTGCCTAAAGTACCTCTGTAGGCATTAATGCAAATGAACCTGGCAATAACTATGGCTGTTACACAGCTACGGTGTTATTGTACAACTAAATAACATCGCAGCCTTTGACAAATCAACATTGCAAAGAACTGTTTCAGAAGGCCAGTCACAGCATGAAGTCAGCTAAAATCAGTGCAATTTTTTAACGTACAAGGATCTTTGGGCAACCTTTTGCTCTCATTTGTACCCACAGCCTCATTCTATGTAATTGATTACATTCTTTGAACTGATTTTTCAAACTTACTTTCAAATTCATGAGAGAGTTTCCTCTCTATGAGAGACTTGGCAGTGTTCAGGGGCTGCAGGCACTGCTTATCCCTGTTTTCCATCAAAACTTGAGCCCTGACCTTGCATCTTAACGTTCACCCATGGAAGCTAAGAAAAGCAGATTTATTTATTTATTTAAGCACTAAAAAAATTTCTGGCCAGAAAAGGCAAGTTCTTTTGTTGAATTAAAAAAAAAATAAAAATGTTACTAGCATTAGCTAATATATCTTGCTTCTTCGGATAAATTGAAGGTTGTTTACAAAATGTCAGTGAACTGGTGCTGCCCCATGCTTCGGGAGAGTGCAGATGAAGTGCTGAGCATCCCATAATGGTGGGGTGCACTCGGCTGTGAAGCTGTGTTGCCGCTGCTTTCCCTGTAGCACGAACAATGGGCATCAACGTGTGTACACAAGACAGTAGCGGTCCAGACGGTCAGGGGCAGAGGTCTATTACACCCTTGAAAAAGCAAATCCTGCTCCTCTCTTCCCTAAATATTCAGTTGTTTTCACATGTGCCAGGAGGAAGACTTTGTTTTCAGTTTTGTCTCGCACATAGAATCCCCAGAGCAGCCAAATGCCAGAGCAGACTGTCTTTTAAGCAGAACTGAGCACTGTCAGCTCCCCTGAAATAAATCCACCGGCAGCTGAGAGCATTCAACAAGTAATATTTTTGTTGAAAAGTATGGTTTTATTAACACCAAAATACTGCTTGGAATCACATTGACTTAGGAGGTTTTATCACCTTTCAGAGGTACTCTCTTTCAGTGAAGGACGGATTCAAATTAAAATGCTGGCTGTTTGCTTTTCTTTCTAAAAGAGGTATTTCAACACAATATCATGTCACAAAAGCACTGGAGATTAGTTTTGAATTCACAATGGACTTCTTGCTCCCTGGAAGGCGGCTTGGGATCAAAACCCTCCACATCACTCACAGTATGAATTTTCATTCATTTGTAATGGAATAATGCAGTGAAATTTCAGCTTTCTCTGTTGTGAGATACCTACTTGGGGTTTGTTTGTGTGTTTTTTTGTTTTGCCACTCAGTGCATTGTATATCAGCTGCTGCAACTCTAGTAGCATAACTCATCTGCAGAGTCGTTCCTCAAAACCTCCTGAACCCCTATGGTGGGTTCCATACATATGTGTACCCCTGTAAAATCATTCCAAAAGATCATATTTTACCTAATTTATTTCTCCTCTTTCTCATTTAAAAAGGCACATCCCAGCAAAATCATGCCATTTATATTAATCAATAGTATCTGGCACAAAGTGCTGTGACAAGCAGGGGTACAGCTGGACCACTCTTGTGAAGCACGATGGGGTAGGAGACACTCCAGCTGGGGGCATTAGTCAATCTACTTTAATACAGAAGTAAAAAAATAAGCCCCTATGAATAAACAGAGACCCAGCTACAAGCTAAGTTTTTACAAAGTCAGCTTTGAGTCATTCCAATTCAGGTATCGGCACTGGTGCCACCGGTCACCCACAGCTCATAGCAAAGATCCCCTTTTTCACCTTTTTCTGAAGGCAGAGATGATTTAAATTCTTCAGAATACAACCTTTAAGTCAGGAAGCACCAAAGCAAGGGCCCTACAAAGTCCACATTTCCCAAAGAAAGGGGAGATGCACACGAAGCATCAAGGCTTTGGGATATAAAGCTAAGTAAAGAGAGAAGCAATCTCAGTTGCTCACTGAAGGGTCTCCGGTTGTAACCTACACCTACTGCAGGTTCCAGTAACGCCCTCTGGTGGGTTCATTGATCTCCCTCCTACTCAACAACAGCGATCATGCTCTGTCAGTGAAAAATTAAACTGAATTTAAAAGTATATTAGAGATTTGTCACCACATTCCCTGACTCCAGCTCATTCCCCTTACACCATGCAACTGCCTCACAGGAGGACAACCAGAACTAACGTAGAGAAGGACTGGATTTAGCTCTTTGCTTGAAGGCCAACAGGAATGCAAGAAAGAAGCCTTTTTCTGCCATTCCCCGGGTTATGCTTCTTACACGGCTTACATGATGTGCATCAGACCAGGAGGGTTCTTGGCCTTGACAGCAGTTCTGTTCTGCTCTCCTACACCCTCAGCTGCCAGGACACCTGGTGGCTCTGCTGGAGCTGAAGTGCTGGGGAACCACAGCTCAATAAAGGATTTGTGAAAAGAGAATGACGGTCACGCCACTCTGGGATGTCACCCTCAGGAAGGGTCAGTGGCCAACGCCACACCAGACGGGTGGTGTAGATAAACAGCCATTAAGAGCCACAGAGATGGAAAGACCTTGCTTCATTTTGGACTTTGAACAGGACTGGAGCAAGGTTTTCAGAAATGAGACAAAAGAGCTTCAAAACGCTCACAGTCACCAGAGGGCTGTAAGCAAGGACAGCCTCTTATTTACTGGGCCCAACTCCTACGTCCCATTGAACAAGCAACAACTTGACCCACAGGACACTTTCCAAGCTGGATGCCATGTGTATTGAGTTATCTGTTATCCATCTCTGTATTTATAGTCTTCGTTTATGGCTGTGTTATTGTTTGGTGGCTTTTTGTCTTTTTTTGGCAGGGACAATGACTTTTCTGCTGTACTATAAACGAGAAGCTGTGTTCATAAGCATATTCCGGGTCATTTTCACCGCACAGTGGTCACAAACACTGTGCAGGCTGCCTGCCAGGACATCTCCACTGGCCTGCTGTGGGGCAGGCAGCTCCAGCACTGCCACACAGGCTGGTATGTGGGTCTGCAAAAATAGACAGCTGCTTAAAGATAGGCCTGGGCCATAACTTCTCTATATATACTTCATGGAGGAAGCGGTCAGGGGGTGAATCTTCTCTGAAGGTCGAGTGGAGACATTTGTGCCAGGACCTAGTGCACTCAGAACTTTAAATATTTCTGGGCCCAGGCTACTGAAGCTCCCAGGAAAGTTGCTTAGGAAACCAGGCAGTGTCACTGTTTGATTTATTTCTTCCTAGGCTCATGTTCTTCTGGAAGATAAAAGCAAACCAGAGGATCTTCGTTTCCTCCTGCCTCTATCCTCTTCTCTGGATAACTCCAATTTCAGCATTTTTGACACAGCTCTTATTTTGCTCACCTAACTTCAGCTTTTCCAAATTTGCTGTTTTTTCCAGAGGACGAAAGGTGTCCATGGACATGCACAACCTCAAAGACTCCCCCAAGCAGGAGGACCTGATCAAGCCCAGCAGAGCCCAGCAGGCAGTGTGAGGAGAGTTAAGCACTTCTAATTAGACTTGCAGAGGAGACTGACCCGAGACCCTCATGCCCAGCTTGTCTCTGGCAGTGTGGAGGGAGGTGACCCTACGTAGCTTCTTGCATGACTCAGGGCCCTGCTGGCACAAGAGAAAACAATAGATGAATCTGTTACTTCATTCATTACAGCTGGCTTTGCCCTTGACTCTGCTGATTTTTTTCAAGGCAAATATCAAATAAAGCCAAGGTGAAAACAAACTGCTACAGATTTATGACTTCAGTTCTCAATTAAATTTTTCCTTTTGTAGCTGCTCGCTCACATGCAACACTCCTGGCTCCATGGTGAACCTGGAAGAAGGTAATAAATACAGCTTTGCTCTCCTGACAGGTAGCTCTCCCTTCTGGCCTGGGGAGAGATGACCCACTGTTTCCTTGCTGGAAGCAGACAGGGTAAGGGGGGGGCAGGCTGCCCATGACCCCCCGTGAAGAACCAGCGGGGGCTCTCAGGTGACCGTCGCTTGATTCTGACTCAGCTTCAGCTCAAGGTTTTCCAGCTTGGTTTCACCTTTAGCAACAAGTGAGTCATGACAGTAGACAGACATCTACTCGGGTGATGGATATACCTCTTTGCCCAAAGGATGCCCTCTGGCAAGAAAAGGCAGCCCTGATTATCACTTTTGACTAATGAGAAGCAGTTCTGGGTCTTGATAGCTGGCCTTCTGACTCAAGAAAAAGCACAATTACGAGGTAGCTCAGAGGACGCACGTAGAGCAGCTCTCCCTGCTGCATTTATTCTGGGTTTTAGCTTTGCACATTTTTCTACATGCGTTACAAGAAGAAAAACCAAGCGAGCCCAGGGCCAGGCTTGTTCCCAGAGAGCGGCTCCCGGCAGCCTGAGGAACACACGCTGTGGAGGAAGAAAAACGCGCGAGCACCTTCTCCTCATCAGTTGTTGAAGAACAAGATCTGAAACAGGCTCAGCACAAATGCCTCTGAGAAACAGCGAAGAAAGTAAGAGATTGCAAGGAAACAATTCTGACTGTGAAATATTCTTTTGCAGCGATTTTTTGGCTTGTTGAACAGGGGACCTCTAAAACACTCGTGCTTTGGACTGTGTTTTACTGCATGGATATTTTTGTGGACGTATCTCCTCCCTTTTGTGATTCTGGGCACAGTTGCCCTCCCAGTGGGACCCCCTCAGCATTCCTGAGAACTGCAGCTATTTTCAACACAGGGAAATAGCACTGGAAAAACTAGACAGCCAGATGAGAAATGAGGCAATTATTTTTGGAGGATAATATGTGTTGGGATTTATTTAATTTCTAAAGGTACGCTATGATCAAAACCAGACCATTCATCAGTTTTTCTCAAAACTGCTTACCCTATTTTTCCAGAGATGTTATTGCATCCAAATTTTAATGGGGTATGTTGTTTTTAAAAACCCCAAAATAATGACTCTCATGTTTAGAATAATAAATTTTCTAATTGCAAATTAGTAAAATAATATATACAATTATGAAAATGTTTTCAAAGAAAATTTGGCAAAACATACTGCAAAACCATTAAAGCACAATAATGCAAACTGTTCTGAGGTAAACACTACCTAGATCATTAGCTGTAAACAAAAGATTTTTCCTCAAAAAGAAGTGTGGAAAAGCAGCAACTGTTGCCTATAAGAAGTATGTTGCTGGTTTTTTTTTTCATGATATAACAACAGATAGTCAGCAGAGAAGGCAGCAAAGGAGAACATTTGTCCAAGTCATCTGTCTTAGAATTATAGAATGGTTTGAGTTGGAAGGAACCTTAAAGATCACGCAGCTCCAACCACCTGCCCTGGGCAGAGACACCTCCTGCTAGACCAGGTTGCTCAAAGCCCTGTCCAGCCTGCTCTTGAACACCTCCAGGGATGGGACGGCACAACTTCTCTGGGCAACCTGGGCCAGTGTCTCACCACCCTCACAGTCAAGAATTCCTTCCTAATATCTAATCTAAATCTCCCCTCTTCCAATTTAAAACCATTACCCCTTGTCCTATGCCTCCACTCCCTTGTAAAGAGTCCCTCTCCATCTCTCCTGTAGGCCCCCTTCAGGTACTGGAAGGCCGCTATAAGGTCTCCCCAGAGCCTTCTCTTCTCCAGGCTGAACAACCCTAACTCTCTCAGCCTGTCCTCACAGCAGAGGCCCTCTGATTATCTTCATGGTCCTCTGCTGGACCCACTCCAACAATTCCATGTCCTTCCTGTGTTGAGGACTCCAAAGCTGGACACAGTGCTCCAGAATCACCTCCCGCAACCTGCTGGCCATGTTTCTTTAGATGCAGCCCAGAATGCAGTTGGTGTTCTGGGCTGCCAGCATGCATTGCCAGCTCATGTTGAGCTTCTCATCCATTAGCACTCCCAAGTCCTTCTCCTCAGGGCTGATCTCCATCCATTCTCCACCCAACCTGTATTTGTGCCTGGGATTGCCATGTCCCAAGTGTGCAAGACCCCACACTTGGCCTTGTTGAACTTCATGAGGTTCACACAGTCCCACCTCTCAAGCCTGTCCAGGTCCCTGTGGATGGCATCCCTTCCTTCCAGTGTGTTGATCGCACCACACATCTTAGTGTCATCGGCAAACTTGTTGAGGGTGCACTCAATCCCACTGTCCATGTCTTCAACAAAGATGTTAAACAGCACTGGTCCCAATACCAATCCAACACCACTCATTACTGGCTTCCACTTGGACATTGAGCCATTGACCATAACCCTCTGAGTGCGGCCATCAGCCAGTTCCTTTTCCACTGAGTGGTCCATCCATCAAATCCATGACTTTGCAATTTTGAGACCAGGATGTCATGTGGGACACATCTTCCCCTGCTACAAGATACATGTAAAACTTCACCTGCTGAAGATTTTCTCTGTTGCCATTACAGTACGTTCTTACACTTCTGCCCTTATATCTATATTTCTCCACAGCACGGTAATCTGTGCCACACAACCCTCGGGAACACTCCTAACCATATGCGACACTTCTGGGGGAGCACTGCTTTAATGGTGCAGTTGCAATTATCCTGGTACCTGAAGGTTCATGTGACACAGGCAGCCAGAGCACTGTATGTAATGCTATGGAGTGCAGCCCTGAGGAGAAGAACTTGGGGGTGTTGGCTGATGAGAAGGTCAACATGATCCAGCAATGTGTACTTGCAGCCCAGAAAGCCAACCATATACTGGGTTGCATCAAAAGTGTGACCAGCAGGGTGAGGGATGTGACTCTGCTCTGGTGAGACTCCACCTGGAGTACTGTGTCCAGGTCTGAAGTCCCTAACATAAGAACATGGACCTGTTGGAGTGAGTCCAGAGGAGGATCACAAAGATGTTCAGAAGGTGGGAGCACCTATGCTATGAGGACAGGCTGAGAGAGTTAGAGTTGTTCAGTCTGGAGGAGAGAAGGCTCCTAGAGAAGAGAAGCTGTGGATGCCCCATTCCTGGAGGGGTTCAAGGCCAGGCTGGATGGGGCTTTGAGCAACCTGGTCTGGTGGGAGGTGTCCCTGCCCATGGCAGGGGGGTTGGAACTAGATGATCTTTAAGGTCCCTTCCAGCTCTAACCATTCTATGGTTCTATGATCTCTAGGGCCTTGACAATTTTACTATGTGCAAACGACAGTGTGTCCATCTTGCATTACACATTGACTACATTTTGCCTAGGGAAAGCAGAGTGAAAAAAAACCCACCCCAAAACATGAAAAGACTGCTCAATGTAGGGCAAAAACGTACACGTACAAGGTCAAACTGAGGTATACTGTCTTATTAACGGCAACATGGAGATGCTGACAGCATCTATTAGCAGACAGTCCTTTCAGGTTGATCCTATTATCCCAACTAGTTAAGATTTCCATCATAAACATGATCTTATTCTAGATTATTTAATCGTTCCTTTCCTGTTTCAGCTGGCTTCTGTTGACAGCAGTGAAAGCTGGGTTTGAGCATAAGATTCTTTTGCAAATTAAGAAAAGAAACAAAACAAGATTTTTCTCCTCGAAGCACTTAAGAACAAGTATCCTTCCCTCTTTCCACTCTGTCCTGCCTGTCACACCAGGGAGTATGTGTGGAAAGCAAAGTATGCTTTATTGAGGGGGAAAAGGAAACAAATCGCTGAGTGTGTACAACTGGTAACTAATCTCTATCCCTCTGCAGAGTTTGTGGCTGTGATTCCCCAGCTGTCAGCATCATATGCCATGAATAAATGTCTCTCTAATGTCACGTTAAATGCCAGTCTTTCTTCCACCCACTATTCCACTACTGATTTTCTTGTAGGAAAAACACCTGTGCTCAAGGGATGTACCTGGTCAGTCTCCTGGAGGATGAACTGCTCCCTGCTCTCTGTACGTCCACCTTACACCAGTACCCACTTCTGGCAGTGCCCAGCACCCACTGCCCATCCTGCTCAGGAGCAAGAAGTCGTGAATGCAGCCCTCTAACTTGAATGTTCTAATCTTCAGGTTGTAGCCAACATAAATTAAATTGACAAATAGAACTTGGCCCCAAGTATTCAGTTAGTGGCTTGTTTCCTTGTTAAGGAAGAGAAAGTGAAAATATCGAGTTAATTACGTAGATAAGTATCAGAAAAGTCAAAGCTAATCAGATCTCAGCAGGTTCATGTGAGAGACTGGTGAGGAATGCACTCTCACTGGACTGAAACATCATACTTCCATACAAGTTTCTACCCCTTTTTCTTCTCCTCCTCCTCATACCATTTAATGATTATGATTGCTCTTGGATTTTTAAAAAATTGTATTTTCCAATTGAAAATAGCGGTGTTAGTGCTTTATCAGATATCATTTAGCTCAAAATAACACATCTCTACACCTTCATCACATAAGTCTTTGAAAGTGTGTCAGTTTTAGAACCATGGTCTAGATGAGAATAGACTGAAAGATCAATCAAGCATAAGCCTGTACACAGCGTTTAGACAAGACTTCAAGCAGGAGCAGCTCTCCTTCGCTTTTTTTCTGTCCCTCATACCCAGACACACAGAAGCAAAGGGAGGACTCAATGAAAAACAAGTCACTCCAATACAGAACAAAGACAAATTACAACAGTTACAGCAATAGAGACTACAAAAAGGAACAGTTTAGAGAAGGACATACAACCCGCTGTTTCAAGCTTTAAACTGATTTTTTTTTAATATATATTCTTGGAATATTTCACATCTGCTTCCTGTACAGGTTCTTTCATATTTTTATCCTTCAGTGCTGGATGTAATCCAGGTGCAGTAAGTAGCAGTCAAAGCATTAACAGAATTAGCAGCTGGACGAGGCAGTGGTTATCCCTGCCCTATTAGCATTAATGAACGTAGTACAGGTTGTGTGCCAGGGGATGGGATGACAGGGTACCACCGCACAGTGTCTCACATCACAACTACAACCATCTCCAGTCTTTCCTTCCCTTTCCCTCCCTCTGCTTTTAGCATAGGATCCCAGTCCTTGAATCAAACTGGTAAACTGCAACACCTACGGTATAGTCTACCATGTGGTTTAGTATATGTTTTAATATGCTAAACTTTCCACGTAACTCTTTCAGAACAGCCACCAACATGAAAGCTGGAGGCCACAATCCCAGCTTTGGTAACACATCTGCTACTCTCTGCATGGGGCAGCAAATATGCCTGCACTTTGTGACAGGCGCATTTTTTTATCGCAAGCCTGAAGCTTCAACGAAGGCATAAATGGTCAAGTTGCACAAAAATACACAAGTCACTCAATTCACACAGCTGCTGGAGATCCAAATGTCAGTCTGGTGTCACTGCAGGACATAAATTTATAAAAGGAAAGTGTCTTTAGAAATAAATTACCATGAAAATCACTGTTTTTCTTCTTTTTGCATTCTATGTGCCATCGATCAACAGTGAGTAGATTGTGAGGTGGCTGATTGTGGTTCTTAGTTCTTCAAAACAGACAATGTTTCACAGCAACAGCTCTCTAGGTTGATTCAGAAATACTCTTTTCTTTTTTTTTTTTTTTTTATCAGCTCGGAGGAGGAAACGGTGCCTGAACTCCACAACCGGCTGCACCTGTGAAATCACAGGGAAGCAAACAAACGCAGGCTTCAGCGGAGCTCAGCTGCGGAGAGCACAGCTGAGGGATCACTGTGCAACCTGGACGACAACAAAGGCAAACTTACCAAGCATGAAGATGGCCTGATAACACCGTAGATAATATAATGATAACAAAATTAGAAACCAGCCCAATCAAATATTAAGAAGATATCTTAGGAGCGTACCATTGCTTTACAGCCAATGATGTCGAATCACATGATGTAAGTTTTAATCTCCTCAAGTCTCGGAATCAAACGCATGTCACCTGTTCAGTCATGTGCCTTCTATAGAACAAAGACACTTATTATCTGGGGTAAAAAAAAATGATAATCTCTCTTGGCCAAGGCACTGGTGCGTGCTTCTGTGCTTTTGTTGAAAAGCCATTAAGAGAGGATGTGGAACTTGAATTCTAACTAGACTGGGTTACTGTGTATCTTACACAGCAACTGATAGATCCCTTGTCTTCCAGGAAATTCCACTGGCTTCTTCAGAACTCCAATCCCCTGCCAACCACCATTCCCTCCCAGTACAGATGCCAACCTGGCTTGAAAGCAAGCTGAGAGACTCGTGGAGGCAAGTAGCTGTAGGATGCCATAGCATGAAATGAAACCGCTGTTTGCTTCCCGCTCGTGGAGCCACTGCACAAATGGTCTCGCGAATCCACTGCTCCGGCTCCAATAATCTATGGACAGAAACCGATGTCCGCGTTAATTCAGGTGTTGAGTGGATGACGAGAGCAGCAGGACTGAGACGTGTCCCAGAGTTTCTGAAGAACTGTGCATATCCCTGCCAAATCACAGGAGGTGTGTAACATGCTCAGGAATGCGCGAGCTGCAGTCCTGTACGATGGAAAGGCTGAAAAGATTTTGCCCACTCTTCCCTCTTTATTGTTAAAAAACTATGAAGAGGCAGAAGAAAATTAAGATGCTTGAAATGACATCTCTAATGTCTTCCAAGTAATGCACAGTGTATTTGACTGCTTTCAGTAACGGTTAATAATGTGTTTCACATTTTGCATAAATGTGTAGATTAAGAATCTCTTCTTTGATCAATAAATGTTTAAAGCACTGCTTCTCGTAAAACATCTTTGCGATATTAGATCCTTTAAGAACAGGGATATTATGTCTTCAAAAATCACCATCGGTTTGACACTTCAGATGGTACGTCTTGCTGAAGCTTTTTACTTGAGTCACCAACAAAAAAAATCAAATCTATTCCCTAGCTTTCTGTTTTACTTTTCGCTTAAAGTCAAGCTGAACCTGAAGGTTGCCAAATTGTAACAGTTAAAAACTTTTTTTCCCAGTACGTTGGGCCCGAATGAGAAATACGAGTGCCAAAATGTTGTGAGGAAACCTGTCTGCACGGATCTGTGACCCAGCTGGAAGCAGGAAGTGCTAAAACACAGCAAGAAACTATTGTCACACAACTTCCCAGACACATTGTGTGACACCAAAATTACTTGGAGGTGCCTATGACTGTCTTAAAAAAAAACCCCAAGCTTTGGGAACAACTGAGTTGAGCTGTAGCTGAGACTGCTACAGACCTATCTGTTGTGAACAAAAGGTCCCCACAGCATGAAGTCTTTTGCAGGCAACACCAGTTCAAACGTGTTAATTATTGCGAGCATGCTTCCAAAATCACCGGGGGTATTCCTGGAGCACACTGATCATGTGGGTGCCATCATTTCTTGCCAAATACTGCTCGAGCCCATTGCATTAGGCATGAAACCTGGCAGTTGACCGAATACACACGCAGTAAATCAGGTCCCAGTTACAAAATCGCTTCTCTATTACTCAGGGCGCATGTCTGCCCCTGTAGAATATTCTCGAAAGGCAGCATGACTTCTTGCAAGCCTTACCACTTGCTGCAGCATGAAGCAGTGGATGTATTCCAGAGCAAAGGAGGTCGAGAGGTGATATGAGAGGAGGTGCTCCTAGTGCTTTCAAAAAGCACACCAAAGTGTGTATCTTTAATTAGTGCAGAAAGGGAGCTGACACCTGGGAGATTATCCTACAGATGGTACTTTCTGTTGGCCAGACCTCGCACGTTAACATTGCTGATCCTTTACTGAAGAGCTGGATACCACCAGTTCCAAGAAGTTCAGCACAGCCTCATCAGATAATTGTGTTTTTTCAATGAACAGAGAAGATCAAAGCCGGAGGATAACTCGCAGGTGTTCAGGGAATGCCACAGTCAAAGCTAACAAAAGGCTGAGCACTGGATGCCGTTTCACGCCCCATGCCGGGGCTTGTGCCAGCCAGACTGTTCCACTGATCAAAAAGGCTGAAGTTGTACTTTATCCTTTGACCCAGCGGCTCCTGTGGAACTGAGATGTCAGCCCTGCCCAGTCTGAGGCACTGGCTACTCAAAGCTTCCAGTGGTCATGAAGGAAAAAAACCAACTTGGTCTAAAAGTCAGGGCTGAGCAGACTTTGAGAGGGAGAGGTCACATTCTAGAGGAAGGGGAAACCAGACTTGGGTACGGCATTAGCGTTTCTGCAAGAGTGGAGGCCCCCTTCCTCATTGCCCTCTCCTCCACCTTGAGCAAGACTCCCTCCATCTTGTTTCACAAAACATCACTGGGTCAGAGAAGATACTTGTCTAGAAATTCTTGTTGAGAAAACTTCTTTTTACCCAAGAACAATTGCTACATACCATAAGCGTTAATCCAAGGACTACATAATGAAGGAAAAACATTTAAAAAGGGGTGTGTGTGAATTTTCACACACCTATCTATATGCATTTAACTCAAAAGACCCTGTCTGGGCACGCCATAAAGTTGAGAGAGAAAAAGAGATTCCTCTTGTAGCTTTGACACCTCTACGGCCGTCAGGTCTGTGTCTCCTTCTACACTCACTGTCTGGGGTACTTAAAGGAACTGGGCATGGACACTTGAAGTAGATCAGGTTTTAAACCCTATATAAGGATACTGAGGGGCTGGAAAATGAGCCAAAGTTTAGAGAAGAATGACACAGAATAGTGCAGAACTTATCTCAGTTATATGTGCATCCCCAGGCCAAGAAGCCAAGACTTTCCTGTTTAATCATTAAAATAACAAGTTACCTCAGCAAGGAGAAAGTTACTAATTTCTTTCCAAGGTATTTAAATGATGTAAATAACTATCACTCCTTTCTCCAGAAATCAATTAGTCTTGAATACAGAAATAGCTGAGCCTTATAATTAAATCTCATCTTATCAATGGCAGTGGTTTACTGTGACTTGTCAGTGACAATAACAATTTGAAATAAAAAGCTCTATCAATATGAAAATTGTGCATCCTGTACTTCAAACAGTTATTTCAATGTCTAACAGTTACTTCTAGTAATAATCAATAACCCTGGGAATTGCTCTTGCAGGTGTACAGCATAAAAATGATGAGCTCATTTTCATTTGCTCATTAAAACAGCACAAACAAAAAATATTGTACCCATATTTTTCCCTGCTATGCATGGCTGAACACCGACTCAGCTATTAATATCCAATATCCAAAACATCTCTGTCTAGCATTAATGTAGATAAATAATCCTACCCTAGAAAAAAAAGGGACTTTATCACCATTCCATAGATTGGAGTTCCATTTTCTGCTATTATAGAAGTAGAGAAAAACCTACAGAGTCAGTTATAAACTTAGCATGAAATAAATTTTAAAGAAGGGGGAAAACCCATATTCTGGTAGCAATAAGATGTTAATAAAAATCCCTCAAGGTTATTTTCAATGAACTTTCTTCTTAACCTGTACCACAAATTGTTCTCTACAGAGAAAGGACTCAGTTAAACATTTTGAAGAAAGAGGAAATACTGAGTTTCTTTAAGAAGCAAGGGAAGCACATAGAGATAACTCTGTGAAGTTGGATTCAGCTGGATTGTCATCCACTCCATGATGACAACACCCAGAATTTCATCATTAAGTGCCAGGTGACTACATTCAAACATCAGTCTCATTGTTTGGTTGTTTTGAAAGCAGACCTTTAAAGCAAAGCCCTCCCAGTTGCAGAGGTTAACCAAAAACTGGTCTGAAAGTTGAAAAACAAAGCCTTTTTTTTTTTCCCCACAGTGCTCTTTTCAGAAAAATTAGTAACAAATGATTTTGAAGCACTGTCTCCTGGTAGAGTCTCACCTACAATTCTGATAGACAGGATTACATTACTGTTTACTTACCCTGAAAGAACATACCAGCAGCAACTGTCTGTCAATGATGTCTCTTTTTAACCTGGTTTTTTAAGTGAGCAGGGCTTATCTAATTATATTTTCTGTCCTTACAGCTATTTGTTAAGAGCCTCCTTATTACCTTTTGAAGCCCTTGCCAGCTTCACTCAGATGTGGCTCAACAGCAAAGTTCTTACAGAGACCAAGTCGCTACAGGTTTTGCACATGGTGTTGGTGGTAGCTGAGAGAGATCCCAAATAATACTCTCATGAAGGGAAAAGCCACAGTGTGAGCTCAGGCACGACCCGTTCTGCTGCTTATGTGCTGCTGCCTGGGTGGCAGATGGGAGACCGGGAGGGAGGCAAGAGGATGGAGTAGCAGAATTGGATCAGACAAGGGGTGAACTCTACACCAGGAGATGTCAGGAGGCTGTTGGGAGAGGTGGAAAGGGATGTGGAATGAACACTGGCAAAGAAATCCGGTGGCAGTGCTGCAAAGACAGCTTGTTTTCAAGGGATGTTGCCTCTTGGGCCATATGGCTAGTACATGAAGCCTGACGGAATTGTTTCTGTTAAGAGGTGAAAATGATGATGTGAATCACATCTCTTTTTGGTTCATTCCTTCCTATTTACAGGTGTTGAAAGTTCTGTTTCTATAAACATGGTAAAGGTCAGCAATAGCTAGAATTTTCCATGCTAGCAATTTCCAAACACACTTTTCTAGTCAGTTTCATGCCCTGAAGTGCGTTTTTTTGCTCTTTCTCTTTGCATCAAACTTCCAGTGAGTTCTCAGGCTTTCCACCTGGAACACAAAGCCAGACAAAACTGCAATGCCCACAAGCACTGGTAGCCAGCTTCCCAGGAAAACATCTTGTTTCACCACAGTTATTTCTTGTTTAGGGCTTGCAAAGGAACATTTCATCTTGGGCAATGGTTACTATTGTTTGTACTGTTGTTACAAAAAGTGATGCTTTCCATTTATCAGGATGAGAGGTTGCTACCTCCTCCATTAGCTTTATCAAGAACTTTTGTTCCCAGCACCCCAAGCACGTTTGTTAACCATTGTTAGTATCTTTTGGTGTAACAGCTCTTTTTTCATAAGGACACAGCCTTAAATTGTGATTTCCACCATTCTTAAAGAGGTGTGTGAAGGAGGATTTGTTGTTCAGTGGAGGACACCTATCACACTGTTACTTGACTGGAGAAACAAGAAAGTGAAAAAAGGACTTACTTTCCAAAAATGGATCCTTATCATGCTCTGTAGCTGAATTACATGTTGGAACATGCACAGAAGTCATAGATAGCAGATATCCTGACTTTAGATCATAGTTTACAACAACATAAAGCTGAAATGTAAAACCAGTAGAGATTAAAACCAGAAAGAGACAAGCAGATGTTAGTGATAGAAGAACACAAGGTAACAGAAGGTTGTGTTAGAATCACAGAGGAAAGAGAAGAACCGGATCTGAAGAGCTGAAAGTAAAAGGACTTGCTGACTGATTTGTTTCCCAAATTTATAAGCAAACTGCAACACACGACAAGGCAGCCAAGGAGATGGAATGTAAAAGTGCTTTTTTTTTTTTTTTACAACTGAAGCCTTCATATTGATCTTATATACACGAACCTCTAAAGATGAAAGAAATAACCTATGCTGCCAGGTCAGCCTTCCAGTGGCCCTGCTGCACATAAACAAACCATGGTTTTGTGCCCAGGGCTTGACTGTTTCACTTCAGAACTAGCAGCGGGGTTGGAAAAAGCAAAAAGCTTTGGCTGGCTTGTGAGGAGTGGGAGCGAACGCTGCCTGCTGTTCTGCAGTGACCCCCTCTGACTAATCTGGAAGCCGTTCAGGTCTGTGGGAGACAGAGAAAGTTCTTAAAGGAAGAAAGGTGAGAAGCTTTACGCCACTCTTCCTCAATGCAGGCGT
This sequence comes from Gallinago jamesoni, assembly GCA_025769975.1. Taxonomy (NCBI): domain Eukaryota; kingdom Metazoa; phylum Chordata; class Aves; order Charadriiformes; family Scolopacidae; genus Gallinago; species Gallinago jamesoni. The sequence continues at coordinate 4,392,833 of JAOQGH010000062.1, read as the reverse complement.
TTCTGTGCTGAATTCTAAAAGCCGTCAATGAGATCCTGCTTGAGGTAAGAGAGGAGTTTCTGGAGAACTGGAAGATTCATGCTGAGGCTCACGCAGTGATGTGCTGAGGTGTGCCAAACTGAAATTGGGTTTTGTTTCTTCAGTGGCACCTCAGGACACATGCAGGCACACGAGACAACAGAGGCAGGAACATAAGACACACCAGGAAGGCATCGCCGTGCATCTGCAGTATTTACCACGCTAAGGCAGTACCGTCTGACTGGCAAATGTGACGGATTCATAAATTGGGCAGGAATCCTAAGCCTTTGGGAAGGAAACCAAAGTAAGGAAACTAAAGCAAAACCAGAAGATAGTGTGAATTCTTGAACGCCCCAGGGGGTAAAGTTCAGAAGTGCAGGCTGGCGAGGGAACAAAGACAGCCCCATACCTCCATCATGAAAAAGGCATCTTAGTCTCTCTGGACAGCATCTTTTTGTTCTAGAAAGAAGAAAGACATCTGTGCGGGGAGGCACTGATGGGAGAATGTGAGACCGCCTGAGGAGCTTGGAAGAATAAGGGTGTGTTAATTGAACAGAGAGGGAGGAATTGTTCCAGCACAGCAACAAGATCGGAAGGAAGAAATTGGTGAGAAAGGTGCTGCTGGGAGTAAAGGAAGACCTACAGACCCCAGTGTCCAAAGTCTGGTATGTTCTGATGCCACCAAGGCAAAGTAGATAGAAAAAATGCCATCACAGAATCATAGAATTGTCTAGGTTGGAAGGGACCTTTAGGATCATCTAGTCCAACCATCAATCTAATTCTGATAAAAACCATCACTAAACCATGTGTCTGAGCACTATGTCAATCTGTCTTTTAAGTACCTCCAGGGATGGTGGCTCAGCCACTTCCCTGGGCAGCCCATTCCAATGCTTAACCTTTTCAGTGTAAAAATTTTTCCTAATATCCAATCTGAACCTTCTCTGGTGCAACTTGAGGCCATTTCCTCTTGTCCTGTCATATGTGACTTGGGAGAAGAGACTGACCCCCACCTCTTTACAACCTCCTTTTAGGTAGCATCTAACTTTGACTGTTACTTAAACTTTCATAGAATTAAAGAGGATTTAAAGTAGGGAAATAGGAACTCAATGAATGAAAGCACAGCACTTTCACTGTGAAGGGAATGGCAAGAAACGCGATCAGTGATGTGGCTTTGTGAGAAGGTTCTTAAGAAGAAAAAGCAATCTGGGGGATTCTGCCACTCCTCACTTTCCTGCAGAAATGGCAAACATAGGAAAACCAAAGGTAGGAAAACCAACAATGCAAGACAAAAATTGAAATCAAGGAGAATTAGACCATGTTTTAAGCACTTTCGCAAGTATATGGAGACAAGAAGTGGAGAATGCGCCAAGGCAACGTTCCTATCAATGGGAATGGTGCTAGTGCTGGAACTAACACTGGACAGTGAGACATCTGACTGTCGTAAAGCCATGATGCCAGCACATCAGACTATGCTAACTGCTTTGGGCAGTAAATTGGCTTTGCCAATGGCAATCTATAGGTAGCCATTGTCACCTTTCACTGACTATTATCCCTGAGGGCACTGAGGTGAGGAGAGGTGCAGACAAAGAGAGGGGAGCACAAGCTTGGGTGCTGGGTGGCCATATGGAGCCAGTACTGCAGGGAACCCTCAAGGAAGGAGGTTTCTCATGAGGGTGGGCATCCTGCTCTACCACACGCCTCACACCAGCTCCACAGGTTTACTTCATATCAGAGCACCACACACTCCTGACACGTCTTGCTCTTTCCCACAGCGACCACCATGGACACCGCACGCTGCAATACCACCACACGGGTTGCGGTGGGGTTTCAGGAGGCCGTGGGACACGCCGGGGGCCCCTACTCCCGCCCGAGGAGCCGTTGCTCCCCCGGCCGCAGGGCGGTCAGGGCAGCGCAAGATGGCGCCGCACGCCCTCCCGCTCCTCCCGCCGCCCTCCCCGCTGCCCTTCTCGGCGGCGCCGCGCATGCGCGGCCGCGCGTGCCCTCTCCCGCCCGCCCGCCCGCCGCCGGGGCTGCCCCTCAGGGCGGAGGCCTCAGAGGCGGCGGCGGCCGTCCTTTGTCGGCCCTGATGGTCCTCTCCCGTTTCTCAGCACACCTCAGGGTCACTCTGAAGGGCGAGCTAACCTGTGTTAACCTCGTCCAGTTCAGTGGAATGAAGTTAGATTGTCCCTATCGTGGTTTTCACACAGGAAAAAAGCTCCGGTGTCAAGCCATGAGGTAGCAGCCAAGGCGGAGGGGAGGACAACGAAAGAGGAAGGCAAATGCTGAGAAGAGACCTAAATGCAGGAGAAGAGACATAAAATGTCGATGGTGGTGGGCAGCAGTGTGCATGCAGTTGCTCAGTGGCCCTCCCACCTTACTCTTGTTCCAGGGGATGTGGCAGAGGTAGCAGGACCGTGTGGTTTGTTAAGAGAAAAAAAAATACGGCACAGACACTGTTTATGCATGGATTTCAGGGCCTGATTTTAAGTCAGAAGCGAGTTCCGCAGGCAAATATTTTCCTGTTGACTGCACAGTGCTGCTTTTAATCAAAAAAGGCCCACTCAGTAAGGTATCACATACTGGTTTTATTCAGCCATCTTCAGTAGGAGATGATGGTCCACGGCGTTTTCGGGGATTTTTTCCTTTGTGAAGGTAAAATCCTTTTGGCAAACTACTGAATCTACAGCTTAGTGCTGCTTGAACTCAGTGAAGACAAGATGCTTTCCCCAGTATTTAGCAGCACACTGCGTTTTGCTCGCTGGAGAAAATCGGTGTTTTGCTTCAAACTGGCTGCTGTCCCACAGTTTTTCTCAGGTGGACGCTTGCTGCTCTGTTCTGAGCTATCTCGACCGAGATGTGGTATAGCCTGCAAGTCACAGGACGTGGGAGAGACAGCTTATAGAGAAAGAAAAGCAAACAAACCACCTCACCTTTTAAATAACCTATATAGTACCATTGCTTTGTGTAATTCACTGGCCCGTCTATTGCTTGTGGAGCAAGTTCAAAATCCTCATGCAAATACACAGCACCGTGTGTTGTTACTGCTTGCTTTATCCCTCGTGCTCTTCCTTCCCCTATTTCCACAGTGACAAACACCTCCTCCGGCAGCTTTTGGGATGTGAAGAGAGCATTCCTTACCGAAGGGGAACAGGTTGAGTCTAAAGCACACGGGGCATCGTTACTCGTTTGGCCAAAGCTCTCATGCACCTGCAGCTTTGTGTGATGAGGATACATAAAAAAGGAGCCCCAGGATGATACCGGGGGTTTTTAATGAGTTTAAGCAATTAACAGTTTCGCTGTTGTAGCTGCTTACAGCGGGGCCGAATTTACTTGGTGCCAGAGGGCAGTTTTGTTGGAATGGTCACAGCTGAGTTTTGACATTGAATAAAATGGGTTCCCGTCACTGGGACACAGAAATGGGTTTCTCTGAAAGGAAATAAAGGAATTGGGTTTGTTTGTTTGTGTTTGCAGCATCCAGAAGTTATGGTTGGCCAACCAAATGATCACTGCCCTTCCAAACGCACTCCAGGTGTTTTCCTTCGTGGCTGTGAGTGATGTAACTTACATAAGGCATTTTAGAGGCTGTTCTGGAGTGGCCAAGACAACAACTGTTGCCAGCACCAGCATTTACTCCATCCTCCACCTCCCTGTGATGGGGTGTTTCTTGTCACTGTGGTTTGGGTAGCAGCAGCAGCAGCAGCAGGTGGAAAGTTGAAGGAAAGCCTACTTGTGCTCATTTGAAAATGAAGAGTAGCCCTGTTCTACAAAGCAAGTGTAGAGGCACGGAGAGCTGTATGAATAAATGTGAGAGAGCCAGGTAAGCAACATAGACTGAAGTTGAACGAACTAAGATGATCACCAAAGGTTTTATATTAATCCTATCTGATCTGCTTGGAATATCCATAAAGGGAAGATGAAACAGTGAACAAAGTGACCCAGAACTTCTCATATGCCAGATGTCCGCTAGTTCTCAGGTCTTTTGTGGCCGTTTGAAATTATGCCTATGCCCTCCTCTGAGATTTCTCAATTTGCTGATAGTGGAACGAACAGTCCTAAAATTCTAGCTTTTTTTTTTCTTTTTCAGTTCTTCTGTATAATTTTCTCCAGGTTTTCCAAATATTGGTACACTCCTGTGTTCCTTTTCAGCAGTCCTAGAGTCTGCATTTAGAATTTATGGCAAAAGACAGTCCATCACTACGCGAGAATGTTTGTGAGATAGTGCTATTAAAACCAGTGCAATAGACTTAATGGCCCTTTAATCTACACTTCATTTTTTGAACTTTCGTCTACCATAGTATGTTTTCCCCTTGATGGAGCAATATTTGTGTTTCATGTTTCATGCATAAAATGCATTCAGTTGTCAATTCAAAAACAAAAGTAAGAAGGCAACGTTACCTATGCAAATGCTTTAGCTAAATGTTTCCCTCATTGTTCCCAAAAGGAAAAAAAAAATGAGACAGCACTTAGCCATAATGCCCATCTACAGCATTTCTAATCTTTAGTTTTGTTCATAGTGATTAGGTGCACATACACTACTTATGTTCCTCTGCTGGATATGAGTTTTCTTCTTACTGCAACAGCTTGTGCATATTCCCCTCAGTGAAATGTTCAAATTACGTGGCAGCATTTCCAGAAAGATACTCCAACGTACACCCGAAGTGAGGAACTCATGAGGAAATAATTTGTTGTCTAGCTGAAGGAAATAACTTTACTGTTACATTATAGAATTTGCAAGGTTTAATAGAAAAATCATCAAAAATTAAGATTACTGAAGGATTGCTAAAGGTTTTCCTAACAGTGGAAATTGTTGGGTTTTTTTTCAGATTTATTTTTCCTGGCTGTTACCGTCTCTTTCGTCTTTCCAGGAGATGCTTAAAGATATCTGCTGTAATTTTGCAGGTAAGAGAGAAGTGATCTGCAGTGAAAACTGGAGAGCAGTTTTATTCTGTGACTGTTTTTTTCCTCCTGTTTTCTTATTTTGCTTTTAACCTCTGCCCAAAGAAAATTCACTGGTCAGCTAGGCTAGAAGGAGCATCTACCTACCCCTGTTCCCCAGAGATCAGCTGTATTTATGTGGTTCCCAAAGGTATTTTAACCAGTTTTTAAAAGCTATTGTGACAGCTGTATATTCTTCCACATATGCACATAAATGTACATGTCCATTTAGATACTTTAACCAGGGCAGCATCCTGTTAATACCTTTGTGCACACACTGTTGAAATCTGATTGCTCTTTCCACTGTTACATTTGGTGGGTGAGGTCATTTTAAGTTGGCAACACAAAAAGATTTGGCTACTTTGCAGTTTGATTCTATGTACTAAACTGCTGTTGCTCCACTAAGTTGATGGCTGCGCAGCATCTATATTGTCTGTTCTCAGAATTAATGTGGTGTTACTGTAATATCTGGGATCTCCTTTAGCAAATGCAAACTGAGGCTCAAAACACCAAGGAGGTGGTGCCCCATGAAATCTCATGAGTATTGCAACATTCAGCACCAGGTGCTTGAAGGTGTGCAGCCTTCAGGCACTCTTGAAGCTTTACACTTCAGACTGCGTGGCTACTTTCATACCTGTGGTGTTCTGTAGGTGGAAAATTAAGGCACTTAAGGATGTTCAAATGTCAAGAATCAGGCAATTACTGAAAGCACCATCATTTCTTCACAGACCTTTGCCTGTGCAACTTTCTCATGGCCTTGTAGGAGGTCTATAGCTCAGCACAGAGTCCTTAGATCTTCTGAGCCAATATAATAGGTGCCGATTCATCTTTTCCCTGTGTGTAAAAAATGTAAAGTCAGGTTTTAGAGAGTCAGGTTTTAGGCCTCCCAAATTGTGCAATGCTCCTCAAGGGTTTGTGGGACTGTACACCTGGATTTCATTCCACTCTGTCTCATTTCTCATTTCTGATGAAGGATTCATCAGTGCAGCTGATAACAGCTGATGCAGTGATAACAACTTTTGCAATCCCTCCTCTCTTCAGACTTTTCACGGGAGCAACGAGTTGAAGCTATGCTTGCTCCCAGTTTCTTCTGCTATTTTAGTTCAAATTACTAGCATTGTGTTCTTCCGTGACCTCTCCTGGAAGACTACTAAAAGACATTAGTTTTGCAAACAGCTCCCTAAAGACAGCGCTGTCCCAGCTGCTCAGCCCCACTCACAAGCTAGAAGTTTCCACCCCCACAGCTCTGAGGGCAGTTGGGATCACGCGAGTCCTCTCTTCTAGACACAACATATTAGGCTAGCATAGTGCTCCAGTGGTGAAACTGGGAGAGCGAAGACCTTCACGTTGTGGATGGTGAGGAACCAGCTTCAGCTAACACAGCGAGGTCAAGAGAATGTCTGTAAATGGTTGCTGTCCTCATTTACAAATAAACATTTTTTACATTCCTGGACTGTGTACAAATACTGCAGAAACAAAACAGCCTTTCAAAGCAGAATCTGGAGCACTTTGTGATACAGACTTTATCAGGGTAGCACTGTTTGTCTAGAAGGTTCCCCCCCTCCCCGATAGGCTCATGGAATGGGAGGCTACACAGGATATTCTTGACAGAGCTGTTCATTTCAGTCAGATGGAGTAGAACTCTTCATAGTAACAGGTATTATGATGTGATTTACTGTATAGATCTTACTGGCACCAAAAAATGCGACACAATACACAAAACAGAGCAATAATGTTAAGCCTTTAAGGAGGTCTCTGCCTTGTCTATAAATTTAAACAGCAAGCTGTTTGTGTCTGTACTTTATATGCCAGATAACATAAATTCCATTGTGATCCAGAAATTTACCAGATTATCTGGCAGAAACATCTTGAATCCTAAAATACACGCCTAAAATCTTAACTGTTTTATTAGTATATCAACTTCATATCTCTTCAGCATAACACCCATAAACTCATTCCTAACACAGAATGGGATTTATCTTCATATGTAGTGTTGGAGTAAGGAAAAGAATAACATTATTTGATAGAGTCATAGAATTGTTTCGGTTGAAAGGGACCTTCAAGATCACCTAGTCCAACCATAAATCTAACTCTGATTAAAAAAACCCAACCAACCAAACAAACAAAAACCCAAACAACAAAACCCCACATCACTAAACCATGTATTAAGTACTATGTCAGCCAGTCTTTTGAATACTTCCAGGGATGATGCCTCAGCCCCTTCCCTGGGCAGCCCATTCCAATGCTTAATAACCCTTTCAGTGTAAAAATTTTTCCTAATATCCAGTCTGAATCTCCCTTAGGATTTAGAGGCAATTACATCCCAGATTTGCAACTCGGCATACCTCAGTGAGAAGCACAATTAAAACACAGTTACAACAGAATTAGATTGTTGGTACTGGTACTCCCTGACCAGTTTGGACACAGAAGGTTTATTCCTTCTTTGAATTATATTCTAAATGAAGAAAGATAACTTTTTATGTTGTAGATTTCTTGAGTCATTGTCCTAGTACTGGTGGGGATTAGGTTAATTTTCACAAGAAGCTGGGACAGACACCACTGTGTGGCTGACCCAAAGTGCATCCCAATGGAACTTCTACTGCACAGGAAAGGGTTCAGCTTATATTGAGCCTGAAGGAGAGAGTGTGTCCATGTAACTCTGCAGCCCAGTGCTTGGGGCCATCACATTATGTTGTAAAAGTTGTGAATGTCTTTGGTTCATTACCTTGAGGATTCTCATGCAGCATAACTGGTGTTCTGAGCTGTCTGCTGCCTCCTGGCCTAACTTCAGCAAGGTGGAATACAGAAGGTAGGATGTCTGAAAGGTCCCTCATGCTACGCGCTTGGGAGTTGGAAAAGGAGTTGAATCCAGTTGTCTGATTTCCCAGACAAAAGCATTATTTGCTGAGCCATTCTGCAAAAAATTATTATCGTCACCACCTTGTTAACAACACTCGTGCACGTGAAAGATGTAGGCACCCTGTTCTCAGTGCTGGAATGATTATAAGTATTGTCATTCACAACCAGATCTGAGTCACCACAACAGCTTTTCAGCCACGGCATTGCTTCATAAACTCCACAGAAACATGGGGGTTTAGAGGAATGACTGTTTTGAACTTTGTGTTTGTTTCATCTGTGTGGCTCATTGAAGAGCAAGCTGAATGTTTCTGGCACAAGCTGCTTTGGGCCCCATTTTGAGGTGTTTGGCCCTGCTGTACATGTAATCTGGAGTTCTAGAGCTCATTTTTAAAGATCTGAAAATCAGATTGCATCTAGCCTTCGGGCACACTAGTGGCTAATACTTGCATATTGGATCTCAAATACAAAAACTATTTAAGGAGAATTGTACTTTTTCTGTAATTCTGGTCTTTTTTCTTTACGGATGCTGAGATTTCTGCAAAATACCTCTATTTATCTTTGCACTAGTACGCCAGGAACAAAAAAAAACAACCTGTTCTGGAAAGTGCAGTTCTTCTTTCTCACTTTCTACAACTTGGATCACAAATAACAACTTGTTTTAGCTCATCATGGCTCCTTTCCATGATAGGAAAGCCCATAGGGTGAAGCCATTTACTAGTAAATAGATTTGCTATAATGGATTTGGCATCATTGCAAAAATTGTCCTCACATACCCTGCAATTACTTGGACAAAAACTATAGTGCTTTTGGAATCACTCTTGTACGCATTTCTTTGTGGAAATTAACACAAGTCCATGGACAGTTAACAGTTCTCCATGTTCACTGTCCCTGTATAATATTTTATGGCAAAGCAATAATCTGGCAACTCCAAAATATAACTGCAGTTAAAACATTTGCCTTGTAGTGTGTCTTTGCACATCGTGACTTTTGGGATCCATAACCAGTCACTCAGAATAGTCTCTTGACATTGATACAAGACTTGCTGGATGCATCAGTTTTCTATACATTTGGTATACCATGACTAAACAGACCATGAATCCATGCTCTTTGGTGTACTTCTGACTATGCTGCTGTTTACGTGGAATGTGTCTGTTCTGATTTCTCAGCTGACACCATTCTTCCTAAAAAGTGTACTGTTTTCTTTGAAACAAGCAACAACAATGACAAAATGCCCCCACCCAACCATCATCCCTCCAACCCCTTCCTTCTTGGCCATAATTGGATTCTCTTTTTTTTCCCCCTGACTTTCAAGAATTTCCTAATATTACCCATGTGATTCTCTTAAGTCTTTGCTGTATATAAATACTAGAAAAGTGGAAGTGTTGGAAGACTACAGAAGGGAATAGCCACTAACATGAAGGTGGTAAAAATAAATCATGTCAAAGTTGTTAGATTTCTTGTCATGACATGTGAAATAGACATTATGGGTGGGGAGGATGACTAAAGGTGTCTTGAGGTTTGACATGTATGGTGATATTATCATAAACAAACTAGGGAAATGTGATCACTAGGAGACTTGCTGTGTACAAAAGTGTTTGGAACCAGTACCCAGGGAGGCTTTATCAACAACTACTGATTAAATGTTTCAGATGGGACTTCAAAGTCATCTGTTCATGGCTCAACTATGTTAACGTATCCTTTAATGTGCTGCATGGGAAATGAAAACTGTCGTTTTGCAGAAACTGGACAACATGGTAGATGTTAAAAGACAATATTAGACTTCTTAATACTCTTGGCAAATAGGAAGAATGACTGGGAAACTGTAGGACTCAGAACAGAGAGGAAAAATAGAGATCAATGCAGTTGAGGAGTGACCAAGGGCTAAGATCTAAGGTGAGGAGTGAACGGCTGCCCAGAGAAGAATGTAGAGTTATAGTAGAACACAAACTGAACATGAAATAAAGTCTTACTGTTTAAAAAAAGGCTGACAATATGATGTTTATTTAAGAATACACAGGTGAAATAATCTTGCGGCTCAACTAAGTTTTGGTAAAGCCTCAAACAAACCACGTAGTTGGAGTTACTCTTCAAAGAAGATACAAATTGGCTGAAGAGCCTGCAGACGAATAACAGAAATTCATCAGAGATCCTATAACCTTTCTTTGTAATCTATAAAGACAGATAACTGTAAATATGTAAAATGCTTTTCGGCAGAAGGGAATAATCTGTTCTTTGGGCTCATGCTGAATAAGACAAGAAATAATGTGTTTGAATTGCAGCAAGGGTGATTAAAGTGAAACATAAAGTGAAAAAGAAGTATTGGCAAGGGACAATGAAATCACTAGAATGGATTGCCTAGGGAGGTGATGATGTCTCCATTACTGGAGGTCTCTAAGAACAGGTTAGACATGCATCTGTTAGGAGTGGTTAGCTATGATTAAACTTGGTTTGTGGTAAAAAGATGGATTGTCTGGTGTCTGGGGCCCCTTCTGGTTTTCTGTGGTGCTGTTGTTTATCTGATATGATTGGAGTACTCTTTCTTGTGGTCTTGGCATGCTGTAGGAGACTTAGTAAGGAGTGTGAACTCATTCTTCTAACCCTCCTGGTGTAGTGAATTCTGCCAAGTGTGTGTTGCCATTGTTTACAAATTCTGTAATGGAGAATGGATACGAATGAGTTTCCAGCTAAGTTATCAAGGATCTCTTGAGTTCATGCCTAAGATGTTCCAGACGCAACAGAAATAGGGTAGCTTAGATGGTTTTATGAAACCACAAAATCATGTCTGATTTTGCCTTTCTTTACAATTGCTGGCCAGTGTCATTATTAATTTTCTAGATTAGAGTCTTGTCAGGTTGTATGTCTCCTTTGAAATTCTGGTAAATCCTAAATCTGACTCCCTCCTTGCAGCAGTGTGGGCACAGTATCTCCTGTAAGCTTCCTGTTCCCTGTCGCTGAAATTTTGCAAGCTGACAGAAGGGTCTGGTGTTTCATTTGAGATTTTTGAGATGTCTACAATTAATCAGAAAAGTTTGTGATGTTTAATATGCATTTCTTCTTAGGAGCATCCTATTTAATTTTGTCAGGGGCTATTGCATAATATGATCAGTAAAGACTTATTTGTACTCTTTTTTATTCCTTATGATGATTTAATACTCACTCTCAACAAACAAAGTTGAGAGTTTCTTTTGGTGAAATGAATTTGATAGTTGAAAATATCCAGCCCTTCATCTGATACTGGCAGTGCTATGGCTTATCTTTACATGTAATCAGAGAGAAGTGCTGCACTCCACATAGTCACTCCAGGAAACTTTCAGAATAAAGACCTCTGTTTTCTCTTTCTTAGCTGTGGAAATATTCTCTGCTCTCTTCTTTTTTAAAATCAGTGATTTTTGGTTGTGGGTTTTTTTGTTGTTTTTTTTTTTTTCCCATTTGGCTTGTCTCACTTGGTGTTGTGGAGGTTTTGGCAGACTTTGAGAAAGGAACGTGTCTTTTTTTCAGGAATTCATCTTGACAATCTCTTCTGTGACAAAGAAAATGTTCCTAGATTGGGCCTCCTCTCAAACTCACCATTTTTCTGGCAGGCAGTATCATTTGCAAGGGGCATAACCATGCAAGAAACATTTAATTTAGAGTATCACATACAACTTCTGTTAGACCCAAATCTTCCAACATCCTATAGAAGATTTAAAACTCTGTAAGACCAAGAACAAAAAATAAATTATATCTTAAGTGTAAAGCAGTAAGATCTAGGACCTGTATGAGCAATGGATTTGTTGATTAAAACTGTGAGCATTTTAAAACACTGACTGTCCTGCAGATGAGGGTGGAACAGCTTGTTGATGTCTCCATCAGACTGACCTGGAAGTGAAGTTATGTCATAGGCCTTGATCTAGCAATTTTTCTTGCCAAGAGCGTATGAACAAGACTTATCAGCCAGTCGCCTGCAATACCACTAGAAACACAAGTGCACATTTACTACATCTTGTCTGTAGCTGAGTCCAACCATCGGTTTCAGAAAAGCGCATGAAAAACCTACAAGCTAAGTCGTGTGTGGCAAGGGAACAATGGTTCTTCAAGGACCGTACAGTCAGCCAAAAGAGAGCCCTGAGGCGGGGGGATCAATTCCATATGAACAGAATATAAACAGTTGAAAAGCCAGTCTCCTTTCAAACCCCCTTGCTCCCATCAGATGTAGTGTCGGTGGACAGCATAGAACTTAGGTTATCTTTGTGTCATCTTCAGTGAAAGATGATGGACCTAAACATTTTGCTTTCCTCTGCCTGTGACGTTTCTTTTTTTAGGCTTTATATCACATCAGTATTTTCATCAGTGATGGGATCAGGGTCTAGGAGAATGAGGGGTGTTGATTTTGCCAACTCTACCTCAGTCACCTGGTTACAATACTGAGTGTTTTACACACTTGATGACACCTCAGCTAACTCTGTAATCCCTATGGATTTGCACATACACAGCTCACTGAAATGAACCCAGCAGTTCCATGGAAGGTGTGCATAAGGGAACAGACTCTTCCTAAGCTGCCTGCAAAGCTAAGCTGGACAGAAGATAGTGACATCTTATTTCCCTTCAAGGAAGCAAGTGAGACTCTGAGTCAACAGTGGGAGCAGATCTGTAGAGTAAGAATGGATATAATTCTATTGCTATTGTACTAGCTTGTAAAGACACCTGTGGCAATCCTGTCTCTGAATACACTGCCATCAGGTTGCCTTTCAGTGTCCCTAGTTATCTGCATTACTTGTTTTCTCATGGATTTGAAATTTTAAAAAATTATCCATTAAAAAGGAAATCAAACAGAATGGACACTAAAGTTGTATGGTCAGTGAAACAGGTACTGAAACAATAAGCATGTAAAAAGTATATACCAAACTTCCCAGGCAGAGGTTTATCCCGTCCTATCCAGTCCCATCCCATCCCATTCCATCCGAAAAGCTGGAGTAAAAAATAACATCAAAAAATATAAATGATAGTAATGATAATAAAAAAAACCCAATAGACGTAGGACAGATACTGCTAACACCAGTATAGTTGAACAGAGTGTACTGTGGTAAACATTGCTGCACTGGGCACTGGCCAAATTGCTTTATTTGAATGACCTTTGGTTGCAAAACCATGCCTGCTATGTGAAATATAAATAAATAAATACGAGTTTGCAGTGGTTAGTTGATCAAAGCTATTGTTTGTCACCGTGTCCTCAGTAGAAAACAATGTTACAACCTACTGGCCAGATAGATTTGTTTGTGTGAGGTCTGATGGGAACTGATAATTCTATAGCCCAAGAAGCTGAGGAAGAAGAAATAGATGGATATCAGGTTTTTGCTTTTGGGTATTTTTTCTCCCAGTAGTTCTTAAGTGTATTTTTGAGGTTTGCTTTTCATACATCCCATATGAGAATTTCTCAGTCAGTGCTAAGCAATAATGACTTGTATAAGAAGCCAGATTAGAAATGGAATTAAATGTCACAACTCTGTCTTGTGCCATTGTTCCAACATGTTTATCTTAGAAGTAGGTTTAGTAATTAAAATTCAAACAGGAGCAGGTGTGGAGAAAGGATATTCAGGGAAACAGCCTTATGTCTCAGGATCACAGAGAATGACAGAATGGTAGGGGTTGGAAGGGACCTTCAGAGATCATCTAGTCCAGCTCCTGCTAAAGCAAGTTCACCTAGAGCAGGCTGGACAGGAACACGTCTGGGTGGTTTTGAGTATCTCCAGAGAAGGAGACTCCACCACTTTTCTGGGCAGCCTGTTCCAGTGCTCTGCCACCCTCACAGTAAAGAAGTTTTTCCTTATGTTGAGATGGAATTTCTCGTGTTCCAGTTCATGCCCGTTGTCCTGTAGCTGAACACCACTGAAAAGAGTCTGGCCCCAAACTCTTGACACTCACCCTTGAGATATTTATAAGCATTGATGAGATCCCCTCTCAGTCTTCTCTTCTCCAGGCTAAACAGCCCCAGGTCTCTCAGCCTTTCTTCATAAAAGAGATCATCTTTGTAGCTCTCCACTGGACTTTCTCCATTAGTTCCTTGTCTTTCTTGAACCGCGGATCCCAGAACATGACACAGTACTCCAGATGTGGCCTCACCAGGGCAGAGTAGAGGGGAAGGATAACCTCTCTCGACCTGCTGGCCGTGCTCTTTGTGATGGTGTTTGATGCATTTCTGAATGGGGTTATATGGTATGGTGACAAAAAATTTGAAGAACTTATGACTTGTATTATCCCTTGTGTCCTCTCTCCCTGGGAGAGGGAGAGCTACTAGTCTGTGCTTTTATTCTAGACTGGAAAACCTTGAAGCAATGACTGTTCACGTTTAAAATGCATAAAAGAGTTGAGCCTCATCAGTTCCACAAAGCAACAATGATGCTGGAGTTTCTGTTCTCTTACATACTCTGGTAGGCAGAGGTACCTTTAAGGGGTATCTGTATATGAATATTTGTGTCTGGTTCTGGTGTCCTGAGAGTTTTCACTTGTAATTTTGCTTTTTTTAAAAGAAAAAACATGCAGATGTGATCCTCTGTAAGGTCACCGTGGCCAATGTGTCAGAAAAATTCAGTAGTTCCTCATTATCATCACCTTCTACTCTTGTGCCATTGCAAAAATTTGTACCTTGTATCAGTTGCAAAAATTGACAAGAATTGTGCATTGGAAGGAAATATCTGGGGGAGTGTGGAGAGGAAATTCCTATTTCTTGCTATCAGGTAGCCATGTGATACTCTGAACATGTCAGGAAACTGAGTTCTATGACATTCTGAATTTGATCTTTGGGGATATTCACAGCCAGAAGTGAGATGACATCTTTTTATCTTTTAATATGGGGAGAGCAGAGGAAAAGCCTGGGCACGCAGATGTTGTGCAGGTGGAGTTGTGAGCTTATGCGTGTGTGGGAGACAGATACAGCCCATTCTGATGGAAGAAGAGACTCTTGTTAGCTGACAATAGGGAATTGCTGTCTCCAGTAGCAGTCATTTAGGGATCAGCAGCTGAGCCCTGATGAGTTCAAGAGGGTCAAAGCCCAAATAATTTAATCCAAAAGAGGGAAAGGTAGCACAGCAACACAGTACTTGTGAGATTTGGTCCCACAAATACAATATTATACAAGCAAAGACAACGGCTAGAAGGCAAGACATGCAGATGCAATGCAAGTCGTTTAAGAGAAGAATGCAAGCAGAAAGTAACTCCTTTCCTCCCACATTGCCTCACCCCATCCGCTAAATACAGATATTTTTTGTGAATTTTTCAGTTAATTTTCAGGCAATTATTGCTTCCCACACAGGAAAGAACAGAAGCTGGCAGATATATTGCATGGTTAGCCAGTACTGGAAGTGGATGGAATTGGGTGGATTAGCCCCAGGACACAAACAAACCTGTTAAAGGGTAACTTTCTGAGTGCAACAATGCCAGGAGTGGGATACTTGATTGCAACAGCACTGGACCTGTGGGAATCCCGTAGCATCGCTGTGTGATTAACAGGCAAGCGTTAAAGAATGGTTTGATACTAAGCTGCAACTCTTGTACTAAGTGCAGTGTAGTGCACAGTAATGTGAGCTGGGAAAGAATAAGCTTTCACCATAGATTTTGCCTGAAGCAAATGAAACTCCTATCTCCGAGATATATCACTAGAGAGAATCCCAGAAAGAACAGTCTGTACTATTATTTATGCCTAGTAGAGGCATAACGAAATGCAAGGTCTGAAAACTCAAATCAGGAAAATGCAATTCGGGAACATAACATGGATTTTTAATAGTGGAGTGGGCAGCCATTGGAACAGGCTATCAACTGTTAGTTTTTCAGCACTTCAGATAAGTAAATCAGGATTGGAAGCTTTTATAAAAGATGTTTAGTCCAATGAGCAGTTATCGAGTTATCGAGCTTGATGAGAGTTTATTTGCACAGCAAGGCAGGCTATATCCTAATGTCCTTCATTGCACGTATTGATGGGCAAAATTACTATAGCTTGCCCTCAGAGCTCATCAGAGGCCTCATCAGAGGCCTCCTTTAGCCTTGAAGAATACAGAAAGGATATGGGAGAGGGAAAATGCAAACGTATACTTTTTTGTGCAGTGACTGTTCTCTTACAACAGGGAGATTTTCACCACCATTATGGGACATTATTAGGGAATATGATAACAGACTTTTTGTAGCTAGTATAGCTGTGTGAATAAATAAAGTCAGCATATCCCCATGAAATAGATTTTGGTTCCTGTAAAAAAGATTAATGACTGCGTTAATTATGTAGTGTAGAAGCAGCTTACTGCGATATACTTAGAAAATTATGGTGGTTAGATATTGAAATATTCCTTTCCACAAGGTTTTTTTTGTAAAAGCTCCATCAATTTGATGAAATTTATGTTGTGTTTTACTGTTTACTAAGGACTGTGGTGACTCTGAAGAGCCTCAGTGTCTATGATGACCCAAGTGACCTCAAATTTCTTTCTTGCTTTGTTAGAAGAAAAGAAACTGTACAACAAAACCAGGTCTGGTTGGTCAATCAACCTCATACGCAGGTCATTAATACACAGATAGAAATTGGGGCTTACAAACCTCACAGTGTTAAGCTAACAGCCTGGGGAAGAACAGAAGTTGCCCTTATATTTGTGTATTAATTTATATCTGCGTGTTTTGGAGCCAGTGGAAATAGCATATTAGTAATTCTCAAAAACTATTTGAAACAAGTAGGCCAAAAGTCTTTCCCAGTATTTCAGTGTCTAGATCACTGCAATCTTGTTTAGCCATTTTTAGAATCTATTTTTTCAGGAGGTTTTAAGAACTCTTGCCTTGATGCATTTACTATTTTGTCATGTCTGGAGTGTGGGCTGGCTAATGTTGCACCCAGGTGGAGAAAGAAGCAAAATTACAGGGTTTGGAAATACAAAGAACACATAAAATTATCCATCCGTCTGTCTATCCTTAGATAATGTTGCGGTGTTTGCTTCTGAAAGGGTGCTGGATGGAATTTCAGCCACTTCCAAGAAGAGATAATGCCACTGTCTTAAAAACATATGGCTGTGAAGAGTTTCCAGATATTCAACCTTGACAGTCTTCTCTAGAAGAAAAGAAATTCTTCTATCTGCTGTGCAAGTTCAATGCACAGTGGCTAGAAAAAAAGTCTGATGTTCCCACATTCTTAGCCTGAGACAGCCCCAGGAGCAGCCCTCTAAGAGCCTTCAGAAGAATTATGAAGATGTGTCAGAAAATGACAAACATGCTCTATTTTCTGTGTTATTTAGTGAGCTGAAGATGTCTGATTTCATCCCAGTTCACAGCATTTGAGTGATCATTTAGGAAAGGTTGAAAGCTGCTGGATTTTCATACTGTAGGTTTTCTTTAACAATATCAGCACATTTACTTGAAGCCCTGTGTCTTCTCTGTGTGGATGGACAGTGGAGGAAGTTTTGTTTATATTTAGACTTGTTCCAGCCATGAAATTAGTAAAATAAATAAAGATAGAAGTAGAAAAGATTAGAGAGATTTTAATTTGGCACAGGCCTAATTAATGGTTTATTTGCTTTTTGATCTTGGAACTTGTGCCAGCTCTTGATAAATAGAAATACTTCATAGCAGCTGCAAAGAACAATGAGGAGATGAACACAGAGCCGTAACCAGCAAAAATTAAGTAGCCTGGGACAGGTATTAAAGTCAAGAGGAATAGGGCATGTCAACACGCTGTTATTTTTGACTGATATAGATAGATCATACATAAAGGAACTATTGGGACACCTTTTGTCATTGTTTGGTATTATTACCATAGTAAAACTGAATTAAATGATGCCGTCCAGTTGGTAACAACATAATCTTCTTGAAAATGAGTTAGAAAAGACTTTCTCATCTATGACAGAGGTTAAGAGAGAGAGAATTAAGCATGAGCTCTAAATATGTAGATAATTTTCATGACCTTCCCTGAGACTGAGACATGTTTTCATTTGCAGAAGTCCAGGTGAGTTAAACCGGGGCAACTCCTAGGGCTTCCCTTTCTGACCTTTCAGCCTCTGCTGTTCTCAGGGGAAGACCCAGCATCACTATCACAAGGTGTAGCATTGCAGCCTCTTCATGTTAACCTGTGACCGTTTCAGCATATCTGAAGTCAGGACGGCTCCTGCTGGTTTTGTTTATCAGGGACAAAGCCTGAATCAAACAGAAAGTGTCATCTTTCACAAAACTTGGTGATATTTATTTGTGGGTTGCATCATAACACAGAAAAAAATATCACAAAACTGCCAAGAATCCAGTAATTACCTGTCATCCTTGGAGGATTTGCTGGTTAAACACAGAAAATTTGGGGTTCTTTGTCTTGTTCTTCTTGACCACCATAGCTCTAGCTTTACTTTCTGGTCAGATCATGTCTTTTGGACTTTTTTTTTGGCTTTGATTCAGAACAAATGAATACTTGCAGCTTCTATTGTTAGGATAGAAAAGGAAATTCTTTGAGGCCTTCACTGCCCACAGAATATACTAATATTCCTGTTTCTTACCTCTTTCTCCCTGTGCTTCCCACAATTCTTATACAGCTTAAGCATAGCATTAATGCAGCATTATTTTTTGAAATATTCTAGGTTCACAACATTCTAAAATATGTCGGGGAACTGTCTGAATATTTTGCTTACACATTCTCACATCTGTGCTTACATTTCTTTCCTAAGTAACCGTGCTGTCCTGATTAAGGCATTTTATGAAGGAAAAAATAAAAATGGTTTATCAAGATAGTCATGTTTGCTGCTGCCTGCAGCAGATGAGAACATTGGCTCAAAGCTGCTTTACTTCAGTTTTATGCCAACATAACTTTTATAATGGGTCGCAACTGAATTAGTCCTTCTCCTCTGCTGATGTGCCCAGGTTTTCTGATGTCTCAATTATCTCTCATTCAAAGGGATGTGTTTCCTCACATTACTAAAAGGATGCTTAACTAGTTCAAATTTGTGAAGTACTTTGTCATTCTTGTTGGAGAACCTCTGTGTGAGTGTTGATGCCATTCCTAATTGTTTTCAGCTTAATACTATCTGAACTCACATGATTTTTGGTCCTTTTTCCTGTGTTTATTTCTGTCATTATTGAACATATTTATCAAGCTTCTCTTAGAAAGTTTGATGTAATTACTACCATGATTGTGAGAAGTCGTATTTTCCTGATGTTTCATTTTATTATCCTTTGCAGATATTGGAAAGAAATGCCAGCTCAGTTCTGGCTTTAGAACAAGTTTTGCTTTTGTTTGCAGTCAAACTAACATTCTCATCCTTTTAATATTATCTTTTTCAAGTCACAAGAAGAAATTGGCAGAAGTTAGTTGTCTAGTCATCTTTACAGCCTCTGGCAATTTCAGTAGCTCTCCTACTTTACCTTGGGGTGGTACTGGTGGTGGTTGTTTTCTTTCAAAAATCAAAATCTTTTCTGCCTTGGCTATAATGGATACTTTCAGAGTAGATTTGATGCATATGGAAACATACTGTCAGGTAGGAATAGATGATTGGAAACTGGCTCAAGGCCCAGTACCTTGAGAACTGCAATTACATGGAATAATTATGATGCTTTCATTCATGTGTTTAGGAGTCATTGAGTAAATATTATCATAGAATCATAGAATCAACCTTAAAGATCATCTAGTCCAACCATCAACCTAACTCTGACAAAAAAAATAAATTAGAAATAAGAAATAAAAATCACTAAACCATATTCCTGAGGACCATATCAACCCGTCTTTTGAACACCTCCAGGGATGGTGCCTCAACCACTTCCCTGGGCAGCCTATTTCAATGCTTGATAACCCTTTCAGTGAAGAATCACAGAATCACCTAGGTTGGAAGGGATCTTTTAAGATCATCTAGTCCAACCAATGAAAAAAAAAAAAAAACACAACAAAAAAAACCACCAAAAAACCACAAACCACAAACAAACAAACCCCCACAGAAACCACACAGCACACCCAAAACACCACCAACCCAACGCTAATCCATATCCCCGAGCACCATGTCAACTCATCTTTTGAATACCTCCAGGGATGGTGCCTCAACCACTTCCCTGGGCAGCCCATTCCAATGCCTGACAACCCTTTCAGTAAA